>OZ010595.1:66003897-66046397 GCA_963932145.1 Acanthosepion lycidas
AGATCAACATTTCTGTTCATTGTTAGCCGTAAGGAATTGTAAATGTAGGAATACCTTACACTTAAGTAAAATAATAATATTAAGAACTTTTTAAAGGAAATAACAAGTTTTATGAAAACTTAGTTGACAGTTAGCTAGTTACATAACAAATGGATAAAAATATAAATTTTGATGCTATATTCGATTTGTTGTGAGGTATTTTTCATTTTCTTCGTTATTGGCGGCATTTTAGAATATTTTGGTTGCAATGCTAAGTTTCCTAAATTGAACAAACTGGAGGTATTTCGTTTACGCTTCGTTATATTTCTTTTCTTTTGTTGTTTTTAGATAGCTTTTTTTTTCTTTTTTTTTTTTTAGCACGTTTTTTTTTTTTTTTATGGCATTAATTTGGAAAATCTTGCAAAAATAAAAATAATCGTCGGATGTTAATCAAACTTTCAGAAACTATTCACAGATGATCGAGATTTTTTTTTTTTTTTTTTTTTTACTAAATGCATGGCAGAAATATCTTTTTATAGTGATTATTTTTATTAATTTTATGAAAACGCTAGAAATTCGATCGCGTCGGGTTTAGTGATGACAATAGTTGAAAGCACAAGGCTTTGAAGAATGCAAATCATGTTTTTTTTTTTTTAATTGGACCTCCCTACCTGAAAATCAGCTCTGAATTGTAACATATAAAACTCAATGAAACAAAGATATTATTTAATTTCAAATTGTTACGTCCCCCATGTGTCGCTGCGCCAAATGTGACGTCTGCCTAGCCGCGTCCGTCGTGCTATCCTGTCCTGTGACGACCAACTGGCTTGGTATTGGTCGCGGCACCAAATGTAACGTTCTAACATTTTGGTGATTCGGATGGGAATCTGGTTAGATTAGCTATCAGCCTTGTCGTTCCCAGCTCGCCTCCAACGTCTGGTTACCGAAGTAACTGTTTTGATTTCCAGTCTAACCTACCCACGTTGTGAATTGATCTTAGGCAGACGAAATCAATCAGTCTCCGGGCCGTAATGAAAGCAGAGTTCGATCAAGGGTAACATCGCACAAGTATATATAAAATAAAATAAAATAACTCAAAGTTCAAATGTGTTAAAAAAAGGATAACAATATTTTATATCTGGTTGCTGAATACAGGACTGCCTCTTATTCACGACCCGCTATATGGATTCGTGACACTTTGTGTTTGTTAGCCGAGTCTTAACATAAGTTTGTTCTTTAAGAAACTGGTTCTTGGTGTATCTTCAGGCGATATTCGTAAAACTTGTTTTGGTGGTATGAGTCTAAGTCGTTCTTCAAAAATAAATTGTTGTTGGCTAGAAGTTGAGGTCGTGATTTGCGTGAATCTTTCTGTCAACTCTTTGCGACGCGGGCCCAACTCCATTCAACTCAGCTGCGAACTTTACTCGAACTAGTTTTCACTCGCTGCGACTCTGCTTATATGGACGCCGACCAAAACCGGGGTGGGCATGTCCGGGTTTTGTGGTTCCTTGATAATTCTAAACCCACAATCCACTTTGTTTTCTGTCAGGAAAATTTTATTATTTTCCATTTTTGGAAGTCGTTCGTCTTCCCACCTTCTTCTGTTCTCATATTAGTATCTCACCATGCCCTCAGAGTGTGTCAACAGGTTTCCCCTCTCTCTCACAGTGGCATCTCACACCTATCACTCCAGGGGGGGCGCAACTGGCCTACCCTCCTTCTTCACATGATTACCTCCGCCTAACGCTCATGCCACCATTCAGCCAATGGGCTTTCAGCAGCATGAGTTTGGCCAGACTATCCTCGGTTTAAAATATCTTGCTCAAAGAAAAAAAAAAGGGTATTATTTTCCTTTTCTTTCTCTTTTTTTCCTTCTGCCCGACCACAAACGCTTGGACTTTTATCTTAGCCAAATGTCACTTGGACTTTATCACCCGGTGCCTTCGCCAAACAAGTGGGTGGTCAATTGGACGTATTTGCATTCTTGTTGCCAATTACTGATCCGATGAAGTAGTTTCGCTATCATAGCCATCCCTGACAATAAACAGATGCTCCTCTCAATGATATTCTGCATATAGACAAAGGCTTAATCTTTCCTTCATGGTGGTCAGCGGACATTTTTGTTTTTCTCGGACAGTGCGTGCTTAATTAATCTTTATTTGTATCTCTTTAGAATTCTGCGGGAGGTCTCTTGTCCAACTTGAAAAAATCTTTTTTATCATTGCCATGGGCAGATTGGATATATCTTACTCGCCACCCCGTAACATAAATCAGATTAAATTCTGTGTTTTACCTTCTCGACAAAGGAAATAAAAATCTTACTACTTTTCCTTGTCAGAAAAATAACACCGCTTAGTGTCCTTTTCGTGATGGCTTCTTATCACCTAAATTTAATTCTCGGCTTTCTTTTTCTTCTCTCTTTCTAGCGTCGTAAATAGTGTCACAGTATGCTTTTATTTGCTTTTAGTTGTCTTTATGAATATGGACAATATTTTCTGAAAACAAAACTTTCCGATTAAAAATGAATTTTGAATAAAATTATTTCTTAATTATAATAGATTTTTACATTTAAGTTGTTAAATTATAAAATTAGTTAAAAGCCGCATCGGGTTTCCTAAGTTTCCTCATGATATAGATCTTTTTTAGCGCGTTGTAAATTGTATCATTTTGACTAATAAAATGTAAAAAAAAATGGTCAATTTTGCTGACTAAAAAAAACAGATATTTAACGAAAATTTTGGACGTGCTAGGAACAATTACAAATGTTGAACACCCCCAAAATACTTTGGTCTTTCCTCTTAATAGCAAAAACATTTAGACGATAAAATTTTGTTTTCGTCAAGTTTGGCGTTTGTTTCATCGTGCTATGCTGTTTATTTTATTTTTTTATTAGCGATCTCGTGCAGGTACCTATTAATATACAACCAAAAATTAATTATTTTATTTTTTTATTTTTTTTTACAAAATGAACCACAATGATTGCACTAGAATTATCTAATGATATTCCGCAGACAAATCAACAGCTTATGTTACTTTATCTCATTGCATGATTTCGAACTATAAACCTAAACCGAGCTTTGCATATTGTGTAACCGGCTGTATTTTTTATAAAATACTTGCATAGGATATAGTGAATAATTTGCAATAAAAAAAAAGAAGAAATTTGCGATGTTTCTTCGATAGGCGCCCCTCCAACGCTTCAAATGTATGTTCCACTTCAGCATCTTCTCCCCACGAACCACTGCTTTGTGGAACCCATTTCTAAATTAATGCTCCTCCGATTACTACAAGTTCAAGTCTAGGGTCAACCGTTATCTTCCCCACATACCCACATAAACTGTGCCTCTTAGCCTATAACTCTCTACCTCGGATGTCTTTTCGGCCTTGTACAGCGTGAAATTCACTATAAAAAAAAAAGATTGAAAAAGTTACTTCATGGTCAATGGTTATTTTCTCTACATATCCCTATAAACTCTGCCTTTTACTTTCTCTAACTTGAATGGCTCTTGGGGCTTTTACAGAGTTACCATCACTGTAAAAAGAAAATGATACCTCACTTGCTCGTTTAACGACTAGATTGTTGAAACTTAATTATGTCGTTAAATGAGGAATACCAATAAAAAATATTTTCTATGATTTCTCAAGGAGCGTTCTGAATGAGTCTGTCAAGTCACTACAAATGTCTGATTTTACTCATAATATTTGTATGAATTAGCAGTTTTATTTTATACTAAAACTTTTATTTTGTTAGGGGCTTAAAGACGTTTTGTACTCAGCGAATTGTTATCTGTAAATATTACATACTATTCAATTTGATGCCCTTTTCTTTCAAACCAATTTTAGTAATCTTAGCCATTTGGGTGACTGAATTATTTTGCTGGAATACAAAATTCGTTCAATAATTATAATTTGCATGTGGTACAAACTCCTATAATACTTTTGTCATGTTGTTTTTCTTGTTTGCTTTTCATAGCCAGTAATTTATTTTTAACTTTGAGTAAACTTCCTCTAACAGATCCTACGTCAAATGTACGCTTTGTAAAACAAAAAACTTCTAAATTTAAATTAGCATAATAGAAAATCTGTTTCTCTCGGCGTTTCTTCATCCAAGTCATTTTTTCCATCGCCCATTCAACGCGCTTTTCCTCAAAGTGAAATTAAAATGCTTCTGAACTTAAGGACAACGTTATCCGAATGGTTGGTGGATTTGGTAACATCGTAATTACTAGTTCAATCCCTTGTCCTAGAAGTGTGTATTTTGCTCGGTGAAAACTGGGAGCAAGCAATAACTGAGCAGTATTAAAAATAGTAATCGGACATAAGCAGTGCAACGAGAACAGTCTTTTCTCAAAGATTAAAAAAAGGATTCAGTACGTATTTCTGTATAGGTTACCCGGATCGATAATACAGCTGATGAAGGCCGGTGATCACAACAGCCGAAACCTTGTGATAACTAAAAGATGAGAATAATATAAATGAAGAACAATTGGAATGAAAATTTTCGTTATATTTTAATTTAGTAAATGGTTCTATTTTCATTGTATAATTCTGTTAACTAGTTTTAATTTTGTTGTTTCGTTTTGTGGTTTATTTGGGTTTTTGCTCTATTCATATTATATTCTGAGTTTTTGTTGGTAAATATGACGCTTATATGAAAATTAAAAAAAAACTGCTATTCTTTAAAAGTGGAAATATTTAATAAACGGATTAACCACTTAAAAATGGACACGGTACCAAGAAACTGCCGAGTCGGGGATATAACAAGGATTGATCTGGGCAATTACAGCTATGTAATTATTCCGTATAATATATATATATATATATATATATATATATATATATATATAGTTCAGACTTTTGTCCTCATCTGTGTTGTCATATTCACGATGTTTCTTCAGGTGATTATTAGATTGTTCTAGTTCCACGTGCCATGCTTCTTCCGGATATCCCAGTTTTAGATATTTCCCTTGAGTAACTCAAATTTATAAGTTTTTGCTCAACTCTGCTGTGGCCGGGTATTGAACTCGCCACTCTTTGGATCAAG
Source organism: Acanthosepion lycidas (assembly GCA_963932145.1). Lineage (NCBI taxonomy): Eukaryota > Metazoa > Mollusca > Cephalopoda > Sepiida > Sepiidae > Acanthosepion > Acanthosepion lycidas. The sequence continues at coordinate 66,008,921 of OZ010595.1, forward strand.
TTACTGGATTACTTCAACCAACGCTTTTACCCACTTTGCCATGTGTCTTTGGGTGACAGTGTAAATAGTTACAAATCCTCAACTCAGAAATACACACACACACACACATATATATATATATATATATATATATATATATATATATATATATATATATATATATATATATATATATATATATATATATATATATATATATATAGAGAGAGAGAGAGAGAGTTCAGCTCATTTGTAATTAACCAGTTCATAATTACTGAATTTATTTGTATTATTTTCAGTATTTCTGATTGAAGTCAAGATCTATTCAGAAAAATGATAAACGTATAGTGCAGCGAATACAAAAAAAATGGTTGAGATGGAAAAAAACTTAATCTCTGAAATAGAATGATTGGCTGTGGAAATGGGAAACAACGTTAAGAAAATTAAAAAGTATTAAATAGGAGAAACGTTCAAGAAAAGAGAAAATCTATGATTTTTGGATTTCAGGATCACGTTGGCGCCTTTTGATGAAGAAAGAAATGAAACAGATATTTTATTATCCCTGTGATGAAAACCCAATAGAGAATCAAATAATTATATATATATATATATATATATATATATATATATATATGTGTGTGTGTATGTAGTTGAAAATTAGCCAATGCTTTTGATCAAGATTTAATAGGTTAAATAGATTAACCTTCACATATGAGAAAGTATTCGCGCATGTTTGTGTGTCTATTTAACTAAAATGTATAAAAAGAAACGCACTTGTATACACTGCCTGAAAATAAAATTGCAACAAGTTGAAAGAAAATACTGATTTGAATTTCTAGAATGTAACTCTGCTGGAGTTCAGAAGTTATTTCAATAAGTTTTACTCATTACTCATCTTGTGACAAGGACACACACATCAGTGCACAGTTTCTGTCTGGGCCTGAGATGGTGATACATGGGGTGATAATGGCTCTTGTGGAGTCGAACAGAAATTTAACGAGCTGTATGCAGCGTTGATTTCCTGGCCAAAAAGAGATGTGATGTCAGGCTACACAACGAGCAATGACAAGCGATCGCGGGTGCATATAAAAAGGGTGTAGCCTTCTTTCTTTTTCTTTTTTTTTCTCGTCACTTCCTTTTTCTTCGCGCCTCTTTTTTTTCTTCGCATCACTATCTTTTTTTTTTCTTCGCATCACTTTCTTTTTTTTTTCTTCGCGTCACTTTCTTTTTTTTTTTTTTCTTCGCATCACTTTCTTTTTTTTTTTTTTCTTCGCATCACTTTCTTTTTTTTTTTTTCTTCGCATCACTTTCTTTTTTTTTTTTTTCTTCGCGTCACTTTCTTTTTTTTTTTTTTCTTCGCATCACTTTCTTTTTTTTTTTCTTCGCATCACTTTTTTTTTTTCTTCGCGTCACTTTCTTTTTTTTTTTTCTTCGCGTCACTTTCTTTTTTTTTTTTCTTCGCGTCACTTTCTTTTTTTTTTTTCTTCGCATCACTTTCTTTTTTTTTCTTCGCATCACTTTCTTTTTTTTTTTCTTCGCATCACTTTCTTTTTTTTTTTCTTCGCATCACTTTCTTTTTTTTTTTCTTCGCGTCACTTTCTTTTTTTTTTTTCTTCGCATCACTTTCTTTTTTTTTTTCTTCGCATCACTTTCTTTTTTTTTTTTTACTTCGCGTCACTTTCTTTTTTTTTTTTTCTTCGCGTCACTTTCTTTTTTTTTTTTTCTTCGCGTCACTTTCTTTTTTTTTTTTTCTTCGCGTCACTTTCTTTTTTTTTTTTTCTTCCCGTCACTTTCTTTTTTTTTTTTTCTTCCCGTCACTTTCTTTTTTTTTTTTTTCTTCGCGTCACTTTCTTTTTTTTTTCTTCGCATCACTTTCTTTTTTTTTTTCTTCGCATCACTTTTTTTTTTTTTTCTTCGCGTCAATTTCTTTTTTTTTTTTTCTTCGCATCACTTTCTTTTTTTTTTTCTTCGCGTCACTTTCTTTTTTTTTTTTCTTCGCGTCACTTTCTTTTTTTTTTTCTTCGCGTCACTTTCTTTTTTTTTTCTTCGCGTCACTTTCTTTTTTTTTTTCTTCGCGTCACTTTCTTTTTTTTTTCTTCGCGTCACTTTCTTTTTTTTTTCTTCGCGTCACTTTCTTTTTTTTTCTTCGCATCACTTTTTTTTTCTTCGCATCACTTTCTGTTTTTTTTTTCTTCGCGTCACTTTCTTTTTTTTTTCTTCGCGTCACTTTCTTTTTTTTTTCTTCGCGTCACTTTCTTTTTTTTTTCTTCGCGTCACTTTCTTTTTTTTTTTTCTTCGCGTCACTTTCTTTTTTTTTTTTTCTTCGGATCACTTTTTTTTTTTCTTCGCGTCACTTTCTTTTTTTTTTTCTTCGCATCACTTTTTTTTTTTTTCTTCGCGTCACTTTCTTTTTTTTTTTTCTTCGCGTCACTTTCTTTTTTTTTTTTCTTCGCGTCACTTTCTTTTTTTTTTTTTCTTCGCGTCACTTTCTTTTTTTTTTTTCTTCGCGTCACTTTCTTTTTTTTTTTTTCTTCGCGTCACTTTCTTTTTTTTTTCTTCGCATCACTTTCTTTTTTTTTTTCTTCGCATCACTTTCTTTTTTTTTTTTTCTTCGTCAATTTCTTTTTTTTTTTTTCTTCGCATCACTTTCTTTTTTTTTTTCTTCGCGTCACTTTCTTTTTTTTTTCTTCGCGTCACTTTCTTTTTTTTTTCTTCGCGTCACTTTCTTTTTGTTTTCTTCGCATCACTTTTTTTTTCTTCGCATCACTTTCTTTTTTTTTTTTTCTTCGCGTCACTTTCTTTTTTTTTTTTCTTCGCATCACTTTCTTTTTTTTTTTTCTTCGCGTCACTTTCTTTTTTTTTTTTCTTCGCGTCACTTTTTTTTTTTCTTCGCGTCACTTTCTTTTTTTTTTTCTTCGCGTCACTTTTTTTTTTTTTTCTTCGCGTCACTTTTTTTTTTTTTTTCTTCGCGTCACTTTCTTTTTTTTTTTTTCTTCGCGTCACTTTCTTTTTTTTTTTCTTCGCGTCACTTTCTTTTTTTTTTTCTTCGCGTCACTTTCTTTTTTTTTTTCTTCGCGTCACTTTCTTTTTTTTTTTTCTTCGCATCACTTTTTTTTTTCTTCGCGTCACTTTTTTCTTTTCTTTTCTTTTCTTCTTTTTTCTTCTTTTCTTTTCTTCTCTTTCTTTTCTTCTCTTTCTTTTCTTCTCTTTCTTTTCTTCTCTTTCTTTTCTTCTCTTTCTTTTCTTCTCTTTCTTTTCTTCTCTTTCTTTTCTTCTCTTTCTTTTCTTCTCTTTCTTTTCTTCTCTTTCTTTTCTTCTCTTTCTTTTCTTCTCTTTCTTTTCTTCTCTTTCTTTTCTTCTCTTTCTTTTCTCTTTCTCTTTCTTTTCTCTTTCTCTTTCTTTTCTCTTTCTCTTTCTTTTCTCTTTCTCTTTCTTTTCTCTTTCTCTTTCTTTTCTCTTTCTCTTTCTTTTCTCTTTCTCTTTCTTTTCTCTTTCTTTTCTCTTTCTCTTTCTTTTCTCTTTCTTTTCTCTTTCTCTTTCTTTTCTCTTTCTTTTCTCTTTCTTTTCTCTTTCTTTTCTCTTTCTTTTCTCTTTCTTTTCTCTTTCTCTTTCTTTTCTCTTTCTTCTCGTCTCTTTCTTTTCTCTTTCTTCTCGTCTCTTTCTAATAGTATTTCATAACAATTAAAAATGGATAATTCCTGGAACAAACTCCAAGGCAACCAAAAAAGGAAAAGGCTCGTTATTATATTTTTAAATTGGATCAATAGAAGAGTTGTATTGTCATTTTAAAAAGATGGGTACGCATATCCGAGAATGGTTTTACATGATGCAAATGACTAATTAGTAAAGATTGACTGTCGTCAAAACATTTCATCAACTATAGACGGCTACGTAATAGAGATATACGGTAAGATCAATGCTTTGTAAGGCAATACTGGCAGATCACACTGCGCACACGGTACAGATTCGCACTGAGACTTTTCACGGTCATATATTCATTGTAAAGGCAAGTGAAAATTTTATTTATTACAATATAAAACGTATTTCTTCTGCAGTACAAAAATGTACAAATACACACAATTCAAAAAGAGTAAAAACAATATTAAGAAAACAAAGCAACAGGAAGCAGCAATACTTCTCAAAAGAGCCAGATTAACCTATTTGACGTCATATATGTGGATAGCTAAAATGGCGGTTGCAACGTCATAGAAAAGACTGCAGCTTCCATTAAAAATTGGACGAACATAGAGGTTCGTGGTGGAATAAGACTTTTGCATTCCAAGCGTACAAATCAAGCGGCAACTCCGCGTGCTTGCGATACGAATCAATTCCCCGTGAACTTACTGCTGTCTATGACGAATATGTAATGAAGTAGAAACTGATATCAGTCTGGTGTCGTTCGCATAGGGACGTTTGAATTGGAAGAACAAGTCTTGTGAAGGGCGTTTACAATCATCAGCAACAAATTCGTGCGTTGAATCTTTGATGCAAGATGACAAGCGGCGTAAAATTCCTATTATGACTCTGGGACTTGATCTTCCATGAAATCGTTTACGAGAATTTGGTATATCAGCAAATGCTATCTCTTTAGGTCCCACGACAACGCCAACCCGTACATAGCCAACCCGACAAAAGATTTCATCGATCTAATTGGGATAATATGCAGCATCCACAATGCAGTTCTGACTTAACGGTCTTGATAATCTGTTTGGACTTATTAAGCAAAATGTATTTACACAGGTACATCTTTTGTTGTTTAAGAAGTGGGCACTATTTATATTGACTGGTACGCTCGTAAAAATAAGTGCGTTTTGGTTGGAATTATTTTTGTAGACGGGAATTTATGAACAGGACCAGACCTCTGAAATGATAAAAATAACTAGTATTTTTTTTTTTTTTTTTTACTATTCTGACGAATAACGTTTCTGGTGCCATTTTCCCGAATATGTCTGATGACGTTGTTTGACAGTTGAAATATCTGTCTATATTTCCGAGATGACGTATTATTTACACTATTTACATTATCTGAACTATTGTCCACATCTTTGTCACCATATTTATTACTCGGCTGTTGTGCTCTCCGGCCTTCTTCGGTTGGTTGGAACGTCGAAATGAACCCTATATTTCGCTCACTAGACTGTTCTAATTCCACGTGCCATGTTTAATGGATGTCGGCTATCGGTTATCTCCTAATTCCCCTCTCCAAGTTCTCGACTGCCTTAACTGAGTATTGAAGTCGTACTCTTTCGGACCTGTCACTGGATATAACCAACGCCTTTACCCACTGTGCCATGTATCTTTAGAGATCGAAGGTTCCAGTTCTACATTCCAAACACCTGAAGAATGCTGGAGCGTACAATGGCTGAAATGTTGTAATATGACTTCAAAGATTAGGACAATAGTCCGAATAATGTAAATAGTGACATTTGAAATAGATTAATATAAAACTTTATCAAAATTTCACATCTGTACCTATATTCGTGATGTTAAAATGACTGAAAATTTATTAGTTATTTTATTTACATTATTTATGTGGACAATTGCCCCAAGGTTTATCAGAAAGCTTCGGTTGCAATGCCCTTCTGCATTCACGAAGTAACTATCGAAGCAGGTAACCTTCAGAGAATTTCGATCTGGGCCCTTTATTTAAGCTAAGGTGATAAAAATGTTCCCGTTCCGCTACCAGTGTCTAAGGACATCATGTTTAATTCTTAATTAGTACTGCTCGCTCCGTTTCCATTTAGTCTAAGTACACACTGACCGGGCCAGGGATTGAACTCAGAATTCCTATGTTACCAACTTCGCGAAGCAACGCTCTAATCCAGTAAACACAATTAGTTAATTTAATTGACTTTCATTTAGGATAAGTTAAGTACATATCATTCACATCATGGTCACCAAACTCATGTACTGCGGCCGCAGTGGAACTGGTATTTCTTGGGGAATATAGCCTGACAGAGCCCAACCCTGTCTAGAGATTACCTTTTCCTATACTGGCTACCACCAAGGCTATCTGTCCTGGGGAGAGGTGAGAAGAGGTGGATTCATACCTTTAGCACGTAAGGGAATGTAATAGATCCGAATGGATTCTTCAGTCCAAGCCGCGATCCATTACTCCAGCGTACCTCGCAAGTTACATGTCTAGTATTAAATGACAGGAAAAAAAAACTATTTCAGTGTTCTCTACATCGTTATGGGTTGAATTTAGACGACTTGAACCTCGGAGGATATTATTAAAAGCACAAATATGAATACAATGTGTTTTATAAATGTGGTGGCTGAAATTTTCCCGCCGCTATCCAAAATCTCGAGGAAAGCGAGGAATCAATAATGCTGTTTAACACACTGGGTGTATAGCTTCTGAATTCACGTTTTAATCCCCTCCGAAAAAAAATATGGATGATTTTTAACTGAAATATTCCCTTTTGGAAGTGAGTTGGGTAAATATATATCTCCGGCACTCTCTCGTGCATGTATTTACGTAGTGATTATTTTAAAATTACGTTTGAATTTAATTACTGAAAGATAGTTACATTCAGTAATGGCATCATCTGTATACACACATAAAAAAAACAGCTGATATTATTATTTATTACGACCGTATGTGAAGACCAACTGCATTTGAACCCGGAGCACATCGGCAAGGTTTCTTGTATCTGCCCACTCCTGCTGTTTTGAATTACATCCTTTCTGACTTAGACATCTTCGTATTTTCAGCACGAGTAAGGAAAATGTTTATAGAATCGTCCATATTTCATACTCACCACCGAGATAAAATACACTCTTCCATCAGAATTAGTTTTAACCAACCAACACCTCGCATTGCAAATCTCGACTTTCTATTGGTCGAGACATGTAACAATTGTTGAAAACTGTTTTCGCGCCCAATTCGCTGGAGCCTATTTTGGCTTCCAGAAACAAATAAAAATGACCATCTCGACCCAATTCACCAGTCGTTCAAGTCGATCTCAGTCGACCGGCTGATCGGTTGAACTCTCTGCCTTCAGACGGGGAGGAACCCGAAGGAGGCTACGCCGAAGGGCGGATTTTCTTTCGGGGAGGTAAACCGACCCTGAACCCGTTTATACGGGTTCAATGGGCATATTATTGGCCGATCCCACGGACTCGGAGATCCCTGTTAAACCGGCCTTGTGCCACATGATGCCCACGTGGGCGGGGGGTGACTAAATATAGTCAGTCAGTCAAACTTCAGAGAGATACCACACAAATCCACGCGTGTCACTACTTAAAATATTTTTCGAGCGTCAACTGCTGACTCAAACATCAACATAATCTCTCATATCTCACTTACAACTTTCTAAGAAATGTGTTCTTACACTCTGCTAAAATAGAAATTGTATTTTAAACAAACACAGAACAATCCAAGCTAAACAACTCTGGAGAATTTAGATAATTAAACCCTAATATATTCACGCAAGAAAAGTGCTACTGTTCTTGACGCAAGAAAAGTGATTCACGCAAGAAAAGTGCTACTGTTCTTGACGCAAGAAAAGTGCTACTGTTCTTGACGCAAGAAAAGTGCTACTGTTCTTGACGCAAGAAAAGTGCTACTGTTCTTGACGCAGGAAAAGTGCTACTGTTCTTGACGCAGGAAAAGTGCTACTGTTCTTGACGCAGGAAAAGTGCTACTGTTCTTGACGCAGGAAAAGTGCTACTGTTCTTGACGCAGGAAAAGTGCTACTGTTCTTGACGCAGGAAAAGTGCTACTGTTCTTGACGCAGGAAAAGTGCTACTGTTCTTGACGCAGGAAAAGTGCTACTGTTCTTGACGCAGGAAAAGTGCTACTGTTCTTCACGCATACAAACTACACAAATTTCTGTATAAATATTTTCTACTTAACTCTCTTTGACCAGTTCTTAAACACTTGAACAATTTCGAACTGTAAATCAATAAGAAACCCAATTTACCAATGGTCAATTTCTTGTATTATCAAACTACAAGTTTTCAAATTGTATATTAATTGTACATAAATGCATGTTTTATTAAAATCTAATAATCGGTGTTTCTTACTCAATTGCCTTGTGATTGATTCGCTTTTGCATATCTATATTCTATATTGTTGCGGATTAATATGGTGAACATGCCCGTAGACTAACCATCTTAATATAAAAACCTTCTGATACAAAATTCAAACTCATAGTAATCCCAACACGTTTATACCGTAAAATCATTTTTTCTATTATGGCCCAGCATTGAAATCTGAATCGTTTCCTGGGTTCCGTTTGAATGGTATACATTGGAGTATTGAACAAAAAAATGCCACGCTTAAAGAACGATCGAAGATTTTTTTTTTTTTTATCCAACTTTGATGAAAAGCTTAAACAAGGATTACATTTTTTTTTTTCAAATTTAGAGGGGTTTACACTAAAAATTAACCTGTGTTTGTATCCTGTGAATCTAAAACTTATCAAAACGATTTTAATTCAGTGCTTTCAGTCATAGATTTATTCTTTACCAACATAAGGGAAAACGTATGTGGCTAATTTATAAATTTAAATAAATATGCATTTTAAACTTATAGCATCAAATTTCCCATTTAAGTAACCTACACGCAAGATAGAACAGAAGCAAAAATTCTTAACTAGGTTGAAATTATATATTTATATCGTGTATTATATATAATATAATATATATATATATATATATATTGTAACCCGGATATAAGAGATTTTCTCTGGTCCCAAATTAGAGCCATACTTACCTAAACAAAATAGACCAAACCATGATATAAGAGACTTCTTCTCCAGTCCCGACAACTCTCTTATATCCGGGTTACACTATATATATATATATATATAAATATATATATATATTAAAAGGCAAAACATCTTCAATACAGTGTAACCTGGATATAAGACCGGAGAAGTCTCTTATATCCGGGTTTGGTCTAATTTATATAAATTAACACAGGCTCTAATTTGGGACCAGATAAAATCTCTCTTATATCCGGCTTTCTCTTATATCCGGGTTACACTGTACTTCGAGATTACCTGATTTTAAAAAATGTTAAAGATTTCGTTTTTGGGGGTTTTTTTTATTTATTTATTTATTTATTTATTTAATTTTTTTTTTATTTTTTTGGGGGGGGATTTTTTTTTGTATTGTTCCACTCCATTATTCTTATTATATGCTTCGTGACACTGAAGGTTGATGTGTCTACTATTTCATTTTCATTAATATGAAGCCGACTAGAAGTTTGACGGAGCCATTTTCAAGATATACTACATTACAAGAATTTGGTATTTGTAAATCTTACGGGGCTGGATGTCATATAAGGCAAAAGAATTGGGAGATGAAAAATATTGCTGTTTGAAAATATTATTTAAATATTTAAAATCGCATGGGACCAATTAGATTATTCACCAGCAGCAAATGCTATACTATAAAATTTTATGTAAATGCTTTTTCTTTACTAATTATTCCAACTTGTATTAATGAAGAATTGCTGCCTAAATAAATATGCAAATATTATTGTAACAATTAGCATTTTATTACTAGTACCTATATAAATTTCACGATTTTTCTCTATTCATTTTAGTTATTTAACGATTACTTTGTTTGGTATTTCTACGAGTATAAGGCAATGTGAGAATTCCCTTATTGAATAGATACATATTTCAGCGCAAAAACTTTGACAAAATATTACAGTGACAATCGTAAGTAGAAATGCATTGAAGGAAGTAGGAGTGTACAAATGAATAAAAGATGTCAAAGATTTAATTGGACATTAAACAAGTGAAAACGTTATCGCCTCTACCATCTTCGATTTTTGTTTCGTTTTATATTATGCCTGCTTTTCTTTTTTTTCACTAAGGTCAGACAGCGTCTTTCATTGTAGTTTTGTCTTCAGATTTTAACTCTCAGTCAAAGCGAAATCGTCCATTTTCATCCGAGGATGTGGCAGGGCTTAACACGTGTAAATTAGATAATGAAAGTATCAAGTAGAATTATAAGTGTTCTTAAACGCCATAATGGTAGATGATAATTTTTAGTTAGTAAAAATAAGTTTAAAAATTTGGATAAAGTATACCATATAATTTCGACTGGATTGAAAATATTTCATGTCTGTTATCCAGGCTTTATTGCCAAGAATACGCAGTAGCTTTCTGTATTGACTGTTATAATAAACTAAATTTATACTACTCTATACTTAGTAAATATCAATGTTTTCCAAGTGAATGCGTTAGCAGTGTATGTCGAATGGCTTTTTTATTTTCATACTAATTCTATACGATTTATACCCGATACTGAACATTCTTATCAAATTTGAAATCTGCATGAAGGTGTATTTAGGCAGAAATACTTTTTTCAAAGAATTCATTGCATTATATTTATAAGATCTCTATAAAATTTTAGTTTTTCCAAGTTGTTTGTTAGAATTAAAAATGGTAAACTTTGCAAAGTTCATTTTTTTTTTTTACATTCGAGTAATTTTAACTGTCATACAGTCATTATCAGGAAGTGCTTGATATTACTCTGTTTATCAAACACTATTTCTGTGCGATCAGGGTGATATCATAGAACACTATAGGAAAATCCGTAAACTTAAGTAATCAGCACATAATAATAATCTGAGCCGACCAAGCACAGAAATGAATACAATATGGGAACCAGTAATAAGGAGTGCAGAGAAAAGCGACAATAACAGCAAAATGGCAATATGAGCACCGGTAACAATGGTTGCTGAAGACATTAGGTTTATAATACTCAGAAATTCATACACAGATGTCCTCAAGGACACAGTGGATAAAGGCGTTGGTCAGTTACAGGACCCAAAGAGCGTGAGATCAATACCCGGTTAAGGCAGTGGGGAACTTGGTGTTAACAAGAGATAACTGACATCCATTATATATCGCACGCGGAACTCGAACAGTCTACCCCAGTGAGCGAAATCAAGGGTTCAGTTCGACATTCCAACCACCTGAAAAAGGCCGGAGCGTACAACGGCCGAAACGTTGTAGTAAATATGGTGACAAAGAGGAGGACAATAATGTAAATAGTGTACATAATACCTCATCTCAGCAATATAGACAGATTCTGTTTATCAAAGTGTTTTTTTATTATTATTTAACAAATTAAACTTAAATCACTTAAAGACGTTGTTGTGGTAAGGGAATTCTACACGTCACTGCAACAGCTGTAATGACATCGGAAGTTGGTTGTATGCGAATACACCGGCACTCGCTATGTTCCACAAATTCTTCTCAGTGACCAATATTATGGCTGTCAAAAAAACAATAGCTACAAATGCTTTTCAAGAGAACTGTTGGGTCGGAAAGTAGCAAAAAAAAAAAAAAATTAAATAAAACCACAATTTCTCGCTTCATAACCAATGTTTTCCTTCTGCTACGAGAAAACTGATTTTTTTAAATGACTTTTCACTAAATTCCGGCCATGGAAAAACGAACTCTTACACACTCACTGCCTATTTCAACGACTGTGCCTTCCTTCACTGTTCGAATCATTATATGAATAGTGACCGGAAAACCTGGCACCCAGTCGTGTTTTGGGTGGTCTTTCAAAGGACCCTTACTTTTTCGTCTATTCAAAAACACTTCGACAGTTCAAAGGAGGGCTGGACAACGTTCCTTAAAAACCCTGGTCATTAAACTGGGTTAAAAGGTAAAAGATTATTTATTCATCTAAGGATGTGTGAGAAATTTATTCCCTTTGTTGTTTTTTTTTGTTTTTTTTTTTTTGTTTTTTTTCGTTTTTGTTTTTTTTTTTTTCAATATCCAATCTCTTATGCAAAAATATATTATCTTTACTGTTGGTTGTTATTTTTGTATCATGACGTCCTCTAGTATTTTGAGTCGTTCTTTTACAGTGATTCCTATATAATATTTTGGTTTTATTTATTAAAATGCATCTTACATTAATATTATTTTTGTTTTCATTTGTTGATTAACATGTATACAAATTTCGCTACATTTTGTCCAAATACAAGTTACCCTGCGAGGGAGTGCGGTTCCTTTGTAGCCAATGTATGAATTTAATATTTGTATCTAACATTAATAATAAACAATACCCTAATGAACATGACAAGTCATACATAGGATTTTTAGCGTGGATTTGTGATTTCCTCGATTGCTTCTAAGAATTGGATTTTAATTTTTCCAAATATTAGGTTGGTGCAAAAATAATGACGTAATAATCTCGATTTTTGACGTATTTTTTAACATCAAAAAACGACATTACGTCATTATTTTTGCACCAACCTAATAAATGAGAAATTACAGGTACTTTTTAAGATCAATAACTGTTATCCCGTTGAATTATATTTTAAAGTCCTTTAGGACTAGTATATAATTCTAATGGGCCTGTTTTTTGTTTGTTTGTTTTTTTTGTTTTTTTTTGTTTTTTTTTGTTTGTTTTTTTTGTTTTTTTTTGTTTGTTTTTTTTGTTTTTTTTTTTTGCTTGTTTTTTTTGTTTTTTTTTGTTTTTTGTTTGTTTTTTTGTTTTTTGTTTGTTTTTGTTTTTTTAGTTTAATTGATTGGTTATCTGTGCCTTATCTCCGCTTTCCAGGTTATTTGAAGCTAGATTTTTATTAACGATAATAATTGTTTAGTGATACATTTGCTGGATGGGGAAGAGGCGGATTGACATCTTTCCCAGGGGTATTTGCACGTATCTCCTATCTATAAAAGGCAGGATGTGTGTGTGTGTGTGTAACGAATGCACAGCCGCAATTTTCGACGTATTTTTCCCCGAAATTGATATGCACATACTCCAAGTTAGCGGGAAGGCCAAGAACGACTTTGCATTTTCCAACTCCCATCGATAGTGGAAATAATCGATTTTTTCATGCTTCTACGGCAGTTTTCATGTAGTTTGCGACCATTTTGTACTGGCCAGAGTGAGAGCCTATAAGTGGCTGCCACTAATAGGCAGGAATATTCTATTGGCCAGCGTGAGAGCCAAAAGCTGACTGACACGAATGTTAACTATCATGCTAACATGCAAAAAAAATCGATAGCTGCATTCGTCACAAGTGGGAAAAATCTAAATCTGCATGGCACTTTTCCTCCAATTGTCTCATTCGCTTGCTTAAACTCAACGTTGATTCTGATTCCGCAGAACTGGGTTGGGTGTGAAAACGTATTTGTTGTTAACATGCTTTTTTCATTCGGTTTTTCCAGTTACGAGTCCTTTTTTTAAAGCTGATCGTTTTGTGTTCATTTTGTTTAGTTCTTTTTTCGTAACAGATTTAATTTTTAGTATAGAGCTTAGAAAAAATTCGCAGTGTGAGATAGGCAAGCAGTAAGGCATGTAGCAACGTCAACACGGCAAAGGGCACTCCTTTAAAGGCAAGGAAGGGCAAAAATATTTCAAGTCAAGTGATAGCGATTGCTGTATGAGTCGTACGAGTTTTGAATCAAGCCCGGGCAACGCCGGGCTATGCTGCTAGTAAGTGAATATAAAATATAACTTGAATTGGAAATCTGCTCTTCAATTATTAATTCTGATCTATTAGGTTGGTGCAAAAAAATGACGTTAAAAACGACGCCTAAAACAGTCATTATTTTTGCATCAACCTAATATTATCCATTACACTACACGCACGTCCAAGCTTACAGCACCTTGTATTCCTAAGCCGTCACCCACTTTGCTTAACTTCAGAAGTCGTACGGGAAACCACTTTCAAATCAGCATGCATACGATAAACTAATTTTATGTAATTTTGTGTATATTTATATGAAACTGATTGTTATTCTTTTAATGTAAGTAAAGTAATTATTTTTTCATCAGCAACATAGTTTGAGAAATCATTGTTGATAAGTGTTTGTTTAGTTTCTTAATTCTTGGATAGTATGTGTTGGTTAAATATGAATACCTTTTTTTGTTCATCACCAAGGAATGTAAATTCTCTAGTTAAAGAATGACGAATGAAATCGAATTTGCTAGAAACTTATTTTAAATTTTCTACTTGTACTCGAATCAAAAATCAGTCAAGTGGAGACACTGATGAAAGTACTTATCCGTCAGCGAGGAAAGTATTTCTGCGTGTTTGTGTGCGAGTGAATTTATCTCCTACCATAAGGCAAATTTTGCCAAGCAGTTCTCGAATAAATCTACAGTTGAGTGAGTTCAAGACTGATTTTCAAAATAGGGTTGCTCATTCACTCGAAGATCTTCTGACACCAGTATTCTGTTGGATTGTGCTAAGCATATATAGACAAATAATTCTGGACTATGTGTGTTTATATATATATATATATATATATATATATATATGACTTAGGGAAATGAGAGAAACGAAAAGTGCTGTTGCCTTTAATACGAATGCGCTCTGTCAGGCCGGTATAATTTCTTTGAACTTGAAATTAATCCGGTATGATGTGATCGCTGAAAGGAAATGAATTTCTCTATGGAGTTCTTTTGAAGAAAAGAAAAATAGATCGATAAAGAATTGGACACTTTTAAAAATTTCTTAATCTTAGCTTGTTTGTTTCTTCTCTTCAATACTTTTGTATTATTTTTAATCGGTTTTTTCTTTTATTTTTACGCGGCTCAGTAAACTCAGAAACAAATTTCTTGATAAAACGACAAAGACAGTGGAAGAAAAATAAATGTAAAAATAAAATTTCGAAAAGCAAATATTTGAATGGAATTCAAAGATCGAAGTAAAATATTGGTTATATTTCGGTAGCGATTTTTGATGTATTCATGTTTGGTTGAAGAACAACGAAACTTCTTTTGAAATTTCGTTTTGTTTCAGAACATATCTACTTTCCAGAGATCATTTGAACATGAATTTTTCAATTTATTCTCAGTGCGTTCTTCTTCCATAAAGCATTACGGAAGATTTATTTTGTGCTGTTATCATCAGTTACATTCCCCACAAATGGGGGAAAAAAATGACGTTTCGACATTTTTTACGTCATATACCCTAACGTAATCCTCGCAGCAGCTAATGCTTCAGATATATATATATATATATATATAAAAGGAACTAGTAAAGGAAGGTTTGTTACTGCCACTACTTGGTACATTCCCATAAGGAATAAAGGAGAGTCCATAAAACATGTACTGGCCTGGAACTGAAGGAAGCATGAGACCCAAAACTGATTGTGACCCTGAAGTGTTAATAATTATGGCCAATTTATTTATGCCTACAAATGCTGTATCTCCCATATTGTACGCTCTTACCCCCAAAATAGATCAATTTTCAATGTATACTATTTATTAATCTTCAATTTATATTCTTGAATATACACGCTTACTGATTAGTAAAAAAAAATAAATAAATAAGCTATGTACCTTTCACTTACAGTAGGCGTCATTTAAATGTATTGAGAGACCGAGTTTGGCAAAAAAGAATGGAGAAGAGGCAATAAAAATCTGTATCGCGTCCTACAGCCAAAGAATAGCTGATCCTTTCACGGAAACCATTAACGTCTACTGGATTTTAAATCCCCCCCCACAAAAAAAAACACAATCCACTATCGAACATTGGTGAAGGTAGCAGGACCAGTTGAAATCTTTGTAAGTTATACCTCCAAATTATAAAATAAAACAAAAACAAAGTATTCTTGTCATCACTCTCTCTGACTATATATAGAAATTCGGATTACAAACACAGAAAATGTCTCATATCGAGTATATTTAACATTGAAAAACAAAAGAAAAAATGAATTATTTTTAATATGTGGAAATCTCCGCTTTTACCTGAAGACGGTCACGAGACCAGAAACACGTGTAGTGTAACATTATGTAAAACAAAGCATAATATTTTTTTCTAAATAAATCCACATTACAACCAAAAACGTTTACGGCACCTCACTTCTCTTCTTTTTAATATATATATATATATATATATATATATATATATATATGATAATCCGTACGGAATTTGCATCGTATTGATTTTTTCATTTACAAGCCAAAACACCTAAGGTTTTTCCGGACGAGGATACTTACTTACATTTATAAGATTATTATATATATATATATATATATATATATATATATATATAAGGACCGAATGAAGGTATCCTTTTGAATATATAGGCTAGGCTAATGAAATCTGATGTACACACCATAGGAAATCCTAACGTGGTGAACAGAACGAGCTCTATGTAAAATAGAGAAAACGTGCCATTATATTCGGCGGCACACTTCGGACTGTCTAATTATATAACCGTATGCTTACTGTCACATCATACGGAAATTCCGTTTCTGCTTGGTCAGAACTTAGATGGTTGACGTTTTGCGAATAGCAGGAGCTGGTGGATAACATCTCAGAATAAGGAATCTGATAGTCGACTATGTTGTATTCGCTTAGGCGCAACTAACTTTGGGAAATCCGCCTTTACCTCTTTACAGTCATGTCAATAGGGTAACAGACTGACAAAGAGCAACATTCAGCTTGGCGGTGAAAAACTTCTATTAAAAAGCTTGTGATTGTTGCATCATCTGATGTGTGGAACAACTGTAGAGGAAAAGGTTTTATGTTGGAGAGCGATTGCACTGTAGAGCGCCGTCAATTTATCAATTTAAACAATTCACTTTTGCAGGTGGCTCGGTAAAATCTTTCAAATTACTGAACATTCATCTGTCTTTCTTGAATGGAGAATCAATCCAACCATCCATCTATATATATATATATATATATATATATATATATATATATGGTAGAAACAGCTATCTACGTGTTTACTATGAGGACAAGGAAATTTCGAAAGAATGAATTGTTTGACTTTGCTATTTTAACCCATGTGTTCCAAGCAAAACCCTTAATTTTATCTCTCCATTTTATGTTACTACATCATTTTAGATCCAAACGGTCATAATCGACCAGTCTTATACTCTTTCGTATCTATTTTTTCTGTCCCTCCCGCCTCCATTCTGATTTCTGATATCTCTTACTTTGGTACTCTCTCAAAAGTATGTTCACCTCTTATAACGTTGTCCTGTCAGCGATACTTATATCTTTACTGTATCTACTTCAGAAATATAAACGTTCCTAGCCAAAAGGACGTTCTTTCTGTGTGGATACTTGAAGGCTCAAGTGTAATTTCATCAAATTTTAAAATCTAGTGAAGTATATTAAAAACAGATTTTGACATGAAAGAAAGTGTTATGTTTTAAAATCCGCCAACTCAATACCGAACGCTGGTCTTTTATCTAATGTCTGTGTATTAGAATCAATATATATTAACTGCTGCCAACAATCTCCGTTTAATCTGAAGGAATGTTTGGTAGCCTTTAATGTTTTGCTTATAACATTAGTCTGTGGTTTTAGTCGCTATGCACATAATTGGCCTTTTTTTGTATTGGAGAAAAGATAAACAGGTATCGCCGTTTGAAATGTTATACAGGATGCGATAGAAATATATTTGGCATTTTAAACTGTGTAATGCTAATGAAATTGGACAAATGGTAATAGCCGTCATCTAAATGTATTAGCATTGTATGGGAGGTATTTCTGCTTCGCCCTTTATTTCGGTATTTAGCAATCTATTTGTGTTGACGTTTTTTTTGTGAATGAATATATATATATATATATATATATATATATATATATATATATATATATATATATATACACACACACACACAGACAAACATATCTCGATCATATATACTTATTCATGACCATAAAAATTTTAAGAAATTAAAACTTATCTAATGAAATTTGTGTTTAAATTACTGATTTAGAAAATAAAAAAATATACGTAAAGAAATAGTAATTATATAACGGTAAACCGGAAAAAGTATCATCCTCGATAATTTAATGATTTAACTTTCCTTTACACAGTAAGTTTCGAGAATATTTTACAATCCGATCTAATCATTACCCACAAAATTTCATTCTTAACTCCTATAAAACGAGCTTACAAAATTCACAAATTCAAAAGATAGATATCGCCTACAATATCTTAAATTTAGTAATCTTAACCCCCATAACAAACTTTCTACTAAACTCGGCATTAATTAGTTATCCCTAATACTATGAGTTTTTTGTTGTTTTTTGTTACCACTACGTTCGATGTAATTTGGAAGAAAAATAAATTAAACATTTTCAAATCCCGGTAATTATCAAATAAATTGTTTACAATGTGAAAAAGTTTATATAAGAGAGACATCACGTGATGCGAGAAACCCGTTTCTACGAACACAAAACAAATTTACGTTTAGACAAAAATTCAAACTCTCTTGTAATTCACAGGAAAATACTAACCATAAATTTGATTTTCCCATTGTCGATCTAATTAAAAAAAAATTCAAAATTCATTTCAAGGATAAAATACTTTCAGAGTCGATAATAACAATATTACCAACTATAAATAATGGTAAAAACCTTTGGTTACACCGCCAACTTCTATTGCATCCATTCTTAAAAAATGTAACGTGTGTTACCTAAACAAAAGAAAGAAAACTTTCCCAAATCAACATGCGAAAAACAACTAAACACTTTCTACCACACACACATAATAATATAATTTATAATAATCAGAGACAAATTAGAATTTTTATACTCAAACATATATGTAGCAATATTTACTGTTTTTTAGGTAGGCTTGATATCCGTTCATTTCTTAAAATTTCGGATGGACGCGTCATCGCTCCTAGAATTCAGGACGCCACAAATTATACTAACGTTAGTTCAAAAAAAGGTCAAATGCACGTGAAACCTGATTGACCAATGAAAATGAGATACCACAAAAATACCAAAATTTCTTTTTCTCTATATTTTGATGTTTGACAAAATTAGTCATAAAAGTGCAACTTGTTAGATACATGTTTAATTAATAAATGTTCCATATTTGTTTTTCTCCATCATTCTGTCGGATTCCAACCCGTATTTGATGTGTATTTGCTCCCAACGCTATCTAATTAGAATTTTCAAAATACATGTTTATTTCATTTTCCTCCAGGTAACTTAGTCGTATAAACACTGGTTACAAAATGAAATTTCTACAGTTACGTTCAAGGCACGTAACACGTGGACATAAAAGTGTTTCCTCTTGTCCTTATATAAATGAATAAATATTCAAATGATATCTTGTCTGAATTCAGTTTCGCGTAAACCGCATATCAGGGTAAAATGTCTTGATAGGCTTTAATATATATAAAAGGTGTAACAGCAAAATTTATTTGTTAGATTAAGATTTGAACCGTTGTATCTTAGAAATAATTAACGATAGTTTACTGGAATTCTCCAAAGTTGGACTATACCTTGAGCAATAAGAAAGTATAATTACTCTCCAACCTTAACAGAAGAATAAAACCAGAAACGAAAATAACATGTGGACCATAAATTAATAATAGCGAAGGATTGGAAACAAGTTTTTATATATATATATATATATATATATATATATATATATATATATATATATATATATTCAAGTATTATTTACCAACTTATTTAAAATGGTCTTCACCCTCTCTAACCTAACTTTCTGTCCTGGACTAACAAGCTGCCTCAAAGGTTTTCAAGTCTTCTTTTTCACTGCCCTTTGAGCTGTCATAGCTGAAACGCCTTTTTCGCATGCGAAACGTATTAATGAGTGCCTTGGTTCTTTTCTAATTGATCTCTTTAAAATTATTCACTGTCTTCTTGATTGTGCTTGAATTGACATTAAAGATGGAAGCCAGAGTATGAATGTTGGAACAATTTTAGTGAAGGCCTGTATGATTTTTCCCCTCTCAGCACTTCTCAACTGAGAATACAACCTTACACAAAACTATCTAACCTACTGTCCTTTTAGCTGCCTAGCTCAGTGTTTTTCAGTGATCCTTACGGCAAATAGTGGCAAAATGGTTAAATGTCTTATCTGAGAAAATACGTGATGTACAATTGTCCCATGCTATTAAACGATTTGGACAATGTTTCTGTTATACTCGGTGTGTGTATTTCCACAAGCGAGAAATCTGGCAACGAAAACACTGTGTGTGTGTGTGTGTGTGTGTATGTGTACATGTACCTGTATATGTGTATCTGTGTGTATGTATTTCTTTGTCAGACTTCTCGCTTGTGGAAATCTCATCCGACTTAGCTTTCCAACATTTAAATTCAATGTCAGTCGTTATCTCATGAATTACATTTTTTAAAAATTCTTTTTCTGTCTCTTTAATGTTTTTTTTTTTTTTTTTTTTTTTTTTCTCACTTTCTTTCATTCTCAGGAGCCCCTTATGTTATAGAAACTTTATAACCTTGCTTGTGAAATGATTAACGTATATATTACTGTCTCAGATTTTCTTAGCCAAAATAGGAACGTATTTTTATATTAGCAATATTCAATAAAATTTAGTTGATTACTAAAGAAAGTATAACAAATGTCGCGAGAAAGCTTGGACTGTTCTGTTCTCGTCCATCAATGTTGGTCCTACCTTCCAATACTCGAGACTCGTCCACTGATACTTTGATTCGACTGACTTGTTTGAATCTTTTTCCTATAGATCATCTTCGGTCAGGGTGTGACGAAGCGGGAGGATTTACTACGAAAGCCGAGGTCAACATCCCTGACCGTTCACTTAAAAGCAGCTGAATGAAATATAGACTGCAAAACACGATAGAACATGTCCGAACTTAATATAGCACGTCAGGAATGCGTAAGGTAACTTGTCACACACAATACCCAGTGATCCATTGCAAAAAAAAAAAATTCTAATTTTACACCTGGCGATATTCTGAACAAATATCGCGTGTCGGAAAATAGCTGAAAATGAATTACTGTTTTATTTTATTTATTTTTTTCACACTGTTGGTAGTGTTGACGGCGATGTGTCTATGCAAACACACTTTATTAGTAATCATTTTTCTAGACGACCGTACCAATGCTCCACAGTGTGACGCCATTTTGGCATTAGTCTGGCGCATGTCATATGGTCATAAGTTTTACTGCAACAGTGTTTAGCACCAGGGATCGGTGTCATGCATGATAATTTTCCAAGGACCTTTTTATCGGTGTTTGTTACGCGCTTAACGCATTACAAACAAACCTCGATAGTCAATGAAATGAGTAAAAAAGAAAATATTTATTTTATCTCTTCAGCTCGCAACCAAATTGTCCGCGGCACGGTTATTGAGAACCGCGAACTACTAGACAAGCTTTTTGCCATTATCCATATGGATATATACAAAGATCAGCCTTGTTGGCACATGATCAAAATATAGATCATAGAATGAAGATCAAATTAATACAATCGTTGTAAACAAAGCTCCTTGTTAATCAGTAACTTTGTTGATATTTGCTTAGTCTCGTTTTTAAATGTCTGCATATATAACGCAGCCAGTGGGAATTTGATTTATTCCACTCTTTTTGAAATAGCGAAGTATGTGTGCCTCCTTTTTGTGCACCCAGTTTTCATTTTTTTTGTTTAAATAATAAATTTTTATTATACATTACTTCCTTACGTTTCTTTCTAAATACATCTATTTATTTACTATCAAATAGGTGATATAGTTTTCCATCTATACAGATTACGTTTTACAATATCATTCCCACAGAGGCTCTTGACCGATCATGCAGTTTCGATAAAAATTATTAATAATTTCTAATGTAGTGAATTGCATAGTTATGTTGTTTCATGTATATTTTAAATTTACGCCATTCTAATGTATTATGCATGCTTATTTTTCACGCACATAATATTTGGAACATATTATGCAAATATATATTTATATTTGCGTATCGAAAACATGCTGAATTCATTATTAAAATTAACGTAAAAACGGCCCAAGCGCAAAAAATTCTTGTCTAATTTTAATGTAAGTTCGGGTTGCATTCGGCAGCGATTCAAAGTATGATATGCTCCTAAATCCGTTGGATTATTATGTATCGTTTAAGCTGTATCTCGGGAATGAACATGCAAACGTATACACACACGCACACAGACAGACAGACAGACAGACATACATACACACACAGACATATTCTCACACACACACGAACATAGGCACACACACACGCGCGCGCACGAACATACACACACGCACGCACATACGCGCACGCACATACGCGCACACACACACGAACGAACATACGCGCGCACACACACACACGCACGAACGAACATACGCGCGCGCGCGCGCGCACACACACACACACACACACACGAACGAACATACGCGCGCACACACGAACGAACACACACACGCACGAACATACGCACTCGCGCACACACACGAACATACGCGCGAGCGCGCGCACACACGCGCGGCGCGCACACACACGCGCACGAACATACGCACGCACACACATGCACACACACACGCACGCACACATACGCACGCACACACACACACACGCACGAATATGATCGCGTAGTGACAAGATTAGTGTTTTAGTATTATATGTGAACTTTTTATTAATCTTTTTTTTTTTTTTTTCCGGAAAATAGTTTTCTCGTATCCAGTTATTATACTTCTTAGTAGTAATAGACGTTTCCTTCCTAAGCTTTTGTTTGAAGTAGTGTTTAAGATCAACATCAATTTTAGGTCAATATTTTCTCTTTAAATTACACGGCGGTGCCAATATTGCACACCCAGTGAGGATTGAAACCGTATTACTAGTTATAAAGTAGCCGGATAATTGTTGCTCCAGATGGATGTTAACTATTGATATCTGAGATAACTCTGGAGAAAACAGAGCGGGCATTGAATGGATTATTGGAAGAATAATCTGTTAACTTATATCATTCATCAGTCGTGCGAGGTGAATCTTGAAGTACGTAGCCGCATTTACTTTTGTCTCCACAGCACACATGTTTGTGGTTTCCATTCATGATTAAAAACCCAACAATATTAATTAGGCATTAGTCTAGATAAGATGTCATTGCTATACAACAGAACATCATGTATCTTCTCAGCTCTGTATTCAGGATTTTTTAATCAAGTTCACCTCCCAAGTAAGGTAGTAAAACCGCTAATACATAAGGGATTACTGTGTGGGAAAGAATTAGAAATGAGAAACATTACACTTCTTCTGTAAACGCTCCTTAGTAATCAGTATATATCGACTGACATTGAATTTACATTCTTGAAGATTAACGTCGGCTGGAATAGTGTAAACAGTAAATTGATGAGACTTCGTCGCAAGTTTAGTACAGCGCTTATATTCATAAAGTCTTGGCACCATAGCGAAGAGTTCATGCGAACAGCGTCCTGGTTAAGACGATAAACTGCATCCGCGTCCTGGTTAAGACGATAAACTGCATCCGCGTCCTGGTTAAGACGATAAACTGCATCCGCGTCCTGGTTAAGACGATAAACTGCATCCGCGTCCTGGTTAAGACGATAAACTACGCCCAACATCAAGGCCTCTGATCAGGAGGTTTTGAGCAGCATGGGACCGCCTGTTAATTGCTGGTGTTTTAAGATCCACCCTGATCCGGGGTGGTAGCACCTGTTAGGGTCCCAGCTAGGGGTAAATATTTAACCCACAAACTGGGCTCAAAAAACTGATGAAAGTGTAAAAATAGGTGTTAATACCAGAAATATTTTATAAAATATTATTAACAGCAATACATTTTTGAAAAAAAAAGTATTACCAGCAATAAAAATCCTGTCGGCATTAAATAACCCAAGGAAGTTGATATGCCTTAAAACAAACTAAATCATTCGAACAATTACCATGAATGTTTTTAAAGAAAGCGTAGCAGTTTTCCTACGGTGGGAAGCCAAGACTCAAAATCATGACCAACGATATTGCTGATTATTATTTTGACATTATCAAGGATCTCTAGATATCTAGCAGAAGCTGCGGACCATAAGTGGCAGCAATATTCTAAGCATGGACGATTGGATGTGGCCAATCCTGACTCTCCACATCATCACACATTTGCAACTCTGCACAGTATTTTTGTATTCTACTATTCACTGCTCTGTCATCTATTTATACAAATGTATTAGATTGCACACTGTTTTCCTATACTTCTGTATATAAACGTTGATTTCTATATTTTTCCATGTTTATATTAATATTCTGCGTTTTTCATTATGAGCCAGTTTAATGTTTCCCGTTTTTAAGAAAACTAACGGTCGTATGGACGGAAATATTTGCGTTATTAAAATGTATGAATTTTCGCATTATATACATATAAATTAAAGTTAATTACATATTATTCTCCGATATTTTTCATATCAATTTTAATGATTTTACCAAATTCTTCAAAGCCCATATTAAATGCTGGCTTAATAAACCTTATATTCTAATTAAAAATTATAAAGAACACGAGCAAAGTTTATAAAAAAAAAATGGGAAAATACTTGTAACGACCAAAAAGTTGGAAATTAATAGGAAATGAGTCTCATATCGGCTATGTAATAACAATCCGAGCGGAAAAAATCAACTGAAGTCTCTGAGACATTATATGGGCACAAGGCTTGCAACATTTGACGTTCAGAGGAGATCTCGATCGACAGAAGTCAGGTAGAGGGTCAGCTCCCTGACGCGCTTACGTTAATAGTTGGAGAAAGGAAGATATGTTAAAAAGAAAAAAAAACCATTCCTAATAGCGAAAAAAGAAAGGAAGTAGTGGTGAGTAATTATTACACATGAAGTGACATTGCAAATAGATTATTCATATACGGTAACTATAAAATCTTCAGCAATTGATTCTGCTTTATAACATGAAACAGATTACACAATATCCTGAATATTGTCATGTACACTTTCTTTTAAAATGCTTCGAATTTTCAGTCGAATTAAAATTGGGTGAACATATCGACCCCAATAAATTTCTTTAAAACCCATTATACTTAGATATTAGTTTTCCTCCACAAAAATCATTGAACAGTTCTTCAGATAAACGCTTTCAGTAATATGACATTTTATCTTCTTCATGAATTATGCCTCCTCGCGAGATTTTTTTTTTTTTTTTTTTGTTTTGTTTCATATTTTTTTGCGGGGTGTGTTGTTTTTTGGCGGGTGAGGGGGTTGTTGTTTTTCCGGTGTTTTTTTTTTTTTTTTTTTTTTTTTTTTTCTATTTGTAATTTTTTTTTCTGTTTGTAATTTTTTTTGTTTGGTTGTACTTTTTTATTTGTGCTTTTTTTTCTTTTGTGCTTTTTTTTTTCTTTTGTGCTTTTTTTTGTGCTTTTTTTTCTTTTTTTTGTGCTTTTTTTTCTTTTTTTTGTGCTTTTTTTTCTTTTTTTGTGCTTTTTTTTTCTTTTTTTTGTGCTTTTTTTTTCTTTTTTTTTGTGCTTTTTTTTTCTTTTTTTTGTGCTTTTTTTTCTTTTTTTTTGTGCTTTTTTTTTCTTTTTTTTGTGCTTTTTTTTCTTTTTTTTTGTGCTTTTTTTTCTTTTTTTTTGTGCTTTTTTTTCTTTTTTTTGTGCTTTTTTCTTTTTTTTTGTGCTTTTTATTGTTTTTTTCCTTTGTTTTTCGGTTTCTATTTTTGTGTTTTTCGGTTTTTCTTTTCTTGTTTTTCTGGGCTTTAGTGTTTTTTTTTAATGTGTTTTTTTTATTATTGTTTTTATGTTTCTTTTCGTTATTTCTGGTTTTTTCAGTTTTATGTTTCTTGTTATTTCTGTTTTTCTTGTTTATCTTGGTTTTGTTTTTCCTGGATTCGTTGGGGGTTGGTGTTGTTTTTTTTGTTTTTTTTAATCGAATTTAACTGAAAGTAAAGCAGTAAGCCACTATGACACAATGGATTACTGGGTCTGAAGGAATTGGAAAACAGAATCATTGTGAAACAACGAGAAAAATAAATAGAGTAATCAGATAGGCAGGAGATAACGATTGTCGTTGCATTTAAACTTTAGAAGACCGATGTTGGCCGGAAATCATGGAACTGGAAGAAATTGTGTATTTCTTGCATCATTTGATTGTAATTATCCGTCAATATGAACGGATTATGCTGAAAATAAGGAAGTAATCTGTGAAGACCAACTGGCTTGGTATTGGTCGCGGCACCAAATGTGACTTTCTAACCTTTTGGTGATTCGGATGGGAATCTGGTTAGATTCGGTATCAGCCTTGTCGTTCCCAGCTCGCCTCCAACGTCTTGTTACCGAAGTAACTGTTTTGATTTCCAGTCTAACCTACCCACGTTGTGATTTGATGTTAGGCAGACGAAATCAATCAGTCGGCGGGCCATAATGCTAGCCGAGTTCGATCAAGGGTAACACCGCACAAATATATGTAAAAGAAAAGAAAATAATAACTCGGAAAGTTCAAATGTGTTAAAAAAGCATAACAAAAATTTATATCTGGTTGCTGAATACAGGACTGCGTCTTCTTCCCAACCCGCTTATATGGATTCGTGACACTTTTCTTAAGTTGTTTGTTCTTTAAGAAACTGGTTTTTGGTGTATCTTCAGGCGATATTCGTAAAACTTGTTTTGGTGGTATGAGTCTAAGTCGCTCTTCAAAAATAAATTGTTCTTGGCTAGATGTTGAGTTCGTAATTGCGTGGAATTTTTCAGTCAGCTTTCTGCGAAGCGGGTGCAACTCCAACTGCGAACTTCACTCAACTGCCTCTCAAGTAGAACTGGTTTTCACTCGCTGCGACTCTGCTTATATGGACGCCGACCAAAACTGGGGTGGGCTTGTCGGGGTTTGAGGTTCCTTGATAATTTTAAATCCACAATCCACCTCTTTGTTTTCGGTCAGGAAAATTTTATTATTTTCCATTTTTGGAAGTCTTTCGTCTTCCCATCTTCTTCTGTTCTCATATTGGTATCTCACCATACCCTACGAGGGTGTCAACGGGTTTCCCCTCTCTCTCACAATGGCATCTCACACTTATCCCTTCAGGGGGGCGCAACAGGCCTCCCCTCCTTCTTCACATGATTATATCCGCCTAACGCTCATGCCACCATTCAGCCAATGGGCGCTCAACGGCGTGGGTGTGGCCAGACTAGCCTCGGTTTAAAAAATCTGGCTCAAAGAAAAAAAAATTATCTTTCTTTTTCTTTTCTTTCTCTTTCTTTTCTTCTGCCCGACAACAAACCCTTGGACTTTTATCTTAGCCAAATGTCACTTGGACTTTATCACCCCGGGCCTTCGCCAAACAAGTGGGTGGTCAATTGGACGTATTTGCATTCTGTCGCTAATTAACTGTTCCGATAAAATAGTTACGTTATCATAGCCAGCCCTGACAATAAACAGATGCTACTCTGTGATATTCTGCATATAGACAAGGGCTTAATCTTTCCTTCATGGTGGTCAGCGGACATTTTTGTTATTCGGTCACCGGATGACCTATTTAATTTTTTTATCTCTTTAGAATTCTGCGGGAGTTTGCTTGTCCAATTTGAAATGTTTACCATTGCCATGGCAGATTGGATATATCTTATTCGCCGCCCTGTAACATAAATCAGATTAAATCCGAAACATCCGCGACCTCACTCTTCTCGCCAATGAGAACAAAACTTTTAGCATCTTTCTTTGGCAAAAAGAATAACATCGCTTAGTGTCCTTTTCGTGATGGCTTCTTATCACCTAAATTTAATTCTCGCGTTTCTTTTTTCTTCTTTCTTTCTAGCGACATAAATTGTGTCACATAGATGTATTTCCATAAAATGTTGAATATATCCGTTGCAGTATGTAAACAACGACGAACGTGTATGGAAACAAAAAAAATATTTGTACTTAAATGAAAAAGGTTCAGTTGATATTTCTGGTATATATAATAAGGAAATATGTATTGGAGAATGTAACACAGGGTGGGTATATTGTAGGCAAAAAACAGGGGGATACGGTGTGTCACCCCCTCTAAATGACTTTGTAAGTGAAATGGTAGAACGGAGTCTGAGAAGAGAAACGAAACATATTTCCTAGCGATACAAACGACGGGAAGTTGTAAAGTCATGATCACCAAAGTTCTGAAGTGATACGATACTTATTTGCAAGAAAAATGAATCCTATGACAACCTCAATGAATTTTTGATCTCACCTGAAATCTGTTATATATTTGAAACATCGTTTGGAATCCTGAATCAAACTGAGCATTGAACAAAACATTATAATCAAATATAATTTGACAGATACGGTTAAAACACAAACGTTTCTGAATGCCTTTTATATAGAAATCGGTTGTATAATTCCAATCGAAATAGATTCAACCGACGTTCTTCTAAACTAAGAAAGTTTGATGAACAATTATGAAAGAAACTTATTCATCTGCGAATAATTTATAAATCTGCATCTGTAAGCACAGTTATTTACATTCCTTTTGCTGTTTCTAAGGTCTCGATAAAGCACGACGCAGGAAAAATAACAATATAGAAACACATTCCTCTCTTCGGTACGTGAAGTGAAACCTGAAAAGTACAGTCTGATTTTCTTGATATCGACTGTGGATGGATTCCTGCTGGCAAGGGGTCGTCGCTGATGCAAATACTTGCCAACTTTGCTTGTACTTAGCGAGCAAGTAGTAAGGCAATCTCCTTTAGCGATACGCCAGGCATAGACGAGTCTTCGCTTCTCGGCAGAATTTGGTTTCCGCTCTAACAGGCTTTTACCTAATGCAGGAGAAATTCTGAAATGAGTTTATAAGTGTGAGCTAGATGCTGTTAGACGATGTGACCTATACATCATGTTACAGGGAGAATGAAAGGAAAAGGTGGAGATTGCGAGAAGAAAATAACATATATATATATATATATATATATAACACACACACACACACACACACACACACACACACACACACACACACACACACACACAATTTTCAGATAGGGATGTGTACAAAATTGACCAGAGCAAACCAAGAACATACGCACCCACACTAATTCGCTACGCAAAATATGTGATTGTTACGCTAAGTTCGAATATTGGCAAAGGTCATTCTATTCACTATTGCAAAAAACAAACAAACTTGGAAAGTTATGCTTCTATTTCTCCCGAAAAGGCAAACTGGGATATCTAACCCTTGTTGGTAACCAGCCAATGCGAAAGACAACTCCGTATGGAAAAGCAGTAGGAGGTGGCGGGAGCGGCTCCACCCCATGTAAACCCATGTTCTACAAAAAAAAAAAACCATAGCACCAAAGCCTACCATGGTGAGGTGGGCTGTTCGGCAGTTGTCTGTTTTTATCTCTCTCTCTCTCTCTCTCTCTCTCTCTCTCTATATATATATATATATATATATATATATATATATATATATATATATATTCTCAAAACGTGTGCGTCCGTGTCATCGAATGATGTTTATGCGTTTCCAGTTTTCATCAGATTTCGATGATTTTTTTTTGGTTTGATAGATAATTCTTCAGTGCCGGTTTTAAGTTCAAATTGGTGTCAATGGCTCTCCACTACTTCCCGCATATTTTAACTCTTAGCAACGTTTTACAATTTACTATCTGTTCGTGGATATGTATCTTTCCTAAAAACTTGAATAAAAATAGTTTAAATTATTACAATAATATTATCTATAATTCTCTATGTATGTATGTATCTGATCGGATGTTGTTTATGCGTTTCCACAGTTTTCAACGGATTTCAGTGAATGTTTTTTATCTATAAATAATTCTTCAGTGCCGGATTTGGGTCCAAAATACACATTCCCCTTCAGTTGACCAACCCTTCAATTTAACTCAAGTGATTTACCTTTTCCGATGCATAAAGCCTACAACTAGAGTTTTAAGGCGTTACATTCATTATCGTTTATATCTGTTCCTAATTGTCCTGCCAGTATTTGCATTACATGCACCGTAGTAATAAGTAACCTTGTTTATTATTATTATTATTATTATTATTATTATTACCCATTTATTTTTCCAACCTTTCCTAAAGTTATTCGATCTTAATAATCTCTGTAGCTTTACAGTTTTCACTTCTGGTACTTGCCCATGCACTCCATTTGACAATTCATACTTGCGTAAGACATGCCACCAAAGAAAAGAACTTGCCTAGGTCGAAAAACCACTGCCGCCAGTTCTGCCATGCGAATAAGAGATAACGAATCGTCTTTCGAACGTTCAGTTTGCCTGTCTCAAAATGCCTCTTGAAATGATTCAGAGCCACTGAGTCCGAAGTTCAACGTAGCCATCAGCTTTCCAGAAGAGCATACCTAAATACTTCTGTGCGCGAGCCTGAAAATTATGATGAAATCACTCAACGGCTGTGGAGAAACGCCTCTTCAACTGCTGCTGTCCGTGAGACTGAAGCAGGATTGAGAACGCTAAAACGGCCCTTTTCAGAGCCACACCCATTCAAATTTTTAACCCCCCTTTAGGAATGTACCTCAGTTGCACTCAATTGTTGTTACTGGTATTGATTTTCGGGTTAACTGATTTTAAACTTAAAATTCTCCAAATGAACGGTAAAAATTCCCAGTAATGAAAGACCCGATCGAAGACCAGTTATACTGCTGGTATATATATATATATATATATATATATATATATATATATATAAAATGTACGCACAAATAGGCATACATCAACCTTTCACTAAAGAAAGTTTTATTGGAAGCTTCTTCATTTACTGTCAGTATGTTGCCGAAACTTTCGCACGTTTGTGCTTTCAAACATGCTTCTGCGGGTGAAATAAGTCCTATAAAAAATTAGGTTTATCAATCGCTTTCAAATATTTTTCACACAATTTGCCATTAGACTGAAGTAATTTTGGCCTGCGTGCAGATCAGGCCAAATGAGACATTATTTTAAAGTATGGCTTATATTTTAATCGTTATAATTCTGCATTCTATTGAATTACATACTGCAACGGATCTCAACATTATTTTATGGAAATACATCTATTGCCTCTAGTATAAGACATGTATGTAGTAGTCAGCTAGGATTATGCAGTGAATAAGGACAGGGATGCCGGCCATGGACATATAACACAACTATATAAAGCTCGAAAACTACGTCTCTGAAGCAGATGTTCTCTCCATCAATGGGCATTACACACACACACAAACACACACACACACTCACACACACTCACACACAGAGACTTCTGTTTACACTTTCCTGCTTACTACACTGCCCATCTTTGGTTATCGCATTGATATGTCGCTTTTGAAGCAAAGACATCATTCTGTGCCATCCATAAAATTGAATCTAGCACATTATCTTCCTGTAGCCTGATAAAAAAAAAATTATTCTTCGCGCGAAACTAAAATCTAGATTGTTGCATTCAACGATTATCCGGTAATGTGCGAGCGCACGGCTTTGAGTGGCATGCGCGTTTCAAGCCCGGTCGGTTAATGGTGATAGCGAAAGACTTTGAAATAAACTTAATGAATATTTGTGGAAATCACGCCAAAGCTTTTAGAGAAATTGTTGGTAGACATGCCCATCTTCACAAAAACTTTTGATGGGGGCGAGTTCTTCAAATATGTCAACCACCGTAAAAAAATCTCTGAGCCGTTCAAATATTTCGTGCAATAATAAAACAAATGCTTAACTTAGGTACCTCCACTTTTTCGCGGGAAAACAGCATAGCGTAATAAACAAATGCCACAAACTTAACGAAAATAAATTTTTATCGTCAAAACGCTTATGTTATTATTAAGATGAAAGACCAAAGTATATTTTAATTATTTTTTGATATTTTTTAATATTTTTTAACACGTTCGAAATTTTGGTTAAAGTTTTCTTTTTTTTACGTCATCGCGGTGCTGTTAAAATAACATTGTTTTTGTTTTTTTTTTTGCGCTTTTTTCCCGTTGAAAACCCATTGATTTGGAAATTCTTGTAAAATTAAAGTAATTGTCCGATTTTAATGAAATTTTCAGGACTTATTCACAAATGAATAAAATTATTTTTGAAATATTTCTTTCTAGTAAATTTTAGTAAAAAATATTTTTTTTAATATGTTACACCCCACTTACTTATTGTCCCGAAATTTCGTTCAATCCTTTTTATTTCCTTACAATTTTTTTTTGTTTAAAGTAAGTGTCATTGGAGATGGTAAATCACCTACTTTTTTTTTCAAATTTGTTCCAACTCACGGAAAATGAGCTCTGAATAGAAAAATAATGAATCCAATAAAACTATGATATTACTTAATTAGAAAAGCTTTTAATTGCTTTTGTAAATAAGTAATATTAAGGTCATTATTGCCTGAAGAAATAATTTTTTTCTGATGAATAATTAAATTTTACAAGAATTTTTTATTTGTTTTACATTTTGATTATAATAATTTATAATAGTTTAAAAATCGTGCAAAACTCTGTATTGGCCTATTTCCTTGTGATAATTAGTAATTAAGTAGAAACAAAATTTACGAGTTCAAAATTGCAAAGTTTAATAAATTTAGTGATTCCACTTTTTTTTCAAATAATTTTTTATGTTGTATTTTTCTACTTAATACATTCCTTATTTCCATGTACGGTAGACTGAAATTGCCATTATTATAAAAAGAGTTTTGTCCCTTTATTCTAATAAATAAACATAACAGTAAAATTAAAAATAAAAGGGTTCACTCAGATTTCTAGTAATTTTCATTTATGGTCATCCGTAGTAGCTGTCATCACTTGTCAATCAACACATGGATCAAGTATTGGATCAAAATTACGGTACCAATCGTTAATAATTCGTTGTATATTTCTTTTTTACGCTATAATTAATATTTTTTTTTAAATCAGATTAATTTAACATTAAATTTTCTAATTTTACTAAAATGACATGTCAGAAATTTTTTTAAATATTTTTAAAATCGATAAATTTGTGTTTGTTTACAAATTTCTTAAAATTAAGAAAATGGCGGGTTTTAAGAAAATTTAAAAATTTGAAATTAAATTTGACATTCCAATGTATATAGTTTCTATCTGAAATATACCAGAATTGTTTACTTAATGGAAATAATAAATTTAATGATTCAACTTTCAAGTAAAGCTAAAATGAAATCTTCAAGCATATTTTTTCATTTTAAAAAATGCATTTTAAACTTAGGTATCGATAATTTATGCCGAAAAAGTGGAGGTGCCTAGCTTAACTCAATAAAAATCAACAGATGAAATTACCACTATCTATATTTTTCAAATGAGGTATTGTAATTGCCGTATTTAGAACAGTCGAAACGTTATGAATATGACAACTAAGTTGAGGACAACAGTCCGAACAATGTAAATAGTAGAAATAAACAGTGTTTCGAAATGAAGCGTCTACTCAAATAGGGGTGTCCATTAAAACAACGTTTGAAGTAATAAAACTTATCTGATTTAAAAAAAAAAAAAAAAAAAACCTCACTTTTTCTCTCTCCCCATATATATATATATATATATATATATATATATATTGACTTAAAATATAGTTATTTCGCTACACTGTTCTAACCATGTTTCAAAAATGGAAGCTAGAAGCCCGAATTTAATTTTGTAATTAAATTAAAGACATTAGTTCCATTTCATCCTCAAGCGAATTTTTTTAATTAATATATATATATATATATATATATATATATATAATGGCAACAGATGATTGGTTCGCGTGCTTGCTTGCTAGAGATGTCCTGATTAGGCTGTGTATCTGTTTGTTATTGAATGCATATAAGGCACGAGTTGTCAGTTTAAGTGAGAATTTTTTTGCATTGTAAATATCTTTTAGCATGAAAACGTACTTCATAAGACTTGCTTGGCGTCTTCAATCAAATTAGCATTAATACATGTCTTGTTATCAGTTGCTGTATTCTTAAAGGAGTGCTCCATTTGTAGATACAGTGTCGACCTGAGGTTTGAGACGTTACAACTTACAGTTAAATTGCTGCGTTAATTCGTGTTATAATGTGTATGTCTGCTGATCTGGCTTACTTTGAGTGTATGAATAATGAACCCAAAACGAATTCTTCGTCTGTTTTTTTTTTTTTTTTTTTTTTTTTTTTTTTTTTTAATCACATTTTATCAGTTGCAAACACCGACCTTTTCGAAATATCATATTTGCTAATATTCCGGGCATGTTCATCGAAATCACTTACTTGACCTTTAACAGTGTACACTTCTTGTTTCTCTGCTGATAACTCATAATTTCTTATTCTGAGGAATATTTACTCAAAAATACTCATTTTAGATGTCAGACTGTCATTCGGGGCTTGACTCGGCAATACCCAAGTCAGACATCGAATTAAAACTTGCAGAACGACGGAGACAACGTTGGCAGAACAACAGAATCCACACTACCGCAAAAATAAATGTAAAAAATGTCAAGTATTGATAGAGTTGAGAGATTTGAATGTGCAAACAGAGCTAGATATTTCTATGCGTATGAAAGAAATCAACAGGTTTGCATTAGGGGAATGTACTGAATCTTTGTCGATCGAAAGGGAAGACTTTCTTTAAAAGCCAAGTGGCAGGAAGAACTGAAGTGATTACTAAAGGGCAGCATCTGCACGAAGGAAGTTAGATGAATCAAAATTGCCAACATTGTGACCAATATGTGCAATGGCGTGTGTGCGTGTATCAACAAATAGGGAAATAAAGACGGACAGAAGCAGTCCACAAGACAATTCGTTCACTACCTATCGCTGAACCCGACCATATTTTCTCAAGGAAAGGGTCTATCTATATACTTCTGTATACTTTCATAACGTTTTCTCGCCTTCATCGATATCTTTTCTTTTTCCTTTACATTATTCATTGAAATATCTATGGCTTTGTTTTATATCTATCTCTGAGTACATCTATGTTTTTCTTTTTTTTTTTTTCTCTATAGGCATTTTTCTTCACTTCGGACGGTCATTTAAGTTTTGTTCATCCTCTTTTACTTTACTGATGTGTTTAAGTACGCATACCAATCCACGAATATTTTGTCATTTATTTAGAGGTCTTCACTTTTCTTAGTCTTTTTCCTCTTCACCCTCATTCGGTCAGTCTCTACGTTACTCTCTCTCTCTCTCTCTCTCTCTCTCTCTCACGCTCTGTCTCTCTCTCTCTCACGCTCTGTCTCTCTCTCTCTCACGCTCTGTCTCTCTCTCTCTCACGCTCTGTCTCTCTCTCTCTCACGCTCTGTCTCTCTCTCTCACGCTCTCTCTCTCTCGCTCTCTCTCTCACGCTCTCTCTCGCTCTCTCTCACGCTCTCTCTCACGCTCTCTCTCGCTCTCTCTCACGCTCTCTCTCACGCTCTCTCTCGCTCTCTCTCACGCTCTCTCTCACTCTCTCTCTCACGCTCTCTCTCTCACGCTCTCTCTCGCTCTCTCTCTCACGCTCTCTCTCGCTCTCTCTCTCACGCTCTCTCTCGCTCTCTCTCTCACGCTCTCTCTCGCTCTCTCTCTCACGCTCTCTCTCGCTCTCTCTCGCTCTCTCTCTCACGCTCTCTCTCGCTCTCTCTCTCACGCTCTCTCACGCTCTCTCTCGCTCTCTCTCTCACGCTCTCTCTCGCTCGCTCTCTCTCTCACGCTCTCTCTCGCTCTCTCTCTCACGCTCTCTCACGCTCTCTCTCGCTCTCTCTCACGCTCTCTCTCTCACGCTCTCTCTCTCGCTCTCTCTCTCGCTCTCTCACGCTCTCTCACGCTCTCTCTCGCTCTGTCTCTCACGCTCTCGCTCTGTCTCTCTCGCTCTGTCTCTCGCTCTGTCTCTCTCGCTCTGTCTCTCTCGCTCTGTCTCTCTCGCTCTGTCTCTCTCGCTCTGTCTCTCTCGCTCTGTCTCTCTCGCTCTGTCTCTCTCGCTCTGTCTCTCTCGCTCTGTCTCTCTCGCTCTCGCTCTCTCTCACGCTCTCTCTCTCTCTCTCTCACGCTCTGTCTCTCTCTCTCTCACGCTCTGTCTCTCTCTCTCTCACGCTCTGTCTCTCTCTCTCTCACGCTCTGTCTCTCTCTCTCTCACGCTCTGTCTCTCTCTCTCTCACGCTCTGTCTCTCTCTCTCTCACGCTCTGTCTCTCTCTCTCTCACGCTCTGTCTCTCTCTCTCTCACGCTCTGTCTCTCTCTCTCTCACGCTCTGTCTCTCTCTCTCTCACGCTCTGTCTCTCTCTCTCTCACGCTCTGTCTCTCTCTCTCTCACGCTCTGTCTCTCTCTCTCTCACGCTCTGTCTCTCTCTCTCTCACGCTCTGTCTCTCTCTCTCTCACGCTCTGTCTCACGCTCTCTCTCACGCTCTCTCTCACGCTCTCTCTCACGCTCTCTCTCACGCTCTCTCTCACGCTCTCTCTCGCTCTCTCTCTCTCGCTCTC
Organism: Acanthosepion lycidas; assembly: GCA_963932145.1. Taxonomy (NCBI): domain Eukaryota; kingdom Metazoa; phylum Mollusca; class Cephalopoda; order Sepiida; family Sepiidae; genus Acanthosepion; species Acanthosepion lycidas. Next base: position 66,044,929 of record OZ010595.1, read on the forward strand.
TCTCTCTCTCTCTCTCTCTCTCTCTCTCTCTCTCGCTCTCTCTCTCTCTCGCTCTCTCTCTCTCTCTCTCTCTCTCTCTCTCTCGCTCTCTCTCTCGCTCTCTCTCTCTCGCTCTTTCTTTCTCACGCTCTCTCTCTCTCACGCTCTCTCTCTCTCGCTCTCTCTCTCGCTCTCTCTCTCGCTCTTTCTTTCTCACGCTCTCTCTCTCTCGCTCTCTCTCTCTCACGCTCTCTCTCTCACGCGCTCTCTCACGCTCTCTCACGCGCTCTCTCACGCTCTCGCTCTCTCTCTCGCTCTGTCTCTCTCGCTCTGTCTCTCATACTGTCTCTCTCACGCTCTGTCTCTCTCATACTGTCTCTCTCACGCTCTGTCTCTCTCATACTGTCTCTCTCACGCTCTGTCTCTCTCACGCTCTGTCTCGCTCTCGCTCTCTCACTGGATCATTTGTCATTTTATTCACGTTTATTTTTATCTTTTGGCATGTTCTTTAGCGATTTACTCTCATAGGGGTCCTAGTTTCTCTGTACATCCTACTTTCTCTTTAGACATACTCTCACACCCTCCCCCTATCTACACAGCACGCACTTCCCCTGCTCTCTACACAGCACACACACACACACTCACTCTCTATCTCTCTCTATCTCTCTGGCTTCCTGTCTCAATTATGGACTTCTTTATATGTACTCTCCACTTACTCATACACATCTTGGACATAGATCTGGCCTTCCACCACCTAATTCGGGAATCTAATTTCCTTGTTCGATATGGGAGCTGTTCATTTCGTTACCGCGAAAGGCTGAACTCGTGACGGTCCCACATCACATGACTGTGATGACGAACGTGCGCTGTGCAAAGCAGATGAATCGTACGTAAAAATATATCGACACGTCCGCAGCTTCAAAGAAATATACTCAGGTACTTGATTTTGTTTATGTGCGCAAGTTACGGTTAAATATATTATATGCACACCATGATGAAACTCTAGCTTGTTATGCCCATACACACGCAAATGGTGTTTTACATACATACGACCAAATGTTTATTTATTTATATATATATATATATATATATACAAACACACATGTGAGTGAGGATAACAATGAATATGTCTGCGCAAATGGAAGACAGGACAGAGTATAAGAGGGAAAGTAAAATGACATGCATTGCTATGAGCTTTAAAGAAAAGAAGCTGGTGAGGGCCGTGAGCGTACACGTACAGAATGTATAGGGTCGTGACCGTACACGTACAGAATGTATAGGGTCGTCGTCCAGAAATGTCGGTTTTATTTATTTTATTCTATAAATATAATACAATTAGAAAATTATTACGTTTTATTGGCTTATGGCATTTGATGTCTCAAATGAAAAATGTATATTTCGTCAACGGAAAGATGGCCCATGAGGCTGGCGATCCCAAAGTACTCTAGATATTTAAGAACACATTTAGTGACAATGCTGATATTTGGCCT
>OZ010595.1:66051397-66070567 GCA_963932145.1 Acanthosepion lycidas
TTCTTTTCACATTGTCCGTACATTTTCTTTCAGGTACGGGTCACTCAGGAGTTTTTTTTTTTTTTTGTATAGCAATTTGGGCCCTGCGTGAGCCCTCTTCAGTTTCCGCAGTTTTACTCTTAGTTTACATATAACATGGTCGCTTTCGCAGTCAGCACTTGGGTAGGTTTTACACAGAATCATTGCCTTCCTGAATATGTATAAGCAGTGTCCAATAATTTATCATCCTATTGTTAGCATGATGAGATTATATCATGCTAACAATAGCATGATACATTATTTATACTGATTACTCGTCTTAATTTTTTTAAATTAAATTTTATAATTATCAACTCAAAATACATACACTTTAATTATATTTTTAATTATAAATATAACTTATTCTCTTCGGTTGTACACGCTTCATTCTTATCGCTGGAACTTTACTTCATTTTTATTTTATATTTAATTATTAGGTTTAAACTTCTATTTTAAAATGTCCTATTTGCGCTGTTTGATTTATTCTGGGATACATTTTTTAAAATTTCTATCAAATGAAATTTAATATTGACCGTGTTGAATATTAGCTAGTTGGCAGGTAAGTCACTTGACTTCTACAGACCGCAGTGCTTTGTGTCGCAGTGTTAGAATGTTAACGGCTTTCCCCCTTGAGCAGTGTTTGTATCAACGCCCCCACATCTATCAATAATCGATTATTTTGAATTCATCTTTCATAACTAGATAAAACTTGCGTATTAGTGAAAAATAATTTTAATATTGTTTTCATTTCGATTATAAATACCAATGGTTTAAATGCTAAAATAAACAATTTTTACCTTATCTCCATGTTTTCAATGCCATGGTTGTCTGGGGTGCTTACTGCCTAAGGCTCTTACTCTAGGTTAGATGGAGATTGGAAATCATTATAGATCTCCTTTTGTAATTTCAGCAGGTTTCTTCGTTGAGCAACTAGAAGAATAACTGCGTTAAAACAACATTCTGCCATATAGAAAGTTAGAAAAGCAATTAAGGTGACAAAACGCCAAAAGTGAAATAGAATTTTTAAAAAATCAACTCAACATTCACCAGATTTTCATATATTCGATTTTTTGCATAACAGTTGTATGTACCAGGAGCGCATGAAATAAAATCTAGAACGAAAATCTAAGGGTTTTTACATTTTCCCCTGAAGGTCGTACGGTTCCAACTGGTTTCCGCTGTTTTCTTCACAAAGCTCAATATGATGGAGAAATCTATGAAGCAAATAATGGAGTCAAAATGGCTATCCTCAGAGATGACCGAGCAGTGAAAGCATAACTGTGATTGGCTATGAAAGAAAATGTCTTTTGTCGACCGTGTAACGTGAACGAGAGCTTTGAATTTTCAGAGTAATGCTCTAACCACTGTGATTGCTTTCTTCTCCGTTTCTTGGTTTTGTAAGCCATACAGAAAAGTGAATTTAGTGCAAGGAATTCAATTTGGCCATGGCATCATGCCTGCCATCAGTGAGAAAATGCAACATATTACTGCCTGTAAGTCTGTTATCGAAGAGTCCAGAGTTAGAAAGAAGCAGGCATGTTGAGAGAAAGTTACACGGATAATGAGTGAGAGAATTAGATATCTAAGTTATTTTAGCCTCGAAGAAAATTGACATAGCAGGAAAATTCTGCTGAGTTGAAATTTCTACGTGAAGTGAATCAGGCTATTTGTATTAAAAATTAAGAAAAGAATACTGTTTTTCTTCGACGTCAATACGATTTTATCCGAAATGTCTCCGGTGTGATTATCTATCGAACCATATAAACCCGGAGTTATGATTAGCTTAGCCATTTTTTCTTTAAAAATTTGTCTACCTAATATAAGTCTCAGAGGCAGCTCTATGTAAAGGGTTACTCAAGGATTTTCATTTATGTTAAGAAATGTTTGTTACATGGGTATATAGAATAGATAATGGTTGACACTAGACTGGATGAGGCTAAGATTATGGTGATCAAGGATTCATCCTCTCGGGAGTCAGTTCTGCAGTTTTCCGGTAGACCAGATTCTGAGTGAAACACGAAGTGAACAAGGATGATGCGATCTTTAGCCGTTAAGGTTTGACTTGGTGGAACTAACAAATATACCACGTGTTAACATGAATCGTGGAAATAGTCATAGCCTTAATAGACTTGCGATGTGTAATCTGTGGGAAAGTGGCTACGGGTTGAAAATAATTATCCGTAAGGTCGCGTAAACGATTTCGAACTCTTACAATGCTGGAAAGTGGAGACTGAGCAGCTTCAGTACTTATATGTCAGTCATACTGACATCTGTATTAAAAATCATTCCACTGTTAAAATTATAGCCATATCCATAAGCGATATTTACAATTATCAATATCCTTGAGAGCACACTGAAGAGGACGTTAGCGTACATGTTAAATATCACGGCATTAAAACTGAAGATATAGTTATCACTTTTATGAGTTTTAGTACGTAACAATACTGAAGATATGAAATATAGACATTTCTTTCGATCATCTCACCCCCAAGAAAGGCAAAGAAGCCACTAAGGCATACGGTATCTTTTGGTATACGCGTCCCGTGTTCAGCTTCAGCGATGTTTTTCAGGGTGGTCGGATTTCATTTTGCATCAGGGAAATATTAGGTAGTCGAATATGACTGGATCCTTCTTTTGGCGAATGAATCTTAGTCCTACCCTGCTCTCAAAATGGGATTAAATCTGTAAAAAAAAAAAAAAAGAAAAGAAAAGACTGAACTTTTCAGCACCTCGTACGTAGATGAGACAGTTTCATATAAAATTTGTGTATATAGGCAAACAATCGTTTCATACACATTTCATTGCATACGACAGATAAGGTGCTTTGATTTAAATTTTTATATAATTTCTCATGTGATCTAATATAAATATATATATATATATATATATATATTTATACACACACACATATATTTGTAGGTCTCTATGAATATTAAAATGAGATCCAATTGAGCTAAAGTCAGAAAGATGTAGAGTGAGTCTTCGTGTCAAACATGTAGTATAGCCTATATTATTTACAAATTTTGATTGATCAGGAATACAATTTGTTAATGACAATTTAAATTCCTAAATAATAAGTGTCCGATATAATTTTGTTCTAAGACGTGTTTATATAAAATGATGTGAGCTTGTGTAGAATTTTCAAAGAACATGCAAAAGAATAAAAGAAAATGAAGAGTAAGTTAGAAACGAAATACGTTCCCTATGGCGAAAATAATGAAGCTTCTGTCTGATAAAGAAATAACAAATTAATTTTAGATGTCATCAAAGGTATTTAAAAATGAAAAAAAAAAAAACAACTTGTGAACGCGTTCGGTGCTGACAAATCTGGCCAAATGAACAGGCATAAGAGTTTGTTTTGCGAATTTTTTGTTTGGTTGGGCTGGTAACGTTTCAACATTATCCCAATTTATAAATATTCCTACTCCGACCGAAAGAGAGGAAAAAAAGATGGCAAAAGATCCAAATGAAGAAAATGTGGATCGGATGTAATACAAAATCAGAAACTTATTGGACAAGAAGGAAATAAAATAAGAGAGAAAAAGAAAGTTGAAAGGATTCAAAGAAACTGTCCAAGATCAAAGGATGCCCACACTGCTTGTTAGTAATGTCATGTTTATATGATGTTTTACGATAGATTTCAAACAGGTGTTTCTTTCTTTCTTTCAATCTTCTCTCTCACTATATTTTCTCTCTCCCTCACTATATTTTCTCTCTCTCCCTCACTATATTTTCTCTCTCTCCCTCACTATATTTTCTCTCTCTCCCTCACTATATTTTCTCTCTCTCCCTCACTATATTTTCTCTCTCTCCCTCACTATAGTTTCTCTCTCTCCCTCACTATAGTTTCTCTCTCTCCCTCACTATAGTTTCTCTCTCTCCCTCACTATAATTTCTCCCTCACTATAATTTCTCCCTCACTATAATTTCTCCCTCACTATATTTTCTCTTTCTCTCTGTTTTTCTTTCTCTCTGTTTTTCTTTCTCTCTGTTTTTCTTTCTCTCTGTTTTTCTCTCTCTCTGTTTTTCTCTCTCTCTGTTTTTCTCTCTCTCTGTTTTTCTCTCTCTCTGTTTTTCTCTCTCTCTGTTTTTCTCTCTCTCTGTTTTTCTCTCTCTCTGTTTTTCTCTCTCTCTGTTTTTCTCTCTCTCTGTTTTTCTCTCTCTCTGTTTTTCTCTCTCTCTGTTTTTCTCTCTCTCTGTTTTTCTCTCTCTCTGTTTTTCTCTCTCTCTGTTTTTCTCTCTCTCTGTTTTTCTCTCTCTCTGTTTTTTCTCTCTCTCTGTTTTTCTCTCTCTCTGTTTTTCTCTCTCTCTGTTTTTCTCTCTCTCTGTTTTTCTCTCTCTTACTCTCTCTCTCTCTCTTTCTCTCTCTCTCTCTTTCTCTCTCTCTCTCTTTCTCTCTCTCTCTCTCTTTCTCTCTCTCTCTCTTTCTCTCTCTCTCTCTCTCTCTCTCTCTCTCTCTCTCTCTCTCTCTCTCTCTCTCTCTCTCTCTCTCTCTCTCTCTCTTACTCTCTCTCTCTCTTACTCTCTCTCTCTCTCTTACTCTCTCTTACTCTCTTACTCTCTCTCTCTTTCTCTCTCTCTCTTTCTCTCTCTCTCTTTCTCTCTCTCTCTCTTACTCTCTTACTCTCTCTCTCTCTTACTCTCTCTCTCTCTTACTCTCTCTCTCTCTCTTACTCTCTCTCTCTCTCTCTTACTCTCTCTCTCTCTCTCTTACTCTCTCTCTCTCTCTCTTACTCTCTCTCTCTCTCTCTTACTCTCTCTCTCTCTTACTCTCTTACTCTCTTACTCTCTCTCTCTCTTACTCTCTCTCTCTCTCTTACTCTCTCTCTCTCTTACTCTCTCTCTCTCTTACTCTCTTACTCTCTTACACACAAATGTGTGTCTGTCTTCACGCATTCCGAATCCTGCACTCTGATTTAATTTTCCTTTCATCTAACACACACACACACACACACACACACACACACGAGATGTCTAAAAAATTTTAGTTAACTTAAAATTGATATCACTATTTTTATTTGTTCAGAATGAAATGGTAATATTTCTCTTCAAGCATTTTTTTTTTTTTTAGTCTATCAATTTCAATATTAGATTAGCTTCAACCAATCGAAATGCCTACACAATTTCTGGCATTATTAATGCATAGAAAATCACGATTCTTCAAAACCTGAATCTGTGCGAAGAGAGAATTTAGGGAAAGGTTTCAGTTAAGTATTTTATTTAATTGTTTATGATGTTATTATACAACTTCTTTTGATTATTTCGTTCACATTTATAGCATTGTCTTGAACTCTTTGTCAAACCAGAGTCGTTTCTCTGCAGCGTTTGGCATCGGCTGTATTTAGGGCAATAATTAAATGTTAACTCGTTATAATAAATGGCAGAAAGCGTGCGGGATCGATTGGCCAAATTTTGTTTTCGGTGGTGGTGGTGGTGGGGGGGTCTAACTCCTCGTTAGAGAGAGAAAGATTACAGTGCGTGCTAGAACTTATCTACCCCCGATTTTATTTTATTTTAATAGGCAAACTGTTCGCTACCAAGATAAAAACTGGTTGCTGATGAGTCAATTCAAGGACCAATAAAAGACTATTGCACAACCTGTTTCTACTTTTTTATTCTTGCGAGATTTGTGATTATCGATTGACCCTGTCAAGTTTATCGTATTTCTGAAATAAGAGATTATATCCAACAATTTGTGTCACTGTTGATTAGTTATGCGATATTTCAATTCTTATACTTAACATTAAATTACTTTATAATTATACACCGACAATGTTATTAATTTACTAGTGAATAATAAAGCGTTAGACTTGATATCATGGTTGATACTGTTTCAGTAGAATTGCATTTGAATAAAATTCATATCATGTCTGTGTACTGTACGTTGGCATCTATGTAAATACAAATAAATTCTCTTATGACGACGAGATCCAGGTTCGAATCTCACTGGGGTTGATTTCGTTGTCGAGATGTCTTGATATTATCGACCAAGGGAGGCAATCTCAGTGTGAAGAATCGTTGGAATGTACCTGAAAATGATGCCACCGGCTGAGGCAATCGTCGTGAGTGAAATGGATGAGACGAAACATTTCTGATGGCGTTGATGTTGGTACGAACACGAAATCACAAGTTATTGTGACTTAGGGCCTTTGAGCGCACAAGATGTGTTCAAGATATTGATCACGCCAGCTTTTACTCACTCTCTTGCTAAATGTAATTAAGGTAATTTGGCGTATCTTGCTGCAGTTGTTGTTTAAGAAGGTGTCTATAATAAGACGAGTGTGCCCGAAAACGAGCAGTTGCCGGCTATATAATTTACACGTATACACACACACACACACACACATGACAGGGATAAAAGGTAAATGTTCCAATCGGATAAAAGCAGAAAATATAAAATAATTTAGGGCTCAATTACAATATTGTCAGTATATAAATATAATATAATTATCCGAGACTCCGTTATCGGGTGGAATTTCCGAATTTTTGTATTGAGATATATATATATATATATATATAGAGAGAGAGAGAGATTAGTAGATAGATACATATAGACAGATATACACATAGACAGATACATATAGACACACACGCATACATATATATATATATATATATATATATGTTACAAATTCATGAATTATTCATACAAAAAACAAATACAAAGGTTAATGATTTAAATGGCGAGAAATCCATCTTCGCGAACAATTCAAATAATATACCATAACCCCGAACCTGTTTATGAATAAAAGATCCTGTTTTTTAAATTTCAATTGCGTAAGGTCTTATTATTTTTACAAGCTTTCGTCTGTTCCTCCAGACATCCTCAGGTATGAAATTGATTTTGTTCTTGTTCTTACTCTCAGTAATATGTGGACAACGAAAATAGTTGTAATCCGAAAAATGCTATGAGAAGTGTGTTATTGTTTTGGAACGTGCACTCGCAACGCTGAGTTTGAATTTAAATTTTAAGGTTCTGCGTTTATGTACAAATATAGAGATAAGAGAATTCTTTTTTACTGGTAAATTTTCCGTCAAAGTGGCATGAACTATATTGTTCAATAATTACAGTAATGTCGCACTTATTATCCGCAAGTTGCACTTGGATCAGTTATTTTAATTTCAATAAATGTGCAATTAATTTATAAATTCATGAATTATTCATACAAAAAATTACAGTTTAATCAGATACTTTGTCAGCTTAATTTTCCTCTGTATTTTTTTTCTAAAGTAGTCCCTTGTGGAATGACTGACAGGATTTTTGTTACGTGTCCTTACAATTTCAACTACGGCTACTTGTCGGTGGTTTTGTGTTCTACCAATGGGCTTGTTTATTATTTGATGTTCCACACTGCAAAATTTGTGATGCGGTCTGCACAGAAAATAGTTCTGCAAACTCTAACTTCTAATGATTGGTTTTGTTTGCTGCAATTCAACCGTTAATATCAATGAGTAGATGATAGGGAAAAAAAAATGCTCAACCAATGCACGTAATATTCTGACATTTGATTTCAGGCAAATGTCCTCGTCGTCTCAGATTATTTTTACTTTTTAATTACTTCCCCTGTTTTTTTTTTTTTTTTTTTGTTGTTTTTTTTTTTTTTTCTCCATTTTTGGGGCCCTCTTCGATGATATTCGAGCCAAAATATCTCAATACTATAACTTGATGACCTGACTTTTATTATGGTTTTAAGCACTTCATCATTGTAAGACAGTTGGCATATTCGGGATTAATTATGCCCTGTCTGGAGAAGGAGGAGGGTTTATCCATGTTCTTTATGAGACCGATGATTTCTTCTTGTTTGCTAGCTAGACCTTCAGAAGGATTTCGATGCTGCAAGTCTACGAAGACGTGGTAGATATTTTGTTGGTGGTGTTAGTATTTTTCGCGTAGAACTCAGGGAGTGATGCTTCTTTGCTGTTCTTAAGCGATGATTTATTCCATGTGAGGCATGATTCTATTTAAGATGATTTTCGACATCTCTTAGTTGCTTGACCAATCAAACTTAATCTTGTTGGAGATAGCCTTTTTCGGAAGGATGATCAATAGTGGATATGGTATGTTTTTGGCCTCTAAACCGATTGACCGATCTTCTAACAGATTTGTATATCTCTCACTGTTTCACCGGCAGCTATGTTTACTTAATACCTCATGCTGCCAATTCCACTTGCCCTAAAAATTTTTAGTGACTTCACTGTTTTTTTTTTTTTTTTTTTTTTTTTTTTTACACATCATTCTTGAGTCTGTGCAAATCATAATTTGAAGATTCTGGGACAACTAAAAAAGTAGCAGTCGGTGAATGGTTGAAATTGGATAGACATTAAAAGAATGAGAGCGCTCTATATCAAGATAAACAGAAAGACAGGCGAAATATTGATTTTCTGAAACATACCTAAAATATTGAAACTATATAGTTAAACTCCACTTTACGGCGGTGTAATGATAACAGCTCGGAGTGAGAAACCGGAGAGCCGAGTTCGAATTCCACCCGAATCTATTATATTCACTTACGGGCTAATATTCTTGGGAAAGTATGAATGCTCTAATTCTCCCCGGAAGCTATGGGTAAATAGCAGGACAGACCAGGTTCTACAGGCTTGCATGACAGCTGGTCTACCGTAGAAAGAAATGGCAACCTACTGCGATAAAAAATCTGCCTCGACGGTTATGCATCGAAAGATTGATTAGCTCTCACTTGGAACGTCACCAAAATGGCATTAAATTCTGAAAATACAATTTGATGTATTTTGAAAACGGAATTTTGCACTTGTATTTATCTATTTACACTATTCGAACTATTGTCCTCACCTTTTTTGCTATTCCCACGTATCTACCTTTGTATGCTTATAAGTGATATACGCAGGAATAGATAAGAGTTTGTTGAGTAATCCAAGGTGTGATATTACCCAAAGAATTGAGAGTTCATTACCTGGCATAGCGAAAAAATACTTGAAGAGTTGAGTTACTAAAGAGGATTAACTGAAACCTATATCAACTGAAGTAGACCGGAGCGTATAACGGTCGAAATGTCGTGAAAATGGCAATAAAGATGGGATAGTAGTCGGAACGATGTAAATATTTTAAACACGTACAATACCTCATTTAAGAAATATAGTTAGATGTTTTTTTTTTATGTAAATGATCAGTCTGTAAGTTTTAGATAGTAGTTAATTTCATGATTTTCCCTCGTCAGGATTTAATGAAATCGTGACTGACAGAAAACAACTATTACATGTAGGAGCATTGATAATGATTTTACTAAAGAAGTATCAGAAATACATCTATTCGGAAATTATTATTCATTGTAAGTGAAAGTAAAAACAAAATGGATTTTCATTACACATGGATGTAACTTTTAAAGACAGAACAGATTGAATAGTTTTCAAATAGATGTACATCAAATAAATTTACTGTAGAAATAGAATGAAAATCAAGAAGTAGATGACTGTCAGTGGTCAGGAAGTAATTAATGGTTTACTGAGAAAAATGTCTATGCAGATTAAAGTTTTATTACTTAGATATTTTCACCAGAAATTTATTGCAAATGATTTTATTTTTATATGAATTGTTAATCGGATAGAAATATATTAGTTTAATATACATCAGATACAAGACTTAAGTGACGCTCACGGTATAGCGTTAATGAGAGATTAATATATGGATTTAAGAGGAGGGCGTTAGTACATATGCTAGTTATATGTAGCAGAGATAACGGTTGACTCTCGACTTGAAGGGGTTAAGACTGTAGTAATTGGGGAAGCATTAACTTGAAGGTCTGTTTCAAATGTAAATTCAAGTGTAAATTCAAGTGTGAATGAAATAAGGCTATTATAACATCCGTTGTTACTTATATTATGAAGGTGGATCAAAAAGTAATGTTTGTTGAAAACAAAATTTTAACGCATTATCTATAATTACCAAAATTACTTTTGTTTTTAAGTTATAAACCTTTTGTGACGTCAACGTATACTCGTCACTTTCGTAATGCTCATTTTAGTAGAGAATTTGTAATCGCCGATACAACTATAGTACGCCGTTGAACAATGCTGGTGTTAGACGCCTTCGAATCACTCGCACGAATAGTACTTGCTCGATAATATTCACTCGAATAGTGATCCGAATACAGAAATAGTATAGTGAATAGTGTAGAAAATAGGGGTCCGTATAGTAATAGTATAGTAGTAGAAATGCATATCCGAATAGTAATAGACTAGAATAGCGATCAATCAAGCATATTCCTACGTATGCTTTTTTTTTTTTTTTTTTTTTTTTTTGCGGGGTGGGGTCTGTGGTCACGTTTTCTACTTAACTCAATAATGGGATCGCCTGTGTTTGATCACTGGCGATCTATGTTCAAACTCAAGGGTCGGCAGCGATACTTTGTTCCTATATAACAAACCATAAAGTGTCTAGATTTTCAGATGAACATTTTTCGGAGTTTTTTCTTTTCCTACTCATAATCCTTTTTTCCGAATAAAGATGTCCATCCTCTTGACACAGATAGAAAACAAGCAGCTGTCATAATTTTCGGAGGAGAACGTAATTAATTCAATTGAAATCAATGTAAAAGAAAAAGGATTTGTTGCCGGATTCGCCATTTTGTTAAGAGTCGTGGACGTTTTTAGTATATACTGATGGGTTTTTGGAACATTTGTCCCGCCAAACAATACTGGCGGACTCATATGAATCTGGGTAAAGAGAAAAACACAAAACGAGGGATTTAAAACAAACTACAATTAATACGTAATATTAACAAAAGATATTACATATGTACACAATTGAAATCAAATGAAAAGACATTAAAACTAGCGATAATAAGGTGTGTGTGTCTGATATCCGTCTGTGTAGTCAACAGAAGACGAAGGGAGCATACGCGCAGCAGCGATCGTTTATCTACTTCCGACGACATCTGGTATCGTGCGTTTGAATGAGAATGTTTACCTTTTTATAGAATTAAAAAGCGCCTTTTAACGGACGTTCTTGGTGAAGCCAATTGGATAACCCTCATTTTTTAGTATTTTTCGATAATCGATAGGTTGGGGTGGGGAACACAGTGTATAAATTGGCTGTTATCCCTTTGAGCCCTGGCCACCCCTTTACTGGTGGTAGAGAAAAATGAATTAATGCCCAGACACCGGATGAAAGGCGAGTAAAAACTTCCGTCGGTTTTTGCTATTGGTTGTCTTATTTGGGGAGACTGTGACAAAAAGAAAGAATTTAGCCAATAAAATGAAACCATGCAATCAGACTCACTCCCTGCTAAGTATAAATCTTATATTATTTGTAAAGATTTTATATCTGCCGTGAAACATTACATACCAATTATTTGCGAATTTTGACTCTGCAGCTCAGGCAGAAGGTTTAATAGTTCAGGAACGCAGGGCTGAAATGGTTAACAGAAGATTCTGGATTGTTGAAAGGGAGACTAAATTAATAAAAGCATACAAGACGGTATCGAAGCTGGGTAATTTTTTTTTTTTTTTTTTATAATTATAGCACTCCTGCGCTAATTTTTCAGCTTCTACAATATTCTGTTTTTCTTTAACACATACTCATTCTACAACTGTGATAATTTATTCTGTTTGTATTGCTCTTTATACATCTGTTATACTTTCCAATGGAACTTAAAAGTTAAGTCAATAAACATATTTAGCAGATGAAGATAGCAGAAATATCGAAACACGTGCTAACATTGAATAAATATAAGTTACTACTTCTGACCTCAATTCTATCTTGTCAATCACAGGAGGTTAGTCCATGCTTGGTAATTTTACATTTGCTACAAGGACAATAATTAGATAAATCAGCCGAGACAACTCCTTGTAGGAAAAGTGAAGGAAACTTAATTTAGTAACAAGCTAAGCAGTAACTTGGGTGGAGGAAGAAAACTAAATAGATTTAAAATTGAACAAGAAACGTTTAAGTTAGGCACGGGCAACCTTTGTCGAGCATTGGGCCACATGATCTATGACTCCCCACAAGATGGGTTGCACTACTAAAAAGATTCAAGGTAATTTTTTGTAGTTTGTATCTCGGTTACTTTCACTACAGAAGACCATATGTAACCATATGCATTAGAAATCGTAGGAAAGTTTTATATTTAAAATGTTTTTTTTATAATTAATTGAAGTCTTGGTATAATATTATCACTTATGATTGTGATTGATACATATCGCTGCGTAGGATTTATTTCAAATTTATTCATTTGAAAATGAAAAAAAAATTTTCTTTAGAGAAAAAATTTCTGATGGAAGTTACTGTTTCAAAAGCGAAAGATGTTTACACGTATGATCTTCCTTAGTGAAAATTTCCAATGGGTTAAAATTCTGACAACGTTAATTTCCTCGGAATTTTACAAAATTCAAGAAACATTATACTTAATCATTGATTATGTATGTGGTTATGCATGAGAGTATGTGAGTGAACAAGTGAGAACGAATCAAAACAAAATTTTAATACACGTTATTTTCTTCATGGAATTAAGTGTATTTCAGAAAGAGCAAACGGGTAACATGTGACCCATGACAGGTTTAAGTACAGAAGCTGAATTTTCTTTTTATGTGCCATGTCCTTTCAGCTCCATTGCAGCTCTCAGAAAGCTCAAGCTCGTCAGGTATGTCACGCGCTGCTTTCCTTTGTCTATTTGACCCGTAAGTATCAGATTCTCCAGGCCCTCCTTCCTCATTATGTGTCCCAGAAACTTCATCTGCCTCTTTCTGATGTTAAGTATAAGCCTTCTCCTTGTTTGTAATCTCTCTAACACTTCATCGTTGCTCACATGTTCGGTCCATGATATCCTAAGCATCCTTCTGTAGAACCACATCTCCGTTGCCTCGAGTCTCTTCTCATCTTTGAGGAAATCGTCCAACATTCTCTGCCATAAAGAAGAACAGATGTCACGTAACAGCTCAATATTCTTTGTTACCAAAGAAATCTTGCTGTCTTGCAATACTCTGCTCAGCTTTTGGAATGTGTCCTTGGCCGTCTCAGTACGTCTACGGATCTCAGTATCGTATAAACTTTTGCGTCTACGTGATTCTAGCGATCCCAACTTGCAAATCGCATTTCGGGCTCTTCCTCTTACTGATGGCCATGCATTCTATTTTCTTGTAATTTATGCTTAGTCCTTTCTTCTCGCTCTCCGTCGCTACCTTCTGTAGGAATTTTTGTAATTTGTCTTCCGCTAGAAGTACTGTGTCTTCTGCGTATCTTATGTTGTTAAGACTGTGGCCGTCAATTCTAAATCTCGCTAGGGTTTCCAATTCTCTCAGAATTGCCTCACTGAATAGATTGAACAGGTCGAGTGAGAAGACGCATCCTTGCCTTATGCGAAGTCGAACTAGCAATTACCTTCACAGCAAAAGTAACAGCCCAGACTGTACGCTAGGGATTTGTTTCCGTTTGTGAATATGGTGCCTCCGTAAGAAAAAATCCATATATTTCTTTTTGTAAAGTAATTATTTTTCTGTAAATTATTGCTCTATTATTTTCAATATGTTATAATAACCGTTACTTTTAAAAATTTGTATCTGTATCACATTCTGTTAGATAAATTTTTGATTAGGAAGAACATGAGAGACTTTAATAAATTGACTATTATCAAGTGAAGAATATTTTCGATGTAAACGATTATGTTGTTTAAAGAAAGTAAACATACATCGTCAAAGATTTCGGAAGCAAACTATTTTATTTTGAAAATGAAAAAACGCACATTGTGTTTGATCATTTAGTCACATGACTATTCATTAGGACGTGTGTAAAATATTTAAATGAATTACATGCAAATATTAGAAGACCATGCACTATATACTTTAGTTATGTGCCATGTGTGGTACACGCTTAGGCGATCTTATATCTTTCGATGCATGACTGACAAGGCAGATTTTTTTTTCTTTACCGCAGTAGTTTGCCATTTCATTCTGCTGTAGACCAGTTGCCATTGAAGTCGATAGAACCAGGTCTGTCCTGCTATTTACCCATAGCTGTGGGAGAAGATTCATACCTTTCTCAAGAGTATTAGCACATAATTGAATGCAATGCATTCGACTGGAATTGGAACTCGGCTCTCTAATTCCTCAACCCTAGCCTCTATCCATTGCTCCACTATATTGCTTTAATCGAAAAAGATATTCCTTATTTAAATAAATTTATACGCGTTTGTATTTTGAAATATATGTTGATTTCCTGCAAAAAAACATTTGGTGACTGGCATGCTTCATCTTCAGGTAGTTGGACATCACTGGTCGTCTACCATCTCCAAAATCTCTAATATTTGCCATGTCCTGGTAATCCGCTTCAGTTGGTGGGCTGAACATACGTGAATGGCGTGATGTTAACACAGCACCGCTGGTCGAAGGACCTCCTCGGCCGGCCAGGGCGGAATGTTTTCATAGAAAAATTACAACGGCCACGTGTTCGTGACCAAGGCGTGACACCTAGTTGGAGTACATCGCCTGTGATCTAACCTGGAGAAGGATTGGCTCCGCCAGGTTAAAACGCCTATGACAGGCAACATGAGCACTAGAAACAATTCGCGAAAGGCCAGGCTTTAGAACAGGACCGCGACAGATGGATGACAGCTCAGTACGACGGCGCCCCAAAATTTCGGGGTTAAAGGCGAAAGAAGAAATATTATTATTAGCAAAATTACAGATTTCTTTACACATTATATAGCAATTTTAATTACATCCGGCAGCAAGGTCGGGAGGTTTGAGGAGTGTGGAACTACCTTTTATTTACTGTTTTCATGTTCACCCTGGCAACACCTGTAAAGGTCCCAGCTATGATAATTAAGAAATAGTTAACCCCACCCCCGCGTAAACTGGACTCAAAACATGATGAAAATATAAACATTTTTATAGCAAAAATAGCAGTAACACATTCTCATTGTAAAAAAAAATATCAGCAATAATCTTTTACAAAAAAAATTACTAACAAATTAAATTTTCGACATTAAATGACCCATAAGGTGTTGATATGCCGCTAAACAGACACCTGCAATAAGCTAACTTCCATGTTTTATGTGTTTTTTATATTAACTATAAATATCTTGATTAATAATAGAAAATGTGGTTAATTCATGAAGATGACTAATATTTATTTGTTTCGACGTTATTAATGTGAGAATGATGACCTCTAAAAATCTGCGCTCTCGTAATTAATAATATCCAGTAAAAGTTGTGTAATAATTTTTTTTTTTAATTTCTTTGAGAATAGTTGTGTTGTAACCTAAAGAAAGTTACTGAATAGAATAATCGCCCGATGGTTGGTAATGAACAATAATACTTAGGACAAGAACGACACACATAATAGTTATCGACAATGAAAGTTGGAATTCATTCGCGTCGTTGGCGGCAGCCATTGCTGGCGTGCTTGCATACATTTGCTGCGGAAAGCTAAGCGCGGAAGAGAACGTAGTTAACGGCCTTCTTTACTGATCTTACTTGTCTTAACTACTGCGCAATAGAACTATATTGAATGCGCAATAATCAAAGCAAGTGAATAATGGCTGCCGCAACGAGAATGAATCCGAAATTTTAGTGTCGATAACTCCAAAGCGGTAGATTTTATCAAATTTCTCAAGACAGATTGGAATTAATCTTGTTCAGTTACCCATAAATGTAAATATTCTGCAAATTAATGCGAACTGAGCGCGGTTGTTAAACTGCAAATTAACGTAAATCTTTTCATTTTGAAAGTGACTATTCTCAAATTGAAAGTGGAAAGGTATAGTTAGTTCAGCTTTAAGTTGAGATCTTGACGTCTTTCTGGTATTGTGCTTAAATTCAAAAAGTCTAGTTACCATAACGAAGAGCTCATCTGAACAATAATCGTGAAACTATTACGAGAAAATATCCTGATAGATAACCTTATGCTAGCGGGAAAGTGTCTGAAGCCGAGCCGCCAGATGAAAAAAATCGGATTTATTGTTTTGAAAAGAATAATGTTACAGGAATGACGAAAAGAAATAAAAATGTTAGAAAAATCTATATTTTATTTACAGATTTCCAAAGAAGGCATCTTTATCGATATTGTCAATTTTTTTTTTCCATGTATATTTTTAGTCGGCATAGTTAAGAAGTGTAAAACACGATGTGATCTACCTCGATTTTTAAATGAAAATAATCAAAATAAAAAAAAAACACAAAAATATATTTCTCCAAATTTTAGGTGAGACTGCTTTTCAAAAATATATTCCCATTTACGTAAATGATGTCATTAAGATTCAATAGTTACATGAATGTGGGCCGATTTCTAAAATTTGTTTTTACTACGCAGATATGGCTAATGTTGTTTTAGTAGTGGGCATGTTTACGCGAAGTAAACAACATTTTTAAACGCAAATATTTCCGATCCTGTAAAAAAAGAAAAAATGAATGATTTTTATTTTTTTTTTTTATTTATTTTTTTTTTTTTTTGCATCAGATGAGTTTTTCATTCCTACTGCTTACGATTAATAGGAAGAATAAACCGACAATTATTTTTTATAAATTTCTGATGGTTTATTTCATTTTTTATTTTTTTTTATTTCTTTGTTTTTACTAAATCGTGCAATTTACCGCCATGAAAGTTGGTTGTGTGTATGTATATATATATATATATATATATATATATATATATATATATATATATATATATATATATATATAATATTGTAATTATTATTATTACTACTTCAAACATTATTTGAAATAGGCGCCTCATTCCTTTATTAAAGTGGTTATCTATCAGTCTGCAGATTCGGGAAATCTCATCTATATCTATATATATATATATATATATATATATATACTTCCAACGTCGATAGCACAACTTGGAGTTTCATACAGTTCTTGCAATCTTCAGTTGCGGAATATATTCTAGCCGTTATGAAACTTGCGTTCTTGTGGTGAACATTCAAAATTGTTTTAAATTTGTTTATTTAATTATTGTTGCCTAGAATATTAGAATTAATATCTCGTATCATTCAAATTATTAAGATCGAAAGGCGAAGAATATTATTATATATATATATATATATATATATATATATTTATTTTTTTTTTTTATTATTCCATTTAGATTCCTCGACTAGTTTCGACCAAAATGGCCATCATCGGGAGGAGAAATATTTCTGCTTGCTGCTAGCACTAAACTACAGAAATGAATGTCTTGATGGAGAAAATGAACTTTTGTTTGTAGTTTTCATTTGTTTTTTTTAATTTATGTTTTTAAAATGAATCTTTTAACATTCCTTGTGTTGGTCAAACAGTCGCTTTTAAGTTGTTATTTGAGCTGGATAGATACATGCTGGTATGAATTCTCTGGTCAGTTTGACAGTTTTATTGGGCCTGGTGAGGGGATATGTCTCCGTTTGTGTGTGTGTCATTTGGTTCTTAGGGAGTGAGTGAGTATGATGTGTGTAAGCGTGTGTATTGCTGTGGGTGTGTGTGTTATCATTTGGCTCATTAGTGAGTGAGTATGATGTGTGGAAGTGTAATTTCGTGTGGGTGAGTGTATAAGTGTGATTAATATATATATATATATATAACTTATTTAAAAGTAAACAAGATATCTATGTGGATAACTCTCTTCTTTCGGATAAGATACAATTGTTATACAATTAAATTAAACAAGTACTCAGGTTATAAATATAATAAAAGGGTGCAAATAAAAAAAAATGTTGGGACTATATATCTAAGGCGTTTGGAACCAAGCCTTATACATATAAAGTTGGAATTACTTATACACAATTTATAAGTTAATCGAGTACAGTAATGTTGGATTATAAGAATACTAATAGTTGTTCCATATTCTATTAATATTCGTAAAATCTATTCTGTAATCTCTTTTAATTGCGGTCAGTGTCTTTGAGCAAGTGCTTTGATATAGGTGTACATGTAGACATCAGTTTGGATCTTGTGATCAGCGAGTTATGGTTATTTAATCTTTTTCATAAATCAAGCTACTCCAACATATACACGTTACGCCTGTTTCCCTTCACATTGTACGGCTTAGCTTACGCGATTATCTCCCAGCTAATGATTAGGTTTTTTGGGTTTTATTTTAATCGCAAAATATACTCTGAAAGTGTTGTGCAGTTTTTGTATATGACAGGTGCCATTTTGTGGTGGTAAAAACACGATTTCCAGCTGTTCTTATCCAAAATAATTTACATCATTGTTAGAATTAATCCTAGCTGTGTATTATGCTTTCAGTTATGCACTCGCCATTTACTGGGCGGACTCCATAACAGAATATGTTCCGCAGCCCCTGAAGATAACTTAAAAATCGAAAACCTTGTAAAACATCACGTAGAAAAATGCAAATATATACGCTATATACAATGCAGTGTAACATGCATTAAGCAAACCCAGTTCTTTAAACTAAATAAAATAATCAACCTTCAAAAAGAAAACGGTATATGTAGAGTAAATAATAAACAAATCAACAAACTACGAATGGACGTATAACCACAACGAAGTGAATTTCATAATAATAAACATCAAATAATTAATGAAATAGCCCAAGTAGTCAATAATAATGAATTAGTTAAAAGTTAACAACCCTAGACAATTGATACAAATAATTGCATTCTGACTCACATTTATTCCTACTTCATGGCCTTCAGAATAACTTATGCTGCCTTCCCAATAGCGGTTAGAATAATAATGTGGAAATACCTAGCCTTGCTATCCATAATGCCTTGTTGACCAGCATATATAAATAGTCGAGTCACCACAGAGAGCCTGAAGAACGCGTTCTAACATAGAACACTCTGGTCACTTGGGATTAACGTCAGTAACCCCAGTTATAGATACACACGCTCTATTTCTTATAGTAAGTTCCCCTTACGCAACGATATAGCTTATACGAAACACACACACACAATAATGTTATATAGTCTTCGGTAACCTTGAGATATATCAATATAATAGACATTGACACGGCCTTATTTTACTTAAGATGTTTTCATTTTGCTTAAAATTAATTGCACATGTGTCTACCGAGATATGTGTTGCCATATGCGGCCACGTAAACACGAGCACAATATCTTATATATAAAACGTTTGTGTATGTGCGTGTGTTGGATGAAGCTATCGATTTTCCTATTTGTATGCATCAATATTGATTTATGTGTGAAATTGTTAATTTCGTTGGTATATCCATTA
>OZ010595.1:66070767-66248267 GCA_963932145.1 Acanthosepion lycidas
TTATATACAGATGCGTACTATTGTGCGGGAAATACTGTAAAGGGCAGAAATGGTAGAGTATTTCGTTAATCAGTTAGCATTTGCAGATCATAGATAAATTATAGACCGACTTCTATAATAAGAAAGAACGATTGAAATCTGAATTCAATCTGTTTGTGGTCCATAGTGCTAAAACCAAGACAATATAGTATATCTACATTATTGGTCTTCGTTTGTTCTGGCACATTTATGTGTGCGTCTATACGTTATTAATCTCTGCCAGGCCAATGTTGTCATAAATTGTTCGAATTAATATGTTCGATTTATATCTTTATATCCACGCTACGGCTACGGATTAGAGCTTTTGATTTAATAATGTAATTTTATGTGATATTTTTGAAGAGTTCTCTTTTTAATTATAAAGAAAATGCAATTTAATAATTTTCTTAATAGACTTCCATTCTTCAAAAATTATAGACTTTAGTTATTGGTGGAGACAAATGAAAAAAGTCTGGATGTGGGCATATTTTCCTCTAGTTATTGGTGGAGACAAATGAAAAAAGTCTGTATGTGGGCATATTTTCCTCTAGTTATTGGTGGAGACAAATGAAAAAAGTCTGTATGTGGGCGTATTTTCCTCTGTTCGCATGTATAAATATGTTTGTTTATTTGAATAGGTATTTACTTTTATGGGGAGGGATTCTTACCTGGTGTAGGGATTCGTCCCTGTGCTGGTAGTATTACGGCTATGACTAGATTGGACAAGCTATGACCACCTTGGACCAGCGGCCCGAGTGTTTTCACTCGGGTCCCCTCGTTAAAAATGGCCTTGTGTCACAACCTGACTCATTGGTGGGGGTGTTTCATGTAAAGCTCTTATTTTAGAAGTAGAAGTATTTGCGAAGTTCTTAAGTCACGTCATCTCGAAAAATATCCCGTCAGCTTTTTCGAGAGCATAATTGATTTAAATCCATGTGACACCATTTACTGGCCCTTTCGAAAATGGTACAGGCTCACTGGAATATATATATATATATATATATATATACACACACACACACACACGTTTGTGTCTGTGTGTGACATGCCAAAAAAAGTAAGTATATATATATATATATATATAAAAACTAAGACACATGTCCATATAAACATATGTTTGCAAATCCTTTGTTTTTGAGTTACATTCAAAGTAAGTTTACCCTAGATGGCACTATTTTCATCTAGACAAGGTTTGGTATTCGTGTACATTTGCGGCTTGTCTGTTTTCAACATGTGTAGTAGTATGTTAACAATGGCAGGATATTCATATCGCGAGGCTGTACGGCTGTATCAGATTGTGTTTCCAGACTAAAGGCAGCTGAGTCATCCAATCTTGATGCGGTTTGTTTTCTCATTTTGTATCACAAACTATGGTAATAAGTATGTTTTGGATTGTATATTTAACAACGTCTACCATAAACTTTAGACATAACTAAAAATTGAAGATTTGCGGGCTGATGTTTATATGGACTTTTGTCGAAGTTTGAATCACCCTCCTCTCTCTCTCTCTCTCTCTCTCTATATATATATATATATATATATATATATATATATATAAACAAAGCATGTACGCAATATGAGTAACTATTGTTTAAACAAATGAAAACCAAAACCATTTAATCCATTTCCTAAAAAATCTTTTTTTGTTTTTTTTGTTTATTTTTTTTATTTTTGTTTATTTTTTTTATTTTTGTTTGTTTTTTTATTTTTGTTTATTTTTTTTATTTTTTTTTTATCTTTTTTGTTTTTGTTTTTGTTTTTATTTTTTTTTTAGTTTTTTTTAGTTTTTTTTAGTTTTTTTTAGTTTTTTTTTTAGTTTTTTTTTTTATTTTATTTTTAGTTTCTTTTTGTTTTGTTTTTTTGTTTTTTTTTTGTTTTGTTTTTTGTTTTGTTTTTTGTTTTGTTTTTTGTTTTGTTTTTTGTTTTGTTTTTTGTTTTGTTTTTTGTTTTGTTTTTTGTTTTGTTTTTTGTTTTGTTTTTTGTTTTGTTTTTTGTTTTGTTTTTTGTTTTGTTTTTTGTTTTGTTTTTTGTTTTGTTTTTTGTTTTGTTTTTTACACGTTAGTATACAAAAAAGGATATGTATACAATGCTGTTCGATAAAAGACCCACCTAATTTTTTTTTTTTTTTTTTTTTAACGTCAAAATTTTTTCCCCTTAATATAAAGACACCCTCCCGACCGCCCTAAGTTATTCTATTGATAATTATAATTTTGGATAAAAATGAGATTCAAGGACTCGCTTATTTCCTGCAACTAGTAATCAATAGAAACATAACTGAACAGCTTTAAATAAAGAATAATAGAGGTATAATTTATTTATAATTGGTAATCTAGTTCGAAATATTTAATAATCTATGGATCCTCCTTTATTATGAATAACCTTTGCAACCTTTTTTGGCATTGAATTCCATTCGGATATGAAATTCCCAATCAAATCCTCTTTGTTGCTCAACTGTTTTCTCGAGAGCCGATACTTTATAATGCTCCATTAGTTTTCTATGGGGTTGAGGTCAGGAGATTGGAGCACCCATGTCATAACACTCACCTGCTTCTCATCAACGTATTCCTTCATCAATTTTGATTTGTGACAGGGATCATTATCCTGCATAAAAATGAGCTTGGTGGGGTCGATTTGCACCATTTCAGCAGAAGGGAGCAGACAAGATTTTAAAATTCTCTTGTACTGCTCGCTCCTGAGGGTCTTTTCAAGAGGTTTTAAGAAACCAGTTCCATGAAAAGAAAAGCATCCCCAGAACATTATACTGAACGGATGCTTGACAGTACTTACTGCTAAATTCAAAGAGCTTTCAATGATTCTTCTTCGGATTTTAGATCACTTATTCTTTGAATTTAGCTCAACTTTCGTTTCATCGGAGAAAAGAACATTTAGTAAAAAAAAATCAGGAGAGTCACTTTCATCGAATAGTACTTTTATTTCGAGAATACATGTGTTCAAAAACTCTATTCGGCTTTTTTTCATCAGGAGGTTCTACGAGACGGAGTTGGTCTGAGGCACGTCACATTTGATGACGGTTTTCCCTAGAGAACCCAGGTTCGAATCCTACCGGTGGACACATATTTTTCTAAAAGATTTCTCGAATATCGAAGCCGGTAGGTGAAAATAAATAAATAAATATACAAAAACGTAGCATCTCCTCAAATATGAGTATTTATTTAAAAAAATAACGTTTAAAAAATAATTATATAAGACATTGTGAAAACTACATTAAAAATGAGAATAGTTCGCCTGTAAATAAATCATCCAAGAAATTCTGATATATATATATATAAATATTCCCTAAATTGCACATACACTAGGGCAATGGACATCTAAATTCCTTGATCATGATTAGTAGGTGTTTTTTACTAGGTTTTATCAAAGGTATCAATAAAACCATTGTATTTCCTTCTTATTTTTCATCTGTGGAATATTTAATATCCTTCATTCTTTAGTTCTAACAAATCAGGCATTTAAAACAACTTCTACGGATTGGAATCATTCTCATTCTTTCGTATTTCAAAAATAAATGTTTCTGTCAGTCAGCGTCTTCCTCTATAAATGTTAATTTATTAAATATATTCCCTCGGTGATACTTCTCTAAGCACGACAATTTTTGAATTTTTCATGTCCGTCTCTATCTATCCCCCTTATCTTCTTAATCTTACGGCCATATCATGTTGAAACACTAGTTCCTGGATAATCACCATATTCGAGCTACGCCCAGCCTGGTCAATACCTAACTGAAGAAATTGTTAATCGAAGTACAGAGTTCCAATTCCTGTTGGATTCGTTATGCAGTATAACCCGGATATAATAGAGATTTTCTCTGGTCCCAAATTAGAGCCATACTTACCTAAACAAAATAGACCAAACCCAGATATAAGAGACTTCTTCTCCGGTCCCGACGACTCTCTTATATCCGGGTTACACTGTATTCACTTAAGCGCAAATACTATTGGAAAACTTATGATTCCGCCTTATATCAGTAAACCATTATTATCTCAAAAATAAATATTTATATATTTTCTGACTGTAAATAATGTACAAAGAGTTGATAACAGTAGAAAACGATTCCATCAATTATTGTCTTAATTTTGACATTAAACCTCATCCTCTTAGACGCATCATAACTGCTGTAGCATACCTACGTACAATAATGTGTATAACCCCATTCACGTAAATACTGTATATTAGTCTGCAGTCAGAGATTCGTCTCCACCTGTGCTGGTCAAACTATCTGCCTCTTGGCAGAGAGGATCCCCCAGACCAGGCTATGTCGAAGGGCAGCATCTCGTATCGGGAAACTGCTACCCAACCCCGTTTTATATGGAGTCTACGGGGAATTTCCGACCTATCCTACAGGCTCGGATATCCCACATTAAATTCGGCCTTGTGCTACATCTGACCGCGTGGGGCTATTGGTAGATATCCTGCTGTTGGAGATTCATTGTGGAATTCACTTGACTCACTTCTAGCAGTTGACTAATACTTCTACACGCCACTGGCGAATGTTATGTTTTGTTCTTGTCCTAAGCATTATCGTGCATTACCAACGTTCGTTTGATGATTCTATTCAGTAAACTTCCTTAGGTTACAAAAATAACTATTTGACATAGACAGTCTACCTTGAGTGTTTCTCAAGGCTTTAACATATTTTTAAACATTTCTTATTTTTTGAAAATACTTTCTATTTCATGACGGTTATGCTATTTTGTAGTTGTTATCTCTTTCTATTTGAGCAAAAATTTTGTTTCGATCTGTTACGGGAGTATTGAATTTTCCAAACATTCCTGACTTGACATCTCTTGGTAATTTCAGCTCTCTCTTATCAACATCTTCTTGGAAGGTTCCTTTTTTAATTAGCTGCCCTGGGTATAACGATGAACTACATCTGGAAGCAAAAACTCCGACCGGGACGTTTTGAAGAGGTTGGAACCACCTCTTAATTGATGTTGTTCCCAGGTTCACTCATACCCGCGTTGGTAGGGTCCCAACTATGGGCAAAAAGTTAATTCCCTCAAACTGGAGTCGAAACACTATGAAAGTATAAAAATAGATTTTTACAGTAAATATACTAGCAATAGATTTAAAAAGTATGCATTACTAGCAATAGATTTTGACTCTTGACAGAAAACCTCTTTACAAAAATACATCAATGAAACCTGATCTACAAACTGCTTTCTTGCAATGAACATATATTCTATTCATACCAACTTACCCTAAAAATGTTGTCGGCATTAAATAAACTGTTTTGGTTGGCATAGCATAAAACAAATTAAACCAAATCAACCCTTCTCTAATTTATGCAAGCTTATTTTCCGCATGTTTTGTGTATTTATATTCTAAACATTCCTTGATAAATCTACGTATATAGCATCAAGTCTTTTGTTCATTGTCATATAAGACATGCGTCCATGTATTCATTCTCTGACGGGCTGCTTTTATATTTCAGTGCATGCATATTTTCGGGAATAGAATTTTATTTATCTCTTTCAAAATATCCATTTATTTTTAGACCAGGTTTTTTTCCCAACCATCAGTTTCTACGGACTTAGATATTGGTTTATTTTAGTGCAATAATTACTTGTCATGAGTTTACATTCATAAATACGTGCATTTAGGCAGTTAGTTTGAGAAGTTCATGAAAGAGAAATTGAATTTTTATATTTCTTAAATTTGTTTATCGCACGAATACCAGATGAACTTAATTGCTTTTCTTTGCTTATATGCCAGGTTGACTTGCGTTCGTCTTTCAGCTGTTATGAGTTTTACATATTTCTTGAAATCCGTATTAAAAATTTCGTTTTCCTTTCATCATTGTTGACGTAAATTAAAAAGTATTGTATTTCGACAAAAAAATTAACTTTATCATCAAATATTTAAAAAAGGCAAATAACTCCAATAAACTTAGAAAGTATAAGCTTTTATTAGAGTTTACCAATTTTCAAATCATCCGGTGGATCTCAATATTTAAATTGTGGATAAACTGTCGGGAGTTCTTCTTTGTTGTATTGTTTTCGTTGAAGGACTTCCGACTGTGACGGTCATGATCAAGAAACATGTTCTGTCAGTTGGGTAGGTAAAATTTCGTTGTCTACACCTTGACATTTTTAGAAAGCTGAAATTGGAATTATTCAAAGAAGTAAAAGGTATGTTTAAAGAATATGACTGCAGTAAAAAGAATGTATTAGGTATCAGTTATTTTTGTGTGTGTTCTTCCTGTTCTTGCTTTTGTTTGTGTGATCCTTCTTTGCTTTTGTTTGCGTCTCCCTTCTTTGCTTTTGTTTGCGTCTCCCTTCTTTGCTTTTGTTTGCGTCTCCCTTCTTTGCTTTTGTTTGCGTCTCCCTTCTTTGCTTTTGTTTGCGTCTCCCTTCTTTGCTTTTGTTTGCGTCTCCCTTCTTTGCTTTTGGGTTAAGTTCGACATTCTAAACACCGAAAGAAGAACGAAGTGTACAACGGCCGAAACGTAATAAATATGGCGACAAATAAGAGGACAGTAGTCCGAATAATGTAAATAGTATATCTTCAGGTTTGACGCGCAGTTTTCCTCTGTACTTTTTTATAGTATTATCATCTAGGATTTTGACTCTTTGAGTGCTGTATAGCATTTGGTGTTATCCACTACTTTCTTATACTGTTAATAGTATTTTAGTTATTAGTGATAAACTAAACGATATTTTACTCGAATTACACAAAGTTGCGACATTCAATCTACGAGAGTTGAATGTGTAACCAATGTGAGAATTTAATTTTTCTATAAATATTTTAGATGCAGTTTCTTTGCGTGCATAATGATTCATAATAAAGCATTTGGTGTGGTTTTTGAGCTCTGGAAGTGTTGGTAATAATTGAACGTCTTATAGTAAATCATAACTTTAAATGATAGACCCGTATTTTATGTTACTAGATAATTGCTTATTAATTTACTACACACTAAAAAGCAATCTACTTAGTCAAAGCATGTGTTTTAAATGTTTTAAGCGCTGTGTCATCTCGCAATGGAAACCTGATGATAATTATAATGGCTGCTCCAAAAGTCGCATTACCTTTAATAACCTTGTAATTATTATATTTATTTACCAAATGGAATCATGTTTCTGTATGTGACAATATATTAAGAGATTTTTTTTGTCAAATTATGGAAGATGATGTCATGGTATTTGGTTGCTATTTCACAAGGGTACGTTTTCTGCCAATTGTTACCCGACTTTTGAAACACCCTGTATAATGACTATATAAAAAAAAATTTGGTCAAATTATGGAAGATGTCATGCAAATTTCCCTGGTTGCTATTTAACAAGGGTACGTTTTCTGCCAATTGTTGCCTGACTTTTTGAAACACCCTGTATAATTACTATATTAAAAGAATTTTGGTCAAATTATGGAAGATGATGTCATGCAAGTTTCCCTGGTTGCCATTTCACAAGGGTACGTTTTCTGCCAATTGTTACATGACTTTTGGAACACCCTGTATAATGACTATATTTTTTAAAAAAGCTGTAGGATTTGAAGAAGTTCCTGTATCATCAGAGAGAAGATCGCAAATAAAACAGCGTGTTGATTGCGTACCAGCGCGACAACCATTGATCACGATCATGTCAAATGAAGTTATTGTAACAGTGTCTTTTTACTAAGTCATTACATTTTTTTTTTTTTTTTGTATTTCTAAGGGGAATTGTCTGCTGGAATTAGCAGCAGAGAAATGAGAAAAGCAATTGCAGTGAGCTAAAAGAATGAGTTTAGAGAATCAAATTTACGGATGCTTGTTTTGTTCATTAGAACAATATGAACAAATGCGGATGCAAACGGAAACTGACGAAAAAATCACGTGATATGAGCAGACGTTGCCGTAATTAAATGAGTCGAAGGGAGACAAGACATTATTTGAAAGAAGCGGGGCGCTGATGTTAGAGACTCTTCGCGAGGGAACTGCCTATTGTTAAAGACGGCCTATGAAAATGTGACGTAATTACTTTGTGTACCCCCCCACCAAAAAAAAAATTCGTTTTGTTTCTTTTTTATTAGAAAGGTCATTAGATGAGCTTTCAGTCAACATAGTTCATTCACATACAAAAAAAAAAAGGTTGTCCCAATACAATATGGATATCTACGTGCTGTGTTCCTTAAGGCGATAATGGCTCTCCACAACTAATTGGCCGTCCTCAGTATAACGATAAACTACATCTGGCAGCAAGGCCTCTGATCAGAGGTTTTGAGGAGCGTGGAACAACATTTTAATTGCTCGTGTTTCCAGGTCTACTGTGTTAGTGCCCCAGCTATGGGCAAATAGTTAACTCCAAACTGAAGTCAAATCAATATGAAAGTGTAAAAATAGGTTTTTGTACCAGCAATACATTTTTGTAAAAATTTACCAGCAATGAATTTTTGAAGGAAAAAAAATTAGTACCAGTATTATATTTTGGAAAAAAAATTAGTACCAGTATTATATTTTGGAAAAAAAATTAGTACCAGTATTATATTTTGGAAAAAAAATTAGTACCAGTATTATATTTTGGAAAAAAAATTAGTACCAGTATTATATTTTGGAAAAAAAATTAGTACCAGTATTATATTTTGGAAAAAAAAATAGTACCAGTATTATATTTTGGAAAAAAAATTAGTACCAGCAAAATATTTTGAATAAAGAAAATATTATCAGCAATAAAATTTCGTCGGCATTAAATAACCCATTGATGTTGATATGCCGTAAACCTAAACAAATAACTATTTGGTAGATTTTTGCCTTTTTACTCTCACCTTCATTGCTCGTTTTTCATTTATTTACACATTATTTTTACAAATGAGAGAGAAAAAAAGAGTTGTCGCAGAAAAGCTCTTTATATTTACAACAGTATACAGTGGGCGGGATTAAATGAATTATTAGAAAGAAAATACAAAGGTACGAACGAACAACATTTGTATCATTTTTGTTGGTGGTGCAACGGTGCATCGATTATCTTCACCAAGTCAATATACGGGAAAAAAAAAATGGACGTAATGTAAAGTTTCCGCATATAAACTGTTTTAGTTTAACTGTCCAATGTATACAATGGAAAAAAGATTATTTAAAAAATTGTAAAACCTTTTCCGGTGTTCAAAGACTATAAATTCGAGACTAATGGAGCTTAAACGCTGTTTTTCTCATTACTTCTTGCCTTCATTATGTCATTGTGAGTATCAACGGTCTCTTCAAAAATGAAGAAGTTCTCAGGCGAAAAGGACTGATATTATATTGCAGTTGAGAATTCCTTTCTCTGTCTCTAATGAAACAATTTTATTTCTTAATACTTTGCTTAGATTTGGCAAGGCAACTTTTGCTATTATTAGGCTGGTGCAAAAATAATGACGTAATAATGTCGTTTTTTGACGTTAAAAATACGTTAAAAATACGTCAAAAAACGACATTATTACGTCATTATTTTTGCACCAGCCTAATAAAATCGGATATCGGTAACAGATATTTCATCCTCGGTTAGAACACTTCCTAGAGAGTTAAATTTTCGTATTTCTTTGATTATGGAAAACACGAATTTGTAGTTTCTTATTTGTATTTTCCTTCACTTAGAAAACAGTTTATCGATTTTAATAGCGTACGCTTATATGCATTATACGCGTCTAAATAACTGGAGTCTTCATTTGCAAAGGACGGAGAGATTTTAATAATCGGGGAGGAGCAGAAAATCATTTATAGCGTAAGAATTTGAATAAAGATTTTTTGTGAACGACTTCTGTAACACTTAATTATCACTTGAAAAATATAGCAAAAATTAAATATCATTTCGAATAACTCTTATTAAAAATACACCCTTCATTCGTTTGCTATCATCTTAGCAATAAATGCGAGATATTCAGGGAACGTGGTTGCTGGCAAGCCGATAAATGACAAATGAACAAGATCTCTATAGAACATAGACACTCTGGTTGTTTGAATATCATAAAACCGTTCATGGAAAAGGTTGAACCAAGTTTAGTATTGGGTTGGTGCAAAAATAATGACGTAATAATGTCGTTTTTGACTTTAAAAAATACGTAAAAAAACGACATTATTACGTCATTCTTTTTGCACCAACCTAATAATTAGTGTCCATTTTGATTTCTAGGAAAACCATGGTGAATTTATGAACAGGGTTGGGTGTTTTCATATTTTCGTGGGTGTGCTAGGAAGATTTATAGTAAAAGATATCCCTCCTGATCTGTTAGGCATTGCGAAGTCGATAAAAGAATATTCGACTTTTTACTACGGAGATGTTAAGCATAAGATTCCGACGCGAAACAAAACTACTGAAGAATCTTGAAGATTTCGCACCACAATCGGAAAAATGTTTGCGATGAATGACTCTCATGTCATGGTATTATTTTATTTTAAGCTATATTTATCAATTTCAAGACGACAAAATGTATATCTGGCAACCAAAGTAACAACTCAAAATTCGTGTTATAAATTGGAGATACCGGAATTAAACTAGTACAAAAAATTAAATATACTGTAAATATTTTAACAGAGGAAAGAGGAATTTAAGAGCGCAATCCGAGGTCTCATTAGGATCCAGCAAAATATCTTCCAAAAAGTATAGTAGAAAAACAAAAAAAAAATAATGAGAAACAAAGATAATATTAAACCATTATGTAATATCAGTCCTACTATATAGCAGTCAATTCTGAACAGGCACATCTCTTAGGAAGATCCGTAAGACAATAGAAATAGGTTTCTACAGAAAGGTATCGAGAATAGCTTGAACTGGACAAGTGAGTAACGGAGACGATTCAGAGAGAAAAACAGCAATTAAGAAATGATTCCACACTCCTCAAAACATTTCGATCGGAGGCCTTGCTGCCAGATATAGTCTATCATCATACCCAGGACGACAAATGCGTAAACTTGTATTAAGTCCTCGTCATTCCTTTCATATACGGAATCTTACCAAGGAATAATTTAATTTTTGTTCCATTTTCAGAATATACTATGAAAAATGCCAACACCACCTGCTTTCCTTCATAAATAGTTTACTTCACTTTACGACGAGGCTTTAATTGTGTAGGCAGTTATTACTTTGGGGCAGAGAAACGTCTTTAGTGGAATCATTAATCACTTTGCCAACAAAATTGTTGCATATTTATTAAAAAAAAATATAGTCAAGAATCCAGACTATCGGAAAATAAATAACGGAATGCAGTCATTTTTAAAAATGGGTTTTTAAAAGATGAATACACAAATTATGGCCATAAAGCTGGAATCGCTATGATGGGTTGCATATAAATCACTGTTACCAAATATCAAACCATGCATATTTATAAGTATTTTATGCAATATTAATGTTCACTCACAAACACAAACCGTAATTATATATTATATACATTTCATGTAAGACGACTGACAGGGCACTTCAACTAAGCTATTAATTCAATTACGCTTACATTCGTAAAAGTATTTAATTTGCTGAACAATGTGTAAAATATGTCCAAATGTTCGATGTGTGATCGCATTTCTATCACGATGTTATCTTTTTCATATTGTTAACTGAATATGTATATTTTTATGTGCATCTATAGTGATAGGAAGTTTTTTTTCTTTCAAACACGGTCATCACTTTGTGGCCGTATTCATAGTTAATATTATGTCATCCTTGCATTTTCTATTTTCTTTTCTGATACTTCCATTATTTCTAGATGCTTATTTTCTATGTGGACGAGACTATTTTTATCATATTTTCCACAAGTATGTTCAGGACGAAATTTGGTTGGTCTCCATATTTTTTAAATGGGCCCTAATTATATGGGACCGAATATTTGATTTGTAGAATAGGATTAAAAAAACAAACTTGTCAATATCTGCCAAAAGAATACATTTTATATAATTTTTAAGTCGATTCGTATCTTAATGCACTTCTTATATTCCGTAAATAACAAATCAGTTTTAAGTAAAAATAAATCACTTCAATTCAGTCTGACTCTCAGGAATTCGTTTTGAACATAATTATTCTCTCGTAAGCCCCATTTCTTCTCTTTTTTCTTTTTTTCTTCATCTTTTTCTTCATCATTTTTTCTTCATCTTTTTTTTTTTCTTCTTCTTTTTTTTCTTCATCTTTTTTTTCTTCTTCTTTTTTTTCTTCATCTTTTTTTTCTTCATCTTTTTTTTCTTCATCTTTTTTTTCTTCATCTTTTTTTTCTTCATCTTTTTTTTTTTCATCTTTTTTTTCTTCATCTTTTTTTTCTTCATCTTTTTTTTCTTCATCTTTTTTTTCTTCATCTTTTTTTTCTTCATCTTTTTTTTCTTCATCTTTTTTTTTTTCATCTTTTTTTTTTTCATCTTTTTTTTTTTCATCTTTTTTTTTTTCATCTTTTTTTTTTTTCATCTTTTTTTTTTTTCATCTTTTTTTTTTTTCATCTTTTTTTTTTTCATCTTTTTTTTTTTTCATCTTTTTTTTTTTTCATCTTTTTTTTTTTTCATCTTTTTTTTTTTTCATCTTTTTTTTTTTTCATCTTTTTTTTTTTTCATCTTTTTTTTTTTTCATCTTTTTTTTTTTTCATCTTTTTTTTTTTTCATCTTTTTTTTCTTCATTTTCTGATACTGTTAAAGGACCTCCAGTGATATTGACTACAATTGTCACAATTATATCCCATGTATTTTTCTCCCCCCCCCCGTTATTTAGGCAAGATTCCAATATGTTTTAAAGCTCGTTATTTTCTTTAGGCTCCACATTGTGATCTGATGGATCTAAGATATCTAATATCGTGTAACTCTTTTTTTTGTTGTTGTTTGTTTGTTTGGTCTGGCATGTAGTAAGTGAAATTTTTATTGTCTAATCTTTAATGTTTCAGATTATCGGAGAAATGTTGTTGTTGACAACGAAATAGATGATAAAGAAATAATGTTTGTATTGCAATATAAATGCTTTTATTCATCATGAAGAAACTCTATTCTTCCTCTCTCTCTCTCATATATATATGCGTACGAGGGTAGTAAAACGTTATTTGTAGACCATACCAAATTACTCAGAACAATAAAATATCCATGCTATTCGGCGTGGCATAGGAATTTTAAAGTTTCTTTCGCTGAGTAAGTTGTACGAGTAAAACAATTATTTTGCGTATTGTGCTGGATCGAAATGTTTTCAGCTCACCTTGTCTGTGTGTGTGTGTGTATATATATATATATATATATATATATATATATATATATATACTAGCCGAGTAACCCGTCGTTGAACAATTGTACATGACTATAATTGTATAACCGCACCCCCTGTCTAAAATTGTCTTCCTGCGTCCCGTTTGCATTCATCATCCGTTGGTATACTATGTTACTCCCTCCATCTCATCATATTTACAGTATGTCCTTCGCAAGTGTTGGATTGTTCTTATCAAAGGAACTCTATCAATAAAAACTTCTTGTGTGGTCGTTGCTCGGGACTAAATTGTTTCAATGTTTTAGATATTCAGTAAATTTCCTATGGCCGTAATAACTTTCAAATAGTATAGCATTGTTCACAAATCTACTAATCAAACAAAAACAAGGATATGGCGTCAGGGCTTGATTAAACTGCACGTGCAAATGCATGAGCGCCTCCAACTCCTTTTTCGTACGTTTACTAAATTGGAAAGCATCGTGGGAAAAGGTTGGGTTTTGAGCCATTTTTCGATGTTTTTTGTTAGACGCGGGGGACCGAGCAGGATTAAAACACTAATCTTATTTTCTGCATGATGGCAAATTTTTGCGACATGTCTGAAAAATTCGGACAAAAAATGAAGAAGCTATTAAAGTTTTTATTTTAAGTTGTGCGAAACACCTGACTTTTTCTTTTTCACATTTTTTGGCATTTTTTGTGTGAAGCTAAAGTTGCAGGAAAACTATGAAGCATCTACATAAAACTCGTAGCATGAGCTGTTTTGCATTAAGTGCGAAGAACATCATTCAGTCTGTAAAAATTTTGTTCGCGTGTACCTTTGCCTTGTTTTTCGTAAAAAGTTGTACCCACCTTCAATTTTTTATAGATTTTTCTGCCAAATCCGGGGGACCTGGAGATTGAAAAGTTGGCATTAACCTATCTTGGTTTTTTTACCTCTTTTTTTTTTTTCTCGTTTTTTTTTTTCTCGTTTTTTTTTTCTCGTTTTTTTTTTTCTCTTCGTGTTTTTTTTCTTCTCTTCGTGTTTTTTTTTTCTTCTCTTCGTGTTTTTTTTTCTTCTCTTCGTGTTTTTTTTTTCTTCTCTTCGTGTTTTTTTTTTCTTTTCTTGTTTTTTTCTTGTTGTTTTTGTTCTTCTTGTTTTTTCTTCCTTTCGGTTTTTTTTTCCTTCCTTTCTGTTTTATTTTCTTCTCTTCTTCGTGTTTTTTCTTCTTCGTGTTTTTTCTTCTTCGTGTTTTTTCTTCTTCGTGTTTTTTTCTTCTTCGTGTTTTTTTCTTCTTCGTGTTTTTTTCTTCTTCGTGTTTTTTTCTTCTTCGTGTTTTTTTCTTCTTCGTGTTTTTTTCTTCTTCGTGTTTTTTCTTCTTCGTGTTTTTTCTTCTTCGTGATTTTTTTTGTTTTTGTTTTTTTCTTGTTTTTTTCTTGCTTTTTTCTGTTTTTTCTTGTTTTTTTCCTGTGTTTTTTTTCCTGTGTTTTTTCTTTCCTTTTCTTTCCTTTGTCTCCTTTTTGTTGTTGTCTCCTTTTTGTTGTTGTCTCCTTTTTGTTGTTGTCTCCTTTTTGTTGTTGTCTCCTTTTTGTTGTTGTCTCCTTTTTGTTGTTGTCTCCTTTTTGTTGTTTTTTTACTTTTTTTTCTTTTTTGTTGTTTTTTCATTTTCTGTTGTTGTTTTTCTTTTTGTTGTTGTTTTTCTTTTTGTTGTTGTTTTTCTTTTTGTTGTTGTTTTTCTTTTTGTTGTTGTTTTTCTTTTTGTTGTTGTTTTTCTTTTTGTTGTTGTTTTTCTTTTTGTTTTTCCTTTGTTGTTTTTCTTTTTCTTTTGTTGTTCGGTTTTTCTTTTGTTGTTGTTATTGTTTTTTCTTTTGTCTTTTTCTCTTTTGTATTTTTGTTTTCGCTTCTTTTGTTTTCGCTTTTTTTGTTGTTTTTTTTCTCCACTTTTTTTTTTCTTTCTCTTTTTTGTTTCTTTTGTTTTCTTTGTCGTTGTTTTTACCATTTGGCTATAAAAATCCCTGCAATACGTATATCAACAGTAGTAATAGATTCGGCTGCCAGCAGTAGGAGACAGGACGCCTTCTAAAAACATCAGAAACGCTGACTTCAAAGAGGTATCTGGGGTATAACTCCTCAATTAAATCTTGAGCAAACTGTTGTTTTCACGATAGAACTGAGTCTTATTTTCACCCCAACTATTGTAAGAAAATAGTTATTTCCACAACGCTCTGTGTTGAAGAGTCCGAGGGTATGAACCGATTTTGTCTCGAACTTCGTTAACTCGCTTCAAATCACAAGAACTCTTAAGAGATTTGACATTTTTATACCTTTAAGATAAAAAAAACAACCTTTTAACTGAGTTCGACCTCACTGAAACCCTTTTTATTTTACCTTCTACCTTGTAATTCCCATCGTTTTGTATACACTGGTATTTTTCTTGTAATAGCTCATGTTATTAGATTGTAAACTTCATCTTTTCCCCACAACAAAAATTGAGGATTAATTTCGAAAATAGTTACTTCTCCAAGAATGTATTACCCACCTTTCCGTGCGCACATACCACCACATTTTTACATCTCAAATATTTAGTAAAATTTATATAAATACAATTGTGATTTTATATTTCATTGGGTATCATGTCAGTATAAAATGCGCCTTGTTGTCACTTCATCACCCTTCTTCCCAATCTCTTTCAACCTAACCTCTGAAAACCTACAATATCATTTCTCCTTTTTCACATTTAGAAACTTGGATGGATTATTATATATTATCAGTTACTGCATTATTATGTTTACAGTTAACCTTTTAAAACTTATTGAAGATGTAATTTTATTCTCCGTTTCCATAGATATGCAGCATTCTTCAAATGGTATACGTATTAATTTTCTAATCAAATCTAGTAACGACATGTGGACGGGCCTGTTATATAAGAAATGAAAATTTTCGAGGACACTCGAAGCGCATTATGCTTATCATTATCAAGGAAACAAAGTTCAGGAATATTCAGTATTAAGATTGCAATCGTAGTAGAGCTTGTGCGAATACCACTTTTTCTTTTTTGTGTCTGATTCAATCTTTACTTTTCCATTAAGAATTTTAATATCATTTGTTTTCGTTCACCAATGATCTAATTAAAAGATTACAGTGCACCGTATGTTTGTGTCTGAGAGAGAGAGAGAGAGATTGCATTTTAAAAATGCAATACATACATACATCTCTCTCTCTGTATGTATATATATATATATAGGTACGTCCTTCCTAATTATCGGCTATTATAAAAAAGAACGACTTTTTAGAACATATGCAAAAATAAAAAGGATGTGTAATCACACTGCACTTATTCAAACTATACAGTGAGGCGATTATTAGAGAAAATATCTTACCAGGGTTCATATTGATGGTTCAAATCTTATCTATATAAGATACGTCGATGACTCAGTTTTGATAGAATTATAAATGAAACTACATCTCTTCACAGATGAAGAAGAAACTTTAAATACTAGAAAAGAAGGATACTGAAAATACTACGGACAAATATTTGAGCAAAGACAAAATTTTATAGAAAGTCGAAGAGCCAGTTGAAAATGAGAAAACACTGCTTGGAATATAGGCAGGGGTCTTCTCTTCCTCTTCTCCTCTTGTCGAACCCTCTGCTTCCGGGTGGAGAGGAACCCAGACGGGGCTATGCCGAAGAGAACTCTCTTTTGTGGAGGTAGTCAAACCCAACCCCGTGTATACGAGGTCTACAGTCAATTTTTGTCAGAGTATACTGACTCGGAATGCCTGATTTTTAAAACTGGCCTTGTGCCACATCTTACCTTGTGAGGAGGTTGGTAAATAAAGAGGGCTTGGGAAATCTGATAGTCACAGGACTTAGCGAAAGCAGAAGGAACAGTGGAAAACCATGCGTAAGTTGAGTAAACGGATGGCAGAACAGGGTTCAGGTGAGATAACAAAATGATAAAATCTATTAAGAGTTACAAAGGACAAGAAATTGTGGAGAGTCATGATCGCCAACGCCCTGACGAAATACTGCACAGAGAAGAATATAACAATTATCTTCATAAAAAAATTAAAAAAAAAACAATTATTGGCAATGGTGTCTTGAAGATAATGTGTTTCCCTTTTGTGGTATGTATTTCTGCCAATCCCTCTACATCGGATGATGTGGGTAAATAATTAAACTGAATTTATTTCAGCTTAAAATATTGCAATCATACACGCGTACTGGAAAATATACAGGTAGTAGGCAAAGAGTTTGGTTATTCCTTTTAGGTGGACACACGCAGGAAATCCCCCTACTTTTTAGCTCTTGTAAAAGTAGTAACAACGCCATCGTAATTGATAGTTTATTAACCAAAATTATAATGATAAAATATTACTCCCACAATTAAAAATTATTCATTATTATTGTTTGCAGAAATAAATCATCAAGTCACTTTTTTTTTCATTTTATTAATGTTATTAGAATCTCTTAATTCGGAAACGTGAACATGAATTTATCTGCGGGGCTGAAAGCAAACCCACGTTTTCATTGACGTGATGTGGAAGCCATCAAACACTCAGTTAAATACATTTCATAATTAGCTGCCCCCTCTTCGAATAAGATGGAAAATTCAGGCAAAGACAACCTTTATGTCCATGCATTGTTTTCTTTTTTTGTTTTTTTTTTTTATTGTTTTTTACGTCTTCATTTGTTGTTTCATTTCTCTCCTTCATTAATTCTATATATAAAGTACGGTACGTGGGTGTCCCGGAAATTTTCAGATTCAATCTGACTAGATGACCAAACGTCAAAATATCTTGTTTGGATTGAGGAAATATTTGCCTGGATTCCTCGTTGTATTTACTTCTTGTGGGATGTTTTTATTTCAATATTAAGAGCGACCCACACTTGGTTTCATGATATATCTATATCAATTTATATTTAATTGCTATTTGCTCAGTTTGTCTTAACCCGACAATTTGTTCATTCTTCTCCCGTTCTTCTTCGCTCGTCTCTCCCGTTCTTCTTCGCTCGTCTCTCCCGTTCTTCTTCGCTCGTCTCTCCCGTTCTTCTTCGCTCGTCTCTCCCGTTCTTCTTCGCTCGTCTCTCCCGTTCTTCTTCGCTCGTCTCTCCCGTTCTTCTTCGCTCGTCTCTCCCGTTCTTCTTCGCTCGTCTCTCCCGTTCTTCTTCGCTCGTCTCTCCCGTTCTTCTTCGCTCGTCTCTCCCGTTCTTCTTCGCTCGTCTCTCCCGTTCTTCTTCGCTCGTCTCTCCCGTTCTTCTTCGCTCGTCTCTCCCGTTCTTCTTCGCTCGTCTCTCCCGTTCTTCTTCGCTCGTCTCTCCCGTTCTTCTTCGCTCGTCTCTCCCGTTCTTCTTTGTTTTTCCTCTTTGTCTTCCTTTTCCACATATTCTCTTTCTTTTTTCCCTTCATATCGTTCTTTTTTTTTCCTCCTCCTTTTTTTCTTCCTCCTCCTTTTTTTCTTCCTCCTCCTTTTTTTCTTCCTTCTTTTTTTTCCTCCTCCTTTTTTTTCCTCCTCCTTTTTCTTTCTCTTTTCTTTCTCTTTTCTTTCCTCGGTAACCGCTTTTCTACGCTGTCTCGATTTTAATATTCTTGCCATTGTTTACATTATTCGGACTATTGTCCTCATCTTGAAGACACATGGCACAGTGGATAAAGTCGTTGGTTAGATCCAGTGACAGACGTAAAGAGTATGTGTTCAATGCCCGGTTAAAGCAGTGGAGAACTTTCAGAGGGAAATTAACAGGAGATAACTAATAACTGGCATCCATCAAACATGGCACGTGGAACTAGAACAGTCTACCCCAGTGAGCAAAATAAAGGGTTCAGTTCGAAATTTCAACCACCTGAAGAAGGCCGGATCGTACAACGGCCGAAACGTTGTGATAAATATGGCAACAAAGACGAGGACAATAGTCCGAATAATGTACATAATACCTCATCTCAGAAATGTAGACAGATTCTTGCCATTGCTTTTGAGAACATTTCCTAGTATTGCAATGTTTATAGTCATTATGAAAGTAAAAGGAAATGTCTACTGAAAATAAAAAGGTGATTAAGAGCAGAAGTAATACGTCTGAAGAAGCCATGAAGCGAAAATGTAAGAATAGACAAAAACAGTGACACAATTTTTTGAATGTGTCTAAAAACAAAGTGGCCAGCTAGCGTAGCTGAATTACGTGCATATGCACAAGAATTTCACAATTCCAGATCGGATGCTGATTTTTCAGTATTACAAAATGAAAATTCAATTCAACCATATTAAAGAATATTTTATTTTCGCAAGTCACGAGATATTCGTTCTAAATTCCTGTTAACGGCGGATTTTTTTTTTTTCAGTCAAATTATCATCTGCTTTTATCATTTAATCTTACGCATGTACATAGACACACTGAGTGGGTATTTCTAATTGTAATTCGCTACAAGTTATTAATTTTTTATGCATATATGCATTTGCGAATAACGTAATCGCACCATGCAAACTGCAGAAATCTGGATACATGAAATCTGTCAAAAAGAAAAAAAAGAAATCTTCATAATTATTTATTTTTCTTTTCTGAATCTAAACTTTCTTTGTAATCCCATCTGCCTTTTGTATATCTGATAAAGAATCTGAACAGAGAATAAGCTTGACTATAAGTAGTTTCACTCAACAACGCAAACTGCTACAAAACCAAATCATTAACCACAGATTTTCTTAATCTCGTCAGATTGACACTTTTATATGGATATTATGCATAGCACCAAAACCCGTTTAAGAAATATTTCAACTGTCATCTGTATACAACCGCTTTTAAGAACCCATGTTTAAAAATGGTTTTGAGCTAAAGAAGTCTGTGAATTTTGTCGGAGAACATCCTTCTTCCGACACTGGACTGGCAGAATCACAAAGAACTACATCCAATAAGAGAAACCCCACCGCTTAAAGACATTTAACACCAGAAACAGTTACAATGTTTATTGCATGAAACATGAAGAGAAAATGACATAATGAAGATTGTGACGTTACACATTACTTCAAACAAAATGTTAGTGATGAAATCCCTCCTTAATACTAGAAAGATCGTTAACTCTACTGAACTTCAGAAACATTTTTCTAAAACTTCTTTCAAGAGAAAATGTTTATAAATTTCAACCGACAGCCACACTGGCTTTTCGGTCAATAGGTGCCAAATGTTCTCTTATAGGAAAACATATAATATTACCATTATCATTTCCGATGTATGCGATAATAGCTACCCAGTTCTTCATCTCCGAACTTCTATGATTTCTTGAGAAATACAAAGGCCTCTCGTAAATTTCTACACGGTTTTGAATTCGGTTTCATTCTTCTAGACTGTTTCATACAAAAGGCTATCCTAATCTACCCTGCTATTTAACTATATCTGGCTAATGCGAAAGTGAATGAGAAAGATAGGATAGGAATTTGAACTCACGTTGTCTTCAGTGATAATATTATGCCAAGAATTCAATACTTTTATTATTAAAAAATATTTTCTAACGAATAAAACTGATATGTTTACGCAAATTGTTTTCTCCAGTGAAAATAGCTGAGGTATCTACTACGAAAAATTCTTGTATATTTTTAATAATGTGGCCCACCTTGTGATGGGTCATAGATCATGTGACTTACTGCTCGAAAAAGGTTGCCTATGAATGATTTAATTCATAAGTTGAAAAAGATTTTGCTGTCATTGTTCTACTAAGGCGCTTTCCTGAAATGACTGGATCATTTCTGGAAGATCGTATTTCTGAACGAGGTTCTACATAAAACAAGTTCTAACATCTAACTCCTGTAGTCCCTTATCTACACTATCAGTTACATAATTATCCTTTTGCCATATAATGTGTTATATCCCGTGCTAATAGGAATATATACTTGAAAATCAAGGTTGACAAAATAAGTAATGGTTTATTGCAAAAAAAGAAAAAAAAAACACAGTACAATAAGAATAAAGGTAACAATTAAGCACAAGGTCGTCGCAAGTCAATCCAGTAGAGAGTTTACTATTGAAAGGTCGGTTGGGCACCTTGAGGTGGTGTGATAGTTATCAAACTGGTCTCGCTAGAACAATTACGAATGAATAGCGAGTTCGATTCTCACTCAACGGGTCCCAGCTAGTATATATACTAACTGCCTCCACACAATCAGTTGTGGTACATGGCCGAATTTAAAGTAGGCTATCCGAGCCCGTAGGCTCAGCCAAGATTTTCCAATATAAAACGGTTTCAAGTAGCTTTTTCTTCAAACAAGACTCTGCCCTTCGACATGGCCTCGTCTGGGGAGGCAGAGAGTTTGACCAGCACAAATGGAACAGATCCCAGCACAGCCACTATAGTCCGTTGACTTACAGATACTTATAGTTAGTTGCTACCTATAGTGAAGTCACTCATGCGAGTGACAGGCTATTCCATTACATCAAAAGGTAAACAGATTGTATTTTGTGGCGATATT
Organism: Acanthosepion lycidas; assembly: GCA_963932145.1. Classification (NCBI taxonomy): domain Eukaryota; kingdom Metazoa; phylum Mollusca; class Cephalopoda; order Sepiida; family Sepiidae; genus Acanthosepion; species Acanthosepion lycidas. Next base: position 66,092,344 of record OZ010595.1, read on the forward strand.
AAAATTAACACTGAAAATACAAAACGATAAAATAAATTACTTACAAGACATGTCACCAGTGCTATAAAGAAGGAAAATTGCAACCTTATGTTTTATTAGGCTTCAGGTTGTTGCAACAGGTTGCCTCACAAGCTGCAGCTTTTGGCCTTTTAATTCTTTGTAGTGGAATAATTTAACATTTATGAACAATTTTCCTGTAGAGTGGAAATCCCTAAAGCAGAAAACCACAGAACAAATAGAGAAGCATTAAGCGGTGAGCAAGAAAAAAAAAGAATATTTGCGAACATAACATAGAACCAACCAGTAATTATATAATGAGGAATCACATTGATTAGTCTATGTAACTTATAAAGAGAAAGAGGAATCCCTATTTGGATATTCCGATAACAAAAAGGACATAATCAGGAAGGGCTACGATCATCGCTCAATACAATAAATGACTCGACCTTGTGAGTTAAAATAAATTCTCATATTAGGTTGGTGCAAAAATAATGACGTAATAATGTCGTTTTTTTTTACCTTAAAAATACGTCAAAAAACGACATTATTACGTCATTATTTTTGCACCAACCTAATAATTTAAAGTGATTTTATTTTGGTGGAGGTGTCCAAAATTGTTTCATATTTAGCAATGTATCTTTTTTACTGTTTTTTTTTTTTTTTTTTATTTTTATTCGGGAAGCGCAACAAGAATTAGGAAATTGAAAAATGCTCTTGAAAACGAATAAACAAACCACTTCGCGTAAATTTACCGCTAGCAAATTCTGATATCTTCTTTTATTCATATTTACGACATCGAAAATTTAATTTAAAATTCCGGATTCCCCAACCTGGGAAATATCGCCCATCAGTGAGCGGTGAGCAACTGAACAGAAAATCTTGTGTTATATAAGTTTTTCAGAATTAAAAAGGTATTTCATCATATGCTACTCGAAAAGATATTCCAAAAAGCTGTGCAAAGAACCAATATAAAACCGGAAGGCTAATTGGGAATAACTGTGTGACATTCCGAGAGAAGATATAAATATCCCCGCAAACAACGAATATTTTAATATTTTCCTTAGATTTAAGAAGGGCCTGTAATATCCAAATAGTTCTTAAGATTAAATGGTATTTTCGGATATAAAGAACAATAAAAAGATATTCGCTTAATTATTAGTTGTTAGCAGTGCATATCATTTTTAAATGTATAATTATGAACAAAAATCGTTTAATGTTTTGTCAATACTAGCAATGCTACCCCGAGCATACATACATATACACGTATATATATATATATATATATATATATATATATATATATATATTTAGTGGTAAATATACACATACATATGCAATCATATATCTAAAATTTACAAATATATATATATATATATATATATATATATATATGTGTGTGTGTGTGTGTGTATAAAAATAATTCCAAGAGGATAGAATCGAGGTAGAATTCTAACATTCGTCCCACACTCTCATATATTCACTCTCACTAAATTTCATTTTTTATTCCCGGTGTTGTTTTCTTCTGTTTTCTTCTTGAATTTCTAGGTCTGATGAATTGGATCTTATTTACGATTCCAATGGAATAAATTATCACCATGGAATATTAGTGTTTAAGCCTTATCACTTTATATAAGTTCTGAATGGTCAAGCTTGGTTTTGTTAGTTTTTAAAGTCAGCGTTATTTGTTACATTCCTTTGTTTTTGTTAATTTTTTTTTCTTTTTGTTTTGGTACATCATAAAGCCAGTTTATGAACCAGTAACAAACTTTTACCAAACAATTTTGGTCTGCTTTTGAACAATTCCTGTGATGGAAAACTTTTTCCATGTAAAAATGGGCGTTGATGCCAAAATGTTTTGGAACCCCTGGCTGAAATTGAACTTAGGATTGGTTTATCCTGTTATTTTTTTTTCTATTACAAATATGTGACTTCTAAGAATATAATATGAAGTGCCCAAAATAGCCGTATACGAAATGGTTCTGATCTCTTCCACTAACAGAAATGAAATCAGAAATATTTCGAGAAACCTTGCATAACACATAAAGACATATTTTAGACGTGGTACTCATATAGCATGACACAATTTAATGTTAACATTTGAATGAGTGTTTGGAACAGAAATATGAAGCAACATTATCATTATTTTCTTTTCACTAGGAAACAGTTACGAGAGTAAACTAAGAAAATATTAATCCTTGAGAGACTACCTCTTGGCGTGAAAAGTGGTAATTCAGTATGATGCTATTGTAGGTGACAAGGATGGAAACATATCCCGATTTAATTCTGGTGCTTCTTATTAATCAATGTTCTGTTCAGTATATACCGCATTCAATAAAGCTGTAGAAAGTAAGATATCACTTGAGGACTTCCAGCAGCAGCAAAAATTAAAGTGAACAGTACATGTAACTCGACGAGAAAATAACACAATGTTGACGTTGCAAATTACGGCTACAGATAAAATATTAGGAAACCCTGATCAATACTGGAAAATGCAATAACAGTTACTGGACATGAGAAACTTATTTTCCTGGTAAGTATTTTTAATAGATCTTAATAATTTCAACTAAATGTAGCACGGTCAGATCTCTCAATGAATCCCATTTTTTTTCTTTACAAGGAAACGACTGAGATTAGGTTACCATTTATTCTTCGACCAACAAGTTTAAAAAGAGTGGTTTCACCTGTGTCAAAGGACATCTGTAGTGGACAATGAAATACTGATGCTGAGTCTTTCTAGTAGACCGGCGAATTTATACGTGCAGGATCTCGTATATATGGATATAGATCCAGGCTCTAATTTGAGTCTTAGTTGTTGCTCTGACAAGATTAGTGGGATTATTTCTTGAGAATGGGGACATAAACATAACCTGTAAAAGACGATTTGCTTTCATTTATGCTGGCCATGTTTAGCTATAAAGATAATCGTTTACCGCCAGATAATGCAAGACGCATCCTTGATACGAAATTGGTTCCAGCAAAGTTCTACTTACTTCCAGGTATTCCATAGTTTCTGAGTCTTAACAAATTCAAACCGCAGATGGGACATACTGCAGGTTTTATTGAAATCCCTGCAATCAGTCTCAAGAGACCCGATTCTATGTTCATAGAAATATATAGCTATAAAATCACTCGAAGATCTTAAAGATTCCAGATTACGTTGCATTGCTGCCGGTATTCTGACGAAGAGAGAATCTCTGGAATATAAGTCAGGTATCTGGGCTCCCCATTTCATTAGTATGTTTGATTGATATTTTAATAATTTTACAACCTAAAGCTTTTTTTTTTTTTTTTTTTTCAACTTTAAGCAGCCAATCAGTTTTGCAAACTCACTGAAAAATAAGACTAGCCACACATTCGTCGTAGAGAAAATGGCGAAATATTTCCAACAATTTCAGGCTGAAAACTAAAGCGAATTAATATTTCGTTATGCATAACATTATACATCATAAAATCTGTGTATATAATGGTGGCTTTTCTTATTGCTTGGTTCAGTGTCTGTTAATAAATGTAAGCTCACGAATAAATATTTACTGTGAAATCAGCCACCTGATTGAAAATTTTCTTGTTTATGGCTTCACTATTTTCTTGATTAGTGAGGTCATTCTGACCACATTGGTCTTAGTATGGTTGTTTTTATTCGTGTATTTACGTTTATCCCCGGATGGGCGATTCGTTTTATAGGTTTTTCGCCACTGATTCCCCGTAGGGTAGTAGCCTTGGGTTCTGTATGTGTATTTTTCTATACCATTGTCTACATTGCAGAAACGCAAACTACACTCAAAGTATACGGTCACTGAATGAGCTTGTTGGAAGTGCGCAATGGTGGTGGAGTATATATTATGAAGCAAATAGTTAAGCTTAGACATGAAGAGATTAAGTTTCTAGTGACCGGGAAAGCATCCACTTGGTAGTGGGTATATTCCGCAAGATAAGAATTCTTGGAAATCTCTCTACGTGGAAATTTCTCCTGACCAAAGGAATGCGGACGAGTCAACCCTGTGTATGTGGCATGGTTGCTGAAATTCTGAAGGTTTGGACTGATAGTACTAAGTATTTTAGCTTCTCCGAACAACTGCTATGAAAAGAAAATAGAGATAGATTAGCAATAGGCTAGCAACGCTTCGTCTGTGGGGAAAGTTGCCGTAGGGTGGAAAACAATATCTTGCTACACAGGATAAATACTTTTTAACTAATATATATATATATATATATATAAATAAATGAATGTGGGCAAGTTTTAATGTCATTTTTTTTTTAAATTGACAAATAAGACGATGACGAATTATTTATTTGTAACGCATTAAAAGTATATAAGCTTGGGTTTGTTTTGACAATTTCTTCTTTTGAAAATGTCAAAGCTTTAGTTTTGACGGTCGAGTGGAACTTGTGAGGCTTTATCATGTTAACTTTGAGAGTGCAGCGGCAACAATGAGAGGTTATAAAACAAGGAAAACTATTTACATTATTCGGACTATTGCTCCCATCATTGTCACCATATTTATTACGTTTCGGCCGTTGTACGCTCCGGCCTTCTTCAGGTGGTTGGAATGTCAATCTTAACACTTTAATTCGCTCGCTGTGGTAGACTGTTCTAATTCCACGTGCCATGTTTAATGAATGTCAGTTATCAGCTATCTTCTGTTTAATTCCCCTCTGAAACGGCCGAGGCGTTGTAATAAATGCGACAGTTATGAGGACAATAGTGCGAATAATGTAAATAGTGTACATAATACTTTATCTCAGAAATATAGAGAAAACAAGGAACAATTCAAAACTTATGGAGGACATCCAAAGCACTATCATCAGTTTCAACTTTACAGCTTGGATGAACCTCAGACAGGAGTACAAGCAAATTGTGTCTGTAGATGTTGGCGAGCTAGAAATGTCCGTCAATTATTTGATCAAACGTGCAACCTTGGTTATACAACAAAATGGAGAAACAATTGAAAATTTGTAATTTCATAAACCCCATTTCATACCACTTTGTTTCAAAATATATGTTGTTTTTACAATTGCTCATTTTTCGTGATAACTGTTTTGAAAATTGTGTTCACTTATTTCCAGCCTGTATGTATGGGTTATACCGTACCTATGGACTATAATGAGTGTGTCCCAGTCCTCATAAATAGAGTGGAATATACTGTCTGGCGGGGGATTCATCACTAGCAGTGGATTACTTACAAGATCCGCCATCGGAGTGTAGTATGTTGTTATAGATTGCCGTTCCATTTCCAACCTTCGTTTTGTTTATTCTTATTCAGTAACCATTTTCTAGATTGCTACAGTATGGATGCATGCTTTGATAATTAAAAACTTTTATTAATGTTTTAAAAACTTAATTATAAAATTGTGTATATCTTACTTATTATAAAACGCAGATTGTGTGTGTGTGTCTGCCTGTAACGTTTATATATTGGATCGGATTTCCTACATTTTTCAACCGATTTCAACAAAACTTCACAGGACTACGTAAAATTACCTTGCGGCGGTTCTAACAGCGCCAAACATTGGAAAAACAATTGTTTTTGCACTAAATCAATTTGAAAACACGATTAAGAGGCATTAATGAAAGGGGGACAAATCATGTCGGGTTAAAACCCAGGTTGTTTGTGTGTGTGTGTTTGTGTTCGTTTATATATGGGATCGAATTTCCTACATTTTTCAACCGATTTCAACAAAATTTCACTTTTTTTTCTTTGTTTTTTTTGGCAGGTAGTGTTTCTTATTGTCTTGCACGCTTTTTTTCTTTATTTTTACATTCAGAATGCTTTAAAAATTCCATTTACAAGACAATTGTTTATTATAAAATTCTATTCAATCGGTAGACTCATAACGAATGAAAACAATGTTTTTGTTTGAGTTTGGGTTTGGCCAATTCGTAAAAAAAAACAAAAAACTAATTAAGACATACGTGTCCGTCAACCTTAAACAAATAATCTTTGTCAGTTTTATTTTTCAGTCTTTATGGTGGTCGATACTTGATCAATCTCTTACTGTTACATCCCTGGGCAACGCCAGGCTCTACTGCTAGTATATATATATATATATATATATATATATATATATCTCAACTGATGGAAAGATGCAAGGATAATGAAGTAAATCAACGTAAAGAGTTCAATCAAACACAATAACAACAATACAAAAGAAACGAACAAAAGAAGCGGTTTAGATCTTTGTCTCTTTCGATTTCAAACGTATAAATTTTGTGTACAAGTTTTAAAGAAAAAGAAATTAAAAAAAGAAAGGGAAAATATGATGGAACTCCGATTATATTAAGTTCCAACAGCCATTCCTTTTTATTACAGGGGAAAGCTTTCCTATACCTTATCTATCATGTCTCTAAATTTTTAAATGGTACTCTGAGTGCGTTCTGCTATTTAAAGAAAAGTCATCCCGCTAAACGACATAGCACACACCAGATTATTCATTAAGCCTTCAGCAATCTCTGAACCTGAGGGGTTACGCAGTATATGCAGATTATCTCATCTTCTATAATGGATCGTAGCGTGCACATGTTGAATTATAATTGTAAATAACAGAGCACATACGATGTCGGAACAGAACATCCTTGCAAACATTTCTCAACAAAGGTTGGAGAAGACAGACACCAGTCTTAGATTAGCAGAAAAATAGCATAATCTTACGCTTAGAGCAAATTTAGTTCTAATCTTAAAATCTACGGAAGTTACAAATAAACGAAAGACAGGAACAAATATTTTAGATTTATAAAATCACGCTAACTTGGCACAAGATTCTATAATTCATTGTTGTTCTATCTCCTAATATTTTGTTTTTCTAAATTTTTAGCACAATCCTAAAAGTGAACACTGATAAATGCTTTGCAGATGTAAGTTGAGGTATATGTGCAGTCACAAAAAACTACTTCGGTATCTCTCCGTAAAAGATGTTTTTATTAGTTGCAATGCTCCGAATAGATAGCATGGGGTTATTCCCCCATACCATTACGCCACCGCAGCAACCTGAATCGCTTATAAAATTACGGAAACGAGTCTCAAATGAGGGAAATATATCTTCTTTTCGTCCATGTCTTCATTCCAAATTAAAATCATTTAATATTCCCAATCCACGTAGGAAACGTAGAAAAAGACTAGCTGAACTCTCAACTTACAGAATATGCATATGTCATAAATTCTTGTAACGCGTGAGAGTAAATCAATTGTTCAACCCCCGCCTCTTGCAAAAAGAAAGCTATGGAATTTTCTTTCAACCCGTTTTTTTTTTAGTAGAATAACTTTGCCATTGCGTATTAGATAGCAAATTAATTATGCATAATAGTATGACTAAGGTGTAGTCGACATTATGTCCTTTCACGACATTGGTGATAACGGTTCTTCACAGCTTCCTCTCCTTTATTTATCCCAGCAGTCCTTACGAAATTTGTGATACCTCTTATTTTTTTTTAACTTTTGCCTTCATCGCGCCACTTCCGATTTGATCAAAATTGTCAAGTATGGTTATTTCTGCTTCTAGATAATGTTAGGCCATCAGAATATTATATTCTGAAAGTCTCTTTCTTTATTATGTATTCCAAATAATTCAGTTATTTCTTTGTAGTTCTTATTCTTAAATCATACTTGTATATCGTAGTATCTTTGCAGGATATTCTATAACTTCATCGGTAGAAACACGTCTTAAAAACTTCAAGTCGCCTCTTCATCTTTGACGAACCTGACAAGAATTCATAGCCTATATAGAATATTAGCAGCATGGGCCGACGTTGCCCGTGCTTGATTCAAAAATCGTACGACTCGTACAGCAATCACTATCACTTGACTTAAAATATCTTTGCCCTTCCTTGCCTTTAAATGAGTGTCCTTTGCCGTGCTGATGTTGCTACATGCCTTACTTCTTGCCTATCTCACACTGCGAATTTTTCCTAAACTCTATACTAAACATTAAATCTGTTACAAAAAAAGAACTAAACAAAATGAACACAAAACGATCAGCTTTAAAAATAAGGACTCGTAACTGGAAAAACCGAATGAAAAAAAAATGTTAACAAATACTTTTCACATTCAACCCAGTTCTGCGGAATCAGAATCAACGTTGAGTTTAAGCAAGCGAATTAGCCAATTGTAGTAAAGTGCCTTGCAGATTTAAATTTTTCCCCCTTGTGACGAATGCAGCTATCGATATTTTTTGCATGATAGTTAACATTCGTGTCAGTCAGCTGTTGGCTCTCACGTTGGCCAATAGAATCTTTCTGCCTATTTGTGGCAGCCAGCTATAGGCTCTCACTCTGGTCAGTAGAAAATGGCCGCGAACTACATGAAAACTGCCGCAGAAGCATGAAAAAATCGATTATTTCCACTATCGATGGGAGTTGGGAAGTGCAAAGTCGGTCTTGCCCTTACTACTAACTTGGAGCACGTGCATGTAAATTTTGGTGCAAATCTGTCGAAAATTGCAGCCGTGCATTCGTTACACACACACACACACACACACACATCCTGTCTTTTATAGATAGAGATGAAATATTATATATCAGTTCAGCATTATTTGCCTTTGTTTATAATGTCACTGTTCAATTTTAATGTCTTGCTCTGAAATCCGATCTTAATCCCTTCCCCAGCATAGAAGTGTATATACACGTTTTTACCGAAAGTGTTTTACAGACATGGACGAATAAACACGTCTAAAACATAACGTCAGCTACAGATATATTTATATGTCGGTCTTAATTCTGTTGATGCCCTTCTGAGCTTGAAAAGAGGTAAATTGTCAACTTCTACATCTATTAGGCACCGCTCAGATACTTAAAGCTTTTTCAGTTTCTTAGTTACTATATTAAAAACAATCTTTTTGTTCGAAAATTAAACTTTTTTCCCCGAAAATAATTGGGAAGGGATTAATAAATGCTGAAATAAATTCGTCTTCCCTTCGTAATTAGCCAGCTTATATCGCTGTTAATGAAATGGCTGCTAGATTCCGCGTATGTCTGTCTGCTCGTGGATGGCTAGCTTACCCCATTTTCCAGATGGCTTCTCAGCCATAATTCAACTCTACTGAATAGATCTCAGTTACAATTTCTGAGCTAAGGTTCCTATTCTGGCGTGATCAGTAGTTGAAAAAGTTCAGAACACCTAAGCCCTTGGTCACTATGACTTGTGACTTTCTGCTAGGAATGTTATCATCGAAGATTTCGTCTACTGGTTTGCAATCACAAGGCTCAAGTAAACATCTTCAAACATTTGCCAATGGTGAATCAGACTGGGATTGTTTTCCTAATATAATGAGAGCAAGAAATTACCTAACTGCTAAATCGAACATGGAGAAATTCGAAACCGGATCTCATGGCCGACACTCTAACTTGGTAACCATTTCGTCACAAACATCACTTTGGATATATGTTTGCTTTTCAGCCGATGTCTCACACTTATGAGCATTTTAGAAAGTTGATTTTCTTCTCATTCATTGTTTGTTCATTCATTCATGAAAATGATGAAATTGAAAAAAAAAAAAAAAAAAAGAAGGTAACAATAATTCTTCTTCGGTTTCGTAATTTTTTTTTTCCTTCGTATCGATAGATGATAGTGAAAGGTTTTCGACAAAGAGAAAAAAAATTACTCGAAACCAGTCCGAATTGCGAAACTCCAGAAGAGCAACAAATGTGTCATTGTGAAATACGGCAGTAAGAAATGCTAGGTAAAAGAAAATTCCAAATTTTTCCATATTCAATCAAATTTATAAATGGGATATTTAAAGAAAAGTAAACATATGAACAAAGCTAGAGATATAGATATGTCAAACGCAAAAGAAAGAGAGTCATCCTTAAGAGGAACATTTGATTTTTTTTTTTTTCTTTCTTTCTTTTCCTAAGAAAAGGTTAAACAAGGCTGGCTTTTCTGACGATATTGTGGTTCTGATATTAAGCCCAAAAACGGAACACAAAAACATTAGGAAAACATGTTCAATTTGCGCACATAAGCCCAACTATATATTTGGTGCTATTTAAACACACTCATCACTTTGGCTTCAAACACACTCTAATGAATGTAATGTTAAAATTGGCAAGACTTTTTCTATTGTATTCCTCTTATATGCAAACGAGATGTCTTCTGTTTAAATATCATGGAACATATGAAATGATCGTGATAAGTTACGGATCGCTACTTTTTTGTTTTCGTGGACCCTGTGGGAATTTTGCTCCACGTACATCTTCTTTCTATGCTCACTATACAGGGTATGACTATTCATTCTACCCCGCCCCGATCAGGACAAATCAAATCGCACGGTTCTCTTAGAATACGGTCATCTGTCTATATTTCGGAGATGTGGTATTGTAATTATTTACATTGTCTGAACTGTTGTACTCATTTTCGTTGCCATATTCACGACATTTAGCCGGGGCACAATCCGGCTTTCTTCATGTAATATAAATTTATTTCGTATACCAGTTCAGATTTGTTCTAGTTTCTCTTTCTTATCTACCTTTAACTCAACTTTGCAAGTTTGTATTCACCACTGCGCTAGCCCGGTATTGAACTTCAGATTCTTTGGGCCCAGTCATTGGATCCAACCAACGCTTTTATCCACTGGGCCATGAGTCTTTTGACCTCTTATACCAAATAAGTGTGCCTCTGGAATAGTCACAGATATGAATTATTTGACTTTGTATGGTAACGTACAATTTAAAATAAAGTCAACGGCGAATTGCTTCTTTTCTCGCACTTATCACCTGTTGAAATCTCAGGTTTCTTGATTGCCCTGTCATATAAATTTTGAGGAAAAAAATATTACCAGAAATTGGCATTCAAAATTTAAATGCAACGCCAGTCTCCAATTTTCTGTCTTCCTGTATATTTGATTGGAAATGTTTCTGCTAATTCACCACAAAATAAAAAGAATTTATATTTATTAATTCAGAAAATATCCTATAAAATTTGTTCAAATATGCAATTCAATGGTATTTTTGTTTTACGTCTCCAAAGGAATTCTCACAAATAAGAGTTGATCAGGCTGTGATCAGTCATAAACATGGACTTATTCTTCATTTTGCCATTCCGCCAGGTACTTTCGATAGTTTGCGTGTTCATACCATGATTTATAATTGGGTTAATTGGGTATGTCCTTTCCAACGATCCAACATAATCGCCGTCCTGGGTATGACGATAAACTAAATCCGCGTCCTGGGTAAAAACATGAAACTACGTCCAGCAGCAAGGCCTCTGATCAGGGTTTTTGAGGAGCGTGGAATCACCTGTTAATTGCTGGTGTTCCCAGGTCCACGCTGAACCGGGGTGGTAACCGGTGTTAGGATCCCAGCTATGAGTAAATAGTTAACCCCGAAACTGAGGTAAAAAGCATTATTAAAGTGTAAAGATAGGTCTTAATATCTGAATTACTTTGTAAAAAAATTATTAACAGAAATAAAAATGTTGAATAAAAAAAACAAAAAAACTATTACTATTTTTGAAAAAAAAAAAAATATTACTAGCAATACATTTTTTAAAATCTTACTAGCTATACATTTTGAGGAAAAAATATTAAGAGAAATAGATTTTTGACGAATTAATATTTGCGATAACTAACTTTACATTATTTAGGATGAATTAACAGAAAAAGACCCTTTTATTTTATTTTCTCGTCACTAAATGTTCAAATTTTCTTTCACTTCCAATAATCACTTGTTATCGTGGCATTATCGCCTTGTTTTTTTTTTTGGGGGGGGGGGTGAGATGATATTTAAAAAGCTTAATAAACGAAGAAAAATGTAATGTGTGTACAGAGAAAGATACCTGAAAATTAATAAGCATGCCGTTCCAAATAAGAATAGTCCTGGGCCTGACGATAAACTACATCTGGCAGCAAGGCCTCTGATCGGAAGATTGGTGGTTCTGAGGAGCGTGGAACCACATCTTAATTGCTGTTGTTCCCAGGTCCACTCTGACCGGAGTGATAGCATTTGTTAGTCCCAGCTATGGGCAAATAGTTACCTGTGACGTCTCCCTGTGTCTCTACCCCCGTGCTGTCCTGTGACGACTAATATGACTTGGTATTGTTCGCGGCGCCAAATGTGACGCTCTAACCCTTGGCTGATTCGGATGGAAAGTTGGTTAGATTCGGTATCAGCTTTGTCGTTCCCAGCTCGCCTCCGTCGTCTGGTTACCGAAGTAACAGCTTTGATTTCTAGTCTAACCTACCCACGTTGTGATTTGATCTTAGGTAGACCAAATTAGTCAGTTGTTGGGCCGTAGTGCAAGCCGAATTCGAGCAAAGGTGACACTGCACAAGTATATGTAAAAAAAAATAAAAATAAAGTAACAACTCGAAAGATTCAAATGTGTTAAAAAAATAATGACAAATATCTTTATATCTGGTTGCTGAATACAGGACTGCGTCTTTCTCCCAAACCGTTTCTATGGATACGTGACACAAAAACTGGTTTTTGGTATCTTCAGGCGATATTCATAAAACTTGTTTTGGTGGTGTGAGTCTAAGTCGGAATGCGTGGATCTTTCAGTCAGCTGCTGCGAGGCTGGTCTCCGAGCTCACTGTTCAACTCGGTGACTCCAAATATCTGCATCTGCCCAACTGCCCCTCTCTCTGCCCTGTAACTCCATTTATATGGACGCCGACCAAAACCGGGTGGGCGCCTGTCGTGGTTTGGGTTCCTCGATAATTCCAAATCCGCAATAAGGATTTTCTTTGTTTTCGGACAGGAAAATTTATCACTTTCCATTTTTGGAAGTCCATTACTTTCTGTTTTAGATGGGTACTTAAGGGAATTGTCGTCCCAAATTATTCCTTTCTCATATTGGTATCTCACACCAATCCCCTCAGAGGGCGTCAACAGGTTTCCTTTCTTTCTCAGATGTTTACCTTCGCCCATCGCTCACGCCACCATCCAGCCAATGAACGCTCGGTAGTGTGAGTGTGGCTAGTCTGGCCTCACTTTACAATTATCGCTCAACGAAAAAAAAAAAAAAAAATTTCCTTTTTCTTTTCTTTCTTTTCCCCGAATGGGACCCCCACGACTCGTAGTGTTGTTTTTTAATCTCTATCTTAACTGAAAGTCATCTGGAATTCATCAACGAAATTTTTGTCAAGTGATTGAGAATCTCCTTGTATCCTTAACACCTTCGTACTTCTGTCAACAACAATCCGTCCAGGTAACAAACTTTTATCATGGCAAGGTCTGGACATAAAACAGGTGGTCCCTTTCCAAAACAAAATGATATCTCCGAAAGGTAGTTAATGGTTTATTCTTTTTCTTTTTTCCCTTCCTTTTTCCTTGGGGTGATCTCAGCTGATCCCTTTCTCGGTCGGTGCTCAACCTAAATCTGATTATATTTTAGCATTCTACTTTGTAAGCCACTTGACCAATTTGAAATTTTCATTATTGCCATGGGCAGATTGCTAAGTTTTATTCGCTGCGTCATAGCATAAATTAACTCTGACAGATCCGAGATCTTACGAATTTCCTATCTTCCGCGAAAAAAAAAATACTTTTCTTCGCAAATGAAAATAAAATCTTTACCACTTTTCTTTTGTTAAAAAAAATAACATCGCTCAGTATGTCTTTCGTGATAGCTTCTTCTCGCCTTAGGTATTTCTCGCTTTTAATTGTCACGCTTAATTAGTTAGCCAAACGCTAAATAGTGTCACATACCCGCCAAACAAAACAATATGAAAGTATGAGGAATATATATTTAGGTTAATACTAATAGCAATACATTTTATATAAAAAATCAGCAACAATACATTTTATGACAGAATTAACAATACATTTTTATAACAAATTTAGCAACAATACATTTTATCTGTAGTTCAAATGTTAAAATTGTTCAAAATATTTAGATTTTGGCATTAAATAACCTACAGATGTTGATATGCCGCTAAGTAAAATCAACCAAACCAGACTAACCAAATAAGAACCGCGCCTAACGGAAATTGAATTAAATCATTTAATATTATTTGCAATTGCATTTGGTTCTCCGAGTGTCCGAAGCAGAAGCGTATCATTAAATTCCTTCGTTCGACAAAGAAAAAAAGATGCCTATCGACTTTGATCGATTCTTGATGTACGTATATGGAAAGCAAGCGATGTTTATGGGCAGTCAGGCGGTAGGTAATGGGTTTTAGCAGTGATGACAATGATGTATCTAACTCTCGTTCCGGGCGACCCTGAAAAGCAGTCCACCCAGGAAATGCCGAGCAAATCTATAGCTGATGGTAGTGATGATGTGGAAAAATAATGGTTTACAGCTGAAACCTTGTACTGTCCACTGGTGTTATCGTGTCCTCTCTGCTTGTGGTATTGTTTCCGGGGAAATAAACAAGAGAGACAATTTTCGGAACGGTCGATATTATTTTTCTGAGATTTTGAGTCGTTTCTACATTTTTTTTTATTATTATTCTGAAATAAATATTTATTCTTTTGAGGTTAACAAAAAAAAAAGCTGATTTTTTTAAAATTATTTATTTGAATCTATTTACGTGAATAACCAGAAGTGTTTTTCCTTGAAACTGATTTTTTTTAATACAAAATCGTAAACACTATTAATAACAAAAATCTTAAGTAACTGAACTTCTTTACAGTGTGTCGCTTTAGGATGTTTCCCCACTGTTCTCATTGTCTTTAATACGTTTTGGAAGTGTCAAATATTCTAAATCTTCTTTCCTCATTAAGATTTCCGTTTTCATTCTATTGTTCGTTAAAATATTAGCCATACATAGTAATTTATTTATATCAATTTACACGCCCATAATATCCAGTTGTAAAAAAATAGTATAGTACATTAAAAGAAAACTTGCACGTAAGCGAGACTCCCCTTGAGGTCTTGCCCAACACCACAAATTTGTAGACACGTTAAAATTTGACTCATGATTTTAATAGCATCTTCAGATATAGACTTTTATATGGATGCCATGCGTCAATCCCGTTCAGAAATATTTAAACTGTCAGCTGTATACAAACCTTTCTTCCTAAGATCAGTGGTTAAAATGATACTGAGCAAGTGTAGACTATGTATGCTGGGGAAGATCTCACTATTTCAAAAATTCTGGATTGACGCTACATAATCACAAACAAAAAACTGATTAAATAACAAAAAATACTAAATCACTTAAAGATTATCAACAGGTGAAGTGGACAACGCATGTAACCCGAGTATTTGTCTATATTTCTGAGATGAGGTATTATGTACACTATTTACATTATTCGGAATATTGTCCTCATTTTTGTCGCCATAATTACAACTTTTCGGCCGTTGTACGCTCCGGCCTTCTTCAGGGTGTTGGAATGTCGAAATGAACCCTTTATTTCGCCCACTGGGGTAGACTGTTCTAGTTCCACGTGCCATGTCTAATGGATGTCAGTTATCAGTTATCTTCTTTTAATTCCCCCCTCCAAGTTCTCCACCGCCTTAACCGGGTATTGACCTCGCACTCTTTGGGTCCTGTCACTGGATCAAATCATCGCCTTTATCCACTGTGCCATGTGTCCTTGTGTTCGACAAATATGGCGACAAAGATTCGGACAATAGTCCGAATAATGTAAATAGTGTACATGTAACTCGAAGCGAAAATAATGACATAGTCAAGATGTTGACACTCCACGGTACCTTAAATAAATGGTTGGAAAGGAAACCTTGAGCAATACTGGAAAGAGCGATAACTATTGAATTTGAGAAACTTTTTTTCCCAGAAAATTGTTTTAAGAGAAAGATTTTAACATACTTAAACCGACAATAGTACAAGTTCCTCCGTCAATAAAAGCCGAATGTTTCCTTATAAGGAAATGGCTGTTACCATTACCATTCACTCTAACCTTTGTAGTGATACAGCAAATAATAATATAAAGTTCGTTCGAATTTGGTCTAGTACAGCACATTTTAGTCATGTACTTCAAATGAACATATTTTCCAAGAGAAAACCAACTATAATAAGGCTAATACCACAGGTTTGTGATAGCAAAAACATATCAATATTTTTTTTTTTTCTAATCAATGCATACAATGAATATCACAATTCAATAATCGGATAATCAAAACAACAATCTCAATTAAATTTAACCCTGATTGCATTATATACAGTGTAACGCGGATATAAGAGAGTTGTCGGGACGGAAGAAGTCTCTTATATCCGGGTTTGGTCTATTTTGTTTACATTAACACAGGCTCTAATTTTGGACCAAAGAAAATCTCTCTTATATCCGGGTTTCTCTGTATATTGTAACCGATTGTAATGACCTCGTCTCCATAGGTCGACGAGTTTGACGTAACAAGTCTAGAGGACCTTTTGAAGAGGATAAAATTCAGGGACTATCTTAGACGACTTGAAGGAGGTTAATCTATAGCACTAAATAACTCCGTTCTAAAGGAATAACTGGAGAGTGATAGAACCAACGACGCAAATGATTGTTTACAGGCCATATAAAAACAACTTTTCCATATTAAATAACCGACATAGTTCACAGGAAATTCACGATATTTCAAACCAGGGTACGACATAAATTGTCAGTTCTAATTGGGATTTTGGGATTTCATTTTCGGTGGGTGGGACATTATGTAGATAATTATTTGTCAGTTTCCTCTACGTATACTTATCAGAAACAAAAATATTTTAACATCATTTTTAAACGTCCAGTTCATAATATAATTAGTGTCAAATTGGCCCATTCTTTAATGTTTGCTGTATTTTTTTTTTTTTTTTTTTTTTTTTACAAATGTTATGTTTGGTAAAAAATCTATTCCTGATATGGTATTTTCCAAATTTGTATAGTGCGCAATTATCAAGTGCTTTCGGCCGCCTCACCTTGAAGCACCGGTAACCGTACGATCACCGAAGTTTAACCTAGTGAGTAACAAGATGGCTGACCGTTTGGGAAGTCCAGGTTCAGTAAGATTGGATGCGCATGTGGAGTAATGAATTATTAATGAGAGAACCGTGTTCCACTTCCCGTCTGGTTCGTTATGTTTATTTACCTTTGGAAAAAGTATGAATCCACTTCTTCTCCCCCAGTTAAGAATTAATTAGAAAGGCTAAAAAATTATTAAAATATAAAAATATTTTCTGGCTTTAAATAACCTGCAAGTGTTGATTAGAGCTGAAAAAAGAATGAATCAAAGCCATTTTCAAGGTCATATGTCTTAATGAAACTAATCCACAAAAACTGTTAAAAATATTTCATTTTTCTTTTCTTTTTAATTTTAACAAACGTATAATTAAAATGTAAGAAGTCCCAGAATCTCTATCAAAACTATTTTCGTTTTTTATTAGTGTTTCCCGCTCACTTTTCTCCTCATCAAACACAAGCATTCTTGACGGTAAGTCCACAGAAATTTATTCATTAAGCATCAGGCAAAAAATACATTGTCAATTGTAACGCATAATTTCGTTACAAGCCAAACAGAACAATGTTAATTATAATGACGGTTTATACAACAATTGATTAATTAGATTTTCTTTATGGCTTATCAACCTTTTGCAGATTATTTAGTACCAGAAAATATTTTAGATTATAAAATTTTTTACAGATAGCAACGATTCACGAATACATGCCGTATTAATTAACCCTTCCCCGGCGTAGACGTATGTGTACGTTATTACCGAAAGTGTCTTTTTTCAGACCCGGACGAATAAAGACGCCCAATACATAACGTTCAAAAACCAGCTACAGACGTGTTTATATGTAGATTCTTGATTCTTTTTATGCCGTTCTGAGTTTGAAACTAGGCCAATTGCCAACTCATACGTTAGGGAGACGTGTTAGCCACCACTCGGATACTTCCAGGTGCCTCAGGTTCTGAGTTCCTATATTTAAAAAAAAAATTAAATGATTTCCGAAAATAATTGGCGGGGAAGGGGTTAATCCTTAGCTGCGTGGGAGGAAGAGATGGATTAATTTCTTTTGTGCCTAAATAAACATAACGAATTCAACTGGAATTTGAACTCGTCGCTCCGATTTTCAATTCTGAGCCGTTATAAATTACACTCACATCCAAGCTTACAGCATCTGTTATTCCCAAACGTTTACCCATCGTGGTACTGACGTGGCTCGACATTGCTTAACTTTGATTACCAGTGCTTCAATGAGATATGGCTGACAGCTTATTCATTTTGACATCTATTCGTGCCTCTTCTGACAGTCGGAAGAAAGCGATATCTGTTGATAAGCAGAATTTCCATAAACTGTTTTTCCATATAATAACATGTCCAAAAGTTGCCTAGATTAAGTTAGGGAAATGATGATCCATTATTTCAACATCTCAATGCAACTATTTGAAATCATCTTTATCCGTTATATTTTTTAGTCAACAGTGATGTAGCTATTTCTCTTAAAAAGATTCAGGAATATACGACTTGCTTAATATTCAACTGTCTGAAAGTGATGTTACACTCGGCAAAGGTGACTAATCTTTATATTGTTTCTAATCTAAACTCGTGTAATAGACACATCTTTCATTAACGTGTACGTCAGTAAATGCTTCCCGATATATTTAATAGAATTATTCTTATCTTGTGTACTGAGTGATATTTACACAGTATCAATTCAAACGACAGTTTTGCCAATAAATTTTCTAAACTCTACTCTATAATAAAACTAAATTTGTCACTAATTATTTACAAGGTATGAATTTTTACGAACAAGTAGCTTCGTTTTGGTTGTTGTAATAAAAATTATCAGCTCAGGCATATTCCTGTTTTCATGAGGTATCTATCATTAGCTTCGCTGAATTTTTAACCGATCTCTTTATTCAAACCGTGCCCATAAATCCTTTTGATTCTGTTTTCAGTGTTGGGACATGTTTCAAATTAATTATTCTACTCATTTCACTGAATGGATTTCAGTGTCTGTCTCATTGAGTGATTTTTTTTACGCACGAATATCGATCTGTATATTTCTTTCGAGTAATGGCCTGTTCTTTCTATCCTCCCTGTTTGGATGTTATAACAATCAATTTAGATTGTTTTTACTTTGGATATTTCGCAAAAAAACTTTATAAATTAAGATTAGAATATCTACAGTATATTTCTGTAAAAGTGACAGATGTGTTCTTGCTAAATTTCACTAAGGACTTCATCTTGATTTTTGTTGGAATCCCAATGAGTAAGTCGGTGTCATCTCTGAGAATCTATAGAAGAGACTAACTGAAATTAAGAAGCAATAACAAAGACATTAGTACAATAAAGTACTAATGGCTATAAACAACTTGTCAAAATTCTTTCAGACGTAGACAAAGTGTGATTACAAAGAAAAAACAAAGCAGATTGGTTCTGTCTAAAAATATCATTCGATATACGCGAAAATGTCCGATAAAAACAACGAAGCCTTTCTACCAATCTATCTCTGTAAACAGTCTCTGAAATAACAGTAGTTATCAGCTTAAATCTCAAACCCAAAACAAAGAAATGGGGATACAGTGAAAGAATATAATTAAATATCTACGAAAATCTCTGAAAACACAACGAAGGTGAGTAGGAACCTAAAACGTCAATCGACATTGGGGAATATTGCAGATAAAAGGATCAATCAGAGATAAAAACCCTTCCTTCCTTTCGCCATATTTATCTATAGATTCGTCAAGAACGCCGGCAGAAACGAACAGTATTTGTCGAAGGGGGGGAAAAAAACCAATGAAGTTGTAACTCATCGTTGAATATCAGGTAAAATTTCAGAAATACAACGATGTCTTCCTTCTTTAACATATTTATTGCTCTCTCCACTTGATGACGTCTATATACCTATCTAAGCCTAGTACGAATGAAATGTCGAATATCAGTGAAAAACTTAAACAAATTAAGGAATCTGAGATTATTCAAAACTTACGACAGAATAATTATTTCGTATTTTTTTTTTTTTCTGCACCGATGAATTAAAATTTCAAAAGGAGAATTTTAAATATTTAGCAAAAGACATGCAGATTTTTAGGATGAATGTCACATTATAGGTTACACGCTTTTGTTTTGCTAGGTTGGTGCAAAAATAATATCGTTTTCTCACATAGTAACATATGTGAGAAAACGACATTATTTTTGCACCAACATATTTAGTTTCTGCATTTTCCTTTTTTTTTTTTTTTTTTTTTTTTTTTAAAAAAAAAAAAAAAAACAATTATTTTTATTTAGATGCTTACACTGATTTCTCGCCACACAACGCACTCATACACAGAGTTGATGTTTTCTTTTTTTTTTTTTTTTTTTTTTTTTTAAGATTTCTAAAGTTGATGGAGGTGATGATTTCCGGTATCTTTCTGCCTGTTATGATCCGAACAAAAGCACGCGTTTGACATTTTTGTTGAACACTAATTTTGTTTTCTAGCTACCTATTTAGAATGGATTTTTTTTTATTTTTTTTTTTTTTTTATGAAGAAACAATAATCAAATCTTCAAGGCTTCAGCTAATGTGTCGAAACGTGTCCATACAAATATGCCTGATCACGAACGCACTTGGGAAA
The DNA here is from genome assembly GCA_963932145.1 of Acanthosepion lycidas. NCBI lineage: Eukaryota > Metazoa > Mollusca > Cephalopoda > Sepiida > Sepiidae > Acanthosepion > Acanthosepion lycidas. The sequence continues at coordinate 66,112,770 of OZ010595.1, forward strand.
ATGTGTGTACAGATTATGACACTGGAAATGCAAAAGCAAATATTCGATGCATCCAAATTTTTTCCCCGCATGTTTTGACAAAATATTTTATTCATAGAAATTCATATAATCATTATTCCAAAATATTTTTTACCTGCTAACGTAGGCCATATGCCAACTTAGAGTCAAACATATTCCATTAAAAAAAAAAGATAAAGGTTTCTTGCTTTTCGATAGCTTAACTTAGCTGTTTTACGGCCGTTTATTGCGTCGGGCTTTGTAAACGATGATTAGTATGCGTTTCAATAAATCATTAATTGATACCTTCAGGAAGAAATGGTTTTTAGCTCCAAAGCGTTAATCAATACAGTTGACGGAATCATTCCTAAATTTTCCTAGAAGTCGTCAGAGCTTACTCCGGTTTTTGAGAGTTTACGTTCAGAGTTCTTGAAATATTGTTGTTTGCTCATAAACTAAAACCATTTTAGAAAACTGTAACTTTAAAAACTCTTCTGGATACACAGGCTTGTCTACGGTCATATCACGTTAAAACACCGGTTCCCGTACGATCACCAATGTAAAGCGACGTTAAGTATGGTCAGTACCTAGCTAGATTATACTTACGGAGACCGTCTTCAGTAAATTAGGATGTGCGGGTGGTATAATGAATAATTGTTTGGTATTGTTAATTGGAGAGCCGAGTTCAATATACGTTGCTTTCGTTATATTCATTTACGCGTAAATATCTTTGAGAAAAGTATGTATCCACCTCTTCTCACCTAGCTATGGGTTAATTAGTAAAAGGTGTATCATTAAACATCTTCTCCAAAAAAATATTAAAATCTAAAACAACTTTATTACTTAAAAGAATCTACAACAGGTTGATAAGCCTTACATTTCGAGTCCACCAATCTGTTTACTCAAATTAAAACTTGATCTTTGATTAAACTTAATTATATTAAGTTAATTATATTATATTGATGATACAGTAAGAAGTAAGTCATTGTTTATTGAGAGACTAAAACCGAAGCAGAAAAAGAACTCATGCTTTTCATACACAATATTACAAGAGCAAAATATTCTATTTCTGTTTGAATTTCAATTCTTCCAAAAGAGCAGTAAATTTAGAAAACCTTTTTCAGCGGCTAAACGCTGAGACTTAACCACTTCCTTATACAAGTTGGAATTTTGTTCCAATTTTTAAATTTGAAATTTCAATAGTCATACAGTTGTTGGTATAACAAGCATTATTCATAATGCACGTTACATTTTTAATTTTATATACGCTATCCTAACAACAGATAGATGTTTGTTTAACGCAGCTACTTGTGGTAATAATCATGTCAAACAGGTCCTAATTAAGAAAACTACCAACATCCATGCGTAAACAGAAAATATGTAAACAAATACTGTGGCCATTAAATTTCCCTTATTGATAAGTTTCTGTAGAATTAGGTTGATTTTTTTTATATAGAAATTAAATATTGCAATCTGTAAGAATGTTGGAGTTTCTTTTAATAAGCACTGACGCCAAACATTAGATTCCTAGCTCTTACCAATTTTAAGCATTATTTTTTTTAAATCGTCTGAAAAAATCTACAGAAATATTTAATTTCTGCTGTCTTTTGCTTACAAACTGAATTTTACGATTTCAAGAATAAAGCCAAACAAGGTTAATATATATTTTTATTAGATACAGTGAAAGAAAAATATATTCAAATCGAAATTATAATTATGAATCACCACAAGCAAAATATGCAGTTTCATTTAATGTATTCGTTACATAAAAACTGTAAAAAAAAATTATAAAAGACTACAAAAATGCTACTAATAAATAATGTTTTAGATCCTTTGATGGATCCTACTTACAAAAACAAAAAAATAGATAAAAGTGAATAAATAGCACCTTATTATTGCTAGGCACAAAAATTTGCATTGTTCATAGAAAATCACACTAAATTATCTATCCTCCATAGGTTACTTTTCAAGAAATTCCCCACTCGCGATTGGTGTGTTTTTCATTTGTCTTTTCGCGCAGGTAAAACATCAGTTTTGGGAAATAGTCAGAAGTTTTGCTGCTAGGATTGTACTTTTTTGCGTTTTACTTATACAGTTGAGGTTTTGAATATTGTTTAAATTTCATAAACTCATTGCAGCATTTGTCTCAAGAACTCGGTATCATCTGCGTTATTTATGAGGGTTAGAATAATGCCCCTCTATTTTCCTACTCTTTATAGTTATTTCTAAGTTTCTTCTTTTCATCATCCCTACTCGCACTTCTGTAATGTATTTGCACATGCTTATTAGTTTAGTTACTCGCCGTTTCGCTTTTGCTTTCTATATGCCAGACGCCTATTCTCCAAATCCTTTTATCACTTTGTATCTGAGAAATTTCAGTCGTTTTCTTCTGATTCTAAGCATGAGAATCCTTTTCATTTACATTGACTTAAAGCTTCCACGTTACTCACATGTTCAGTCTATCGTATTTTCAGCCAGATTCTGTTGTACAAAATCTTCTCTTCATCTTTTTGTTTTGTTTTACGACATATCAACCACAATGGGTTATTCAATGCCGACAATTTTTATTGCTGGTAATATTTTTTTTCATAAATGTATACCTGATAATTTTTATTTTTGTCAAAAAATGTATAGCTGGTAATATATTTATTTAAAAAAATGTTCGGTTTGTTTTGTATTACAGCACTTCAACCTCAATGGGTTATTTAATACCAACAAGATTTTTATTGCTGGTAATGTTTGTTTTTTTTTCAAAAATGTATTGCTGGTAATAATTTTTCTTTAAAAATTCATTGCTGGTAATAAGTTTTTACAAAAATGTATTTCTGGCATTAAAACCTATTTTTAAACTTTCATAGTGTTTTAACCACAGTTTGGGGCTTAACTACTTACCCATAGCTGGGACCTTTACAGGTGCTGCCACCCAGGGTCAGGGTGAACCTGGGAACACCAGCAATTAAGATGGTTCCATGCTGCTCAAAACCTTCTGATGAGAGGCCTTGCTGCTGGACGTAGTTCATCGTCTTACCCAGGACGTTCATCTGTTAATAGATTGCTCAGAATTCACTGCCATACAAGACGATTAATATTACACGAGTTAAACACTTTTCTTTATTCCTAACGATGTCTTTTCTGTTTCTCCGTTCTTTACTTAGCTTTTGGAGTGTATCATTTGCTATTTCCAATGACCTGTTTAGATTTCAGCGTCACATGTTCCATCACTTGTTAAAACTCTTCCCATATATTTAAACTTCTGCATTTTCTTGGTTTTGGAGCCTCTTAATTTGTAGTTCCCATCTTGGTCGGTTTCATTGCTGGCAACCCTGCATTCTGTCTTCCAACAATTGATGGTTTGTCCGTCCCCTACATTTTCCTTTCCGATCTTCTCTCGGTCTTGCTACCGTTTCCTTTCTGCGTCTGTTATCAACACTGCGTCATGTGTATATTTTATATTGTTAAGAGTGTTGCCGCTAATGATATATCCTGGAAGGACTTCTGTGTCTCTCGGGATCACCTCGCTCTAAAGGTTGAGTAAATTTCGAGAGAAGACATTTCCTTGTTTTAACTATTTTTTTTTTTTTTTTTTTTTTTTTTGTAATATTTTCTAAAACATTAATACTGTGCAATTTACAACTGCATTAGAGTGGAGTAAATGTAACATAGCTGCAGAGAAGCCGCTAATACGTCATTTCTGTCACTTGCCGCTCATAGGGTCGCCCCTGAACGTAAAGTCTCTTGTGTCATTAGTGTTTCGAAAAGAAAATCCATTGTCAACAATTTCATAATATTTAAATAGATTTCCATGTGGATATAATGTTATATATTTTCACTTTAATATAGGCACCCACCTGCGTGCTTATGGACAAACTAATATCTTTCTAGATTTGCTTCACTTCCTTTTATACTGACTTCTCAACACGTATGGCCACTTAATAATTAAGCATAAACAGACTCTTGAGATTTGGTTCATCCGAATGAATATCCACATCATCTTAGATATATTAAATTGTTTTGTTTTCCGGTATATCAACCTCAATGGGTTATTTAATGCCGACAAGTTTGTTTTTTTTTATTGCTGGTAATATATTTTTTTCTGGTAATATTTTTTTTCCAAAAATATATATTGCTGGTAATATATTTTTTTTCCAAAAATATATATTGCCGGTAATATATTTTTTGTTCCAAAAATATATATTGCTGGTAATATATTATTTTCTAAAAATATATATTGCTGGTAATATAATACTAGGTTGGTCAAAATTTTATTTTATGTAACGAAGAAAGATTTCGGGAGTTCTTACTTCTTGATTTGGGTATGCAAATCAGACAGACGCTACTGCTGCTTCTCGTAGGTGTAATCAGTCATATATACAATTATGGTTGAGCAGCTGTTTCAAAGCGAAATAATATTTAACTAAATTCCCACCCGGCTCAAATCGAGTCAGCGGCTTAATCAATATTTCTGTTTCGTTCTTAATGGTAGTATTAACCGGTCCTGTGATTTGCGATGAAAAGTAAGAGAAATAATTTGAAACAAATATTTGCCAAAAACAAAAAAAAAAAAAAAAAAAAAAAATTACTATTCAGACAATTTACATGAAAGCCTTTTCCAGAATTGATGTTGAATATTACTAAGCAAACGTGCTTAACTTGTTACAGTATTGTCATAAGATTGGTTTACCCACGAAATAATAGTATAAGACTTGAATCTCCATTACGTAAACTTAAATTTTATTCAACTACTGACTTAGTAAGCGAACCGGCGCCCTCGTCAACCATGCAACCGGAAAATCTGAGATGCCTGAGAGGAACTGTGCAAATATTCTTTCGGGCAGACTGTTTAGATTACCTTGCCTATTACAAGTCTTCGACATGGTTGCACATGATATTGGTATTTACTCGAGACCTCCCTGCAAAGCGGAATATGACACAAGGCAGTTTTTAATGTGGGTTGGTTCTGAGTCCATAAGATCAAGCAAAAATTTCCCGTAGATTCCTTCGCGTCGTGGGCACCCATTACTGGCGTTGATTGCTTACACGGGGCCGTTTAGCTGTCTACCCTCCCTAGAAGAATCTCTGCCCTTCGGAATAGCGTCGTCTGGTTTACTCTCTGCTCGGAGGCAGAGAGGTCGAAGAGCAGAGCACTAGCAAACACAGATCTTGCTGTCGATATGACATGATACTCAATTTGGCGACCAGATAAAATTCCTGGTGAATCTGACTTTGATAGTCTTTAGTGTCGTTTGTGGCATCACACGATAATATAATTCAAAACTTTAAAAATATTATACTGATATTTTCGACAATACTTTTAGATAGTTAAATAAAATAAAATAAAATGAATTATATGCTAAATTACAATGGACGGACTTACACTATTTACGTTGTTAGGACTTTTTTCCCCTCATCTTTATAGTCATATTCACATGGTTTCGGGCGTTACAAGCTCCGGCCTTCTTCAGGTGGTATAAATTGGAACCCGCGTCCTCCCTAAGGACATATGGTCCAGTAGATAAAAGTGTTGATTGAAGTAATCCAGTTATTGACCAAAAGATTTGTGATTTCTATACTTGGACACAGCAGAGGTGAACGAACAAAAACGTGTAGAGTTGTGTTACTAAAGAGAAATAACTGAAACTCAGATATTCAGAAAATGCATGAGATGTGCAGCTAGAACAATCTACCACCGGTGGACGAAATGAAGTGTTCGGTTCGAAATTCCAAATCATATTATCTGAAGTATACCGGAGCGTACAACGGCAGAAAAGCCGTGAATATGACAGTAAAGACGAGGACAATAATTTGAAACATGTAATTAGTGTATATAGTTACAATACCTCATTTCAGAAATCTAGACATGTATATTTCCTTGTTTACCATATTTTTTTTGTAATATTTTCTAAAACATTAATACTGTGCATTTTACAACTGCATTAGAGTGGAGTAAATGCAACATAGCTGCAGAGAAGCCGCTAATACGTTATTTCTGTCACTTGCCGCTCATAGGGTCGCCCCTGAACGCAAAGTCTCTTGTGTCATTAGTGTTTCGAAAAGAAAATCCATTGTCAACAATTTCATAATAATTAAATAGATTTCGATGTGGATATAATGTTATATATTTTCACTTTAATATAGGCACCCACCTGCGTTAGAGTGGAGTAAATGCAACACAGCTGTAGTTTGGGCTTGATGAGGTGTAAAAGAACAAAGGCTTAATTTACAGTGTAACACCCGCGATCAGTTCGCATTAAAAAATTTCCAGAATACTTACATTTCTGTGTAATTGTACATTGTCTATTCGAATCTGGCTTGATAAAATCTACTGTTTTGGAGTTATCTACAGTGAAATTTCGGATTCATTCGCGTCGGGGCAGCCATTTCTGGCGTTGTTTGCATATATTCGCTGCTGAATTGCTATCTCTGTGCAAACTGACCGTGTCTACGTAAATAGTTCTCCTGCGCAGTAATTGAGAAAAATTTAGACAAGAAAAATCAGTTCCACGCTTAACTTTCGTTACTTTTCCGCGTTTAGCTTTCCGCAGCAAATGTGTGCAAACAACGACAGCAATGGCTGCCACTAACGAAGCAAATGTATCCGAACTTTTAATGTCGATAACTCCAAAACGGTAGATTTTCATCAAATTTATAAAGCTAAATTTGAATGGAGCATGTACAATTACACATAAATATTAGGTTGGTGCAAAAATAATGACGTAATAATGTTGTTTTTTGACGTATTTTTAACGTCAAAAAACATTATTACGTCATTATTTTTGCACCAACCTAATATAAGTATTCTGAAAATTTTTAATGCGAACTTAGCGCGGGTGTTACACTGTAAATTAACCAACAAAAGTTACAATTTACGAATTGATTTTTAAAGACCAATAGATGTAAAATACACGTGATGTCCAAAGAATGTGTTCACCGTGAGATTGCTTGCAAAACCAAAAATATGTTTGTCGTAATAATGTGCAAGTCGAAAAATATTTAATGACCCTACTTAAGAAAGCAGCCTTGATATGCTTCCTTTTTTTCTATATAGGTGGTATTTTTCGATGTTGTATTTTTTTTTTTTTAACGCAGTAGCTTTCATGTTTTAATGGTATTCTCTCTGACTGAGAAGAAGCAGAAATGTGAGCAAAGAAAAGTCTACAAAAAAAAACTTCTGGGAATTAAGACGAGATTTAAAGTCATTGAAAAATCAAATGCACAAAAAGAAAGAAAGAAAAAGTGAGAGAAAAATGACAGGGCAAAATATGCAGAAAATTTAAAACAGTAAGTCGGAAAAAGGAATACGTACTTTCATAGAAACGGCAAAATAAAATAAGCATGTCTTGAAGATAGAAATGATGACGAGAAGAACACCTTGCAAATAATTCGACTGGAAAAGACACAACCGTATTGACCCCTGCTTTACGCCGGGAAAACTTAAGTCTCAAGTGAATGGTTAAACGGAAATTGAAATTTCTAACCAATAATTAATTTTAGAAGCTGTCGCCACATGATTCGATTTCACGGATGGCAGCGGTAGAGACTATCGACCCGAACCCCATCTAGTTACAGATACCGGAAATGTGTTCCAGCTCTTGAAAATGGCGGAACACTTCCAGAAAAAGATTAACAGACGGCACTTAAAAGCACTACAGAAATAATTTTCTGTCTTCTGGCTGGGGCTGTTAGTGGTTCTGATGTGTAAAGATTTTATAGGGCTTACCTTAGAGCCTCTTCATAGCGAAGAATATAAAACTTTCAGGTATCCAGGGGAATAGTAATGACGTTTCAAAGTTAAAATTGAAATCGCTCTCTCATACAGGTTGTGTGTATAATATATATATATATATATATATATATATATATATATATATATATTCTCACGTTTTTGTTTGATGATCGCAAATGCATGAAACCCAGGGCCACAATCTCATATACATACAACTGAATATATATATATATATATATATATATATATATATATATATTATTATTATTATTATAATGGATTAAGTGCGACAATTATTTAATATATTTTCTGTTTATACGTTATTTTTAATGGATACAATTTAAGTAAATGCTCTTTTTTTATACTTATTTTTTCAATGAACAGTATTAATTACATTTACCGGCCTGAATATTCGAGAACTTTCGTAGACAATAGGCGTTCTCCGACAGGAATCGCACCTTTGTCGTATACGGAACAGTCAATTTATCTGACGTGTTATACAACTCGGCGCAGAGAAAGTCCCTGGTTAGCAAATTTCAAATTACTGTTTAAAAACAACAAATCTTCAACGATCTTGCCCGAACGATTAAATTTGCCCACGAAACCCGCCTTTACATAAACACTGGTAAATGCTCTGATTAATTAATTATAACTCATTAAGGACTGAAAAAATGTTCAAATATATATATATATATATATCTCATACAACTGGAATTAAGATACTATTAGTGAATGTTCATTTTCACCAGGGAATTTAAAATTCGCAGTATTTTTCAGACTAGTTATGGTGTCAGTGTGTTGAAGAGGTTCTAAATTCCGAATATATGAAATAGCTTGCTCTTTTTAATGAAAATAAACATTGAGCGCAATTTGTGAGTCAGTTTTTAAAATTTAATATTCTATATTGTGTTAATAGGACTCTCTTGGATTATACCTACGGATTACTACCTCTTTGTGTGTTTAATATATATATATATATATATATTCCAAGATCATATTCTATTTTATTGAAGATGAACTTCGCCCCTATCTAACCTTCTTTCTGTCCTGGCGTAATAAGGTACCTCACAGGTTTCCCGTTCGATATCATTTTCAATTCTTTTTTCACTGCTCTTTGAACAGTCATAGGTGACACTCCTCTCTCACGTGTCATACCTCTTATGGATTGAGTTGGATCTTTACTAATTGATCCCTTTAGCTCTAAGTTAAAATGATGATCCCTTTTTCTGTTGTTACCTCCTGATCCACTTTTCCTCGCTACAGTTCCCTTTTAAAAAAAAAACAAAACTTATTCACCGTTCTGTCGATGGTATTTGAATGGATTTTGGAGATGGAAGGCAGAGGATGAATGTTGGTACCATCACTGAAGGCCTGAATGATATTTTCCTCTCATCATTGTTTACTTGGGAAGACAGCGGGCTTGATCTAAAATGATTTTTAAATCTTTTCTAGCTGAATAATTCAGTGTTTTTCAGTGATTCTTAGGACAAATGCTATACAGATGGCTAAACGTCTTATCTTAAAACCTGGAAAAAAGAAACTCATTTAGTTTAAGCTTTTTTAGATATTAAACGTTTTGTAGGATGAACATTTATACGGTTTTGTAGGATGAACAATTATACTGTTACACAATTTGGACAATTTTGCTGTTAAACTCTATAGTTGATTCGATTGTAGTCATATGCATTGGTAATTCATTATTCTGCCATATCTCAATTGGTCAGTTCTCTATTCGTAAACGCTTCATGACTAATAAAACATTCTATTGATCAGTTTTAATGGAAATCCCTAGGTTATGAGACATTCGGTTTGTATTACTACTTGGGTTTACCCAATTGGTTATTTAATGCCGATAAAATTTTAATTGCTGGTAATATTTTGTTTTGTCAAAAATCTATTTTTGGTAATTTTTTTTTCTTTCAAAAATGTGTTGCTGTAATAATTTTTTTCAAAAAATTATTACTGGTAATATTTTATTCCTCAAAAATGTATAGCTGGTAATAGTTTTTTTTTTCTTCAAAATGTATTGCTGGAAATATTTTTCTACAAAGTATTTCTGGTATTACAACACGTTTTTACACATTCATAGTATTTGTACCCCGGTTTCTACCCATAGCTGGGACCTAACAAGTGCTACCTCTCCGGTCTGGGTCGATCTGGGAACACCAGCAATTAAGAGGTGGTTCCACGCTCCTCAAAGCGTCCTGATCTGAGGCCTTGCTGTTGGACGTAGTTTATCGTCATACCCAAGACGGGACCGTTGGTAGATGACATAATGCATCTCAATCTAACGATTGGATTTTCTCCAAACTTCATCCAAATGTGTATATGAGGTTTTCAGTGTATTTCTGTTGATCATATCATATCATCACATTCTTGCATGAATCCTAATCCCCCATAGTCTGTTGACAAAAAAAAGAATTACACATTTTTTATATATTATGGTTATGAAGATATTAACTTTTTCCTTTATAGGGAATATTCGGCGTTCACTAACCCATCAGTTAGACTTACTATCAGTCGAAGCTTATAAAATCATTCGCTTGAAACAATTTTTCAAGAAAATAAATTTCTCAAACTTTTTGCATTACTGACGGGTGTTTCTTTCTTAAACTTTTTAAAAGATAATTAAAAAAAAAATTTATTAGGTTGGTGCAAAAATATCGTTTTTTGGCGTTAAAAACGATATTATTTTTGCACCAACCTAATAATTATTCCATTATTTTTCATATTAGCTACAAATGCTACCTGTTTTAGGTATTAGAACTTTTGGAAGTCTTCAAGTGATGTGCTGCTTGTTATTTGGTAAAGTTTTTATAGCGCCAAACAATGAGATTTGATGAAGGATAGTTATCTTAAAGATCTACTGACTTCATTCGCTTTAGACTATTTTAATGATTAAAGATTTTAGAAAGTGGTTGACCATAGTTGATACTTTATATCTTTCGTTTTAAGAGTTTAACGACCTCCAATCGACAGCAAAAGAAAGATTTACAAGCCTGGAGCCTGATTGATAGGATACATGGATTTTCAGATTTTCTCCAAGCAGAGTAAAATAAGTTTTTATGGAGGACCTACCAACTAAATGACACCAAAGTTGGAAACAACTCTATTTTAAAGTTTGTTGTGCGAATAAAACTCATTCTGTCTCCAAAAATGTCAGTTTAATTTCAACTAAATTTAATATACTTTTAAACATTTGCCTGATGACGAGGGTATTTGTATAATTTCTGTCCATGACTTTGGCTGGTTTTCTTAAGCAGTCAAATCAATTATCTATGTTTATAGAAAATTTATTATAATTATCTTGAACTTTCAAAGCTGGAGTTCTTTCGATTTGATGTTCGGTCACAAGACAAACTTATTTATTTTTTCCTTGAGTATATTTTATTTAAGCTAGATATCAGTACGCCTCACTGCTATTGATTGCCATTAAACAGAAACTCTGCCTATTAACTGAAATAGTTCTGCAAATCCCACACATGTTGGGTTCCAGTTCTTTTAGTTCTAATTTTCAAGGAAGGTAAGAAAAGGTCCTCCATTTGAAATGTGTTTTCTAATAGATTCTTCCAAACCAAATCCGGAGAAGAATTTCAAAGCCTTCTTCCAGTCGTAAAAACAGAAGGATATGGATGATGTCTTGGCGGTGATTCTCTGTGGCAGTAGTTTCGAACCTCAGTCGAAACTCAGCTATAAAAAAGAAATCATTTTTTGTTGCGTGTTTTCCGTGACGCTACTCATCAATGTACGATCCTTGGTATAAGTACAGGATTATATAGTAAGTTTTTCCCTTCTTTTCTCTCTTCTTTTCTCTCTTCTTTTCTCTCTTCTTTTCTCTCTTCTTTTCTCTCTTCTTTTCTCTCTTCTTTTCTCACTTCTTTTCTCTCTTCTTTTCTCACTTCTTTTCTCTCTTCTTTTCTCTCTTTTTTCTCCCTCTCTCTCTTTTTTCTCCCTCTCTCTCTTTTTTCTCCCTCTCTCTCTTTTTTCTCCCTCTCTCTCTTTTCTCTCTCTCTCTCTCTTTTTTCTCTCTCTCTCTCTTTTTTCTCTCTCTCTCTCTTTTTTCTCTCTCTCTCTCTTTTTTCTCTCTCTCTCTTTTCTTTCTCTCTCTCTTTTCTTTCTCTCTCTCTTTTCTTTCTCTCTCTCTTTTCTTTTTCTCTCTTTTCTTTCTCTCTCTCTTTTCTTTCTCTCTCTCTTTTCTTTCTCTCTCTCTTTTCTTTCTCTCTCTCTTTTCTTTCTCTCTCTCTTTTCTTTCTCTCTCTCTTTTCTTTCTCTCTCTCTTTTCTTTCTCTCTCTCTTTTCTTTCTCTCTCTCTTTTCTTTCTCTCTCTCTTTTCTTTCTCTCTTCTCTCTTTTACTCTCTTCTCTCTTTTTCTCTCTTTTTCTCTTTTTCTCTTTTTCTCTCTTTCTCTTTCTCTCTTTCTCTTTCTCTCTTTCTCTCTTTCTCTCTCTCTTTCTCTCTTTCTCTCTCTCTTTCTTTTTCCTCTCTTTCTTTTTCCTCTCTTTCTTTTTCCTCTCTTTCTTTTTCCTCTCTTTTTCCTCTCTTTCTTTTACCTCTCTTTCTTTTTCCTCTCTTTTCTTTTTCCTCTCTTTTCTTTTTCCTCTCTTTTCTTTTTCCTCTCTTTTCTTTTTCCTCTCTTTTCTTTTTCCTCTCTTTTCTTTTTCCTCTCTTTTCTTTTTCCTCTCTTTTCTTTTTCCTCTCTTTTCTTTTTCCTCTCTTTTCTTTTTCCTCTCTTTTCTTTTTTCTCTTTTCTTTTTTCTCTTTTCTTTTTTCTCTTTTCTTTTTTCTCTTTTCTTTTTTCTCTTTTCTTTTTTCTCTTTTCTTTTTTCTCTTTTCTTTTTTCTCTTTTCTTTTTTCTCTTTTCTTTTTTCTCTTTTCTTTTTTCTCTTTTCTTTCTTTTTCTTTTTTATCTTTTTCTTTTTTCTCTTTCTTTTTTCTCTCTTTCTTTCTTTTTTCTCTCTCTCTCTCTTTTTCTCTCTTTTTATCTCTCTCTCTTTTTTCTCTCTCTCTCTCTCTTTTTTTCTTATCGGCAAGATAATGTCACTTGGATTCCCACCTCCCCCCTTCTATTTACCCAAACTCGGCATGAGAGGTACAAAATGTATTAGGTGGTGCAAAAAAATAATGTCGTTTTCTCACGTACTAACATGTGAGAAAACGACATTATATTTTTGCACCAACCTAATAATATTTAAAGTCGAAATTGGATTGTAAGTGTATATAAGCCGAGGGAAGTAGAGAAATTGAACGTTGCATTAATAATGTTCTTCGTTGATACAAATGGGTTTTCAAAAATGTTGCTATTTAGCCCATAGCTGGGGAGAGATAAATTTACCAAGGATATTCGCGCATAACTCAATGTAACAAATCCGACGAAATATCCAATTTGACCATCTGATTTCTCCTTTTGAGCCGCTATTGCACCACCCGCACATCCAAGTAAATATAACAAACAAAAACCAGAGGTCCAACTGAAGTATTTAACAAGATACTATGTGGGGTATTTACTAAAATGATCTAGGTTGATTCATTAGTTTAGTAAGTTGGAATTTTTCTCTTGTAGAGAGTGTATTTACGGCTATTATTATATAATTCTAATTGGGCGCCTGCTGTAGAAGGAAATTTAACATCTTGAGTTCGCAGCTGTAAAAAGATCTCTCCTGAAGATGCTCAAAATGGGTTTATTCCTTGTACCTTTTCAGGAAATCGTTACTGTATAAGAACTTGATCAGGCTGAAAAAGGTGTATTGCTGCCGAAATCATATTTTCCAGGCTTGACAGAGTTCAAAAGCGGTAACGCAGCCCTGTGGGTGATGAATCATTTTTCACCTAATAATCTTTTCTTTTTTTTTTTTTTTATGAAGAAAAAATTTTGCTATTCGTATGACCGATGTTCGTACGATCAATATCCCTTAGTTCCACCAGTATAAACTGTCATAGGTATGAAGGCGAAAGGAACATAACCAGCATTCCGTACCTCATTTAACGACGACGTTGTTGGCGGCCCTATAAATTAGTATGAGTTTGTAGGATGTATAATAGTGTCCGAAACAATGATGAAGAGACAAGTAGGAAATCAATAAATCAGATTAGAACGAAAGAAAGACAAAAGTGTTATATATATATATATATATATATATATATATATATATATATATAGTACAGGTAATAGATCCGTTGGTATATAATGTAAAACTGATCCACCAAGACAGTTCAATGTATTTATTATAACGGGGCATGTGTATTATACAGCAAAAATTCCCAAATTACCTCAAATTGGTATAGTGTATTTCAAACCGACGCAACCTTATACCAGTGCTCTTCAGCCCTAGACTGAGTTCGTCTCGCAATCAGGAGTTTGAAATTTAATTTATTTAGCAGTCGAGGAAAAGGTACAGGGCTATCCAAAGAGACGCCTCGTCTAAAGAACCTGATATGGGGAGGGCGTCTAATGAGGGAGGGGCCGGTATAGGAGTTTATTTATGACCAAAACCTTAAGTTGTATATAAAGGAATTTAGGTCCCCGCTCGGAAATACCAAACTATACCTACAATAAATATGTTTCAATTGGATTAACAATGAATTGTCCTGCTATTTATCGATAGCTGGGGAAGGAGAAGAGGCTCCATACCTTTCTGAAGGGTATTAGCACGTAAGTGAATGTAATGAATAGCGGCTCGGATTGAGGAATCGGAGAGCCGAGTTGCGTGCGTGCGCATATATATATATATATATATATATATATATATATATATATATATATATATACTTACCTGCATATATGTTTATTTATGCACTTAGAATGTACATATATTAGTAATTTTTTATACTTGTACATAGTCGGTACCCACTCGCATCTGAGCATGGGGATCGCATATTCTTTCCTTATTTCCTTTCTGACCCGCTCCTGGTCGGTATAGCGGAGATGCCTGTGAAGACTCCGCCAACTTGTAAAATCGTGAGCAAGAGTTACAGAGTAATGTGAGAGGTGGACGCATCTGCACGAGACAGGGTGTCCGAGCTGCAAGTCGGACATCCTCTTCACTTTGACGGTTGAACTCAAATGTCACACCTCCCGCGCCACCGGATAGCTCCACCCCAGAAAACCGATACAGATACACATATATTAGTATCTTAAAAATGTATTTCAGATGTAATATTTTGAAATGAAGAAAAAAAAAACTTCTGTTATTTTTTATCCGTTTTTTCGTGAACACATCTTTCTTTCTTTACTTTGATAATTAAATATAATTATAAGTTTAGAAAAATCAGTTCCAAACGATATATATATATATATATATATATATATATATATATAGTCTTAAGATGTGCTTTATATTTATGGGATAAAGTGCTCAATATCAGAGAGAGCGTGTGTAAATATAAAAGTGAACATAGAAGTCAACACTTAGAAGCGACAGTCTGTTTCATGCTAGATGTAATCGTCAGGCCTGAGGACTGTCGCCCCTAAGAGTTGACTTCTATGTTCACTTTTATATTTACATATATATGTATAATATGTTGGTTCAGTATTAAACGGTTGGGTTTTACATAGGAGAACGACAAATAAACTTGGCTTAGTTTTTTTATATAAGTTTTGTAAATACACATGTGTTTGTGGACAGATAGCCTGTGAAATTTGTAATGTCCGACCAATCCCAACGTCCCTTTCATTAAACCTGACTTTTATTTCCTGACAATGGAAGTTAACACTTTCATAAATTTTTGCTCTCCTGGTTTTCATTACTTTCTGCGTCATTTTCTGTCCGCCTGATCAATAAACCTGTCGCTACTGTTGGCGGTTTTGCTCGTTTCTACCAATTATCAAATCTCGAATGTTTTTGACGACGGCACAAGAATGTCAACGAGAACGAAAATGATTCTCATTTCGTTGTAACTTTTCCCCCTCATCGCCTCTAATTACTGATTAGTATTATTTTGTGTTCTTTCAAAATGTTCAAATTGTAATTTAATTGTAAATGACCAGCCATCAATAAAATTCACTTGGGCTTTTCGATAACGAATATTCCTTCAGAGATTCAATAAAATAGCAATCATAGTCGTTTGCAAAATTACAAACGTATATTTACACTGTAATTTGGCTTGAATGGTCATGGGTATTCTTGTTTTGTCAAACACGCAAAAAGATTTCGTGCATAAATATAAAATGAAAGTAAAATCATTATACCCGCTTGTTTGGTAGACACATTTTGTTTCTGAAGTTTCGTTGAAAAATTTGTACCAATAAAATGTTTCCTTTTTTTTAATCTATTACAATTATTGGGATACCTTTGATCATATTAATGGTTCTTGAAAACATTGTATTGTCAAGATTTTAGTAAGTAACAAGAAAATGTAAAACAGTTAAATTTGACTTTCTTTTTCATCCACAAATCTATCAATACTTGGCAATATAGTAAGTAGGTCGATTTTTCCTGTTGAACAAAAAATTATCGTCGAAAGACGATTACAGTATTTTCTTTTTTTTTTTTCAATATTCATTAATCAACAATTCAAATTCACAGAAATATTGTTGATTGAATTTGTGTTTTTACGGTTTAACCTTTCAGTTGAATTCCATTCACTTGGGAAAGGTAAGAATTATCTTCTCCTCCCTCCCAGCTATGGATAAACAGCAGGACAGACCGGGTTCTATAAGCCTTGTATGGCAACTGGTCTATCGCAGAAATAAATGACAACCTTCTGCGGAAAAAAAATCTGCCTTGTCAGTTAGGTATCGAAAGAAACATGATCGCCTAAGCGTGTATCACGGATGGCACATAACTGACTGAGGTTAGTTAAAGCCAGAAAATATTTTTAGATTCTAAGAATGTTTTAGAGATAATAATGATTTACTGATACAAGTCATATTATTAGGTTGGTGCAAAAATAATTTCGTTTTCTCAGATAGTAACATATGTTAGAAAACGAAATTATTTTTGCACCAACCTAATAATTACATTATGTACATTATTCGAACTGCTATCTTCATCTTCATTGCCATATTCACAACGTTTCGACCGTTGTACGCTCCGGCCTTCTTCAGGTGATTGGAATTTCGCACCAAACCCTTTATTTCGTCTACCGGGCTATGTTGTTCTAGTTCCACGTACCATTCCTCTTCCTGATATCTGTAATTTCCCTCTAAGTCAACAGTCCACATGGCCCAGTAGATAAAGAGTAAATGAATGACTTCATAAAGTTGTGAGTGCAATACCAGACTACAGTAGTGGTGAACCAAAAACCATGGAGAGATGAGTTAAAAGGAAATGAGACACCCGGAAGAGGCATGGCACGTGGAACTAGAACACTGTACCCCCCCCATGGACGAAATAAAGGGTTCGGTTTGAAATTCCAAACACTTGGAGAAGGCCTGAGAGTACAACGGTCGAAACGTTGAGAATATATCAATGAAGATGAGGATGACAGTCCGAATAATGTAAATAATCACAATACCTCATCTCAGAGATATAGACAGATATTGTAGTCTTATTAATTCATTTACCTATAACTCATAGCAAGTGAATGGTATCTGCTTGGAAGCGAATATAACAAACCTGAGTGAAATTCGAACTCTACTTTTCGATTTTTAATTGCGACTCATTATCCATTACATCACACGCACATCCAATATTACAGCACCTGGTATCACCAAGCGGTCACCCATCTAGGTACTGATCAGGCTCGACGCTGCTTAACTTTGGCTATCACTCGAGAATTGGTGTTTCAATGTAATATGTATCTTAGACATCGCAGAAATAGGAGTGGGTAAATAGCAGAACTTAGATTAACATTTAGAAATTTATCAACTCTTGGCTAGATTGTGTTTCTCTACTTTCAGACCAGGATCAATGCATAGTATCTGTCTTCCTTATTAAATAATGAAGAAAACGAAATGGTCGCAGAGGTTCCAATCCTGCCGCATCAACTCCCTTACTGCACTGTCTGGGGGAAGGTCTGTGGAATATCGAGTGAGACAGTAGTCGCGTGGAATGGGCAATTTTTTGATTGGCCGAAAACAATCTCCACATTAAAAAGCAAAACAAAAATGTTCTTGTTTTTGCAACTGTGGAGACACAATCAAACCCTTAGCTATATGGAAGAAACGTTAGATTTTACACATGAGCACAAATTATTAAAAAAAGAAGCGATTTTCTTAATTGATAATTCTTATTCCCAGAAATATGTTATGGAAGATAGGATTTTTCAATGACCTTAGAAGCTTGCCAAGCAAGGTGATTTTACAAGCGTAGCTTAGATGTGACAATGCCGAAATTATGGGGCATTCAGCGAGAATCGAACTCACTATTCACTAATAATTGGGCTTGTGAGACAAGCTTACTAACTCTGACATAATATCGTAGTACCCAAATCGGTCAGTTATGTGCCATACGTCATAAACGATAGGTGATATTGAATCTTTTGATATTGACGAGGCAGATTTTTTTTTGCAGTCGACCAGTTGTCATCCAAGGCTCTAAAACCCGGTCTGTCCTGCTATTGGGGGAGAAGACGATTCATGCCTTCCCCAAGGTTATGTAATGGATTTGATTGGAATTTGAACACGGCTCTCCGATTCCTTAATCCAAGCCGCTATCCATTACTCAACCGTCTGTGATTTTACAATTGAGCGCATATGTGAAGTCGAAAGGCGCTTTCTGCCTTTTCACAATTTGAATAATTCCGTCTCTGGAAGATGGTTGGTATGAAAACGTGCAGAATTTTAAATGCAGTATGGCAAGCTTAACAGTTGTTGGCTATATGTGAAAGACGCAGAGTCTCAAAGTTGATTAGTAATGTGTAAACGAATGGCGATTTCCTCTTTCCGTTTTTTTTTTGTTTTGTTTTGTTTGTTTGTTCGTTCGGAATATGCATTAATCAAGAATCCAGTCTCATCTAGATGAGGTATTGTGAAATGTAGCCGAACTGTCAAGATGCCTTCTACCGATGTCTGGATATTGTTTCGAGACTTTCAACCGGTGCTCCATTTTTGTTTTATTTCATTTTATTTATGTATTTTATTATTCTTTTATAATGCATTTACATGAAAATTTCTTATTCCTGTAAGCAAAACTGTTCTGAAAACGAAGCGGGAAATGTCGGAAGAAAAAAAAAAACTAAATACTTTACAGAGAATAAAATTCAAGGTTTAAACAAACACTCCTGTTAAGGGATAGATTTAACGTAGTAGAAAATTTGACGAAATAATGGTTTTTATTATTATTATTAGTAGTAATATTAGTATTATTATTATTATTAGTAGTAGTAGTATTTTTAGTAGTGTTGGTACTAGCACTAGTATTGCTACTTGTACCAGTATTATTGATGATATAATATCGATGAATCGGAGAAGCAATAAATTATATATGGCCAAACAATTTCGTTCTTTTTTTTTCTTTTGTGTGTGTTTATTTCGAATATTAAGACAAAATAAGCAAGAACAAACGTTATTGCAGCACACTAGTTTTTCATTCCATCCCATATTCCAAGTAATTCTGTTCGAAGTGATTTGAAACTGTAATTTTTATGAAAATTTGTACTCCACTTATTCTGTGATCTTTGTATATATGTATATAAATCTGGTCGCCTCCACTATGAAGTATAGAGCTATCAACTCGATTACTAAGCGTTGTATTCGCTGCTTTTTTGTTGTTGTTTTATTTTTTTTTTTTTTTAGCAAGTAGGATTTTACGGGATGAAGTTGCTCGTATATCCAAGCTCCCCGCCTTCACTTTGTCTGGTTCCTAACCATGTTCACCGAGTTCAGTCTGCTGAATCTTGGAATTGAATTCCTATTTTTCAAATGTATTTGTCAAAAGCAAACTCAACCGCCTGAAATTTAAAAGTGGCATGTTAGTCCTCTTTCTCTCCGTCGATAAACTTTACGCTACGTGCACATGCGGTCTTCTGTAGAACAGGTGATAAAATACTGTCTATTTATTGGTAATTAGACGTTAGCTGATAATTCCGCTCTCTGGTTTAAGGCTTTGAACAAAAAAACGAGTTGCTAAATGATTTTAATTTCAAAACCCGAAGTTTGGAATAATAAATCGGTTCTTTTTGTCTTCTACAACAGTGTCTTTCAATTGAAAGGAACTTGGCTTTCAAGGGAAGAATTTGTAAGGCATTTCAGTCAGCTGTAAAAGACGTATAATAAGGAAATAATTACTGAATGACAATTCAAAAATAGTATTGACGGAACTTGGAATGGAAATAATGTGCCTTAGGACTCTGAGAGCCACTGTTCTATATGACATAGCCCCAGTTTTAGTCACGACAGAACGATATATACGTTATCCATATTTCTAATAGCAAGTTTAAGGACATGGATGGCAGAGAAAATAACTTTATTACGAATTGATTATTATGGCTATGCTGTGTAGCCATTTTTGTTAGTAAACAGATTATACTTATATATATATATATATATATATATATATATATAGTCTGAGTTGTTTTAATTAGACGATTCAATTATTACGCAAGTTACTTCCGATTCCTTTATCAAAATACAAGTTACATGTTAAGCCACCCTTGTTTAGTGATGATAAATACAAATTTCGAATGCATTCATACACACGTACGTCTATATGATAGCTTTCTTTGGAAAAAAGGTATATACCTCAACTGTTACTGCAAATTTACTTATCAGATCTTTAGATTATTATTATAATATTCAGACAAACAGGAAGATCCCAAAGGTGAAACTGCAATATCGAGTAAGATATTAGAATTTTTTTAAAATAAACATTGCGATGATTACTCTGCAATTTCTCTGGTGAGCCATCTTTTTTCATTTTTTTTAAATCGTCTCTAACTGGTCTGATCGGGATATGTTTCTCTTCGTAATTGATTTTAAGCAAATAAAGAGATGCATATATATGTATGGGCTTATCTTTCCTCATATTTCAAGAAATCGCAGACCGATAGACGAAGCACACACTGTTTAATTGATAAAAATATGGCGTCTTTTTCAAATAAGATGTGTCCATTATAATATCGTTTGATGTAATAATGTCGGATTTAAAATAAATACATTAATCCCTTTGAAATTAATTTTTCTTTCCGAATACGATCATGAGCAGATAACGTCTCTGGAGAAAAATAATGTAGATGAAGTGGGTGTGCTTTCCTATGTGTCTGTGTGAAATGAAAAACTCTCCCATCGTTTTCTGACATTCACCGTTCAGCAGTTCTTAGAAACCAGTGCACATCTCATTTGATTATAGTGGCAAAGGCTTGTGCAGAGACAACAGATTTTTTTTTTTTTTTTTTTTTAAGAGCTGAATACAGAGAACTGGTGTACATAGTGTGCCACGCTGCAAGATCTATCTTATATATTATTCCTAACTAATATGGGCACCACGAGGTGGTGTAATGGTTAACAAGCTTGTCTCTCTAGAACAATTACTGCTGAGTAGTGGGCTCGAAACTCTGTGGGTGAGCCCTACTTTCGGCCTAGCGCCACATCTAAGCTAAGCTTGGAAAATCGTTTGAGGCCCGTCGAGGCAAGCTCGTCTCGCTAGATCAATTACACCTGAGTAGTGAGTTCGTTCCTCACTTGGTGTCCGACTTTCGGCCTTGTGCTACATCTAAGCTACGCTCAGAAGAAACATTTGAGGCACCTCGAAGTGGTGTAATGGTTAACAAGCTTGTCTCGCTAGAACAATTACGACTGAGTATTGAATTCAATCCTCACTGGGTGCTCCCTACTTTCGGCCTTGTGCCTCATCTAAACATCGCTTGGAACAACTCTATTATTCTTAACTGATTATATATATATATATATATATATATATATAAAGCTTTTAAGGAAGGCTTCTAGGCTAATACGATAATAAATGGTGAAGCTCGGTTTACGACTGAAGAGGATATTTATTTTGTAAAAATCACACAATTGTGGCACAAGGCCGAGGGGAAATGAATTTGTAAGCTAGCTTAGATGCGGCACAAGGGCGAAAGTATGGGGGCGCCCAGTGAGAATCGAAGTTACTACTAAGTTATAATTGTTCCTGCGAGACTAGCCTGCTAACCATTACGCCACCTCAATGTGGCCTCCCCAACCTGAAGAGCGATGGTGACTACCGGGTGAATATTTATTTCCAACCAACCTCTCTTAACAAATCCTTGATCCTTTTACGTTAATGCGAGCAACCTCCTGGGCTTTATCCTTGGATATACATTATTTCTTATCTTCATCAACGACAATTCTGATGTCATCACTTCTCAAATCGTTATTTACGCTGATGCCATACATATTTTCTCCTGTCATAATAAGGGAGTTCAATTTTGGAACAGTGGCATTGCATTCAAGTTGAAAGGGGAGATGTGACATGACACAAAAAACATTTTTTTTTTCCAAATCGTTACCGTTTTTTCAGGAAACTACTTTAAAGGTTAAGTTTCGGTTCAAAATTGTAGTGTTGGAATTTCGTTCTAGTGATAAGTGAAAGCCTCATGAAATATATGATTTCCTGACTCTTTGCAAATTGTATTGGACAAGATGCAGGGTACAAGCATGTTATTACTAAATCATTGTGTCATAAAATAAGACATTTATTAGCTTCAAAGGGAAATTATACTGATCAATTTACCTATATTATGATGTAATATGATGTACAATGCAGTCATTTTACTGTGATTTTCAATAAACAATGCAAACTTAAAAATATTTGTCATATAATTTGTGTTCAGCAATATTATTGTGTTATATGCACTTTCATATATATATATATATATATATATATATATATATATATATATATATATTCTTTTTCATTCATTGTGTATCCTTTTTTGAAATCTTTGCCATTTTTATACACAGTTTTACTTATGCAACTGTTTTTTCTTTTACTGTGTTCAATATTTTGCTTGTGGTGATTCATAATTAGAATTTTGCTTTCAATGTATTTTCCATCCAATGTATCTAATACAAAATATATTAACTTTATTTGGATTTATTCTTGAAATAGTAAAATTCTGAAGTCAGTTTATAAGTAAAAACCTGCCCTAATTAGGTATTTTTTGACATTTTTCAGACGATTTTTAAAAGTAAATGCTCCAAAATTGATATCCGCTAAGAATATGAAGTTTGGTATCATTACCAATCCCATCAATCCCCAGCTTTTTACATCGAGTGAAATATTGGTTATCCAAGATAGAATAAAAAATCAACCTACCTTACCGTGATAAAACTAAAAAGTCCGATAGGTTCCATAAACTAAAACAGTTTCGAAAATGAACTATAATCTGCTGTCGCTTAATTCGAAAAATGGAAAAAAGCACATGAGCAGCCCACCGTGTCCTGCTAAAGTTTTAATTATGGTTTAATTAGACGGTATCAGTTGTAACTGCGACGAAAACTGAAATTGAAGTTAAACCTTTCATAAAGAATTGTTTTTTAAACCTGACACTCTGTTCGTTATTTAAATTTATTTTTAATCGCGTTTAATTACAGTAATTATTACCTGTTACTTCAGGTCGTTTATGATTCGCCGAGATCGAGAAACAGACGGACACACGTACACTGCACTTTATTTATATAGGAAAAATAGAAAAAAAATCATCTTCTAAGCATTAATAATAATATTAATAACGTCTACATTTTTGGTTTCCTTGCAATGGCTTATTTAACAGCAGTTTTTTTTTTTGTTTTGTTTTTTTATCGAAATTACCTTAATCTTTCATCGTTCAGAAATGCTTGCAATAAACGTACAGCCATTACGTATTTTCAGATAACGGCAATCCATTTTGAATATCTTCAGAACCGAATGCATAGCCTGAATGTCCCTTACATGCAAGCCACCTATCTTCAACTGGCGTTTACCGCGGCTTGCATGTAGGATTACTTGGCAAACAATCGGTGTATAGCACATGCATGAACAAATATTCCCCTATGCAATTAATCGCTCGTCATTACTGCTTGCATTGTGTTAGTGGCATACTCAACGATATTTCACTAAATTTTGTTTGAAATATGGACATTTTGCCCAGAAATTATTTCAATGATCATTCAATGAATAAAATCAGATTACAATGTTGTTCTTTCTTTTTTTTTTTTTTTTTTTTTTTTAACGCCATTTTCCGTTCTCTCCATAAATTCCATCATTATGTGTGAAATTCTATTATTTCTTGAAGATGGAATGCTTTCTCATTGTCTTTTGTCGGCACAAGGCCAGTAGGCTGAAAACCTCGGTCACGATGACTTGTGACTTTGTGCTTGTACTCCCATCAACGGCCTCGGAACAGTTCCCTCTGCTCAATTTCACTCAGAAAATAACCGTTCTAACTAATCGGCTACTCTTTGTACCTAGTAGCGATCTAGAAAATATCTAACTCCTATTTCTATATCCTATTTTTGAAAGAGTTAGATCAGGCCAGAAATGGGGGAACTGTTTTCATATCTCGACCGGAAGATATCAGTTCTTCTCACTTTCCAGTCTTCATAATTCACACGTTTCTAAGTGGCTTTCTGGGTGATGAATTGGGGCCGATTTAAATTAATATGAAATCACCCAACTGCAATAATAAAACGATGAAATCCTAGCCTCTTACTAATGAAAAAAAAAGTCTGAATTTCTGTGATAAGGAGTCATTTAGATTACTGTATATATTATTTAATCTACGAGGAGAATTGAGGGCGGACATTCTTCATCTAGCGATGTCTAGTTTTTATATACTACTGTTCAGTCAACGGTCTCTCTGTTTTCACTGAGTGTAATTTTAATTTCTTGGTCTAGAGGTTGTACTCAGAATTATTTAATCACCAAAATTCAGAAGAAAAGCGCTTTAATACTCTGTTCCATGGGACAGTCATGAGTGTAGAAATTGGAGGCTCACTACCGGATTCTGAAACCACTTCAGATTACTCGGAACGATATACACCTGAGGAAGGCCGGAGGGCAGAAAGCCTGAAACATTGTGATAATAACAGCAAAAACGAATACGGTACTCAGTGAAAATATCAATAATTGTATTACTATCAACTACGAATAGCTGGCCTTTTTCAGGAATTAAAAAAACTGTCCGTGTATCAGTTACGGAACACAAGGAAAACAAAATGAAATAAAACTTAAAGTACGTTTTCTGTCATTGTCAATGAAACATATATTACCGATAGATTCCTGGTCAAATACACTACTATATTAAAAGAAAATAAAAACTGGCCCGAACAAATGGAAAAGTCTTACGACGACACAATAGTGGAGCGCTTTCGATGGCAATATTTTGAAATCCACATGACAGGACAATAGTTTGCCGTGTCATATTGTCTTTAACGATCACAGCTATGTAAATAAATCAACATCGTGTCAAGAGTCTAAACTAACACGTCCGGTCCGTGCGTGTGAAATCTATCACGGAAAGAGGCTTTGGGCAGCCTATCTGAACAGACCTTTCGATCATAATTTTAGAGAGAGACTGGTGTTGATCGAAAAGAAAAGTGAACTTATATTTGACCAGAAACCAGTTTTAAGCAGTCAGATCGATATATGGACTGACTGATAGCGTCATTCTTTTTCTTTTTTATTACTTTTTTTTTTTTTTTTTTGCTTTCGATTTTTTTTTTTTTTTTTTCTGCTTTCGTCTTTTTTTTTCTTCTTTTTCTTTTTTGCTTTCGTTTTTTTTCTTTTTTGCTTTGGTTTATTTTTTTTTTTTGCTTTCGTTTTTTTTTTTTTTTTTTTTGCTTTCGATATTTTTTTTGCTTTCGATTTTTTTTTTCTTTTTCGCTTTCGTTTTTTTTTCTTTTTGCTTTCGAATTTTTTTTTGCTTCCGTTTTTCTTTTTTACTTTGTTTTTTTTATTTTTTTTCTTTGTTACTTTCGATTTTTTTTTTTTTTTTTTTTTTTGCTTTTTAAGAACTAATGCCTTTCTGTCGAAGCTAGGGGTCATGATTATGTTTTCTTCGCACTAAATGCGCAAATAATTGACGCTCTAAATGAAAAACCAGAAGTGAGTTTGTATTCTAATCGAGTTCTTTACATTTAATTAGGCGAAAATACTCTTGGGAAAGGCAAGAGTCTATCATTTCACCACTACTCTGTCTTTACTGTAAATAAAAACGGATCTTTCATAGAATACAAAATATGACTCTGGTTTAAATAACCACCAAAATGTTAAGCAATAGAAAACAAATCAATTAATGTAACAGAATTTCGGGTCTGTCTTGAGGTTCAAGTAACAAAGTATTTACTGTTTACGCTGGGCTTACATGCCAAAGTCTGCCGTTTAGATTTGCATTTTCAAAGCCACTACATCGAATGCTGATATTCTAAGCAAGCGGATTTTCCATAATGAAAAAGTTGGCATCATTTTTTCAGTCCAATTAGAATCATTACAGTTTTCCCATTACTATAGAGTGTATCACAGAAGTTCACCTAAGGATATAAAAATCTAATTATTAAAAATAAGAATTATGATAATTTTTTTTTTTTGTTTTGCTTTTTCGAAATAAAAATTCAATCACTGAATATATATTTTTATTTAATTAACTAATTAATTAATTACTATGACGTAATTCATTAACATTCACCTTCACACTGACGCTATCTTTCGATATCATTCTTCATAAAAGTGGTTAATAACTATGGAAATGCTAAATTACCTCGAGTTTATTGGTCAATACACGTCTCTTGAAGTATTCACAAAGAAAATAAACGGGAAGCGCCAGATAGTAAGAACAAGGTGGCCATAAAATGTCGGAATTTCGTGAAATTCTCCTGAGAAGAGTAGTTTGAATAGAATCTCATTTGTTGCTCGGACCTTGTGTGCAGAAACTCTGGTTTCAACCGCATTTCAGGGTCGCCCAGCACTGCTGGACATGAAATTTTTGTTATCATGACACGCTATCACGCCGTATTGTCGTTGCACTGCCATCTTCATATTAATAAGTAAATAAAAGAAAAGTTCACGATTTCCTTTCTTTGTTTAGTTGTGTATTTTTCCATGGGCCATTTCGTTATGTTAATAAAAATTCTGAAAGAAAAATAAAGGAAAACTAATGCCAAATCTGATGTTATGTGACTTTTGGGACACCCTGTATTTTGAAACGATATTTGCTGTCGTGTGCAGATTTCATTATCGCAAACCATTCAGTCTGCCTGAAGCAATACTGACCGGTTGAAATATTTATTTCCTGCAAGGGTCAATGTTTTGTACACGAGACGGTTTTAAAACCAATAAAAATAATTATTTTGAAATTATTCGTGCCATTTTTCATTTGAGAACAAGGCGTAAAAACCTCCTGAACAAGAATTCATGCGCCTTGGCATCTAAAGAAATTACGATTACAAAATTTGAATGATATAACTCCATTGTCCGCAGGCAACATATTTAAAATCATACATGTTACTAACACACACACACACACACACACACACATATATATATATATATATATATATATATATATATATATATATACATACATATTTTTAATATATATATATATATATATATATATATATATACATACATATTTTTAATATATATATATATATATATATATATATATAATATTATTATAAATTAATAGATTTAAAATATGGTTTCTTCCCTACACAATTCTAACCATGTTTCAAAAATGCAAACTAAAAGCCCCGAATTTAATTTTGTAATTAAAGAAATTAGTTCGATTTCATCTTGAAGCGAATTTTAGAGTAACTTTTAAAATTACTGGGTTTTAAAGACACAGCAAAAATCATAATTCAAGTTTCCAAGGTTACAGATAAATTCACTTCCACTAGACAGGCGTGTCTGCGTGTTCATTATGTCTGTATTTTGATGTATCAGTTATTAGTTACGTTTTGGTAGGTGATAGGGATGTATTTTTCAATGAAATCTAACATCCGTTAAATGCATGTCGTCTGTTTTTTCTTTTTTTCAATTTTATTGTTAACGGCTAAAA
This sequence comes from Acanthosepion lycidas, assembly GCA_963932145.1. NCBI lineage: Eukaryota > Metazoa > Mollusca > Cephalopoda > Sepiida > Sepiidae > Acanthosepion > Acanthosepion lycidas. The sequence goes on from OZ010595.1 coordinate 66,140,389, forward strand.
TTCTTACGACATTTTTTTTCTATTTGTATATTTAAAGATTTTGTGGGGCTGTTTAGGTTAGAATACGTTTTATTTAACTACGATTTGAAATATTTTCATTTTTCATTTTAATTTTTAATTTTTGTAAAAATAAAAGTATCTATAAGAACACCGGATTATATATCTTACTGTCCTTTATTTTTATTTATTTTTATAAATATATATATATATATATATATAATAAGCGAGAAGTCACAAACGTTTTTTTTTGTTTTTTTTGTAACGTGGATTTTAAAAAAATATGTTTTATAAAACATACTTTATTTTTTAAAATCCACATTACCATCAAAAACGTTTGCGGCTTTTCTCTTCTTTTTAATATACACACTTTTCTCTCGCTGGAACTACTATAACCTCTTCCTTACATATATATATATATATATATATATATATATAATGATAATTAGTTACCAAAATATATATATAATGTAATAGACCATTGCCATTTGTAATAAGAAAAAGTGCCAGCATACAATCTATTATTCCATCTAGCCAATTCGACTGTAAATTTAGGAGCCCTTGTTGCCAATCCAGCACTGCGTTTAAATTCATGAAATCTAGTTACCATAAAGTAAAGTTAATCACAACAATTACCATGACAGTATTTACAGAAAACCCACAGGCAAGCGAAATTACGGTGGTTGGAAATCGACTGAAGCCGAGATGCTTGGCCAGGACCAATAGCATTGCGGATTCTTCTTTGGTTTTTAATCAAGAATCTCCACATTGGAGCAGCATCAGACCATGTGTGACAGTAATATTCAGAACCTGGACTAATGGTAGACTTAAAAATATCTAAGATAGATTCTGGAGGGATAAGTTGACGGACATGATACAATTATTACACTTCATGTCAGCAGAGACAGTTAGCCCAAAAAAGGCCTAACAAGTCATTCTACTGAAAGTTAGCATCAGCTATGCTGATGGAAGTGGGGAAAGTTGTCACTCTGATGATTAAGAAAGGCAGTTTCGTTTTGGTAGCTTTTTTCCATCTTTTTTCTCGCTTATTTTTACTTTTTCTTTGCTTTTTTTCATTCATTTTCCTTTTTTTTTTGTATTTTTCTTTTGTCTTTTCTTGCTTTTGTTTTTTTCTCTTTTTCTTCTTTTTCTCTTTTTCTTGCTTTTCTTTTTTCTCTTTTTCTTGCTTTTCTTTTTTCTCTTTTTCTTGCTTTTCTTTTTTCTCTTTTTCTTGCTTTTCTTTTTTCTCTTTTTCTTGCTTTTCTTTTTTCTCTTTTTCTTGCTTTTCTTTTTTCTCTTTTTCTTGCTTTTCTTTTTTCTCTTTTTCTTGCTTTTCTTTTTTCTCTTTTTCTTGCTTTTCTTTTTTCTCTTTTTCTTGCTTTTCTTGCTTCTCTTTTTCTTGCTTTTCTTGCTTCTCTTTTTCTTGCTTTTCTTGCTTCTCTTTTTCTTGCTTTTCTTTTTTCTCTGTTTCTTGCTTTTCTTGGTTTTTCTTTTTTCTCTTTTTCTTGCTTTTCTTTTTTCTCTGTTTCTTGCTTTTCTTGTTTCTCGCTTTTCTTGCTTCTTGCTTTTCTTGCTTCTCTTTTTCATTTACGTTTTTTCTCTTTCACATTTTCGCTTTTTCTTTTTGTTCTTATTTATTTTTTTATTCCTTTCATTTTTATTTGAACAGTGATATCTTGTTTGCTGTCATCTAGGAGACCGTCTGTTTTCATGTTGAAATCCCACAGTATCTTTGCTTGTTATGTTTTTAATCTGCTTGTTTGTCTTATGAGCTGCCTCCAAGTTGCTATCTGAAATCTCAAACGACTTCAAGTGAGTAAACTATGATTGTTGTTACAGCTGATTGGATATACAGCTGGCATTCTCGACGTAACATTTCATGATTTTGCGGTGTCTTTGTGTTGTGTATAGTCCTTTTCTCTTCCATTAAAATATGTGTGTGTGTGTGTATATATATATATATGAGAAAGTGTAAAATGTTTACTTGTGACGCGTTTTGTCCTTCGGGAGTTCTTAGGAATAAATTTATGTTGGTACGACTACACATGCGCACGAATGACTGACCTGGGTATTTTAGTATTGGGGTGATGTTTTTATTTATTTAGTCTTTTTCTTTACATCTTTTTTGTTAGTAGATATCCCACAGTGTAGTAATAGATCTGCCAAGAATGGTAAAATGTTATATGAGCCAGATCGCAAATTTACTGCAGATAACCTTGCAATTTCTAGACATATACCTCGTTGTGAATTGTTTTCTTTTTTGATCAGAGTATCATTTTTTTTTTATTTAAAAATTGTTGTCAGTCTCGTTACGATGGGCAATCAACTCATCTGACATATTGTTTTGTAAAATGTCCCTTTTGTGTTCATCTGTAGGCGTACAAACATAGAAAATTTAGTCTAATGAAGTCCTGACGGACGAAACACGTGTATAATGTTCAGGTAGATTTTATGTAAAGACAACATATGTAAACATTAAACAGTCTGAAAAACTAAAATTTTCAAAGGTGTAAAATTCAGTAAACTCAGAAGAACCTTTAAAATGGTTTCAGTAGATATATGAAAATATGTGTGCAAATCTCAGTAGTATAGTTCCATATCCTGTAATTTTGATAATTCATATTATTTTGACTATAAAAATAGAATTGCTAATCGGTGTCAACAGATCTGTCATGCGTTAAGATAACACAATCACTGAGTCCTTACAAATTGTTTGAAACTTTATATGCTTAAACAACAATTTTTCACATGTCATTCTTTTCAGCTGAAATGAGAGATTAATATTTTCGCTATTGAAGTTCACCCAACCCAAGGTTCAGGAACCATTAGAAGTTAGTGTTACTTAGTGAGGTACGTTTAAAGCGGACATTATGAGTATATGGAGGACAACCACTGACCCTCTCTTTTGTGGTCAAGTAGGTAGTGTTTAGGGAAACCTATAAGCAGGATTTGGTTTCACAAAGTAGCAGATCTTTGGAAGAATCTTTTTAAATGGAACTTCATCTTTAGAGTTGAAATTAGGAAAGTCATGTCTCAAGAAGAGACTGGGAAATAAAGATATTAGGAAGGAAGACGTGTAAAGGGTACATTTTTAAAACTATATCTATGATGAAGGCGATCCTGACTCTCGGCAAATTCTTCTTATCGGTGTATGTCCATTCATTCTTGGGATTCGTTTAGCTTCCTCCTCAATTTGCATTTCAGTTTTCCTTTTCTTTTACTGGCTGCAACCCAAGACTCGAGAGTCCACTCTACTCAGCTGTTTAACCTGACAGGAGAAGTTTCATGCTTTTCCTAATGTCATTAGTGTGAAAATGTGCTCAGAGAGACTAACATGAGATTTGAACTCAACCTGACTATTTTAATTTCCTCCGCAAAAACTGTGTTCATAAACTGTAGTAATAAACACTGTTACAAAATTGATTTATTGCTCTCCCACTTCTTTCTTTCTTTCTCTCTACCACTTCTTTCTTTCTTTCTCTCTCCCACTTCTTTCTTTCTCTCTCTCTAACACTTCTTTCTTTCTCTCTACCACTTCTTTCTTTCTTTCTCTCTACCACTTCTTTCTTTCTTTCTCTCTACCACTTCTTTCTTTCTTTCTCTCTACCACTTCTTTCTTTCTTTCTCTCTCTCTCTACCACTTCTTTGTTTCTTTCTCTCTCTCTCTACCACTTCTTTCTTTCTCTCTCTCTCTCTCTCTACCACTTCTTTCTTTCTCTCTACCACTTCTTTCTTTCTCTCTACCACTTCTTTCTTTCTCTCTCTACCACTTCTTTCTTTCTCTCTCTCTACCACTTCTTTCTTTCTCTCTCTCTACCACTTCTTTCTTTCTCTCTCTCTACCACTTCTTTCTTTCTTTCTCTCTACCACTTCTTTCTTTCTTTCTCTCTACCACTTCTTTCTTTCTTTCTCTCTACCACTTCTTTCTTTCTCTCTCTCTACCACTTCTTTCTTTCTCTCTCTCTATCACTTCTTTCTTTCTCTCTATCACTTCTTTCTTTCTCTCTATCACTTCTTTCTTTCTCTCTACCACTTCTTTCTTTCTTTCTCTCTACCACTTCTTTCTTTCTTTCTCTCTACCACTTCTTTCTTTCTCTCTCTCTACCACTTCTTTCTTTCTTTCTCTCTACCACTTCTTTCTTTCTTTCTCTCTACCACTTCTTTCTTTCTTTCTCTCTACCACTTCTTTCTTTCTTTCTCTCTACCACTTCTTTCTTTCTTTCTCTCTACCACTTCTTTCTTTCTTTCTCTCTACCACTTCTTTCTTTCTCTCTCTCTACCACTTCTTTCTTTCTTTCTCTCTACCACTTCTTTCTTTCTTTCTCTCTACCACTTCTTTCTTTCTTTCTCTCTACCACTTCTTTCTTTCTCTCTCTCTACCACTTCTTTCTTTCTCTCTACCACTTCTTTCTTTCTTTCTCTCTCTCTCTCTACCACTTCTTTCTTTCTCTCTCTCTACCACTTCTTTCTCTCTCTCTCTCTACCACTTCTTTCTTTCTCTCTACCACTTCTTTCTTTCTCTCTACCACTTCTTTCTTTCTTTCTCTCTACCACTTCTTTCTTTCTTTCTCTCTACCACTTCTTTCTTTCTCTCTCTACCACTTCTTTCTTTCTCTCTCTCTACCACTTCTTTCTTTCTCTCTCTCTACCACTTCTTTCTCTCTCTCTACCACTTCTTTCTTTCTCTCTCTCTACCACTTCTTTCTTTCTCTCTCTCTACCACTTCTTTCTCTCTCTCTCTCTACCACTTCTTTCTCTCTCTCTCTACCACTTCTTTCTTTCTTTCTCTCTACCACTTCTTTCTTTCTTTCTCTCTACCACTTCTTTCTTTCTTTCTCTCTACCACTTCTTTCTTTCTTTCTCTCTACCACTTCTTTCTTTCTTTCTCTCTACCACTTCTTTCTTTCTTTCTCTCTACCACTTCTTTCTTTCTTTCTCTCTACCACTTCTTTCTTTCTTTCTCTCTACCACTTCTTTCTTTCTTTCTCTCTACCACTTCTTTCTTTCTTTCTCTCTACCACTTCTTTCTTTCTTTCTCTCTACCACTTCTTTCTTTCTTTCTCTCTCTCTCTACCACTTCTTTCTTTCCCTCTCTCTCTACCACTTCTTTCTTTCTCTCTCTCTACCACTTGTTTCTTTCTTTCTCTCTACCACTTGTTTCTTTCTCTCTCTCTACCACTTGTTTCTTTCTCTCTCTCTACCACTTGTTTCTTTCTCTCTCTCTACCACTTGTTTCTTTCTCTCTCTCTACCACTTGTTTCTTTCTCTCTCTCTACCACTTGTTTCTTTCTCTCTCTCTACCACTTCTTTCTCTCTCTCTACCACTTCTTTCTTTCTCTCTCTCTACCACTTCTTTCTTTCTCTCTCTCTCTCTCTCTATCACTTCTTTCTTTCTTTCTCTCTCTCTACCACTTCTTTCTTTCTTTCTCTCTACCACTTCTTTCTTTCTTTCTCTCTACCACTTCTTTCTTTCTCTCTCTCTACCACTTCTTTCTTTCTCTCTACCACTTCTTTCTTTCTCTCTCTCTCTACCACTTCTTTCTTTCTCTCTCTCTACCACTTCTTTCTTTCTCTCTCTCTCTCTCTCTATCACTTCTTTCTTTCTTTCTCTCTCTCTACCACTTCTTTCTTTCTTTCTCTCTACCACTTCTTTCTTTCTTTCTCTCTACCACTTCTTTCTTTCTCTCTCTCTACCACTTCTTTCTTTCTCTCTACCACTTCTTTCTTTCTCTCTCTCTCTACCACTTCTTTCTTTCTCTCTCTCTCTACCACTTCTTTCTTTCTCTCTCTCTCTCTACCACTTCTTTCTTTCTCTCTCTCTCTACCACTTCTTTCTTTCTTTCTCTCTCTACCACTTCTTTCTTTCTCTCTCTCTACCACTTCTTTCTTTCTCTCTCTCTCTCTACCACTTCTTTCTTTCTCTCTCTCTCTCTACCACTTCTTTCTTTCTCTCTCTCTCTCTACCACTTCTTCTTTTCTTCTCTTTTCTTTCTTTCTTTTCTTTCTTTCTTTTCTTTCTCTCTCTACCACCTTTTGTTTTTTCTCCCTCCCACTTTACTTTCTCTGTCTCTCTCCTACTCTACATGTTCCAAGTTTTTATTCATCCCGCAGAATTAAAGAACCTCTAAAAGTTTCCTATTGTTTACATGACAGACACTTAGACAGGAATCTAAATATAATTCTTCCTTTATGAATATCATAAGAAGCAAGAAAAGCACCTATTATACAATTGCCCGACGGACAACAATTTCTTCACTAATCTGTCTTTTATTAATTCCGAATATATTACAGTCGTTTGTGCTTATTTTGTGTCTTTTTCAATTTCTACGTTAATAACAATTGATCGTGATAATGAGAAATTGCAAAACGAAGCCATGATTTCTCTTGAGTTGAGAAAATTTGCGATCTACATAAAATTTTATGTGGTTGTCTGAGAATGCAAGTAAGCTGGTGGAAATTATATTTGCCAAAACATTTTTTTCTAAGGAACAAATCTTAGCGAGCTTATGCACAAGTAGCATAGCGACATCTTTTGCATAATCTAAAGAATATCTTAGAAGTGCTATTCATTTTTACACATTATGTTTATTACTTTTGTCCGCCATTCACAAGAATTTGTAAAATATTCAAAAGCTTGGAAGATGGAATCTTCGTTACGTTTAAAAACTTCTCATTATATATATATATATATATATATATATATATATATATATAATGAAAACTCTTAGGGAATGTGATGCCGGGGCCAAGATGGCAAATGACTGACCGGAAAGCCAGTGTTAGAAGTGCAGTTCTGATAGTGCTTGATGGATTTTGTCTAACTTTTAAACCAAATCGGTTCGAATGGAGCAGTCGCCCACAAGAATTTCGAAAAGTCAACACGCCTCTTGTCACCAGATTTCTCAGAACGGCTAGCCCGCACGTGACGGAATGCGAAACTAAAAATTCCCTATGTGCCTCTCTATCTTCGTCCCGATTTTGCCCTACAATCGACGCTATTAGGTTTCTCTAAAAGCCACTATGAAAAAAATAATAGTTTTTGAAGAAACTAACGGTGGTTGGTTGTTTTATTAATACGTGTCAAAACAAATATAACGGTTGCCTTTTCCAGGATAAGATTTAATATGTCAACCTAAAGAGAAAATTCTGCGGTTGGGGAGTGTTTCTTCTCTGCTTGGTCAGAGCAAAAAAAGAATTCGTACAAATTGCGATAAACTTTTTTCCTGTACAAAACTATAATGAATTGTTTTGAATTATAAAAGAACAAGCTGGTGCCGCTAATTGTTACATAATAGAGCCATGCTGTAAGCGCAATGTAAAACAAAATATTTATAGATCCAGGCAAGGAAGTTCTTTCATACGTGACTAGAAAGACTGAATTTTTCCCATCGCAGAATCTTTTGAGACATGATCGTCCATTCCAGAATTAACATGAAATACATACATCGTATCAATACAGTTTTCCGATACAATCTTTTAGTCAAAGTTTGAATATACAAACCAACAAATTGTGTGGATGCAGTGAGCATAACAAATACACCGGTCGACATTGTCTTTCGACCCAAATGTTGTTGGGGAATGGACACTTGTTTTTCGTCTATTTTTTTCACGCTGAATCTGAAAATCAAATCCATTTTTCCTATCTCGTCATGTTTTCTCAGTACAGATAAATTATATTTTTCTTAAAATAGACCAGACTAGCCATTTCACAGTGATATGCCAGGGCCAAGTAGAACCAACCTTAAACGTTTTCAGGTTAGAAAAACTTATCATAAAAGAAAAAGTTTCCCAATAACTTAAAGAATGTATTTTCAATGTTTTCAGTTCAGAATAAATTTCGGAAAAATCTGACACAAAATTAAATTCAGGCAAACATCTGACATGAATTTTTTTTTAATCAAAACAGACAAAAAAGATATTAATGGAACCAAAAACATTCATTTTTATCCAACCAATGTAATAAATTTTCTCTTCTTGGTAAATCTACGGTTCTTTTGAAAAGATCTCTTTTGATGCTCCAACAGAAATCAGCCATCATGTTAACAACCCATCTGTTCGTTGTATCTTTCTTCCATTACCTTGAGATCCCGATGAAACCTGTCTTTGTTCATCACTATAATCCCCAAGATTATTAGGAAACTAAACAGAATAATATTATTAGGTGACTAAACAGAAATTGAATCTTGATACTCGTGTTACTCACGAGTATTTTCTGAGAAGTTTTCCCACCACACCCTCTAGTTCTCTGCACTTCTTGACCGAAGAAAATTGCGGACAACAACTACAAATGCTTCGTATGTCACTTCTACTCAAATACACTCGGCTAACACGCATTTATCGATATTCCTAAGCATATTATACATTGACCGCCTGACAATACCATACCGCCGTCAGTATCAAGTGATATGATAAAATCTTATTACGGTTTCCGTCTTAAATTGAAAAGTATGAATAAAAATTAAAATCGCTCTTCTTGAAAGACTTCTGAAGAGTTTCTTCTATGAAAAGTGGAGAAGAAACATAATTCCCTAAGTTTTAACAATCTAAGAACATTGAGGGCACTGGAAGATTTTCCAGTGAGATATCTCGCATAAAATCCATCAGTTTCAGGTCAGCTTATCTAAAATGAAATAGCTTTGAATTCATTTTGAAAGTTATTTAGATACTTTTTCTTGAATGATAAATAATTGTAACATGAAACAAAATGTTTCAACTACGTCAATCGCATCGTTAAGTAGTGGCATGTCCCAGAGAATTAGGCATTTTGTTCCATTTTAAGAAAAGTAGAAATTATCTCTAATGAGAAAACGTTATGTGATGGGGGGAAAAATGGACTGATTTTTAAATTCAGCGTGAAAAATAGTTGAGAAACATGTGCCCATTGCTGAAGAACATTTGGGTCGAAAAAAATGTCAACAGGTATTATCGACAAGAATTGCGAAAGTTGCGAGTCTGACTGTGTTTTTCATTAAGTTCCTTTGTGAAATGCATGAATATATGTCTCCCCTATCCATCCGTGCTATGCGTTAATTTTCAGTGTATATCGGGATCTATTGCCTATGTTGGTAGCCATTATATGTGTAAGACGACTAAGAATTCAAAATCGTGAAGTTAACTGAAAAACATTCCATTGTGTTTCCCAAGAAATGAGAACAATTCAGATATTAAAGAAAAAGTATATATGCAAATCTTTGTTTCCCACCAGAAGGAAAATGTTTTTTAGAACAAACACACTAAAATATATCTTCCAACAAAGTTTGAGATGTTCAGTAGATTAACATAGTTTCTTTTCTCTTTCTTGCCAAGCATCAGTCTATATTTCTTAGATGAGGTATTATGTACACTATTTATATTATTCGGACTATTGTCCTCATCTTTATTGCCATATTTATTACAACGTTTCGGCCTTCTTCAGGAGGTTGGAAGAAGGCCGGAGCGTACAACGGCCGCGACGTTGTAATAAATATCGCGACAAAGATGAGGAAAATAGTGCGAATAATGTAAATAGTGTATATTAACGTTTTGTATTTAAATAAATATGAGCAAAAACCATGTAGCCTTGGGACTCTTTTTTTCTTTTATTAATTGTTCCTCTAATACAATGGCACAAGAGACACTCAAGGTAGATGTTTAGTGAGAGATTTTGTTTCACAATAATCCGAGGAGGGGAGAAATATAGTTTATGAGAATATATATTAAAGATGGCAGTTAACACTAGAATTGACGTTAAGATTTTTGTGATTGGGAAAGCATACTCTCCGGAATTTCCCTCCACCCACAGTAACTGTTCATGGGAAGATTACCAAATGGAACTTCCTCCCTACAAATGGAGCATGATAGGGATAGGAATGATTCATTCCATGGAGAAAGTGCGATATAAACAGCGATTGAATAGCGAGAGGTTTGTGATCATTTTTTTCTTCTCAGGGAAAGGGGTTGTTGAGTGGAAAATAATTTATTACACGTTGGTAGTGAGGTAAAAGCTAATATATTACCTCAAAATACAGTGAAGAAGTAGATGCTGATAAATTCTCATTATCATGTTTTATTTTCCCTCTAAGCTGTGGGAAAATAAATGAAATTACCTGCAGTCAAACGTGGGAGGCGGAGTTTTTGCCATGGTTTGTTTTGAAAGCGACACCGCTCCGAGGACAGGTTTTTTTTTTTTTTTTTTTTTTTTTTTTACCAGAAGGGGTAGAATGCGCAGGTCTGCTACCTTGTTACTTAAGGTCTGCCTCCTTTCCTTTTTTGTGAGAAAATTTTAACAGAGTTCCGCGGGCTCCCTTCTCTCATTGTTGATTGATCCCTGACGAAAATTTGGGTCGGGAGACTAGGCAGTGTTTCGCAACACTTACTCTACTGGACCGCCTTCTGATCTACCCTTTGAATTGAAAGAAATTTTTGACAAATCCGAATATCCGGCAGCAAGGCTTCTGATCCGGAGGTTTTGAGGAGCGTGGAATCACCTCTTAATTACTGGTGTACCCATGTACACCCTAACCCGTGTTGATAGAACCTGTTAGAGTTCCAGCTATGGGCAGATAGTTAACTCCCAAACTGGGGTCAAAACAAAGTGTAAAAAATGGGTTTTAATATCAGCAATACATTTAAAAAAGATATTATCAACTATAATATCTAGTGGGCCCTAAGTAAGACATCGAGGTTGATATACCCTAAAAGAAGCTAAATCAATCTCACAATTTAATCCGAAAAGTTTAACTTTGCTATTATAAATGATATACCTTGGAGGGGGGATACTTTGGTAATACTTTTGTTTACCTCTTTCCAGACAAATCTGACTGACTAGCTTAATACGCTGGTTTTTAAACGAATCTAATAATATCAAGATGTAATGGAATAACCAGTCATCCCCATGAATGATTACAGTATAGGTAGCAAGTACCGATAAAACCAACTGTTTACGAGAGACAAGGGGGATAGTGAGAGAGACGACGAAATTTTTATGGCATGGGGCGCGTTTTGTAGGTCTCCCTTGAAAGAATGCGGTATTATGGTGTATGAAGAATTGAGTGATGATGGACGAGTTTTAGGGTGAATGTAAAAATTGTAATGCGTGAATGGGTCGTGAATCGGATTAGCTAGGTATAAACACCCTTTTTCGGCCTTGTGCCATAATTATGTATTGTTACATAATAAATATCAGAGTGACAGAGACGACGCAAGCATGTCCGACCTTCCAATTTAATTTTCCATATGTTGTTCCATGTTTCATAGAACTCGGATTCGATTGCAAAAACATAACTAGATATTCATTACTAAAAATGCCCCCAATCCTATAACCCCGAATATAAGCCAACAAAGACAGATGACAGAGGGGGTTAGTAAATGTAAAGAGATCACAAGTACATTTTATTTCCCCTGTTACCATAACAATAGCTATCATTTAGAAAAAGATTATGTAAAAGTAAATATACCTTCTTTTGTCTTTGATTCGTCAATGCTTGTTTTTGGTTTTTTTGCCATGACTTCGGGTATAAAACTGAAGATGCGCCTGATCTCTGAAAAAGAAACCTTATTTTTAGACTAGACTGAAAGATCATAAGTCAACTTGAATTTTTACTTACATATTGCTCGAATTCTACTGCCTATGTGTTAGGCTTCACATTAAATATGGTCGAATTACTTACGAACGTGAGAGGGTATATATATATATATATATATATATATAACCTCTTTATTTATCTGTATCTCTATATAGAAATTTTCAAAGGACCTACTTCATTGACCATCTCATCAGGATTCGATAAGTCTGTTGAATTATTACCAGATGTTTTAATTACACTTGACAAAACTAGCACATATCACAGGGGCCAAAATAATCAGCATACTCGCGTAATACAGATAACATTTAACTATTGAGAAACATTTGAAATCTTCGATATTTATTTCTCATATAATTTCGTCGTACAAATATTGTAGTCAGTTACTTCTGGCTTGTAATAAAGTACCTAATCGTCTCCTGTTTGCTACTGCCGTCGCACATCTCCTCTCTTGACTCTTTAAGCACTTTTTTATAGCTTGAGTTACAGTTAAAATTTGCATGTGTTAAAGAGACTCTAGTGAAAGCCTGTCCGCCTACGAGATCTATCGGTTTCAAGTATACAACTCAAGCGGCCATTTTCTTTTTGTGAATATTTTGCATGAGAAACACGATCTATCCATGTTTGTCAACCTGAGGTAAAATATTTTCTCTAGTATTACACATATGAAACAATAAAACTCCTGAGACACATATATATATAATAAACTGAGAGCTCATTGTTGGTGGGTCTAACTATAATAGAATTAAAACAGATATCAAATTCTGCTACACTGTTTAATGTTTTCTGTTCTAGCAGAGCCATCCAGTGGACAAAATATGGAATATTTATCGTTTTAATCCGGCTTCTATTATCCAGTTGTGACACGTATTCACTATTCCGGATGCATGTTTTTAGTTAAGTAGTTGCGGTGCACTAATGGATAGCGGCTAATTACGTGCTAATAGCCTTGGGAAAGGTATGAATCCTCTTCTTCTCCCCACCGCCAGCTATAGGTAAATAGCAGGAGAGACCGGGTTCTATAGCCTTGAATGTCAACTTGTCTACCGGAGAATGAAATGTCAATCTACTGCAGGAAAAAATCTGCCTCTTCAGTCATGTATCGAAAGATAGATGATCGCTTAAGCATGTATCATGCATAACACTAACTTTAAGTTATCTTTCTCTTTACATAAGTCATTAACCCTTTCCTTTTATTTAACAGCTGGCCATTTATATACTGAAACATCAAAAATTTCTTAGTCAATCATAAGTTTCACTTATACACTCGAGACATTGCCAATATTTCCATGTAATATTTAGCGGATGTTTTTTGGCTGTTAATAACAGCACAAAAGAATGTAGTAAAAGCAGTACGGCTTATATATTTTCAGTGGTACAGACTTATCCGATAATTATAGAATTCTCTATTCTATTTATCTTTGGCGTCTCCTATGCAGTATTTAATTTCGCCCTTAGACATAACCTTAGCTTTATATACTACATTCTTTGAAAAACAGTCGTCGTTTCAAGGACATTTTTCTTTTAATCTGCAATTTTAATATTTTTTTTATTATGGTTTATTATAATCGTTCCCTATTATTGTTACACAATTATCTCAGCTTAAAATTGTTTTTGACTAATTTTTCAACTGTGTATAGCGTTGGCGAAACGTGTAAAAAACAAAAAAAACAAAAAAAAAAAACATTATCATTACAATATATTATAGGTGGGGTTTGAACCATATTTATTTTCCTTTTTCTTAAATTTTGATTTTTGATTTCATTATATTAACACCTCCCACCCGCTACTAAAATTTGTTTTCGCTTAATGCCTCCTAGTATGCTACAACTGCATCGTTAAAAATATCAGCATTGGGGGAGTTTGCAGATAGCCATGCGTGTATAGATTTTTGAAGGTGTTTCAGTTAGCTTGGAAGGTAGATGGATTTCGTGCTAATTTTCCTAATGGCGCTTAATTTTTAGTGAAAGTTTTGAACAATCATGTTCTTAGATTAAGCGTGACATCTAATAAATTAAATCCGAAATACTTCTTTAACTGAAAACCTTTAAATTGTTGTTGTAGAAATGTTGCATAATTCATTTTCTCTTAATATCAATTTGCCTAGAGCGTGATTTTTTTTTTTTTTCCTTTTGTCTTCCTTTTATCTCAGTACAAGTCCATAATGAAAATATCAAAGAAGTTTCTCAGCCGGCATAATAGATAAACACTCACAGACCTACGCAGTTATATGCCCTCATAGTAATGTCAAATTTTGCATTATTTTTTTTATGTCCAAACCTCACATTCATTTAATAGTAACGCATTCTGTTTCTTTTGTTTATATTGCACAATTGGCCAAAAATTCGAGCGAATATTACTAATTTCTACATGATCGATGGGTTAAAATCAATACCTTTTGTTTCTGGTGTTTTAAACCATCTTGGATCACTACATTCCTGTTAAGTTTTAATGGATATTCTAAAAAAATCTTTCAGGCACACTGGGAAGTAGTAACACTCGTATAGTACACATTCTGTGCCTGGGCGTGTTGAGATAAGGTTCTGTGTGAAAGCGTGCATATTAAACATGTTTCATTCCAGGAGAAGTCCACAGTTGTTTTTATTAAACGACTGAAAAAGATCGGATTGCGAGCATGCGTGAAGCTATCTACTCAGTTCCGAGAATTGGTGTACATTTTAGACGCGACCCATCTCTATTGCTTTGATGTTGATCACATTGTAAGATAAACGTCCCTACAAATGTAGACGGCAAAATACGAAAAAATACTTGCCAAAAATCGATACATAATAAAGTCAGTAGTGGCAGGCCCAGATATATTGACGTGGCCTATTCGTAATCATTTAATTACAGCCAGTATACGTGCCACAAGCTTTCCGTTTATACCACAATGCTGAACTTTATTTGGGAAATTTATCAATTTTTCAGTGATGACAACAGGTTCTACTATCCTTCAAGTATCATCCATAATGTATTCATTCACGACACACAAGCATCACTCAATGCATTTTTGGTGTTGAAAACGTGAGGTTAATATTTTAGCTCACGTTTACACGTTGTAGAGAAAACTTTGAATATTGCCCTGTACTTTTATAACATGTGTTTCTCCTTGCGGAGGTGAAAACGGTGTGGCGTTTCTGCAAGATAATACTCGCCCATCTGATGCCCGTACTACTGCTTTGCAAGGTGTTTGAAAATGTCACTCATCTGTGCGATCGTCAGGCCAATGCTCAACTGAATATTATAGGATGGCATCTGACTAGCACACTTAGTCCACCTACAAATTTGGTTGTATAGCATCCATAGTTGCATATGATATAGAATAAAATTTCACAGGAAGGTATACATATACATCTGAGAATACACACTGGGGCTAACGACCAAAGTGGGTATTTTTGAAATGTCAAATACCTTCAGGCTATAAGCGATCAAGTGTCTCCAAAGATTTCTTCATTTTCATATCGGTGAATTGCCATGAAGGCTTGCGGAAAAATAAAGGAGTAGTGTCCCTTTGCTTTGTCCATAGCCACTGGCTTCCACTCATAAAATCTAGTCTACTCGTCCATTTAATCCACAGATGAGCGTGAAGAAATTAACTCAAAATCTTCCCCATGTCATTTGTTTGTAAGTGAATGTCAAAGAGTTGGCTGTAACTTGAACTCAAGTAAACCTTCTTGAATCCACAACCCACGGATCCCCACCCCCCCAAAAAATACAGTTTTCTATAGAAGAAAATAGCGGCTTACTTCGTCGGCCGAACATGTTTCATGCTGCTTTTATATGAATAATAGTAAACCTCTTCAATGGAAGAGGCCAACGTTCCATATATTAGTAAACATGCAAATCCGTTTTCCTCTTGGCCAATCGTAAGCGTCGCGAGTAGCGTAGACTGCTTTAAAAGCTTTTTTTTCCTGCTACAAGTATGCAAGAATTTTCATTAAGATGTCTGTGAGTGAGATGAGCAATGCTTATGGCTTTCTGAAACCGTCTGTTCCTTCTATGAAAGTTTATTTACAAAACTCTAACATATTAATATAGTCCTTATTTTGGTAACAATACACGTATTTATATATATTTGTGATCAGTTGCTCTAATCTATTTATATGGGTTTTGTACTTTAATTCACCACCTCCCGCGAAAGACTTACGCGGATGTACACACGTATCTCTACGAAATATGACCTGCTAAGGAGAAAGTTAAAAATTAAAAATATCTGTTGAGTTGAAAGCGTTTCATTTTTATGCGCTTAAGAAACGACAAAGAACTCGGTCCGTATCTTTTCTGTTCACGTATTGATCAAGAAAATCTATAAATTTCCAACATTGTTTACCTAAATTGTATGCAAGACACGTCGCCAACTCCTTACATTAAGCCATTATGTCGTTTACACGAAATTTTCCTCGGGATATTAGCACGAATATTAACCAAATTACTGCTCCGCGCGACTAAAATTGTGTACTTCGGAGGTTACTTGTAATCATATAATGTGCGTGTGTGTCGAGACATTGAAAGGTGGAATGAGACGGAATTATATAAGGAGTCTTTATGCTTTCAAAGTACAACGCCATTACCCGTGGAGCCATCGACCGTACTTTCACATATCTGCAGTGAACCATTTCAGTAAAACACATTCCCAGTGTATATTAAACTAAAGCAAATTGAGTTGATAATTTCAGTGGATTAAAATATTTTAAAGATTTTAATCCTTTGAAATTAGCAAAAAATAAATAAAAAATTATAAGACTTACATCGTTCAAAATGTTGTCCTCATTACGACGTTTCGGTCGTTGTATGCTCCGATCTTCTTCTTTGGAATTTCGAACAGAATCCTTTATTCCGTCTACCGGGGTCAATTGTTCTAGTTCCACGCCTCCTCTGGATATCTTAGTTTCAATTTCATCAATTTCCCTTAGTTACTCAACTTTCTAAGTTTTTGTTCAGCACTCAAGTAACTGGATTGCTTCGACCAACGCTTTTATCCACTGGGCCATGTGTCACTCTGAAGAAGTCCAGAGTGTACAACGGCTGAAACGCCGTGAATATGACAACTAAGATGAGGAAAACAGTATGTAAAATGTAAACAGTATAAATTAGGTAACTCCACGAGATCGCTAAAAAAAAAAAAAAGCATAGCATGAGGAAAAAGACGCCAAACTTGACGAAAACAAAATTTTATCGTCTAAATGTTTGTTATTATTAAGAGGAAAGATAAAAAGTATTTGGGGGGTATTTTTGTACATTTTTTAATCGTTCCTAGCACGTCCGAAATTTTCGTTAAAAATCTTGTTTGTTTTGAGTTAGCAAAATTGAACATTTTTTTTCAATTTCATAAAAAAACTGCAAATCTCATTTTGAAATTCTTTTAAATATCAATTATCATTTTTTCAAAACTTATTTTAAGAAAATCAGAAATTTATAATGTTTATTTAAAATATTTTGAACAAAGCTTAATTTAGCTTCTCCGCCGAAAAGATGTAATTTGAAAATAAAACAAAGCAGGTCATAAAATTTCGCCTCACTTATCAGGTGATGAATGACATAAAGACGGATTCCGTGAGGATAATTTGTTCTACGGAAGGAGAAAAGTGAAATAATTTACATTTAAGTGAACAAATTATTTACCTCGTTATTTTTAAGGAAAACTATCAGCGCTAATTTATTTATTTATTTATTTTTTGTACTTAGCTTTCACCTTTACGTTTACGATGCTTTATGGAAAATATACTCTAAATAAATTAAAATAAGACTGTTAAGAGTGAGATTAAATTTCATATTTCATAAGAAAGGTATCTAATTAATCTATAGGTACCTTCCTTATGAAATTTTATCAGAAGTGTACATAAAATATATATAATATTATAATTTTATGTACATTTATTACATTTTACTGTGTTATTTGTATTATGTCACAACTTAGATTAATATAAAATTAAGATCATCTAAATTCCATAAGATGATACTGATACTTGTAGGTACCCTTCTCAGTTGATTTAGAAATACGTGTTTCGCAAAAGTAAAGGCCTTAACAGCGAAGAACAATGCTTAACTCGATAACGCAACTTAATTGTATTCTGGTTGATCTTCCGTACTTTACAATTACAGCCCGATTATAAACATAAAATTACATTTCTTAATTACTGCGAAACTTCTGATTAGTCAAAATGATACAATTTACAACGCGCTAAAAAAGATCTCTCATAAGGAGAGTTAGGAAACCTGATGCGGCTTTTAACTAATTTTATACTATTTTAAAAAAATAAATGTAAAAAGCTATTATAATTAAGAAATAGCATATAATTGTATTAAAAATTCCATTTTCATCGAAATATTTTTTTGCTTTCAGAAAATATTATCCATATTCATAAAAACAACTAAAAGCAAATAAAAGCATTTGAAATTAAATAATGTCTTTGTTTTATTGAGTTTTGTATGTTACAATTCAGAACAGATTTTCAGGTAGGTGGGCTTCAATTAAAAACAAAAAAAACATGATTTGCATTCCTCAAAGCCTTGTAATCATTAAACTAGACTCGATCGAAATTCTAGCGTTTTCATAAAATTAGTTATTGGGAGTAATAAATATAAAAAATATTTTTACCATGACTTTAATAAAGAAAAAGATATTTATAATAATTTCGATCATCTGTAAATAGTTCCTGAAAATTTCATTAACATTCAACAATTATTTATATTTTTGCAAGATTTTTCAAATTAATGTGTATGTGTATCATACCAAAAAAAAAGTGCTAAAAATTGTCTGTTATTTACTCGTTCCGCTGATACAAAGAGAAACAAGTTTTTTTTTAATCAAAATTTAGAATGTTCTAAAAAAAGGGAAATTTTTTTTTTAAATAATTAAAACAAACGTTGGTCTTTCCTCTTAATAATAACATAAGCATTTAGACAATAAAATTTTGTTTTCGGCAAGGTTGGCATCTTTTTCATCAAGCTATGCTCTTTGTTTAGCGATTTCGTGGTGGTACCTAGTGTAAATAGTTACAATACCTGATCTCAGAAATATAGACAGATATTTTTTTTTAAATTTTATTAAAAAATATTAAATCATTTTGTAATAAGAGTTAGGATATATAATCATTCAAAATGTACTACAAGCCATCAATTTACGCCATCAAATCCTGCAGATTAAGGGGATTGAGTCTCAGTATACAATCCGGTGTAAGTTTTATAAAATATATGGTTAAACAAAAAATGACCCCAGAAGTACGAAATATTGTTTCATGTTAATGACGTAATATACAGTGCTGTTCGATAGAAGTGACTCACTTGATCTTTTTTTTTACTTAAACATTTTTTCACCTATTGTTTTTAGGGTCAAACTAATTTTTAATCTTGCTAATATAAAGACCTCTTCCCGACCATCTAGTAAAAAAGTTTACTCATCCTAAGGCATTCTATGGATAATTATAATTTTAGATATAAATGAGATTTAGGGAAAAACTCTGTGCAAAAAAAGTGACTCATTTATTTCCTTTAGCTAGTAATCAATAGAAACATAACCAAACAGTTTTAAATAAGGAATAATAGAGGTATAATTTATTTATAATAGGTAATATAGTTCGAAAAATTTAATAATCTATGCGTCCTCCTTTATTTTGAATAACTTTTTCAACGCTTTTTATCATTGACTTGATTAGGTTCTGGCAAATCTCATCTCCAAGCATTGAATTCCATTCGGATATGAAATTCACAATCAAATCCTCTTTGTTGCTCAACTGCTTTCTTGAGAGTCTGTACTTTATAATGCTCCATAAGTTTTCTATGGGGTTGAGGTCAGGAGATTGGGGAGTCCATGTCATAACACTCACCTGCTTCTCATCAAAGTATTCCTTCAATTTTAATTTGTGAAAGGGAGCATTATCCTGCATAAAAATGATCTTGGTGGAGTCGATTTTCACCCTTTCAGCAGAAGGGAGACAAGACCCTAAAATTCTCTCGTACTGCTCGCTCCCGAGGGTCTTTTCAATAGGTTTCAAGAAACCAGTCCCATGAAAAGAAAAGCATCCCCAGAACATTATACTGAACGGATGCTTGACAGTGCTTACTTCTAAATTCAAAGAGCTTTCAAAGCTTCTTCTTCGGATTTTAGATCGCTTATCCATTGAATTTAGCTCAACTTTCGTTTCATCGGAGAAGAGAACATTTAGTAAAAAAAAAAAATCAGGTGAGTCCCTTTTATATCCAACAGCACTGTAGCTTCCCGGTGTCTTTTCTATAAATATTTTCATTGTAATTAATCTGAGGTGCTTCGTCTTTCTGTGCTAGACTTTTCTCATTTAAATCCAGTACAAAATTGACGATTAGATCTGATAATTTTACAGTCGAAATAGCTAGATGTAACCGTATATTCTATTCAAATATTTTCTCTCACACTTCCCGTTTGTGAAAGACTCTTCGGATATCATGCTTTCCAGTCAACATGGATCGGTATCTCCTGTTAATTTATTATTTTATCTCCTTAATAATCATTTTCTGATATTCTTTCACACTTGTCTCGGTAATGCGATTGCTTCGCCGGGGGTGAAATGATTTAAAAAAAAATTTGTTCACCGTGCCAGATTTAGATGACAGTGAAAATTGCTTTAGAAAAATGAGGTTCATTTATTAGCTTAATATTTTTAAAAAATAAATTTAATCTATTTAAGTTCATGCGTTGCGATAGTTAAAAATATATTTTCAGTTGGTGGGTTTTTTCACTCATTAATTTGGTTTTCTGTGTTTATAAGATTATTAACAATGAGCTTAAAAGCCACACCCAGTGCGGATTTTTAAACTTGAACCAATCCTGTGTTCTACCCGTTGTTTTCTATCCTGACAAGGTAACATCTTTGGCTCCAAATGAGGGTCAATTCAAAACAGTTATTGTGGCTTTTGATGTGCTGGATGAAGTTGTTTAGATTCAGCTAACTTCCCATCCAGAAGGGATAGCAATGACTTTCGAAGAATTGTTAGATCTTTCAGTTGTATTTTTCATTTACTACAGCAAATCCCATCTGGATCATCTTTGAATCTGAGAGCTTCACGATGCTTATACTGAATGGTCATTGATCTAAGAGATCATTGAATGATTTGAATAGTCACTGTTGTATTAAGACAGCTTGGACAGGCTCTTAAAAGAAGCTGCACACCGTTTAGCTTGATTGTGTTTATTACTAACCTCTCATCAGGTGTTTCCAAAGATCTTGCTCTTCTGTGGTTTGCGGCATCTGTTTCTCTCCTTGATAATGTCTGTTTGTCATCCTCTCCCGCCCTTGACCTTCTCTTACTTGCAGCATCAAATTTTCTGCCAGTTTGCACCGCCTCTGATATTTGAGATGTTCTCGATCATCTATGATTTACAGCATCTGATTGTCTCCTAACTTGTGTCACCGCTTGTGTTTCTTCTTCTCTTCTCTCTCTGTACCTTACAGCAGTGGTCTTTGGAAATTTGAAGAAATAACTTTTCAATTCACCCCATGTAACTTCAAAACCTTGCTTTAACTCTGATTCGAGCGATGTCAGGAGTCACCCAGTAAGGATCAAACTCACTCGTAACTGATCTAGCGAGACAAGCTGGCAAACCATTACACCATATAGAAATGCTCTAAAGTGATTTACTAAGCATAGTTTAGATGTTGCACCAGCCCGAAAGTTTAGAACTCCTAGTGAAGATTCAACTAACTTTACAATTTAGTACACTGCAAAGAAATTTACTGTAGAAATCATTGTAATTAATGTTACTACATAATGTATTTTATAAGGAAATTATTTTTATCGATTTACCAAGCGGAGATTAGATATAGCACAAGACCGAAAGTGCGAAGCACCCAGTGAGGATCAAACTTAGTACAGTGTCGAAAATGATGTAGTGAGACAAGATTAGATTTTTATAGAGCCTTACGCTAAACAAAGTTAAGAGTATAAGAAAAATTTCCGAGTTTACTTGTATCATCAACAGTGATTGGCAGTTTGGGAAGTCAAGTTGATTTTGGTCGGTGATTTTTTTGAGCACGTTATTTCGGATTTTATCGATAAAATTATTTCTATTTTCAAGTCGAAATCATAATTATGCCATTTACTGTGGAAAAAAAATGTGTGTGTATATATATATATATATATATATCGAGAAAATAAACACTGTATAAAAATAAAACAATATATTAATAACCTGGTATTCCCTACTTAATAATGGATTATTCCTTTATTGTATCACGAGGAACTGCGCTATCCCAGTGGGAATTTTTGAAATACCGTGTAACCCGGATATAAGAGAGATTTTCTCTGGTCTCAAATTATTCCCATACATACCTAAAAAAAATTAGAACAAACCCGGATATAAGAGACTTCTTCTCCGGTCCCCACAACTCTCTTATATCCGGGTTATACTGTATACGCTATAACTGGAAATTAAACAGTCTCAGGCTTTGAAAGTTGGGATAACATTGTCCTAACTCCAATATTTGTCATGTTATGGCTGTCCAAAATTAATCAAAACTCGCACATGTTTAAGCAAATACAGTGTAACCCGGATATAAGAGAAATTTTATCTGGTCCCTAATTAGAGCCATACTTGTCTAAACAAAATAGACCAAACCCGGATATAAGAGAAACCTGGATATAAGAGACTTCTTCTCCGGGCCCCGAAAACTCTCTTATATCCGGGTTACACTGCATTTTTAGAAAAATTCTTAATAGTTGACTCTTTCTGCGAAGAGTGTCGATGGAATCTTGTTGAAATGAATATTATTTTTCCTTGTTTTTATTTTTAAGCATTTCACCCCAAGCAAGGTGGGAGTGACACGGAAGGGATGGCAGAGAGTGAAAGTAAGTATAAAGAGGGGGTGTTTGTGGAAAGGATAATGAGAAGCATCAACAGCAAGGCATCAGAAGACATTGACATTATATTTGAAGATGATAGTTATCAGGGAAGCAAGTAAGAGGAAAGGAGTTCCACTGTTGTGAGAGAATAAGCTGTAGGAGTAGAAGAGATGGTTATATTGAACTGTTTCGACAATGAAAGGGTGGGACAGTGGTGCCAACCTATTAGCACCCTTAAATTCGTGCAGTTGGAGCACCAGTAAAAATAGATCGTCAGAGCAGATGCAATGAAAATATTTGTAGAAAAAACAAAGGGAAGCCAAATTACGGCTGTGAGGAAGTGACTGGAGTTGTGATACCAGGTCAGGACTAATCACATTGCATATCCGATTTTGGATTTTGTCGAAAACCTCGAGATGAACAGCCTGGTCACCAGACGGTATATGGCAGTAGTATTCAATGTACGGACGAATAGAAGATTTGTAGATTTGAAGGATGGACTTAGACGAGAAAAAAAAAATTA
Organism: Acanthosepion lycidas; assembly: GCA_963932145.1. Classification (NCBI taxonomy): domain Eukaryota; kingdom Metazoa; phylum Mollusca; class Cephalopoda; order Sepiida; family Sepiidae; genus Acanthosepion; species Acanthosepion lycidas. The sequence goes on from OZ010595.1 coordinate 66,163,285, forward strand.
TGGTGCGACACAGAGAATCAAAGTACCTTGTAGTAGACGATGTTATTGATTCAATGTAGTTGTTTCACCTCAGATCAGTGGAAGTCGCAGAGAGGCGCTCTCGTGAAGTAAAGAATCAGCCATGTTGATAGAAATCAGGGAAGTTTCTTAATGGTGGTTAAATGAGATGTGACAAGAGTTGTGTGATTTGACATTGCGTTTCAAAAATTACATCAATCAAGTGAATTTTATAGGCCTTTCAACAGAGATTGAGTGAAATTAATACAATTTTTCGTCATATTTTGCCCGCTTTTTTGTCTCTGACTTTTGAATAATGTTAGCAATAAAACTGAGGATGGATTTTTTTTAAATCCTTTATCGTGGAAGATTACAAATGTTAAACAAATTTTATACCTGCAGAATGTTAATGGAACTCTGGAAGCTGGTTAAAACCTACCTCATTCCTTTCATACGTTAAAAAGATCATTATCTTTTAATATCATCGTTCCCCAGGTACGTTTTCCACATACATATTTGTCTATATATCTGATATGTGGTATTTTAACTATTTACACTATTTACATTGTTCGGATTGTTGTCTTCATGTTTGTTATATCCACGACGTTTCGGCCGTTGTGCGCTTCGTGCTTCTTCAGGTGATATACTTCGGAATTACGAACCGTACCCCTTATTTAGTCCACGGGGGGAAATGATCCAGCTCCACGTGCCATGCCTCTTCTGGATATCTCAGTTTCAGTTATTTCCCTTTAGTAACTCCACTCCCCAAGTCTGCCGTGGCCAGATACTGATTTGTTTCAATCATTTTTATCCATTGTCCTTGATGACACATGGCGCAGTGGATAAAAATGTTGGTTGAAGTAACCCAGTGACTTTACGCAATGGGTTGTGAGTTCAATTCCTGACTACAGCAGAGCTGAACAAAAAAATGGAAAGCTGAGTTACTAAAAATAATTAACTGAAACATCCAGAAGAGACATGACACGTGGAACGAGAACAATCTACCCGAGTGGACTAAATTAAGGGTTCGGTTCGAAATTCCAACGTATATAATCTGAAGAAGGCCGGAGCGTACAACGGACGAAACATCGGGAATATAACAATAAAATGAGGATAACAGTCCAAACATGTAAATAGTTTGAATACGTTTTGCATTTACCGGAATATCATTTTCTAGACTTCTGTTCCTATCCATTTGTGGCGCGAAGAATATCCAGTGTTATTTCCAAACTAATGTCGACATATAGTATCATACCGATAACGTAGGCATATAATGTTGTACAGTCTGACCTGTTCTGTTATATATTTTTATTATGTCTGGTTTAGTGTAGTCCGTATTACAGAATATCCTATCGAAATTAAAACAGCGGTGCCCCTGAAAAATTCTGTTAACCCCTTAATAGGATTAAGCAAATATAAATAGCAACTCTGTATATTTTCTCAAAAGATACCAGTACAGGCCGACAATTCTATAACAATGTAGCATTAGAAATCGTTGCTTTTTTTTTTTTTTCACTGATGATAAACATTATCGATGCTGAGCATATTTTGTTATGCAATCGGAAAGAGTTTCTCCCGCAGGCCTTTGTTGTGTGTGTGTGTCTTTTTGTTCTTTAAATTTCAACGGTGTTAAAAACCATGAAATGGAAAACTTTCGTTACCACCTCTTTTTATTGGGCTCCGGCAAAGGTTAATGGGTGTACTACTACTGTTATGAATTGCTAATGATTTTATAACATCAAAGCTTTTGGGATTTTTTTTTTTTTAAATATATTGTATACTTATTCATTATAGAATTGTAATAATTTTAAGGAAAACGTGTTGCAAGTTGTTACGAAAACACTGAAAGCATTATTCACAAAAGACAACCATTACGTATAATGTAAATACTTTCTTAATTATATTATGGCAGAAGGACATTGTGAATCATTTCAGAAGAGAAATGTATTATTGTCAATATTTACTTACCTTAAGTTATTTTGGCACAAGGACACAATTATTAAAGAGTCAGGGAGCAATTGTTTGCTAGAGTAGCACGATGACCATTAGCTTTCATCGAAGCGCCTGGAAATATACCGTTGTCAATAATTACTTACACACAAAATAAACCTGTTACGCAAAATGCAAATGCATTGTTTGTACTATAGAAATATATCAGTAATAAAATTATTATCGCTAAAGGCCAAGAAAATGAAGCATTAATAATCTATATGTATAATTCTGTGACTTCCATTAGTCTGTCTGTCCGTCACACTCTCAAAAATAGCTATACATTATTATTTTTCATTTTCTATCTATAAAATTTTCTGACATCCAGTAGTCCCTCTGTCCGTCATCACACCCTCTAAAATAGCCATACATTATTATTTTTCCTATTGATCTATCTATAAAATTTTGTGATTTCCGTTAGTCCGTCACACCCTCTAATATTGCCATCCATTAGTATTTTTCATTTTCTGTTTATCTATAAAATTTTGTGACTTCCGTTAGTCCCTCCGAATTACACACGCTCTAAACAAGCCGTACATTATTATTTTCCTATATATCTATAAAAATCTGACTTCATTTCGTCCGTCACACTTTCTAATATAGTTATACAGTGATCGATCGAAACCAAATTAAAAATATTGTTTAATATGAAATTCTATAAAATAAAATTAAAGAAATTATTACACCGCGAAGTTTGGCTTTTGTCATTGAATTTTTTCCAAACAAACTTATTTAAATTTCATCGATTAGCCTGCGGAATTGAGCGAAATGTAGAGTTTATAAATCCGAAAAATATATTAGCGATGACTTCAACAATATTAAAAACTGTGAGGATTTCAAGCTTGTCAGGGTGATTCAAAAAAAAAATTCTATTTGATAAAATAGGGCAATTATTTTAAAATATAGTGTGTTTTTTTTTATCTTACTATAAAAATGCTTTGAAATTGGGAATTAAATGGATTATCAAGTGTTCGAAATTAACGTAGATTAAAGACAGTGCACTGCTGTTATATATATATATATATATATATATATACACACATATATATTCATTCTTTCCTCTGTGTTCTAAATGTATGAATAAAGACCCACTCAAACAAGATCTTTCCCGGAGAACTGCCACTTTGTGGAATAAACTCCCAGAACAAAAATAGCTTCTTTAATTCGAGGGTCAATCGTGATCTATCCTCCTCAACCTCATCATTTTAACATCCTACCACTTCCTCTTTTATTTATACTACACTCCTCATTCACCACTACCCTTAAAGCAGTAACCAACTTCCTTGAGTGGCTCTTGAGTCATTTATTGAATGAATTCTAGAATAAAAGCGACTAGTTTCTTAAAATGTTGTGCTGTATCATCCCGATTGTACTGTTTTCAGTCGCTCAAGAATTTCAGTACCAGTGGCTGTTGAAATAAACCCGACATTTCTGTTTATATATTTAAAACGATACGTTGGTACCTGAAGTGTAAATGAATATAAATGAAATAGCCATGTTTCTTCGGGTAACAATTTAAATTCAGAATGAGAAGTGTAAACCTCTAGTTTGGAGTTTTATGCAAAATTAGATTTTATGTCTGTTTGTTCTCCCACCATCTTTGGTCAAATCTTTCGCTGTTAAATTAAGAAAACCGTTGTTGATTCTTTTTAGTTTTTGTTTTATTTTTAGGTTTGTTTGTCTATCGTATTATTTATTTATTTTCCTTAATTTTTTGATGCTTCATTCTCACACCCTCGTCGAGTAGATTGTAATTATCGCCCCAAGGGTCAATCTTGCATTCTAAAAATTCAGGAATGATTTTCACTTGATTAGCTCTCCAAGAACGTTTTGTTTTTTAATTTATTCTTTCGTTATTTTCAATTTTATCCGATGTTTATTACTCTGCACGTTCTTTAATTTAGTTTTATAATTCCTTCATCTCCGGATTGCAGTTTTACACTTGTATAATGAGAAGGCGGATGATAACTTCTTTCATTTTTTTCTCTCTCTCTCAATCTGCGACCACCATTTTTAAACTCAGCAACTTCTTTCGTATTCAACTGTTCGCGCCCTCTAGCGAATTTCAAAATCAAGTGACCTAGCAATAATAGTTCATAAATAGACAGGTTGGCTTCGCTTTAAACCCAGTATTAAAAATTAAAATATAAAGCTGAGGAAATATTCTTTGAGGAAATGCAGCCATATTTTTTTTTTCATCTTCAATACTTTGATAAAAGTATGATGCATACTGATTTCTTTGTTGGCATTATTTCTCATCTGAATAAATTCTTTGATGCGACGGTATCCTCTTTCACATATGGAGGGTCATGCGTTTACTAATTCATTGATTTATTCTGTTCTCTTGTTTCTCTTATTTGGAAATATTATTTTTTTTTTTTTTTTTATCTTTCTTTTGTGTATTAATTAAATGGCAATTTTTCCTATACTACTGTTTTTATCATGTTGGTTAAAACCACGTGTTTATTTTACAAACGCTCTACCAGTGACACATAATGATATTCTCCCATAGATACGGGACTCTTAGAAAAATATAATTATATATAATCAGGTTTTCGAACATATCACGTTGAAAGAAGTCGAAGTTAAGCAATATCGAGCTAGATCAATACTTAGACGGATGACGGCTTGGTAATACAAGATATTGTAAGCTGGAATGTGCGGGTCATGTAATACATAACAACTACGAAGTGGAAATCGTAAATCCGAGTTCGTTATATCCACTTAGTCTTCAATAACCATTGGGGAAGATATGAATCCACCTAATTTCTCCCTACAGCTACGGGTTAAGTAGTAAAACGTGTATTATTATCTCCAAACAATTACTATCTAAAAATATTTTGCTGGCTTTAAATAACCTGTAAAAGGTTGATAAGCCGTAAAAGACAAATCAAGTATTATATATAGTCACAAAAGAAATTATTGGACGTATTAAGATTTTAACATTTTTTTTTTTTTATTATTATAATAAAAATAGATTTTAACGTTGTTTTCCAGCTGTTGACATGGCTTATCACCAATGGAAACATTCAGAAAGCGCTGGGAAGGTTCTTGGGTGATGTAAAGCTTTTGTAAGTGACTTCATCTGCTACGAAGCCTACGTTGGCGCCAGATATTTCGGCCGCACTTAAGATAGTATTCATAAAATCCTGCAGCCGCCCTTATGTGCAGTGAAAAGAAAACTTTTGTTTATCAATATCACAGAAAGTCAAACGGTTGGAAAGATGAAAAGAAGAGTGTGAGAGTGAAACGTGTGACTGAGAAGTTTGATGTTGGTACAACCACCATATCCTGAAGGTGATGAAGCAAAATTAATATATATATGTATATATATATATATATATAATATGTATATAGAAAAATACTTCCCAGGACAAAAAAAATGATTTCCATCGTGTACTGATAGTGGATTTGTCAGCGTTGAATTAAACATATGCCCTTATATAAAACTACCTTCAAGATATATGTATAAGCTGTGTTATGATATGTAAAGGGATATTGTGTTTATGCTTGCGTTCTAAGCAGACTCATTTTATAGATGCTATATACTAACAAAATACCTGTATTACAAAATCCGTAAAAATCTGAAATTTGGCAGTTCCGGTCCCAAGAATTTCGGATAAAGGATTTGCCACTTGTATAAGAAAGAGCAATTCAAATGCAGAATGATATATACCTGTGTTTTATAGATTAGGGAGAAGCCTTTGTTAAATCTAAACACAATGAACTACTTAAACTTGTGGGCCAGAACTTAAACTGATAGTTAACCCCCTACATCCGCCTCAAATTAATTCAATGAAGACATAAAAACAAAAAAGGTGCGTATGTCTTTTCAGCGGATTATCCAAACTCAAAAGTGAGGCGATAAGCAGATATTTGGAATTCCTAACAGGATTCATAACTGTTGCCCAATATTTTAAAGATTTTGTGAGTACACAACACACACACACATATATATATATATATATATATATATATATATATGAAGAAAATATACGGGAAAAAACAAACAAAAATCCTTACAAGCAATAATGCTGTTTTAATGTTAATATGTCGACGTCGGACGTTTCGGTCAATAAACCATCTTCAGGACATATTCAATATAAAATATAAATAACATTATCAAACTTAACATGACAAAAACGATGGACACAAGAACAAGACATATCCAAACAGATAACTAAAAGTTTATGCGATCAGCGTTTAGTTTTAAACATGGTCACGTTGTCACCACGTTTGCGACGTTGTGAAAACGTATTCCTAAATTTGAATATTATGAAAGAATACATATTTGCTTACACACACATATATAATATATATATATATATATATATATTACGAAATGGACAAAGTCCGACAATTTATTTATTAAAGACATTTTTATGTTTAACGTTCTTTTTATAGATACAAGTATTTAAGTAAATGCTCAGTTTATAATAAACAGTATTAAATAACATTTACCGGCCTGAATGTCCGAGAAATTTTCATCGAAAATATTCGTCCTTGGACAGGATTCGAACCTGCATCCTATACGGATAATAAATAAATGTTTAATAAATAAATTGCCGGACTTTGTCCATTTCGTAATATATGACGTCATTTGTTTACATTCGATACACCATGAGCAGTTATGAATGTTCGAGGTTCATGGAAGATTGAAGTTTATAAACAGTAAATTCGACTTTGCCTACCGAACGATCCTTGGTGGTCGAGCGGTCAAGGCACGTCAGCGTAAATGACGGTTCTGTATAGCATGCAGGTTCGAATCCTGTCCAAGGACGAATATTTTCCAATTTCTCGGACATTCAGGCCGGTAAATGTTATTTAATACTGTTTATTATAAACAGAGAATTTACTTAAATACTTGTATCTATGAAAAGAACGTTAAACATAAAAATGTCTTTAATAAATATATATATATATATATATATATATAATTTTTAATCATTTCACCTTAAGCAAAGCACATCCTGGGTGTGACGATAAACTACATCCAACATCAAGGTCTTCCAACAAGCAGGAAACAGTGAGGAAATAGCTGTTGAGTTTGGAGAGAACTAGGGGCCAATTTCTTTAGAACGACATCTGGGATCCCGTCATCTACGATGTTGTCCGAGACCAGTGACGGTGTTATGAGGACTTGCTACTGATTAGCACTCTTGCAGAGCCTCAAATAATCACTGGAACCGAACGTATGAGATGCTGTCCATTGTTCACTTATATCAGCATTCAGTAACTTTGCTATCATCAGGAGACGATTGTATTCGTTACGGGCAGAAACAAAGAGACAGTTGTTGTAATCAGACATATCGCTCCTGTACAGACGGAAGAAGTGATTCTTTGGGCCATAGCGGCCAAGCATGCAGGTGAAAACTAAGGAGATGAGCGCAGTTTAAATAGGTATATCCTTGCTGGAATGAAAGCATCCGTAACGGCGTTCACCCAGAAGACAAGGGACGCATTTTTGAACAGGATGATTAAAAAGTTTATTCCAAGGGACGTCATGAAGGAAATCATGGAACGAGTCCCAATCTGCTTGTTGATACGAGAAGTATATTCTGTTGGTAGGAGGTGGAGGAGCGGATAAGAGTTGCCAAGACGGTAGAGCTGCGTAGTACAGCAAGAGTCAGAGATAGATCGAGAAGAGTAGCGTTTGCGTCAGGGTTACTTGGGAGACGTGTAAGGGAGCCAGCCACTTGAGAGAGAGATTGCATGATTGAAAAGTTAAGCGAGGTCAGTGACAGAGTATGATAGACTTTAAAGTCACTGAACACGAATATATTTGCAAGGGTGTAATGAGATGGCTTTATCTGTATTATCGGAAATAATACTAGCATGCAACAGTCTTGAGTGGAAGGGGAACGGTCGAGAAAGAATAGATAGCTGACTGAGTTAAGTAGAGAGAGATGGCGACACATTTACGAATGGAGATTCAAGAGAGCGTTCCCTAGCCAACATCACATGTTTACGAATACTAACTCCCAGGATTTCTAAGGAGAGGAAGGTAGCCAGGAATCGAGAAATCAGATGAGGGGATTGAAGAGTTAAGATTAGTTTCGCAGAGAGCTAGGATGGCTAGAGACTTTGCAAAGATGGACGATTCCACACTGCAGAAATGAGTACGAATACCATGGATGTTGTAGAAGGAAAGGTTAAGGGCTTTAGGCTTATATCTTTATATAGGTTGTTTGTAGCCATTATGTGTTTTATTGTTAAGGAAAAAGCCGGGGATAGTAGTAGCAGTCAGTCATCTAATGTAACATGTACAGAAGTGAACTGGCGCAGATTGCAACATAGTGTAGCCTTGGGGTTGCCAATCGGAGATGCTTGCGGAGATACACTATCATGCGTGACCTTGCGCTGCAAGAAGACCAATATTATACGTCTGTTCATCAGAATAGCCTCTCTAGACGTTACGTAAGAGTTCAGGTACCTAACTATCAGTCGGGAACAGCTACCAGAAAACTGCCAACTCGGTACACTCAATAAGAAGAGACGTTGCCACTATCAACACATACCACAAGAAATTAATTATAGTACCACTGTTAAGGTCTGCGAAAAGGCAAGAAACCGGGAAGCCCATCCTACACAAGAAACAAGGGTTGAGGAGTCTACTCTTATTTAAGAGAAGGGAAGGAGTATTGACCGGGCGATAGGAGAGCCTAATAAAAAAATCCTGGCTTTGACCTCTAGATAAATTATTTCCAAGATAGAGCTTTCTTTCAGATAACTTATTTGAAGAGCCGAGCTGCGACACACAAATGCCCAAACACAAACATGCACACATACATGTGTACCGGGGGCAAAAAATAATGTGTAAGATAAAATACTTAAGGTTTCATTTAGTATAAGACCGAATACCATGTCTTTCAAACTAGATTTGCAAAATCTCCGGTCAGTAGACACCAAAACGAAAACAAATTCTTAAATGCTGCAACACGAACACACACACACACACAAGTTCAAGCGAAAAGACAGAAAAACAATGCAGATGAGCAAGATAAAAAATATTTAAATAAAAAAGAAAACATTCATTGCATTCAAAAATGATTGCAGTCGTCCATTTGCAGAAAGTCAAGATTTCCTTTTCATTGATATTTCAGTCTTTCGATCATGCGTTGTAATTTATTACATATATTTTAGTCTCTTACTTTGGTGTTTTATTTATTCATTTACAGTTTATCTTTGTATAAATATATACACCCATTAGATTTGTGGTTTATTATTTAATTCATTCGTGTGTATATTTTCTTGCTTATCTCACTTGTTTTGTTGAGAGTATATTTTGTAAGCTATCATTGTATTCGATATATTTATCCAGTTTTGTTTACGAGTTTTCCAATCTTTGACACAATAGGATTTATTTTAATTTTCAAATGACATATTAGAAAGGTATTTTGATGTTTGTAATTTAATATCAGTCTATATTTCTGATATAGTGTTGTAAATATTTACACTATTTACATCGTTCGGACTGCAGTCTTTAACCTCATTGTTATATTCAAGATGTGTCGGCCCTTTTACGCTCTGTCATCAGGTGAATTCCCACGTAGATCACCTGAAGACGGTCGGAGCGTACAGCGGACGAAACGTCGTGAATAAAGCAGATGACAACAGTCCGAATAATGTAAATAGTGTAAATGTTTGTATTTTGTTTAGTAAATTGTGTTGGTAAGTGAAAGCAATTCTTGATATTTTCGCCAGAAATCAATTTTTACATTATCAGATTTTGGATGGTGTTTTTTAAGTTATTGTTTGGTTAAAAGTTGAAGGCATTATTTTAAGTTAATTCCTCAATATGTATTTTACCCGATCCAAAAAACCCGTAGTAAGATTCGAATTCCTTACAAGAAAAAAAAAAAAAAACGATACAAAGAGAAATTTGTTTAATATACTTACTGTTTTCTTATTTTCCTTTTTCTTTTTGGTCTTTGTTTTTGCTTTTAAATTCCCGTATCTATTCAGTTGGGGTTGCGACGTTCGCATATTTCTCGTTGTTTAAAGGTTCTGTGCCGCATATTTTCCGAGAACGTTCTTGCAGACCGGCAGTCTTTGATGACCAAATTGGAGTACCGATTTAAATAATCCACTATTACACATACAATGAAAACCCCTTATTCGCGCGGATTAGGAACCAGAACTGACCTCGAATAGTTAGAATCCGTGTATATTTGTAAACCAGTCCAAAATGCTTATATGTACCTATTTTGATTGTTAAAACTCCATATGCCTTAAACTTTCATCATAAACACTTTAGAAACATTTCAGACCCTTTTTAAAAAGTTTCGAAAAATAATATTGGTAACCATTCCCTTAGCGTAAATTTTCTTTCATGCGCACAATAAGCGTTTTTAATTACGCATAGATCGATACAACCTTTGAAAATAGTGCATAAAATACGTGTAACAAGACATAAAATATAAAGTTTAAATCATTTTCTAAAAACAGAACTGTAATTCTGCCTCCAGACTTAGCATAAGCCACTTTAAAACACTAGCCGCAGCCCCTAACAAAGAACAAAGCCGAAGCACTACGTATTATCTTGTGTATGTTCTTTATAACGAAGATGTACAATTCTATCAATTTTTACCATAAGTTGTTTGAAGTCCCTTAATAACAGGAAAATAATAAAAGAATATTTTAAATATGTTCTATCGAGAAAATATGCGAATCGAGGGAGTTGTCAGCGAATAATTTGTACATATGTTCTTCAGAAAGACGCGCGAATACTATGGGTTTCCACGAATAACAAAGTACATATGTTCTAAAAACAAATCCGAGTATGTGTAAAGACACGAATGTTGAAAGCGAATAGGCGGGCCTCACTTCATTCATATCATATGAGGGTTGAAAAGTAAATCATATTTGAATCACTATTGTGTTTCATGGATCGCTTTTACATATAAGATTATCAGCTCATACTCGTTGAAAGAATTCTTGTTAAATAACGATCACAAGGGATAACAAAAAATATGATTTGTAGACAATAATATACAGGGTGGCCCGAAAGTCTTTTCACCTTACCAAAAACTAATGAGAACACCAGAAGAACAAATAATATAAACCACATGTACTGGATTCAGTTTATTCACTTTCATTGACGCTGTCACACATCGAGAGGGTCTGTATGAACACCATCATTTTTGTGTAGGAGCCCGTGTCAGTCCTCTGAAATAGAAAATGTGATTATGTACGGGTGACAAGACTTTCGTACCACCCTGTAGATTGAAAATGTCTTAGGGAGACCAAGGGAAAAATTGTCACAGCTAAGCTGGGGTGTCGTTCTAATCCTACTTAACTCAACTGATCTATGTGCATATGTCGAAATATTGCCATTGAAATTCAATTACAAATCCTACGAAATTGTGTTATTTACATCGTCTGACAATCGCTGAAGGTATGAAGCTGTCATGAACCATGCAATTTTTCTGTCTGATTTCAGAATTATATATATATATATATATATATATATATATATAATGTCAACGCGTAAGTATGAATTATCGATTAGAAACAGCATGAAAATGCTTTTGTTTTCAGCGTAAATTTTTACTTAAATTAAGACAGAAAATTCAGGATATATGATTTTATTACACAAATTATGGAAGCAAATAATTTGATTTATTCATGGAAAAACATAAAAAGGGAAATACGAATGTATTAGAAAATGAACTGGGAAACAGGCAATAATCACTAGTGTGGATAGTACATTATATATAGAAATGATTTTGAGGGTGTATTTTGTATACTCCAGTGCACGGGAGAATTTTTAAATCTGAAGTTGTTAGCTGCATTTCGATCTAAAATTTTCATTTTGTTTGATATGTCTGAAATATTCACTGATAAATTAGGAGGACCAAGAAAATCGGCTTGTGCAAGTAGGGTAACTGGTATCGACATGGAAAAGTGATTCGGAGAGACTGGTTCAATTTCTGATTTCGCCTCTATGGTCGACATTTTATTGATGCACTTTGGAAAAGTATGAACAACGGTTGTCTCACCCACGTTATAGGTTAAATAGCACGACCGCATAAGCTCCCGACACTTGGATCTCAGCCAGTCAAGTTAATAATAACTCAGAATTTAGAACACTGATGTTAGCATTGCAAAAAATTGAAATTTTAAACAGATTAAACGCTGGAAGTTCATTGTATGAAATAAAATCTTCCAAAGAAACTATTCTTCAGCGTTCACACTGTCACAATGAACAAGGAAATAAACAAAAACATGATGGCGATGAAACCTGGACAGAAATTGAAAAATCATTTCTGTTATCTCCTTAACAAATCAATTGTGAGAAAATTCGAGAGCGAGTCTCTTGTTCGAAAAGGTAACTACGGCACGCAGGTTCGAATCTAGTTTAGATCAAAATGCAGTTAACAAATACGTGTCTGTCTACCAACTTAATGATCTGTTCTCATAAAAGCCAGATTGTGTAAGTGTTATTACCTTGTTAGAACACCACTGTATAAATGTTTTATTTTAAATTCCATGTATAAGTACAGAAAGTGTAAAGCACTGACGTCTCAGAAGCGCACATTTTGACAGAATAATGGACATGTTGACACCTATAGAGAATCGCTCCAGACAGAAATCGGACAAATACACTGATATTTTTCTCGACCAATTAAATATAGTTTGACTGTATGATATTTGTCATTTATATAATTGTTTTTTTTTCATCTAATTATCCTTAAGTGTTCATACTTTTCAATCTTCCTATTCACGCACACACCTACGAACTTATTTCTACATTGATATACCTCTCAATAGGCAATATCATTCGACCTCACTTGCTCTGTTTCTGTCATTTTTTTTTTCACTTACCTACCTATGTATCTATCTACCAATGCATACTCTTAAATGCATATATTTACATCAGTACATCTCTTTTCTATCTTTAACAAGATATCAAGGTAGATACATATCGATCTGTTTACCTACCAATTTACTGTGTTAGCGTTTATCTAATAAGGGTAATAAATATATCAATGAATTTGTCAGTTGTTGTATTACTCTGATAGTGTGAACATAGAAATCAATACTGCATGGTGACCGTCAGTTTCAAGCCTTAAGTCACCATCCGACCATGTGATTCTGCACTCCCTCTAGGCTTTGTGTAACGGCAACCAAGGAAAGTGATGGAAGAGAGAAAAATGATATCCCAAAGATTTCATTGTTTACTGCATGCTTTATCATATTTATAGAGGAGGCACTATGGTTGCTTATTTCCATTTGGTTTTATTTATTATTTTTATTTGATTTTGTATACTTTATTTGTTTCTTTAGAGACGCATCTGATATATATATATATATATATATATATATATATATATATATATATATATTGAAGTTAATGATTAGTAGTCCTATAGTCTTTAGGGTTGCGGTGTTGTCGATAACGTAGTAGGAATTTGTTTTCGTGTCTGCATTTAGGATGAGCACACCTCGTTTGTTTAGGGGGTATTATTCTGGAAACTGTTTTTTCCGATGCTTTATGCGAAGAGCTTCATTGTTCCAAGGGACCTTCAGTTATTCCTATAACTATATTTTGCCCGTTTCGTTTGTATATTACATTAACTTAGTATATTAGGTTGATTTGTAGACAGTTCATGTTGAATAGACATATGGACTCTAAACCAATATTGAGCATTCTTCCTCCATATATGTTTAAACATATGTATGCGTGCGTGTATGTTATTTCTATGTATTATTTTATTTGTATAGTTATTGCTAATTTGTTCAAATCTGTCAGTCTCTTTATTGTCAATAATGTAATAAAATAAAAGATCTATTGACGAAAGTGAATTTTAGAGCATTGAGCTGCACCAAACTTCCAGGTGACGGTATAAAAAAAACTTTACAACTAATCTTGGAAAAGGAAAACTCCAAAGGGCAAAAGGATGACACGGTTATCATTTTCGATGCCATGGAATTTCTCAGATAATAACAAAATGGAATCGGAGAGTGATAATCGCCGACATGATGAAAGCACACCCCTTTAACCACTAAATTGACGGAAGAGCAGAACTGCACGCTAGGCAGGTATTAAACGAGAAAACGTACCTTTTTCAAAGATTAGATTATATGCTTATTATTAATTTTATACAAAAACTATGATAATGATCTTGTAATATATAGATGATAAAAATAGAGAAAAATGAAATAGAACAGACGCTATCGTTCTAAAAGTATTGTCGCTAACCATATGCTACTTGCTGAAGAAATCCATGCCCAATTTAATAGGAGTAGATAGGTTCACCTATCATCTCGTTTTTACTCCTCCCCCAGTCTTTTGAAGAGAAGTTTATCCCTTTTTTCCTGTTTAGCATTGCATTTCCGGTTCCTTCCAAATTCTACTTCAAATCTATACTTCAAACATTACCGCCTAAACATTATTTACATTTTTCTTCTTCAATAGGAAATGGTTCCCCTATCTTCCTGTTAATATTTCTCCTCGGTCTTTAAAACAGTTGTAGAGGTTTATCCCTTAGGATTGGCATTTCGAGTCCCTCAATTTTTTTTTAATTCTCTTGCATCATAGTGGTATTATTCCATTGATTAGAGGCCAATTGCTTTTTCAAAATTGAATAAAATAAAAAAGTTGGAAGCGTTTTTTTGTTTTTTTTTTTTTTTGATTTGTTTTTTTTTCTCGCCCCCTTTTTCTTTTCAAGAAATACTGGCTATCTTTAACTTGTTCTTCTAGGTTTATTTGCAGGCAAATACTTCAAGAAATAATGTAAGCTCAAGAATCCTAATAAATTAGAGGCCTCTAAGAAAATCAGTATACCGTGAGGAAAACATGCTCCAAAATTAATGAAAATATAGTTTTATCGTCATTGTTATTATTAAGAGGAATGATCAGAGTATTTTTTCTTACATCTTTTTACTCTTTTTTTTTTTTTTTTTTTTTTTTTTTTTTAAAAAAAACCGAAATTTTGATAAAAAAAAAATTATTTTTCTTGCGTCAGCGGTTACATTAACTTTTAGTAGAGCAAAGTTTGGCATATTTTTGCGCTGACAGATTAATTCGGAAATTCTTGCAAAATCAAATAATTATTGTTTTTCAATGAAGTTTTCAGGACTTATTCACAAATAAATGAGATTATTTTTTAACTTATTTTCTTAGAAAATCCTGGTTATTTTTTTTTTTTTTTTTTTTTTTTTTTTTTTTACACATATGTTTCTCCCCCTTACTTAATTTCATGAAAATTTGAGAAATTCAGCTTGATAATTTTAGTTATTTAAAGCAGGATTTCTTGAAGAATTTAATTTTTTTTTTGTTTTTTTTTTCAAAATCGAACCCCGTCTTATGGAAAATCTATTCTGAATCGAAAAATAAAAAAAGCAATAAAACTAAGACATTATTTAATTAGAGAAAGTTTCAATTGATTTCATGGATAATATTTATTAAAGACAAGCATTGAATTTTTACAAGATTTATTTTCATTCTCTTACAATTATAAATTGAATAATTTATAAAGTTTTTAAATTTTTTAAAATTCAGTTTCAGTGTGATGACTCATAGGACACATTGTTATTAAGTATGAAGTTAGTTCAAAAGTAATGTCCGATTTCAAGGTCTATATTAAAAAGGAAAAAGCTCATAAATGTGAAAATATTTATTTGTTAAACTCCTTTGCTTTCCAGAACTTCATTCCATCTGTCAACAAACTTATAAATGCTACGCCTGTAAAATTACTTAGGTTTTGAAGCAAAATATGGATTCAATTCATTTTCAACCTGTTCTCTTGATCTCAACCTAAGACCGTCGAAATGATTCTGTAGTCCTGGAAACAATTGATAATTAGATGGAGCAAGGTCAGGAGAATATGGTGGTTGAAGCAATATTCCTCAACCAAGCTCTTCCAAAAGATTTTTAGTCAGCCGAGCAGGGTGAGGACGAACATTATCGTGATAGATGATGACACCCTTTCTGTTCACTAACAAAGATCACTTTTGGTTCAAAGTTGTTTTCAAACGACTAAGTTGATCACAGTACAGATTACCTGTAATTGTTTGTTGTTTAACAGTTCACAATGGACAATTCCTTCAATATTCCACAATACACTTAATATGATCTTCTTTGGGTGAAGCTCTCTTCTTCGTTGTTGAACTGATCTTCCTCCTCGTCTGATCCTCGATCGTCGGTGTTTAACGTGATAGTATAGGATCCACTTCTCATCACCTGTAAGAAGCCTATCTAAAAATGGTGCTTGAAGGTGTCATAAAAGCAATGATTTACAACTAACACGCTGCTGCACATGATCTGGAGACAGTTCGTGTGGGACCCATTTCCCAATAGCTGAAACCTTTCCGATGCTTTTTAATTAGCATAACATGGTTGTATGGACTACGTTAAATTCTACTACATGTTTACTAGACGTAATGGTGAGATTGTCTGTGACAACAGCGTCCAATTCTTCGTAATCAAGTTTTCTTTTTTTTTTGGCAACCCACTTTTGACTCTTCTTTCATTCTGAAATCTCCACTTTGGAAACGGAAAACCAGCACTTATAACTTTTTTTTTCATTCACTGTATCATCTCCATAAGCGCTTTGAATAGACTTTTCTGTCGCACTTGCATTGACACCTTTTTGAAATATACAGTAAGATATGTAGAATGTGATTTTAGATGGGATGAATATGGCTGCGAATATTCCGGAAGATCATGAAAATATTTTTATAATCAGAGAATGGTATAAATTACTTATTGTGACATTCGTAAACTCTTAACGAGAAGCAAAGATTTCATAAATACTATCGCAAAATTTCCTCTTAAAAATCGCACATTTTGATACTGAAAGTTTTATGACTAATCTATATAATATTCCATACTCACTGGTCTTAATGGATTTTATTAATAATCTGACATGATGAGTTATTACTTGAAACTAAATAGAACATTTAAACTAAGAAATATATTACTTCAATTCTGTGTGGAAAGCTTTGGGGGATGAGTTAAAGAAAAGTTTTACGATCAGAACCGTTAAAGAATTGCCGTAGTTAAAAATTAGCTAGCTTCTCTCGGACACGTTTAGCCTGTAATTGAAAATTATAGAAACCAAGTAATACTTTAATAGCATCTGAGATTAATCAATATGGATCTGAATCAATAAACCTGTTCATGTGTAATAAATGACTCAAAATCGCGGTAATTTTGCAATCTTTGCTTTCACATCTAATACAGATGAAGGCAAATGAGGACGCTGTAAAATGTTTGTCACAATATATTACTATTAATTCAATAATAAGAATTTATTTCAGGTAACTTCTTAATCCACTCAAAAACTGTCCAACTACATTTCATTTTACACACGCACACACACACATATATATATATATATATATAGTGAGGGTAACAAATCCTTTTGTATATAATCCAAGTGGATCCTAGTAATATAGTGATACATAAAATAGGCAATCTTCATATAACCAAATTTAATGTCAAAAGGTTAATACCCCGGTTTAATTTTATAAATCTTCTTTCCCTTTATGTCAAATACCTTTCACCTTTCACCTTTCACCTTTCTCTGTCTCGTGTCTCTCGTTTGATTAAAACATTGAAATGGATAAATTCTGTATTTTCTAACGGTTTTTGTTTTTTTTTGGGGTGGGGTGTTTTTTTTTTCCTCACAGTTATATTTCTGTTTCTGACACGAACTCTGTCCATAGCGAGGTTGATAAGACAGACGACTTCTATTTTCGTTGCCGAAATAAGCTTATTCCCCATATGAGGGGATTTGGAATTATATATATATATATATATATATATATATATATATATATATATATATATATAGCAACCTTTCTTGCAAACTTGTTTCGTTCAATATTTAGTGAATTTTTTTTAGTATTTCTTGTGTTCTTTGACTTTTAAGTTTTGTGGTGGTAAGGGGGTGTAAAAATGTACATAGTGTCTATTGTCACAAGCGCTCTCAGCCATTTCTTTAGACATTTTCATGGACTTTAATTTCTTTTCGCGTAGTCTTTTAAGATATGCTTGCGTGATACCGATTGAATTGTAGTAGTGTTTATACCGAGCCTCGCGAAAAGAACGTGGCTGAAATTCGAGTTGATGTCCTATTTCAAGAAGAAAACTTTAGCACATTTTTTTTCCGCTGTGAAATAAACTAAGATTAATACTGGGTGCTAGTCATTTGTGTAGAATATTTCACTCACAGCGAGATATTACGGGATTTATGAGAGATGATCGTTTTATCAACGAGAATATTTCTTGTGGGATTTTTGTATGCTGTGGTTGGCTAAATGCCTTTTTATGGCACCTTAATCAGGTAATTTGAAATACAAGTACACACACACAAACACGTGTGTGTCCTAACCAAAATTCGAGGCATTCTATCCCACGTTAAGCAAAATTATTGTCCAGACCATTGCATAGAATTTTTTAAACAAACGCTGATATTGCTGTTATATATATATATATATATATATATATATATGAGGGAGAGAGCTGGGTGAGGGATGACACAATGGTTTGATTTTGGAACCTAGTTTAAGATATTCCGTATTTCCAGATGAAGTTCTTGGAACACAAATAACACCTGTTATCTGTGTTAAATATATAAGCATAGAAGACAAGAAACGGACAATGGTAGTGTTTCAGGTGTACATGAGATAAGTATGATAAATTTATAATATAAATGATCTGCCATTACGGCACTGAGTTCGCTTGAACGGTGTGACGATTTAATTAAACCCTTCGGAAGTTACCGTATTTGAAGCCGTCGAGGACGCAATTTTTCAGGAAATAATTTGGAAAATTTGCCATGTAAAGTTTTAGGGTTTTCGTAGACCTATGATAACCCAAGACGAATATCTATGGCAGACGGTAAAATGAATCCCTGTATGTTATGCGAATTTCCGAACTTTGTCCTAGAGGCCGACAAATGCGCTGGTTAATTCTGTGTGCTGATATATAAACAATATAAGTTTCCAAGTGTCCTCGTACCAAAGCGTGCACGCATAAGCTCATATATATATATATATATATATATATATATATATATATATATATATATATATATATATATATTTTCAGATATTATAAAAAGTGTGGTCAATGTTAAATAACAGAACTATTAAGAATATAGAATGACAAATCGGGTTCTATAACCTTGAAGGGCAACGGGTCTGATGCAGAAGGAAATGACAAAATACTGCGGGAAAAATATCTGCCTCATCAGTCATTTATCGAAAGATACATGATCGCTTAAACGTGTATCACGCATGGCACATAACTGACTGACTGATATATATATATATATATAATATCAAAAACTTGCCGGATTTGAGATATATATATATATATATATATATATATATATATATAATAAACGAATACGGGGTCTAATGAAAAAGTATCAAAACTATTGCTATAGTAACCTACTTAAAGTACGTACAGTGATGTTGTTTAGCACACGCTGACCATAACGTCTGTCGCGCATGCACACTAACGTTCTCGATCATAACTTCCGGTGTTTATAACAGTGCTTTGAATGAAAGTGTATAGAGTGTGGTTGACTCACCAAGCCACATATGTTCCATCAGTGACCATTGATTTTGCACTTGTTTTGGTTCAAGCACAACATTCCCCAGTCCGAGAACCGCCATTTTACCAACATCTCGCAACTTGTAACATTTATCTTAAACTAGAATATCCCACTTAAAAGGAGCAATATTTTAAGACCTCGAGGAAATTCAATAGAATGCAATGAGCAGCTGTTCGCTATCTCCGAAACTGAGTTCCAGGAATGGTTCAATTAGTGGGAACGTCCCTGGATAAACATGTTGCTTCAGAAAGAGATAAATTACTTCGAAAGAGATAAATTGCAGGGATGATATGTGTTATAGTCTTCGTTTTATAGAACGAGTCCTATATCTACTTTTTTTTTTATCAAACCTCGTATTATCAGAAAGAGACATAAGAGCGAAGAAATATCTGTGACTGATGGTCGTTAAAATCGTCCAAAACAACTTGAATGAGTATATCTTGTTTTACGTGAAAATGCAATTCCTATACACCGTAATTCTTGTACTATATAAGACAGCTTGTAGACAAATAAAGGAAGTAATTAAATGAATACATAAAACAGAAAGGAATATGACAAGAATCTATTTTGTAACCGGATCTATTTACCTTTTATAGCAAAGCTTATATTAAAACAGCGATAAAAAAAAGATAAAACTTCAAAAGAGAAACATGATACTGTTAAATCGTTAAATAAGATGACGCATAGGAAATTGTTCAAGTGCAGTTACAGTATAATAAAAATTGACATTATTGGCTAGATAAGAACAAGAAAATCTCTGGCCTTAATAATGTCACAAAATGGGTTTAAGAATTATTTACCACAATTAATAATTAAAAGAAGAATAAGTTAGATAAGTGTATTAAAGAGCTGGAGAATTTATTTTTGAAAATTGCTTTTGCGAATCTAAACAAAGAAATAATGTAGAAAATTACAAGCCAGAACGAGAAGTAAAAAAAAAAAAAACAACCCCGAAATATGGGAAATGCACAAAGAAAACTGATTTCTGTAAAGTAAATTTTAATGATGAATATAGGGGTATATTGGATTAACTTGGTGATTGGAATAAAGGTTGAGGCCTTCATGGAAATGTAAAACGCTGTAAGTGGCAAGTTTAGGAAGACGGAACTTGTATTTTAAACAAAAATGTATATAGGTTTTTTCAAAGTTGGTGTTAATATCGAGATAAAAGCCAGGAATTAATGTAAATTTCGTGGGTAAGATACATTTACGTGAATGTAAAAAGTATATAAAAATAGTCCATGGTTCGTTAATATTGTGCCAATCTCAGTATTTTCTCCCCTTGTCAAGAAAGTTTTCAAAGGCATCCAGTTATTGGAGAAGACCTCAACGTCAGATATGATTGTTTTATTGATTGATTCGTTTTGTACGGCTTATCAACCCATGAAAGGTTACTTAAAGTCGGAAAATACCTTTAGATTGTGAGGGTTTTTTATTAAATAATGACGTTTCGTGGTACATAATAAATAATCCATATCTTTAAAGGTGAATTTTACAGGTGGATTAGGGTATAAGTGAATTTATCGGACCCAAGTGGAATCGGAACTCGGCTTGCTGATTAACAATCTCAAGCCATTATATTAGCTGCACATCTTGATATTCCCAAGAGTTTATTCATCAAAGATATTGAGCAGTGTGAACATTGTTTCAATTCGGTGACCGTAGAGAAACCGATGTTTCAACATGATATGGTCGTAATATTAAGAGGTCAACGGGGATAGATAAAGATTGGCCATTGACTGGTGTTTCTACAGGATGTGGCCTTAAGTCACTTCTAATATGAATTCAACAGGAAATGCGTGACCCATTAACAAAAGAAAAGTATACGAATAAGTAAAATATTTTTTAAATAAAAACCTCCGGAGATGAAAAAAAAGACAAAAAGAAAAATCAGATACCCGCAGAGTTAATTCAAAATCAATAAAGGTATTCTCAAAATCAATGAAAGTGTCCCACAATATAAGTTAATGCATCAATAAAATGTTTTTTTTTGTTGTTGTTGTTTGTCCATTATTTTTGTTTAATTTCACCCCAATCAAGGCAATAAAGCTATTAAAACGGAAGCGGCCACTGCGTGGTAGAGAATATTAGAGAAGAAAAAAGCACTATTGAGGAAAGAGGACAATAAATGGCCGAGAATAAACTATCAGTATAAAACGATTGACATTGCATTTACAATTTTGGGAATCAAAGTTGACAGAGAAGCAAGAGGACGAATTATTCAGTCGAGAAGTGCGATAGAAGGAACAATTTATGCAGAATCTACTTTTACATGTAGCCATTTCTACTGTAAATTTATGATAAATTGCCGAGTGTATATCGCTTGTTGGCTGAATAGAGATTGACAACATGAAATAAGTTCATATCAAGTTTTTTTTAAGGATACACCGAATCTGAAATTAGCAAACTACATTGCTCGTATAAATACGAGATATCGCGCTTATTTCTTATTTAGTACTGTTCAGTTATTGCTCGCCCCGTTTTCGCTTGTAGATGAAATAAAATGTACATCTCTAAATCCACTTAAAGTTACCGGGTCATCAATCTTCTGGTGAAGGCCGGTGGACACAACTGCGAAAACAGTGTGATAAGTACAATAAAATTGAGGATAATAGTTCGCCTGTAAATACATCCTCATCCAAGAAATTCATATATATGGAGGGAAAGTGAGTGGCAAAACGAAAAAATATCAAGAGTTTTGTTTCGCCAAGATCCTTCTTGAATCTAATAACGTTTTTTACAGATTGAATTAAATTTAAAACTGAACATATTTTTAACGTTTCGATGTAACCTGGAGCCAGCTTTACTCATATTTCTCCCACTTATATAAAGAATACAGTTACCATTAATAAAAACGGTTATATGGCGAAAAAGTTACATATAAAGAAACTGACATGGAATATTTCCACATTTTGTGTGTGTGTGTGTCTCTCTCTCGCTATATATATATATATATAATATATATGTGTGTGTCTATGTTCCCTTATGACTATCTCCATTTAATTTAATCTCTGAATTTAGTCTCTTGAAGAATGGATGTAATTCATCAAAACTCAGAGAAGACACAGTTATACGTGAATAAATTTATTTTATTGTTACTTAGAATCGCTTTTTCTCTGTCGATAGGATAGATATTAATTACCAAAACTGTTTGCTTTAAAAAATAATCTTCCCGAATTTCCTTGGTCTATCGTTTTAGGCGAAATGCAATCATTGTTTCTGTTTTAAACTAAGCCAGCAAATAAGATACACACCAAGGCAAAAATATATAAATAAAAAGGAAGCAAAAGAAAATAAATAATGAACAAATTATCAAACAGCACGCTTAACAAGTGAATTTAATAATGATGATCAACTGCAAATAATTAACTGAATAAATAGAAAATATTCTAAGTAATCAATAAGGAATAACTGATTAAGTTAAAAAACAACACAGTATAAGAGCTCAACATAACGGGATTCTATCCCTATAAATATGTCTACTCAATAGCCAATAAACCAGTGATTTCCAAACTTGTTTCTGAGTCGCATTTTCGGAATGAAAATTTGCTCTCACTTCACAAAATTTTATGTGATGAAAAGTAAATTTAAAAACAAAAAAAAACAGAGCGACGTCAGAACATTATCATTGATAACTCTCTCCTCTAATTTGCAGACCCTAGTCATTATATCCACGATACCTGACATAATATATAAATATCACAATGATAAAATCGATCATTCATAACTGTGACTCATGCATGAAATTGTCAGTAATCAATAATATTCTAAATTTTGAAATCAGACTTAAATTTCGCATGTGAATTTGTTGTCTATAAATCTTTGATTGTCTTTAAATCATTCAGCTTCACCTTCTAACCTTTTCCACCGCACATATCAGACACGCCGCTCTGTTTGAGAACCACTGCTTTAGAATAAGTAAAAATATAACCCGTTAGGATAATAATAGAAAAGAACTATTAGGTTGGTGCAAAAATAATGACGTAATAACGTCAAAAAACGACCTTATTACGTCATTATTTTTTGCACCAACCTAATAAATCATCTTTCTACCGAAAATTTCCCATTTACCAGTGAGCTAACGCCCAGTGCACATGGTCTAACGACTGCCTCAAGCATGAAACAGACATTCGAAATTGATGTTGAACTCTGTGTCATACACTCTAACCCCAATATTGAACATATTTATCTATGAATAAAACATAACTTAAAACTATATTTGTATCACACACACACACATATATATATATATATATATAATAGAGAGAAATGACGATATTTTTGCAAACTTCTCACTTTACCTTTTGATTAACTGGTTATGAAGGTAAACGATGTAAGACCTGTTTTTGCTGGATGTCCGTTAATCTCCGTTAGTTATCTTCTAAAATTTGTCGAAAATATTATTGTTACTATTTTCGTTATCAAAATCGTTAAACATTTTCACCACATATATATAACTAATTCTTCTTTTTCTCTTTTTTAATTCTTTTCAGGTAAGAAATATCCTTTGTTGTTTGCGTCACATGTAACCGGCGATAACCATGCTTCATCATGTGTGTGGAAGTATTCGGGATTTCAACAAAAGAAATGCATTTTATAGGGCCAGGTATCGTTTCAACCAAATTTTCTTGAATTTAATAGCAGTAACACGGTTTTTTTTCCAGAATTCTTCTATCGCAAGTGATATCTATTGTTCCTAATTTCAGTTATCACAAGCAATATCTGTATAACATCATTAAAAGAATATAAGCAAAACTGACATCATTCCAAGTAATATAATGTTCTATAGATTGTTTCCCGCCATCAACCATATTTCTTAAAGGACATTAATTGTATTAAGCTTTTTTCAAGAATATAGTCTTAGGGCCAAATCATGCTTAAAACATCAGTTCTCTTCAAGATCGGCAAATACTTAGAGGAGAAAGCGCTTGTGAATACCGGATATGGTAATGACTTCGATGTTTCGGATTTAAATAATCTAAAAAGTCTTAATCAGCAAGAAAATATAACAATCAATAAATCTCAAAGGGACATATTAGGTTGGTGCAAAAATAATGACGTAATAATGTCGTTTATTGACGTATTTTTTAACGTCAAAAAACGACATTATTACGTCATTATTTTTGCACCAACCTAATAACTTTAATATTTTGAGTATGTTTGTTTGCAGAGTAATTTTATAAGGTACTTAAACTAAATAATTTCTCGGGTGCATTGCCATCTTTACTGTATTCTAATTGTTATAGATTTTTTTCTAAAGCATAGGTTTTTGTTATCATGAAAGATTTTGATGGTGGAATCTTTCTTAATGTAAACGGAGAGGCTACTTTGTTCGTACACAGCTCATATGTGCCATTAGTTAAATTTCTTTTTTAGCTGCTGTAGATACTCCGGTTATTAATAATATAATTAATTTATGGTTAAATCTCTTAATCTGTATGTACAATTTCTTAAGAAAGACCTTCATCTCTATATAACCCCGTATCTTTTTCTTACCGGTCGGTTTATTAAAGTTTGTAAATTTATTTTTTTCCATTTGTCAGCACTATCATAACTCAATTGCTCGGGGTTACAATGTTTCAATGTTTTAGATATTCATTAAATTTCCTGTGGCTGTAATAACTTTCAAATAATATGGCATTGTTCACGAATCAAATCAAACAAAACAGGGATGAAGCGTCAGAGCTTGATTCAAATGCAATCGCATGAACTTCATTGCATGTTTACTGCAAAGCTGAGGTTAATAAGAGATTCTTCGATAATTTTTTCCCTTTTTAACGCTTCAGTATTCCTTTTCAAACACTCTTTGAATCAAAAGTTGTCCGAATGCCAATTTAGGATGGAATCATATGAAGTAAAAGCCGACTTTGGACCTACTTTTGTAGCAGATTTCGTCCATATAACTGAAATAATCTAAACCAAACATTCATGCAACCAAATTGTTTGCCATATGTAATTTACATGGCAAATTTGCAAAGCAAATGAAAAACCAGGGTGATATGACCGGAAAATGGGCATTTTGAACAGTTTTTCTTCATACGCGGGGAAGTGAGCAGGACTAAAACCCCAATATCTTATTTCTTGCGTGATGGTAATATGTTTGAAGAAAATCGGATAAAAAATGAAGAAGTTATTCAAGTACTTATTTTAAGTACTACAAAACCCTCATTTTTTTCACGGTTCTTCGCAATTTTTTTGTGTGAAGCCAATATCGAAGGAAATCTGTCAAGCATCTACATAAACATCGTACCACGAGTTATGTTTTGCTTTAAACGCAAAGAACATCAGTTCACCCAGTAAACATTTTGTTCGCGTGTAACTTTGCCTTGGTGTCAGCAAAAAGTAGTACCCACCTTAAGTTTTAACGATTTCTCTGCCAAACCCGGTATGCTGGAGATCGAAAAAGTGGTCTTGACTTAACTTCATAAATTTGCAATATGTGTGTACAATTTCAGCGAAATCAGTCGTGAAATGTGGACGTACGTAAATTAAACACACGCACAGATCTTCTGTTTTATAGATTATAAGAGTAAACTTCATAAATTTGATGTATTAGATGCAAATTTTGTCACAGAAGGAAAATGTAGCTGTTTATTCAGGGTAGGTATTGCCTACCATACCTACCCAGACGGCACATCCCTAAAAGATATATATATATACATATATAACAGGATAAAGAACAACTAGGGACCAGATTTTAATCTAAGATTATTTAATACTTTAAATGTACTCCTAGGAAGGACTTTCTCAGCGATGCAATTTAGTAAACTATCCCTTCCTAGGAGTACTTTTAAAAAATTGCATAAGACAAATGGTGATCTCTGACGAAATTTAACAAAATGAAACATGTCAGATCTGTTTCCTTTAGTCAGTTATATGGCATGCATGATACATGCTTAGGCGATTATGTATATTTCTATACATGACTGACGAGGCAAATTTTTTCCCCAGTTGATTACCATTTCATTCTATTTGCCATCCAAGGCTACAGAACCCGGTCTTTGCTGCTATTTACCCATAGGTTGGGGAGAAGAGGATTCATACCTTTCCCAAAGGTTTTAGCACATAAATTATTGTAATGGACTCGACGGGAATTTAAACTCCTCTCACCGATTCCTTAAACGGAACCGCTATCCATTACTTGACCGTCTATTTGTTCTTTATCCTATCATTTTGTCAGGTCCCTATCCATACTCTCTCTCTCTCTCATATATATATATATATATATATATATATATAATGAATGGGTGTGTATTGAGAGAGATTAGCAGAAGTTGGTAAAATAGGTGTTATTCTTGTGTATATACATACAGACAATCGAGAGGGCCAACGTAATAATTGATACATGCATGTACGTTTGTTACGGACATGTTGTGAGTGATTATTTTCTTAACAAGATTAAATTGGGCAGTATGTTATGTTTATTTAATTAATGCAGATCACATAATTGGTTTCGAAAAATATATGTATCGAATTTGCTAACGAAACCAAATGTGTTAAATTAGCATTAATTGGTGAATAACAAAATCTAACCACGACTAAATTGCTCACGCGAACACTTGGCTAGTTTCATTAATGAATGCGTTTTAATCAAACGATTGATTTTTGCTTCGAACGATTTATATGGAATTATTTCATTGGAATAGATTTACTAAAGTAAAGAAATAAATCTTCGTTCTGTAAAATAGAATCCTCAATTTTTTAAGATAATTTTTCCTATCGGGAAAATTCTGTTCAATTATATAAGAATAACGAGTTGACTTTTCCTGGCTTGATGCTTTTCTGTTTCTAGTTTTTCAAAATGAAGTTAAATTCAAGCCTAGTATAATAAAAGAGAAACGTTTTGGTTGCAAAGTGCCATAGAAACAAAAATAGTCAAGAGAAATAAACAAAAATTATGTTATTATTAAGAGGAAAGAAAAATATATTTTTTTATTATTTTTTTTAACTCTAGTGTAGCATGCGGTGGACCAGAAATAAAGGTTGTTTTTATTTTTTTATTTTATTTTTATTTAATTTACTTTTATTTATTTATTTTGCGCTTTTTACGTTGAAATTCTTTCAAAAATAAAATAATTGTCAGATTTTAATGAAACTTTCAGGATATATTCAGAAATGAATTAATTCTTCTTTTTTTTTATGTTGTAATTTTTTTCTTTTCTTTTTTTTTGTAAAAGAAAAAATTGTTAATTATTTTGTATTTTACATATGCTACCACCCACTTACTTAATTTCATAAAATTTCGAGAAATTAAATATTTAAGAAAGGGGATATATTTTATTAGTTATAAGTAAGACTCCTTAGAGATAGTAAATCATCATTTTTTTTTTTTTTTTTTTTTTTTTTTTTTTTGGAAAACATTTAACCCATTCACGTAATTACAATCGAGGAAAGAACAGTGTCGCAATTTTCTCTTATGATAAATAATTTGAGAATTTCTTTTGTTAGAATATGACTGAAACGAAGAGTAAAAACATATCGAACACAATTAAGCAACAATCATCTATAAAACATTCAATCAGCTGCTCGAATTAGTTTTATTCGATCTCAGTCGTGATCACTGATCCCATCAACCCACGCCATAATTCAGTGTGAGCAGCATTTTTTTTCCAGTGGAGGTACCCTATTCGCCTTCCCAGATTCACATACAGCTTTTGACTATAGAATTGTCCTTCTCGACAGATTTTCAAACACCGCTAATGATCGCTCTCTATTCTACTATTATATCCATAGCATGGTGCCGAACAGATGAATCTGTATTTTTGCCAAAGGTAAATATAAAATATAACAGTAATAAAAACTAGGTATAAGCATCAAGGTTCTTCAAGAAGGTTCCCCTTTTTTATGCTACGGTGTTACAGTGTGCATAAATTACGTTAGGTAGTAAACATATGCATAAATAGAGTAGATATACTGCATTCTTTTCAGTTGTATTAAGTCGGTTTTCAAAGTGGGGGTAAAAAGCCCCACCTCTCTGCCTGCAAAATCCTGATAGTCATTGTAAATAGTGAGGGACTTTTTCTTAGCAATATGGTATTTCATGAAATGCATGCTGTTGTGTAATGGATATCGGCTCGGAGTGACAACTCGGAGAGCCGAGTTCGAATTCCAATAGAGATCATTAGATTAACTTGGGAAAGGTATGAATCCATCTCTTCTCTTCCCCAGAAATGGGTTGAATGAACAGACTGGGTTCTTTAGCCTTGGCTGGCAACCAGTCTAACGCAGAAATAAATGGCAACCTACTGCGGGAAAAATCTGCATCATCAGACATGTATCAAAAGATACATGATCACCCAAACATGTATCATATATGGTATATAAATGACTGACTGATTGCATGACGTATGGATTAATTGGAGAAACATTAAACATCAATCTTTTAGAAGATCTGAATGCGAAATAATTACGTTAATTCTATAATTCTTAAAATACATAATCAATGGGTAGGCTTGAGAGATTTAATAGGATTATTGCAAAGGATAAGATTTTTTGATGCTCAGGTCTCTGGACAAATTAGCAGCGTTGCGTGTTTTTCAGAAACTAATGTTTCGTATTTTACGAGCGCAGTATTCAAGCTGTTGTTCATCTTTGGAGAAAATGCATAGCCAACTTTGGAAAGTATATATGAAAAATAGTGTTTTCTTTTTTTTGTTTTTTTAGCTCAAATCGGATATGCCGCTTCATAATGGATAGCATTTAGGAAGGAGAAATCTGAGAGCCGAGTTCAAATTCCAGTATAGTTTTTTTTTTTTTTACTTCCACTTACGCGTAAATATCCTTGGGGAAATTATGAACCCACCACTTATCCCCTCGGCTATGTATTAAATAAGTAAATAGTATAAAGGTCTGGCCTCTTCAGCCTCTATTGCCATAAAAAAACGAATTAACTCCCTAGCAAAGCACAAGTTTTATATTGAATTGAGTGATTCCGAATACGTAGCTGTAAACTTGTTCCCTGGTATTATTTGTCCTACATTGATTTGTTGCAGCCTGAGTCGTAGTATTGACTTGGTGCGTAATTATCACACGTTTTTGTAGTTGAGTTATCTATTAATAAAAATTGCTATTTTCTTTGCTTTTTTTATTAAAAACATTATTTTCAGGTTATAAAAACGCGTGTCGATAATCATTTTCATTTTAAAAGGTTATTGTTGAATTATGTTTCTTTTGTCATAATAAATATTTTTAAAACGCCTGATAATTATGCACCAACTCAATAACTATGAACAATTACTTTCAGAACGTCCCTTACACTGTTACACGTAATTTCATTATTTTTTTAAAGTAAATTTGAATCACTAGATATATTTGCCTAACTTCATTCTGTCTGTCTACTTGACATTGTAGCTGGTATCGTCCAGAATTGATTGGTCATAGAATCTTCCTAATAGGCATTCATCCAGGCAGTGTCGATTGGATGTCAGTGTGCTGCCGTCAGTGACGGCAACGTCCCAAAGTAAACTGGCTAAGCGCATCCATAAAAAAAAATTCGCGCCTGCACGGTATGCACCGGCCAGTAATGTACTGTAGAAAAAGAGATAGTCGACGAAGTTTACTGCAAGGCGAGCAGTGAATTGCCACTTGTTGCCAAGGAACGATGTACGCACCCAGTCGAATAATTTTTTGGTTCGGCGCTCCAGTTCTTTAATTGACTGATTGAAATCATCTCCAACATCCTCGGGTTTATTAGACCCAGCCACTTTCGTTCTGGTAGCAGACAGCTCGGTACTGGAGACATATTTTGAAAGGTCATGAACAATTTCGTAATGGTGCGAATAATATGAATCTTTTGTTCTATACACACAAAAGCGATGTTTATTTTTAGTGTTGTTCCAGTAATTGTGTCAACACGGACAATAGTCTTTTGGTTGCTTACTCTTTCGGCCTGGTTAAACACTCCTGTCAAGAGTGATTATTCCCCACCCATAATTCTCACCTACTTTCCCGCCAACGTCGATCTCTTTAATTACTGAATTGCCTATGGGTCAAGTTACAATGTGCCAGGCATTCGCCGCTTCATTTGATTCGACGGCCATTACGCAGAATAGATGTTGGCAGATCTAACTCATCCATCAAATAATTTCGGTGAATTATTTTTGCTTTTTTGTCCTGTTGATTTTTTTTTTGTTTTTTTTTACTTAAAGTTATCTCGTTGCAATATATAGTAACATATTTCAAATCGTAATTTCTATAGTAACATAACTTCCATTGCATTTCTTTAGAAGAAAACTTGGCAGTGCATTTGCTTAATACATATTATGGCCCTGTTCTTGCTATAGCCATTGCTATTAATACTAGCCAATGAAAAGTGTATTTTCTTTGATTGCCATTATATTTTTAATCGATATCACTCAATGCAAGGTAGTAAAGCCACTAAGACACAAGGTGGCTGCTGGATATGGAAGAATTAGGAACAGAAATATTAATAATGAGCGAAAGAGCAAAGAGGAATCAGGAGGACAGTGGACAGTGGACAGCGATTGACATTACATTTTACGGTGGAGTAATGGATAGCGGCTCGGGTTGAGGAATCGGAGAGCCAAGTTCGAATTCGAGTCGAATCCATTACATTCACTTACGTGCTAATACCATTGGGGAAGATATGAATCTTTTTCTCCTCCCCCAGCAGCTATGGGTAAATAGCAGGACAGGCCGGATTCTTTAGCACTTGGATGGCAACTAGTCTACCGCAGAAAGAAATGGAATCCTATTGCGGAAAAAAAAAATCTGCCTTTTCAGTCATGTATCGAAAGATACATAATCGCCTAAGCGTGTATCATGACACATAATTGACTGAGATTTTGGTTGGAAAGCATGGAGCCGGAAGGGAGTTCCACAAACAAGTGCGAGAAAATAAATTGTTAGCATAGAACTTATTCCTACATCCAGCCAGCTCAACTGTAAATTGATGATATCGACAGTATAGTACTGCACTTAAATTCAAAGAGTCTAGGGATCATAGCGAAGAGTTTATCCGAAGATTTACCATGAAATTACAAAAATCACACAGAGAGCCAACCTTAGAGCTATGGGAAAATGAGTGAAGCCGAGTTGCCAGATCAGGACCAATTACTGATTCGTCTTTGGGTTTTCTAGAAGAAAATCATTACATATGTCGTCCAAGCACAAATGTCGGCAGAATGAAATTATTTTATTAAATCCTCTTCCCCACTGTATATTGTTTGGTTTAGAAATAATTACTCGCCTATCGTTCGGTTCGTACACCTCTCCGGTCTTTTAAACGGAAGTAGAGGTTTATCTATTGTTTACCGTTCCTTCTAAACTCTACTTCAGCTCTATACTCCTAAGGCTGATACTTTCCTACGCTGATATAACACTACACAGTATCCCTTTAGTGATTCTTCAACCTTGTATTCGATCAATATGAGTAAAAAAAACATTTCTGCCGCACGATTTAGCTCCACTTTCGCAAAATTACATAGGTATTCCTGGTAGGACATTTTTTTTTCTAGCATGGCTATTTATATCTGTTTCACATTTTCTAAACACGTGAAACGGGAGGCGGGCCCCAGGCTATAGTAGAAGTGTCGCACTGCTTTTACCGTATTTCCGGTCTAATACTGCTTTGCGGTTTATTCCTCAAAATTCGCATTATTAGTTTACTGAAGTGGTTTATTAAAATGATTTTCCAATGGAGCTTGTATTCATTTGCACCTTTTAAGCGGGGTTTCCTATCTTCGATGATGTTGCTAATATGAATTTAGTGTGGATCTCCTGTATGTAGCGACTGTTGTTATATATTTCGTTTATTACTTCACTTATCTCAGTCTAAAGCTCTTTTTTTTTTTTAATCTGGATAATTATAAATTTGCTTGTAGTCAGATACGCCTGTTAAATTTTGACTACTGGAATTTCATATCTGTTTTATTTTTGGCAAATTATTATAAATATTATCAATATTTCTATTTAAGTAGTTTCTCAGATAAGATCAAGATATCTGACAATTAACGCATCGATACCAACAGAACAACTTATCAGGCAGTTCTCCTTTTCCTATTAGTGTTCATCGATTTCCGAATTCTTCTTGCCGTTCCTAAGAGGCTTTCTTTCTGTAAAATGTTCCAATGCCAATTTTCTTTATTCGTGTCTCTATTCTGTCAGTCAGCGTACTAAATGCACCAATGACAACTGGTAGGATTTTGACCTGATTGAACTTTCAAAGCTTGTGAGATCATACATCAAATGTATCTTTATTCTCTTTTTCCTTTTAAACGGATACTTTTTATCAAAAGGATGCGAGGGATCGACGATTGTCTAACACCTTTCGGCGCCGCCTACACCCGGTGGTGTAACCACGTTTTAGTGGTCTTATTCCTCAGGGTCCTAGAACAATATTTTAACCCCGGGCCTAATTCTGACGCTGGTCTAAACTGTTTGTTGGTCGCTGGCCTTTTCGATTCACGCCAACTCTGATCACGCTGTGTTCTTGATCTCAGAGTATTGGATAATCGAAGGCCGTTGTCTCGCAGAGCTGGTTCAAGCTATATAGCCGCAAAATTTTCTTCATTGCGTAAAATAAAACGAGTGATTCGTGGAGTTTCTCTTCAGTTGGTTTCTATAGCTCTTGGTACAACAAAATTTAACCCTTCTCTCCTAAATTTCTATCATGACATTATGCTGTGTCTAAACTTGGGGAGGGGCTGGGTTCAAAGTCTTGGAATCCGAAAATCTCATTGACACTGACGTGGATTTCAGAGGTACTCACTGCGTTATCTCAGCCCAAATTCTCCAAGCTCACTAAAATAATTTGCTTATATGCACTTCGCCCCAAAACGAGCGTGGCGCGGAAGAGTTCTGGGGACTCAGTGATTCTCCAAATTTCATTAATTCCAGTAAAGGTTTTCTTTGTTCCATATTTCTGCTTTCTTAATCAAATTTACACATTTGGAGAATTATCTAGCTTCCTTGGGTGTAGTCAGAGGGATTGCTCTTTCCTTAACTCCAACCTGCTTCACTTCATATCTCGCACCGCTACTACGTATATCAGGGCTAAATTCTAACCCTTGCCCCTTCCTTCTTGGTATTCTAAATTTGCCCACTTCCCAGGTTAGGCATAAAAATCTTTGTGGTAAATCTAATTTCTTCAAGTGCGTAGAAGAAAGAGCGTGATTTATTCTTCTCATTAATTTAAATTCTCTGATCACCTATTCTGGACCCACCTGTCCAGCAAACACACAAATCAGATCACTTTCTCATTTTAACTTTCCGAGCGATAGATAAAAATGATTACCCAATTTGTTTTCATCTATGAAAATATATTAGTTTATCTAAATTCTTAGCAAATAGACACGCTGTTTTTCATACTTGGACCAGTCGCCGTCTTAGCGAAAATATAATCAAGATCAACTGCCTATTATGACAGATTGTTATTCGCGCGTTCAACTCTGTTTTTATTTCTTAAGTCGTTTTTGCTAACGAAAATAATTCCTTCTGTTTCGCTTTTCGCTAATGATATGTTTTTCTAATTACCCATGAAAGAGATAAAGTCATTTCCAAACATGCTTTACCCGCATGCCAGATTTTCAATAGTTAAAGAAAGTAAACTCTCCGTGCATCGTTCCAATTTGTAGCAGTCAGACAACACAAATGGGCTTTTCTTCCCTTTGATATTACCAGGGAAAATGTCTTCCATTATCTCCTTTTCTCTATCTTCCAGTTTATATTTTATTTTAGGCTTAACCCTTTTAACCCCTTTTTCTTCTTAGAATGAGTATTTAACCACTTCACAGCTTCAAGGTTACAACAGTCCTTCCTAGGTTCTTTTTGCTTCATTTTCCACTAATACATCTGCTTTTGCTGCTACTATCTATAATATCTTTGTATTGAAAAATCTCAGAAAATTTAGAACATTCTTGAAAGCATAATTATTACATATCTTTTCTCTCCGAAAATCCTACTTCTCACACAATGAATGATTTTAATAACTTGATTATGTCCCTATGTTTTAATAGCAGCATGGCCCGGCGTTGCCCGTGCTTGATTAAAATATCGTACGACTCATAGAGCCATCGCTATCACTTGACTTAAAATATTTTTGCCCTTCCTTGCCTTTAAAGGAGTGCCCTTTGTCGTGCTGATGTTACTACGATTAAAGCAATAGTGTTGACAAAGTCGAATATGTCATTTGTGGCTCAACGTCAGAACTGGTAGCAGGGATAAAAAAAGCTGAATTTCAATGACCCTGCACCCATTCCATAATTTGAGGTCAAATGTTTTCTTCCACTGCACTGCACACACTGACCTGTTTCTTCCCGCGCATAGTGTGACATTAAATTAATCTGCATTTAGGAAATACCCAACTGGAAAAAATATTTTTAAGGGTTGACCGATTGTCGATTGGCACTCTGTTTGGGCGGCGCTCAGAGTTGAAACTTCACATGGTGACTCCCAATGGCCTCCTCATAAATCCGGTCGGTTTTCGCTAAAAACCGACATGCGGTTCAGGCGCAATCTGAGCGTATCGGTTTTGGGGTTATATCGAGTTTCAGCGCTGTTTAGGGGTCAGTGGCCATGAAACTTCTGGATAACATTTCTAATGATAGACTCTAAGAGGGTGTCAAATTTGGTTGAAATGCGATCATTCCTTCTGTAAGCAGATTTTTTCCATTATCGATTTTTTTTATTATCGTTTTTTTTCGGAACCTTAGTCCGAACTCAAAAATCGGCCTCCATCATGTCCTTACGGCAGCCATTTGCAAACTTGTGGTGAAAATCGCATCGAAATCGGGTGAGAAATGCGTCCTGAGCGAGGTAACAACGCCCACGACAGACACACAGACAGACAACAAGAGAAATATAGATAGTAGATACGCATTCTGAGGTATACTTGAGCGATCACTTACAAAGTGTGGCATCGTTTTTTCATATTCACCACATATTCTGTAAAGTGGGAATGTCTCTCCTTTGGGCTTATGTTTCCGGATACTATTTTTACTCATAGCATGACCATGAGTTTTTTCATTCACTCCTTCTCACCCTTCTTTTTATTATTTCCTATTCTTTCTGTTTTATAGACATTATCTTTTTGATATCACCAAAGACTTATGGTCAATAATGGCATCAGGACATTTTTAATTGACAATTTTAACAAATAATCTCCAAGACCACACACATTTTACATAGAAAAATTTCTTCGTAATATCTCAGCTTCACTTACGAGTACATTTTTTTTGTATTTGTTTAAGTAATGAGATACGAGGAATCCATTCAATGAGTCTACCGGAACATTTTCCAATCAAACCAAGCGGCGCCCTGTATATGACGATAAACTGCATCCGCGTCCTGGGTAAGACGATATACTACGCTCAACAGCAAGGCCTCTGATCAGGAGGTTTTGAGTAGCGAGGAACCACCTCTTAATTGCTGGTGTTCCCAGGTCCACCCTGGCCGAGGTGGTAGCACCTGTTAGATTCCCAGCTATGGGCAAATAGCTGACACCACAACCTGACTCAAAACACTAAGAAAGTGTAAAAATAGATTTTAATACAAGAAATACTTTCAAAAAATTAGTATCAGCAATAAATAAATATTTGAAAAAAGAAAATATTACCAGAAATAAAAATCTTGTCAGCATTAAATAACGCATTGAGGTTAATATGCCACAAAACAAAATATACATTTAAAAAAAAAAAAATTACCAGCTATATATATATATATATATATATATATATATATATTTTAAAGGGAAATTTTGTCTGCATTAAATAACCCATTGTGGCTGATATGCCGTAAAACAAAACAGGGGCTCTAACTACATATCCTCGTGTTCTGTATTTTTGTAGACTTCCACTTCAAAGTACTTGTATTTTGATAATTTTTTGTTGGTGCTAATACCCTGCAATCTGATAGATGGCCAGTGTTTCTGGATATTTTTCCCAGAATCTGCATTTCGGGGAAGTACAATCCTTCAGTATGTGTACTTGGTAATTCCTAGTTATCAAGCATTTGTCTTGTGTAGCAATTATAAAACCTTCGATTTAAGTTATTTGTAAACGTGCACGCATCTCAGTCGGTCGTCCAAGACTTCCAACACTGCGGCTGGTCGCTGAAGCGACCGCTTCAATTCAGAGCTATCCTATCCCACGATGTGATTTTTAGATCCTAAGGCAGCCAAGATCGAATCGTCCCAGGTATTTTTAATGTTGAGCTGGTCAAAGCAGGGCGATGACGTAGAGGAAAAAAATAACCCTTGAATAAAATGAACAAAAGTAAATACTGGATTTATAAGTCTCCGTACTATATTTGCTTTATATCAGAGTTCGCAAGCATACAGTTATCAGCCCTGTCCGGATCTAAATCTTAAGTGATATTTTCGTCGGCCTGGCGCAAATCTGGTTCACTGATTTGGTAAAGTTCTCCACAAGGCTGAAAAAAAGCGAGTCCCCTCCGGTTTACGTCATAACCTTGAAAAATACCCTCTTTCCTAATTCCCCCATCTCAATATCTTTCACCACCCTTTTCAGTGAGCGTGGGTGGCCTATCCACCCGCCTCCTGTCTCGAGTCAACTTCACATCCGTTGTTTAGTGAAAATGAAATGTCCGATTTGCAGCTGTGTGTCAATCAAACATCCACTCACAACCGTGTGTCACTTTTCCATTGTTCAAGCTGCTAAACATACAGTTCAAGCCGTTTATATGTGAATTTAATCTTCAATTTTTCGCAGGGGATTTCGGTATTAACTCTTTTTGTTGGATGTCTCTCAGCAAATAACACTTTCTTGTTTTAACAACAACTTCTTCCGTTTTAGCGCGGCAACGACAAATAATCCTGTACAACGTAACCACTGATGTTTCGGGGTTTGTCAAGATCAGCTGGTATAAACAGAGTATTGACCATGAAAGACTTATCTTGCCACCATTTCTGCATTTGATACATTGCATTTGCTTTCATTTTTAAGTTCTTTGCCGCTGTAATAGGTGTATTATGGTTTATTTGCACTTCTTCACCCCCCTTGAAATTTCCTTTTGAACTTTGTGGCTTTCTTTATTACTAAATAAAGTTTCTTATTTCTTTCATGTTCTTTGACACAGATCATCATCCAGTCTTTTGTAGTTTCCAGGTGTCTTTGAAGACCAATCGTTGTGGTTTTATAACACAGTTCTTGTTGAAATAATCATCTGCCTCCTTTGGATCTAAATTCTTAGCAAATAGACACGCTGTTTTTCATACTTGGACCAGTCGCCGTCTTAGCGAAAATATAATCAAGATCAACTGCCTATTATGACCGATTGTTATTCGCGTGTTCAACTCTGTTTTTTATTTCTTAAATCGTTTTTGCTAACGAAAATAATTCCGTCTGTTTCGCTTTTCGCTAATGACACGTTTTTCTAATTACCTATGAAAGAGATAAAGTTGTTTCCCAACATGCTTTATGCGTGACAATCAAGATCAGGCTTAGGATGATCCATGCGGTAGCAAATGATAAGCTTCTTGTTTTGACATACATTCACTTAATGTGAGCTATGGTCCAATTAAGGATGTTGAAACTACTGCACCACAGGGACAGCGAAATTGTTATGCCTGATATTCTGTTTTATGAATTCAGCCTCACTTTAACCTCAGACGCGCATGCGTGCAGTATTCATTCCTCACTTTCTTCTTCATTTGAGTATGCTGTATTCTATCCCCTTCTCTTATTAATTGTTCTTTATAAACATTTTCTTCTTCCAGTTTCCTAATTTTTGTGACAAAATCTAGATTTATTGACTGTATTTCTGTAATTATCACCTTCTTGAAAGACTTTATAGTATTGAGGATACATCATGTCGTCTTTAGCAAAGAGTTTTATATCATCTATGTAGAATAGCTGATTACACACTTCTTATCTAATTTGTATCCTTAGTTATTACTGGTTAGTTTATGCGAAGGGTGGATTAAGTTCATAGAAAACAGTAGGGGTGACAGTGAGTCTCCTTGAAAGATTCTTCCTTGTCTTTTCAATTAACTGGAAGTGGCAGTACATTTGGGGTGATTTAGGTATAATGTAGATTTCCATCGCTCCCATGTTATATTTAAGGAAATTTACTATCGGCGAGGAGACTTTGTACATTTCCAAAACCTTAAGGATCCAAGAGTGTAGGCAGACGATGAAAGGATTTACTGTAATCTATCCAAGCTCTGCTGATATGTACACTGTTTCCTGCCATTTTTCAGCATCATTTTCCTTATTAGTAATTTTTTTTTGGCAAATACCTGAGCTTTTTTTTTTTCTTTTCTTTTCTTTTTTTTTTTTTTTTTGCATCCCTTCTGTCGAAGGGGGAAATGTTGGATTCATCGAGAGAAAAAAAGGAAGCAGAATTAGTCAGGATAGACGTGATCAATTTAGATGTAGTTGACAGGTTATTGGGATATAAATTTTTGAATAATTTGTTTCTCTCGTTTTTGTAGCAGATATGTAATACATTTTGTGATCCATTCTGTAGTTTCACTGGGTGTGTTAATTAACACTGATAATATTTACAGGAATTTATGGATTAATGACGGATGATAGAGCCAAAAATTAGGTACCGTTTCAATTCCTGGTGATTTCAATTTTGGGTTTTTTTTTTTAGAGATTCTCTAACATAAAAACATCTTTGTTATATTTGTTCATTCTTCTACAGGTTTATTCTAGATTCTTCTCATTTGGTCCACTCTGCATTGGGATTATATTCCTTTGGACTAGCTCCAAATGTTCTCCAAAAATGTTTCACTTCTTCAATTCTTTTTGACTTCTATAACATATTTCCTAATTTCCTTCCAAAACTTCTTTAGATCCTTTTGAAATATCTTATTTTGTCTTTAGAACTCACAACGCTTTTCATATCGTCTTGTTCTTTTTGCCTTTAATTGCAATTTCCGTTTAAAGTATATCCTTGATTGGTTGACATTTCGTAATTTAATTTTATATTTCTATTTTCTCTTCCTTCTTTTCCGTGTTGAAACATTTGAATTTATTGACATCTCGTCTAATATATCCAATTCACATCTGGTTTCCTCAATTTTTCGCTTTAATTTTGACTTTCAAGCACACTTTTTTGTCTGATCTTCATCTTTTGTCTTAAGATTAATTTTTCTACTAGCTATTAAAGCTGTTGCATATATGACATTATTTACTTCTGTGATGTTTCCCAGTGGTCTGTCCATTAACAAGATTTGCACTGCAGCGTTATATGTTTGCGCAGTATGTTTTTTGGTATGTGTTATTAATTTTTGGAAGTCGATCGATTTCCGACATTTGTGTGCAAGTCACATTGCTGATTATTTGAATAAGACGCTGTTTTGCTTCAGTTACTTTATCTCTGTTGTTTTCAAAGAATTCTCTTCTAATTTCATTTGATTCATCTTCATCAGTGACAGAATTTGAATCAGTAAATTGTTTAGATGGCAGCTATATCTTTCCATTTTATTTCCTGAGAAATCATTATTTCGTATCTCATTTATTTTAGTTTGTACATAATTCTATTTTTTTATTAAAGCATTCAACTCCAAGCAAGACGGGAAGCCACTAACACACAAGGGGTTACAGAGGGTTGAAGCGAGGACAGAGAAGAGTGATAGAGGAAAGGATGAAGAGACGGTTAGGAAATAGATCAGGGCATCTGGAGATGTCGATTGACATTACATTTAAATATTTGGAGATTATAGCTATCAGGAAAAAAAGAAATGGAGAGAGAGTTTCACAGGCGAGAAGTGTGAGACATGAAGCTAATGAAGTAAAAGAGACGGGTATATTTAACAGTTTCGACAGGGAAAGGGTGAGAGCGAGATGCCAGCCTAGTTGAGCGCTTAAATTCATGATGTCTGGGAACCAGCGAAAGCAGCTTGTCGGAGCAGTTACTGTTAAAGTATTTGTAAAAAAGACAGAGCGAAGCAACGTCACGTCTGTGAGAGAGCAGCTGCAGACGAGATGCCAGATTTTGGATTTTATCAAGGTCCTTGAGACAATTAGAAGGGGCTAAAGACCATATATGGCAGCAATACTCCATTTTCACTCTTGCCTCATTTTTGCTTGGGTTATGACTGATTGTACTTATTTTTAGTTTTATCTGATCTAGTCCTGCATTTGAGAGTCTTTTATTTTGCATGATTTCCCTGCGGACAAGGACAAGCATATTTGTGTCGAGATAGGGTCTTATTCCATTTTCTACCGTATCTCTCCATATTGAGCATGTTCGATCGCTAATGTTCTTTTGTGGATTTTGGAGTGCAGTGAAAAGAGATATCAGTACTTGTTTATACTCTTTGTGATACCATTTCGATCGCTTTTTTTTATTAATTGATTTGGCACTAAGTCACCATGTCCGAGATTGGAGTTAATCCTGTTTTGGTGACCAGGTGTCTCATTGTTGGTGGAGGAATTTGTTCCAGTGACAGATTTTTCGACTCCATACTGGTCCCTTTCCTTGGGACGCGGCACTTTTTGACCTGGGTGACAAATTAGATCCGGTATGATTTTTTTTTTTTTTTTTTGTAAGCATTGAGATTTATTTTTTCATTTTATTTTATTTGCATTTTCTCCTTAACAGCTAATGGCTTTTTTTTTTTCAAGATACCACAGCTAGGACGACTCTTAACCCTTAACTAGAGAGCTCTCCCTGCCCATGAGACACGGCTATTCCTCGCCGGTTATCAACCCGATATTTCTACGCCACGGGGAAATATTTTTATTATTATTTTTTTATTTCTTTTGATTTCTGGTGTGTTCTCATTTATTTCCGGGTCCCTCCCTGAGACCTAAGTTTAGAAAGAGCCTTATGATATTTTCCACCGACCAATTAAAAAAAACACACGCACACATATTTTACATAGATAAAGCCCTTCGTAAGATGTGGGCTGTGCTCTTGAGAATATTTTTTTGTATTTCTTTAAGGAATTCCAGGAATTCCTTCGATGAGTCTACTGAAATCTTTTCCAACCAATCCGAGGACTTAAACTACAACAGGGTTTGTTAGTGTTCTCATGTGACACATTTTTGAGAGTTTCGATTCCGTTCTTCCTTATTATTATTATTATTAAACACAATGATTGACGTAACTCTTCCAATATTTTTCAACGTTTAAGATAAGAGCGTGATTTAAGAAAAGATAAAGAAAACAGTGTTTGACAAAGTTAAACAATATTTCAGCAGAATCTCTGTCGTCATCTTATATTCAGACCATTTATTAAAGTATAAAAATATATAAATCTACAAAGAAATTTTAAGTCTGTGTACAAACGTTGCTTGTTTATGATTTATTACTGACTGAATACAGTAATTGTGGTAAGTCCGAAAAAAGTGGATATGGGTCAAGGGTGCTCGACACTATCTTATATATATCTAATCAGATTCACGTTTCATTCATTCCTTATAATTAACACATTTACCATAATTTCTACATGCACCAAAATATATCTCACACACAGGGCCTTTTTGAAAAACAGCCCGAGCCTTCAAATTTCAATATATGCAATGGTATAAAAATTCTATCAATGATATGAAATGATGAAGAGGGTGATGACCCCGAAAAAAAACTGTAAATAGAAAGACGTCAGTAAGACCCATCCACCTATCAAAAATAATTTATTTTTTTCTGACATTATACTTGGGTCCATTGAAGCTTTTATTTAATTTCTCCGTTGTGCAACACCTATAAATCAAATTATGTTTGATACAAATTTTAATAAATGTAAGCTTCCCCAATCAAAACAACATTGGAGTTTCGGATCGTTGTACTCCCAAAAACACTTATAGAAAAGGAAAACTCTGTGGGTTGTGCAGTAACATGAGTCAAGCCAATTTTATGACAAATTCAAAAAGAAACACCACGATTTCTCCTGAGGGTGATAATTGTACTGATTCCTATTTATTATACGCCACTAAATGTACGAAACATGACTTGAATTATGTGGGTTGCACAATGAAATAATTAAATAAAACATTCAATGGACAGATATGATGTCAGGCACAACAATGTGAGATCAATGGAGCTTGCAGGATATTTTATTACAAACGACTGTAAATTCGAAAAGCATCTTAAGGTTTTCATTCTCAAAAAATATTCAGAATCTACTGACCTGTCGACCCTTAAAACACATGGGATTGTTTACGTAGGCAAATTACTAACGTTGCATCCCGGGGGAATGAACAGAATGACAGAAGCATTACATTAGATCTACACCAGGCTGTTTGATTCGTTCCTCTTAGTAAATGATCAACTAAGGAAAATTCCATGATGAATATGATCAGCATCATATTAAGAACGTTTCAGCTGTATGCCTTCACGTGTGTGTGTGTGGGGGGGGCGTTTCATTCGTTTTGACGCGTTCATTACCAATACAGCCGTTTTTTGTTTTTTTTTGTTTTCATTACAATTCAAGCAACGTTTGTATAAAAGACTTATCATTTTTATAGATTTATTTATTTTTATACTTGAAAGAATTGGTTAAAAATAATTTGAAGTCAGAATGTCTATTGAAATACTGTTTAACATTGTCAAATACTGTTTTATTTTATTTTCTTTATCATTTCTTTATCTTTTCTTAAATCGCTCTCTTCTATTAACAGTCATTATTATTATTATTATTTCTGTTATTATTATTATTGCTGTCATTATTATTATTATTTCTGTCATTATTATTATTATTGCTGTCATTATTATTATTATTGCTGTCATTATTATTATTATTGCTGTCATTATTATTATTATTATTATTATTGCTGTCATTATTATTATTATTATTGCTGTCATTATTATTATTATAATTTCTGTCATTATTATTATTATTTCTGTTATTATTATTGTTATTATTTCTGCCATTACTATTATTATTATTATTTCTGTTATTATTATTATTATTATTAGTATTATTATTTCTATGATTACTATTATTATTATTATTATTATTATTATTATTTCTGTCATTACTATTATTATTATTATTATTATTTCAGTTATTATTATAATTTCTGTCATTATTATTATTATTTCTGTTATTATTATTATTATTATTTCTGTCATTACTATTATTATTATTTCTGTCATTGTTGTTATTATTATATAACTATTTAGTTGTTTATAAGGTCGCGTAATAATATATATATATATATTTTATTTTTTTATTTTAGATATAATAAATCAAATAAGAAAATAATCGATTAAAGTATGCGGAAACTGACGAGAGGAAATAGACTTAAGAATTCGAAACTCCTCAAATCCAGAATCGAAAATTAAGTCTTCCGTTTCATTATCATATATAAAATAGAAAATAAATACAAAGTTTTAAGGAAGTTTTTTGAATTATAAATAATTGAAATAAATAAGGATCGTTCGTTTGTGTCAAATATGTAAGTTACCAATTGTAATATATTTCTTTTATGAAAAATAAAATATTTAAGTTACGTTACGTAGTAAATATGTATTTATATGTCGAATTTACTGTATTTAAACTTCAGGCTTCCATGAATCTCTCACGTACATTCATAAGTATATTTGACCTTGCTAACCGAACGCTCCTCTGTGGCCAAATCGGTAAAGGCACGTCAAGCTAAATGACGGTTCCATATA
This sequence comes from Acanthosepion lycidas, assembly GCA_963932145.1. Taxonomy (NCBI): domain Eukaryota; kingdom Metazoa; phylum Mollusca; class Cephalopoda; order Sepiida; family Sepiidae; genus Acanthosepion; species Acanthosepion lycidas. The sequence goes on from OZ010595.1 coordinate 66,207,393, forward strand.
GGATACAAGTTCGAATCCTGTCGGTGGACGAATATTTTCTGTGAAAATTTCTCAGGCATTCAGGCCGGTAAATGTTTCTTAATACTGTTTATTATAAACAGAGCATTTATTTAAGTATTTGTATCTATAAAAAGAATGTATAAACATAAAAATGTCTTAAAATAATTGTCGGACTATTTACATATGTAGATAAGAATAACAAATAGATAAAAAATATATAAACAAATATATAGCACATTATAAAACATAGAACTTAATAGATAAATAAAGAAAAAAAAACAATCAATAATATAAAAAAAACAATAGAATAAATAATAATAATAATAATAAATACCACATTTTAATTTTCTTAATTTCATTGTTTTTCTTGGAGCGATAAAAAGTCTTTTGACAGCGTTCTTTTTTTTCTTCTTTTTCGTTTTCTTTTTTTTCTTTTATCGTTTTTCTCTTATCTTTTTTCTCTCTTATCTTTTTTCTCTCTTATCTTTTTTCTCTCTTAGATTTTTTCTCTCTTAGATTTTTTCTCTCTTAGATTTTTTCTCTCTTAGATTTTTTCTCTCTTAGATTTTTTCTCTCTTAGATTTTTTCTCTCTTAGATTTTTTCTCTCTTAGATTTTTTCTCTCTTAGATTTTTTCTCTCTTAGATTTTTTCTCTCTTAGATTTTGTCCCTTTATCTTTTTTCTCTATTCTCTTTTTCTCTTTTCTCTTTATTCTCTTTTTTCTCTATTTTCTCTTTTCTCTTTTTCCTCTTTTCTCTTTTTCCTCTTTTCTCTTTTTCCTCTTTTCTCTTTTTCCTCTTTTCTCTTTTTCCTCTTTTCTCTTTTTTCTCTCTTATCTTTTTTTCTCTTTTCACTTTTTCTCTTATCGTTTTTCTTTTCTCTTTTATCTTTTTTCTCTCTTCTCATTTTTCTTGTCTTTTTTCTCTCTTGTCTTTTTTCTCTCTTGTCTTTTTTCTCTCTTGTCTTTTTTCTCTCTTGTCTTTTTTCTCTCTTGTCTTTTTTCTCTCTTGTCTTTTTTTCTCTTATCTTTTTTTCTCTTATCTGTTTTCTCTTTTTCTCTCTTATCTTTTTTCTCTCTTTTTCTCTCTTATCTTTTTTCTCTCTTTTTCTCTCTTATCTTTTTCTCTCTTTTTTCTCTCTTATCTTTTTCTTTCTTTTTTCTCTCTTATCTTTTTCTCTCTTTTTTCTCTCTTATCTTTTTCTCTCTTTTTTCTCTCTTATCTTTTTCTCTTATCTTTTTTTCTCTTATCTTTTTTTCTCTTATCTTTTTCTCTCTTATCTTTTTCTCTCTTATCTTTTTCTCTCTTATCTTTTTTCTCTCTTATCTTTTTTCTCTCTTATCTTTTTCTCTTTTTCTTTTTTCTTTTTTTATTTTTCTTCTGTTTCGTTTTATTATTCATTTATTCAGTGTTTCACATGCAGTTTTGATAAATTAAATTAGAGATTACTTAATGTCAAATATCTTCAATAATTCACCACACTCCTTACTGTTCACGCTATATTTTTCCTAGGGCTCTGAAAACGACGGTATGATAGTTACCTTGACATCTCCGAACTTTTTCATTTCCCAAGCAACGTCGAGATAATTATATCTTTTCAGTTGCCTTCATATTCAGTCTTTGGTTCGCTAGCCGGTCGACGTTATCATCATGGTTGTTATTTACACAAGAAAAGGCATAAAGAGAAAGTACTGCAATATCACAGTAGTTTTCCAAGTGGTGATAGCCTTTGACTTGACATCTTAATACAAACATTGTTCTTTGGCTTTATCAAATTATCATTAAAAAATGAGATGTGACAATTAAACAAAGCTAAAAGATGATAAAACACGCAAAGTCGGTGAGAAATATTAAAAAAAAAAGCGAATTAAAAAAACTGGTAAACAAAGAAGGGCTAGAATTAGGAAGAATTTAAAAATAGGGGAAAATTCATCGGAAACAGTGATGAGTCATAGTGACTTGTAGCATTTTCAATTATAAAACCAATTAAAGCGGATTTACATTATTAAAAATAATTTAAAAATCAATCCCCCCCGCATAAAGTGGATTGCATATTAAATATAATCTGAAATTGAATGAACTAATACATTTTAATTAAAAAAAAAGCTTATCTATTGAATATCAAATTAAAAATCAGTGCAATTTAAAGCCAAATTAATTACCGATTGAGATCAATTAAAATATAATCAAGGTAAACTTAGTGTTTGCCGAAGGAAGACATTCAGATCTGTCACAAGTTGTTGTTGAGAAGGTGTTGATTATTATTATTATATATTTTATTTTTTTGATAGGGATAATAAAAATAGGTCTTTGCCAAAAATAATACAATATTTTTTATATATTTATTTACTTATTTTTCTGCGAAGTTTATTAATATTCAGAACGATCGCCTCTCAGTATATCGGCCCCGAGGCGGAAATTAACCGAAGTCTAATTCCTGCGGGCCCGTCTCCACGGACAGCATTTTATCAATTGCGCTTAAAGGAGAAGAGGAGGAGTTAATTTCTGATGCCTTAGACAACCCGAAAAAAAAAAAAAGACTCGAGAGAAGTTGGAAATTTATATGCGTGTATGCTAGAAGGAGAGCGGATTATTCATGGCCTTGTGTCAAACGTGCCCTTATGGGAAGAGTAGGCAAATAAATTATCACGATTTAAGTTTTCATTGCTCGGCCTTGGATATTAAATTCAGAATATTGTTAAGACTATACATTAAGAGATTTTTTATCGGCATCTCATACATAACGAAAGTGCAAAATCTGAAATCACGGAATGCATGGAACCAAATACACTTTGTCTGTGTGTAATGTTATTCTTCCTATAAATACCTGTTCAAGTTTAATAAGAGAATAAAAATGTTCATCTCTATCTATAAAAGGCAGGATATATGTGTGTGTGTGTAACGAATGCACGGCCGCAATTTTCGACGGATTTGCACCAAAATTGGCATGCACATGCTCCAAAGTAGTGGAAAGGCCAAGATCGACTTTGCATTTCCCAAATTCCATCGATAGTGGAAATAACCAATTTTTCATGCTTCTACGGCAGTTTTCATGTAGTTTGCGGCCATTTTCTACTGACCAGAGTGAGAGCCTATAGCTGGCTGCCACGAATAGGCAGGAAGATTCTATTGGCCAGCGTGAGAGCCAACAGCTGACTGACACGAATGTTAACTAGAATGCAAAAAAAATCGATAGCTGCATTCGTTACAAGCGGGAAAAATTAAATCTGCATGACACTTTACTCCAATTGGCTCATTCGCTTGCTTAGACTCAACGTTGATTCTGATTCCGCAGAACTGGGTTGGGTGTGAAAAAGTATTTGCTGCTAACATTATTTTTTCATTCGGTTTTTCCATTTATGAGTCCTTTTTAAAAGCTGATCGTTTTGTGTTCATTTTGTTTAGTTCTTTTTTCGTAACAGATTTAATCTTTAGTATAGAGCTTAGAAAAAATTCGCAGTGTGAGATAGGCAAGAAGTAAGGCATGTAGCAACATCAGCATGGCAAAGGGCACTCCTTCAAAGGCAAGGAAGGGCAAAAATATTTCAAATCAAGTGATAGCCATTGCTGTATGAGTCGTACGATTTTTGAATCAAGCACGGGCAACGCCGGGCCACGCTGCTAGTATTTAACAAAATAGGTGAATTATAATAGCGATGGGGAAGTAGTAGTTTCCACAATAAGAATTATTGAAAATCCAGTGACTGAATGGTCAGCGTTGTTGTTGGTAGAAATTTATAAAATCTTTTTTGTCTAAATAGATTTTCTAGTCAATTAGACTTCTCAAATCCATTAACTGTAACAAGTGTTTCTAATATTGGTGGGGGTTTCATATATAGCCTTTTGTTTAAGGCAGTATGAAAAGTTAATATCTTAATGACATACTTTTCCCCTTCTAATTACATTGTCTATACATTTTAGTTGTTTCTTCTGTTGGAAGTCTTATGGTAAATTTTTTGATCTTTTAGCGTCGCTCTGTAAGATCCGATGAAGAATAGTCTTTCTTCAGACTTAAAAGATTCATTCACTTGAAGCTATTTTAATCACTGACCTGGGCAAACAATTGTTCCGCGTGTGGCAGAAATACCTCCGGGGTTGGAAATGTTGACCAAAAGCCCAGGAAAATTTATTATTTATCATTACAAAATTTAATACCCTGATGTTTAAACGAAGAGCCACATTTTTCTTATTTTTAATACTGCTCGCAATTTTATTTTTGTTTTTAAACGTTTCACTCTAAGGAAGGCGATAATGCCACTAGAAGACAGGGTGGGCGGCTACAGGGAGTGGAAGACCGTGAATTGGGGTGTTTGAGGGAAGGCTAAAAATGGAAGAAATTTGAATAACACACAAGATGGCGATTGATAATATATTGAAATTTTCGAAGATCGTACTTATCAGGAAGCAAAAAAAGCGGAAGGGAATTCCACAGTTGGGAAGTGCGAGAAAAGAAACTGTTAGATTTTGTTTTTCGATTCGTTTTACGGTATATGAAGCACAATGGGTTATTTAATACCGACAAGATTTTTATTGCTGGTAATATATTTTTTTCAAAAATCTATTTCTGGTAATAATTATTTTCTTCAAAATTCATTGCTGCTAATATTTTTTTACAAAGATGTATTGATGGTATTGAAACCTATTTTTATACTTTCATAATGTTTTGACACCAGATTGGGGGGGTAATATTAAGTATAGCCGGGACCCTAACATGTGCTACCACCCCGGGTCAGGGTGGATTAGGGAACATAACCCATGACGTGAATGTAGTTTAGCGTCTTAATCATGACGTAAACGTAGTTTAGCGTCTTAACCATGACGTGAATGTAGTTTAGCGTTTTAACCATGACGTGAATGTAGTTTAGCGTTTTAACCATGACACGAATGTAGTTTAGCGTTTTAACCATGACACGAATGTAGTTTAGCGTTTTAACCATGACGTGAATGTAGTTTAGCGTCTTAACCATGACGTGAATGTAGTTTAGCGTCTTAACCATGACGTGAATGTAGTTTAGCGTCTTAACCATGACGTGAATGTAGTTTAGCGTCTTAACCATGACGTGAATGTAGTTTAGCGTCTTAACCATGACGTGAATGTAGTTTAGCGTCTTAACCATGACGTGAATGTCGTTTAGCGTCTTAACCATGACGTGAATGACGTTTAGCGTTTTACCATGACGTGAATGTAGTTTAGCGTCTTAACCATGACGCGAATGTAGTTTAGCGTCTTAACCATGACGCGAATGTAGTTTAGCGTCTTAACCATGACGCGAATGTAGTTTAGCGTCTTAACCATGACGTGAATGTAGTTTAGCGTTTTAACCATGACGTGAATGTAGTTTAGCGTCTTAACCATGACGTGAAACTGTTAGAGTAGAATTGGTGGTTGCATCTAGGTAGTTCAGCATTAAAACGGTGGTACCTACTTGCCAATCTATTAGCACGCTTAACATCATGTAGTCGAAGAACCAGGAGAAAAAGGCGCATCAGAAAGGTTGCGGTGAAAATATATGTAGAAAATGCAGAGGGAATCTGCGCCACGTCGATGCAAATTGACTTAAATCGGTGTCTGGTCAGGATCGATTTGGGATTTTGTCAAGAATCTCGAGATGTACAGCAGGAGCACCAGACCAAATATGGCAACAATACTCAAAGCACGGGCAAATGATAGATTTATAAATGAGCAAGATGGATTCTGACGACAAAAAAATAAAACTTTTTTATGACGTCAGAACAGTGGACGAACTCTTCTTGCAGTATACGTAGCAATTGATTCAATATAGTCGCTCCTCTTCATCAGTGGAAAACGTGAAGCCAAGAAGGCGTAGACAGTTACTCATGTCGAGTTTAGAATCAACCTTGCTGATGGCAGGTAGAAATGATTCTTTGTGGCAATAAAATGAAAGGAGTTTCGTTTCTACTTAACCCCAGTACACGCTATCCATCTTAGGGTATCAACCCACGATTATCATGTCACCAAATTTACGAAACACCGCTTTAATCCACTAGGCACTAGTCCGAATTGAAATAGTGTAAATTATGATACCTCCTCATTCCGAAAATTGTGAAATTGGAAAATACAGTTTCTTCAAAGTATTGTCTAATTGTAAGAGTGATATATGTAGTCTACTTTGATTTTGTAAATTTTATGTTTTATATGCTACATACTAATAGAGCATGTTTCCTTGAACCGCATGATTTTTTTTATCCAAATTACGGATTATTAAAAGTGTTTAACCATAAGACGCAGTGTAATTCATCCATTAGTATATTTTCAGTAAAATCAGTCCCGCAAATTCCCCAACGCATATGCTTTATACTGGACGACTTAGGTTAGGAGATTCCAGAAATTATTGTCTTCAGAGTCGACCTAATTTTTTTTTTTTTTTTTTGCTCGCTGTAGAAGCCTTGCTTGAAAACAGGATTGCAACGTGTGATTATAGTCTATTACGTCAGGAAGCGTCGGGCTTTGTCTAAATCGATGAAGCCTTCGCATCAAACTGACATAATTTTTTTTGTTAGATTAGTTTTTACTAATGTTTTTATGATGCGAAAGTTTGGCCACTCAGGACATGAGTTAAAAAGGACTTTATGGTAGAAAATCAAGAACCCAAATCAAACAGAGCAACAAAGATAATTAAATATTGAAAGAGAATGAATTAACTACATTCAAAGCCGAACGTGTTGATGTTTGATGAAGCCAAAGTCCTTCAAAAGAATTTTAATGAGGCTGAATTTTATGTTTTCAGAAATACAGCCGTTTTCATTTAATTAGGTTCACCGAAACATATTTCATTACTTTTTTTTTATTTTGATTTTTTTGTGCGTGCGCGATAATAAGTGTGATTATGCGAAAGTGTACGCGCATGCGTAATTTATAGGCATTTGCGGCACTTTCGTTGTGCTCTTGGTAGCGAATTTGTATGGCAATCATTTATACTTGGTTTTTATCCATCGTACTATCCTGATGATGCATATTGCAATGCTTTAATTTCTGAAGTGCGTGGATAGTTTTGCATCTGTGTGTGTATGCTGCAAGTTCTGGTACAGTCGTACATTGATGTGTTGGGGGCGTTACGGTTACTGTTACGGAAAACGGAATCGGCGAGCCAAGTTCAAATTCCGGCCCAATTTGTTTCGTTAATTTTTGGAAATTTGCCGGTAGAAAAAGCACGAACCTCTCTATTCTCATCTTTTTTTTATGCTATAATTTAAATCATAGAGTCGACTGAACTATCTTACCTTGTGTGGTAACCAGTCTAAAAGAAGGATAACTCTAAATTCCAGATCATGGATACGGCATGGGAAACAATATATTTCTCATGAGGGAACAGCAGTTCAAAGAAATGAGTGTATTGAATGTCATGAACACCAACCTCCTTAAATAATATTGTATTAAAAAAGCTTAAAATTGGTAGTCGGCAATCTACATATATATATATATATATATATATATATATATATATATATATATATATATATATAATGGGACGGTGGTGTAATGGTGAGCAGAGAGCCGAGTTCGAATTCCAGTCGTATCCATGAAATTCACTTGCGTGCTAATACCCTTGGGAAAGGTATGTATCCTGTTCTTCTCCCTCCAGATATGGGTAAGTAGCAGAACAAACTCGGTTCTATAGCCTTGGGTGGCGACTGGACTAGGTGAAGGACAACTGTGAATTCAAAACCTGCAGAGGGCCGTTTGTGGACATTGTGGCACGTAGGGCACCAAGTATCTGTATTCGGACCGTAAAAACGTTTGGATGGTTCTGCAGACAGCTTTCACCACTATAATCAAATCTCATGTGTTGGCGTCGGGCTATTGGGTTCTAGGAACTGATGTGCTTGTCTCTCATACGTCGAATTCGACGGGAGAGTTGAGTGTATATATATATATATATATATATATATATATATATATATATAGTAATGAGGAGGATTTGATAATTATATTAATTGATTCATCGAGTCTGATAGAAACCTCAGGAAGCACTGGACGGACGTTTCGTCCTATATTTGGGACTCATCCTCCTCATTACTATGTGTGTTTATCTTCGCTTGAACCAGCTTCTAATGCTCCAGTTGGAGCGGCTTGGTGAGAGTAGTCGTGGCTCCAGGAGGCTCAGTCCTATGGTCAGAGAGAATTTCAGTTGAGTTCCACCACGGAATGTGGGAGTGAGCGGCGCTTCTTAGAGTCTGATTTGCAATCTCTTTGTCACCGAGGCCCGGCGGAGCAGTTGGTATAGTGTTTGCTTGCCAACCTAACTGTCTGTGTTTCGATTCCCTCGGTAGTGAATGCGCACTGCTGATGAGTCCCAATTATAGTACGAAACGGCCGTCCAGTGCTTCCTGAGGTTTCTATCAGACTCGATGAATCAATTAATATATATATATATATATATATATATATATATTCTGCACTTTTCTCTCCCTTGCGTATATTTTTTTCTTTTTTGTCGCGACCTTGGACCTACAGTTTTAAAAACCCTGGGTTAGATAACACAATGGTCGCAACATTGTGAGTATAGCAAGTAAAATGAGAATACTCCTCCAAATAGAAAGTCGTATAACAAAATCTGTACACCCGTGTTTGTTACCTACACATGTAACCACCCCCGGCGAAATTAAATGTTAATACTCATATCCATGACCTCAGCCTTCTGACGTTCTTTGGTAATCCTTGCTGACCGGAAATTTCTTTAATCCCCTTGCCCCCTCCATTCATTTCCTCAGCACTGAATAACAATGCCTCACTCAGATCTAGCATTAAAATTAGGATTTAAATTCTTAAATAGTTTTACTAACCATGAACATTACGTTTTAATCCAATGGGATCTCATTTCAGACCCAATAAATAAAATGATTTTTCTTGTGTACCTTTTTTATATTAAGTGTGATGAAAAAAAGTAACCCGCCCAAAAGATTCCCACGAGCCACGTACTAAAGGTCAAAGAGCCGCGGTTCAGCCACACCGAGTGTATATTATTTAATATTTTATAATTTAATTTTTAACTGGTATTGTTTTCATGTAATTTCTAGAGATTTTTTTTCGTAATTCCCAGGTCGTCGTTCATAAAGCAGCATGAATCTGAAAATAAATCAACCTACAAAGATAAAAGATTTAGTAGTCATTAATGATATTAATGGTGATAATAATAAATGTAATATTTGCATTCAAACTTTTGTCCTCAACTTTATTATAAAAACGGAAACGCTGCGAAAATAGCAACTAAAAACGGGAAATAGTTCGAGTGTAAATAGTTTAAAACAAATATAGCTCCTCATTCCAGAAATTCCGTATTTATGTAATAATAGACATGAACGAAATTTGAATTGCATTTTATGACCTCGACCCCTTAACTGCTACCTTATATTGGAAGTTTACAGTTTGTATGTATGTTTGTTCAATAGAAACTGAAAATGAATTACATACGTGACATAAACTCAATGGGATCCTATAATTCATGTCTAACAGCATGTGTTTTATATCTTGCTCTTTATATATATAACAGCATGCGTTTATATTAGTCAACATAGTAGTTCTTGTTTGCTGGAGGTAAATTATTTGCATGTTACGGTTTAAAAATCAAATTTCAAGAAAATAATCTTTTTTTTTATTTTATTTCAATCTTATACTTCCTGTTAGAAGCGGCAGTTTTTGATGACTTTTAAAATGAAATTACCTCAACACTGAAAACTTAAATATTTGCAGGTTTTGAGTGAAGGGAAGTAATTAAAATATAAATGGGTCAAAGTAACTACCCTGGGTACATGGCAGCAGCCCCACTATACTGGGATAGCTGGGTACAAGTTTAGGACAACAACACCCAGAAAACATTCTGCCTACCTTATGTGAAGGAGTAATCGCAGAAAATACAAAGGATCTGCGGTCCATATAACATGAGGATAACTTTGAAAATCTGGACGACACTTCGGAGATCTTTAGGTGAGATACCACGCCCGAGTAAGCCCCTTCCCCATAGACGAGAACATGACTAAAGTCTGTGTGTATGCCACGAAAAGAAATATAAAGAGGTGACAGGCCGCCCTTTTAAGGTAAGGCTTCACGAACACCAGGAAGCTGTAACACGAGGGGAAGTGGAAAAATCAGGCGTGGCTGACCACATATGGTAAGAAATTGAAGATCACCTCACTCTGTGGGATCAGGTTGAAATCATAGACAAAGAACATCATTGAAAAATTCGTAAACTTAAGGAATGAGCACATATGCAGGCGACACAAAACTCCTGAGCCGACCAAGCATAGAAATAAATACAAAATGGGAACCAGTAATAAGGATTGCCAGAGAAAAACAATGATAACAACGTAAATTGCATTATGAGATCTGGTAAAAAAATGCAATGATAACAGCAAAAATTGCAATATGAGCACTGGTAAAAATGGTTGCTGTAGACATTAAGTTTGTAAGTCCCAGAAATTCATATACAGATGCCCTTCAGGACACATGGCACATTGGATAAAGGCGTTGGTTAGATCCAGTGACAGGACTCAATGAGGTTTGAGTGCCGAAACATTGTGATAAATATGGCAACAAAGATGACAATAATGTAAATAGTATACTTAATACCTCATCTCGAAAAAACCATTAGAAATTTGCACATATTTCTGAGATGAGGTATTGTAAATATTTACACTATTTATATTGTTCGGACTGTTGTCCTTATCTTTGTTCATGACGTTTCGGTGATTGTAGGCTCCGGTCTTCTTCAGGCGATATACGTTGGAATTTCGAACCGAGTCCTTTATTTCATCCAGTGGGGTAGATTGTTCTAGTTCCACGTGCCATGCTCTTTTCTGGATATCTTAGTTTCAGTTATATCCGTTTAGTAACTCAACTCTAAATGCAAACAGTGTAAACGATCAAATTGTTAAATATTATAGAACTGATCATATTACGACAACCCCGTCAACAACTTTTTAAGAGTTATCTCAGAGAGCAGGTGAGGAAAAAAAATAATGATTTAATACTTACAACGACGGGTATCATTACTAGTATGTAATAAAAGAGGCGGATATGTGCTAATCTATTACCTCACGCTTCTGTGTCGATCTATCATCTAATTAGTTAAACTAAAAGTCGTCGGTAAATGTCGTGTAGTGATTTTGGTAGATATTTTCACATCAAAACAAATTAAGCGTATTTATTCTTCACAACAAAGTTTAGTGAACAAAAATTCTATTATTCCAAGCACAAATGAATCTAGACGGGATTCAAAAAAATCACGCAGACATGATTAATCGTTAAACTGATTTGGATGAATAGTAATCATCTTTAATAGCAGCTGCCTTTTCATAATTTAATATGAAAGTTAACTTAGAAATAAACAAGTTTTAACAACTCTATTGTTGGTTATCAATTACGGAGTCCCGTAAAATGGTAAAAGAGAATTTGTTGTCACACGGAATTTTTTTTTTTAAATAAGCGTTAGATTTTTTTTTTATATTAATTTTTTTTTTTTTTTTATTCAGATGTAATTATTTGCAATATTTTTTTCTTTCTTTTAGCAATAAGAATAGCAATTCAAAGCAGAAAATTTGGGTTTTATAATTATGGTTCTAAAAAATAAAATAATAATAATTATGGTTCTAAAAAATAAAATAATAATAACTAACTATTAGGTTGGTGCAAAAATAATTTCGTTTTCTAACATATGTTACTATGTGAGAAAACGAAATTATTTTTGCACCAACCTAATAAATGAATAACAAATAACATAATGTGTTAAAATGAAATTATTAAAGAAGTAAACACATCTTCGATATATATATATATATATATATTCAATATTTTTCTTATTTCAAACGTTATTTTTAGAGGATACCAGCATCCGAGTCGACGCTCCGTTTATTATCAACTGCATTTTTATCGAGTATAAAGGCCGGTAAACGAAATAAATACCATTTAAAGTAAACGAAGCGTCTATTCAAATATGAGTAAAAAAAAAAAAAAAAAAAATACGTCGAAGAAAACCTGGTTTGGTTTGTTTTATGGTTTATTTAATGCCAACAATAAATTTTATTGCTGGTAATATATTTTTTTATCTATCTATCTATCTAAATATATATTGGTTTGGTTTGGTTATGGTATATCAACCTCAATAGGGTATTGAATTCCAACAATTTTTTTTATTGCTGGTAATATATTTTTCTTCAAAAATCTATTTTTGGGTATATTTTTCAGTGAAGAAATTTATAGCTGGTCATATTTTTTTTCAAAGAATGTATAATTGATTGTACTGCTGGTATTTTTTTAAAGTATTGCTGGTAATAATTTTTCCTTCAAAAATTATTGGTGGTAATAATTTTTTTTTTATTACAAAATATTTCTGGTATTAAAGCCTATTTTTACACAAGTCTGGGTGTTAACTATTTGCCCATAGCTGGGAAACCTACAGGTGCTACCAACCCGTGTCAGGGTGGACCTGGGAAGATCATCAATTAAGAGGTGGTTCCACGCTCCTCAAAACCTTCTCAGAGGCCTTACTGCTGGACGTAGTTTATCGTCTTACCCAAGACAAAAAAAAAAAAATGTAATCTATTAATAATTTCTAAGTTGCATAGGGAGATATGAAAAACTTAAACTCGATTGAACAGGCTGAGTGTGATATAAAAAGGATGAAATTGACAGATACACGCGTGTACTGATAGATACTGACATACATAGGAATATAGAGAGAAGGATAGATACAGACTAAGATTCATGTAGGTTGAGTTTATAGTCTCTTTTTTTTTTTTAATTTATAGTGTGAATTACGTCTACCAGCCTGCGAGAGACTTGTGGATTACCCAACTTCATCAAAAATGCCCACTAAGCGGCGTCGTTTAAGTCTATGAAAAAACAGACATGTCCTCTCTTTCTTTTTTTTCCTCCGATTCCAAGATGTAGCGGGTCGTAAGTGAGAAAGCTCGCTGGGGCGCGTTCGTTTCACACGTCGACAGACAATGATACCTCTCTCTCGCTCATCACACACACAAAAAAGCAAATAGTTAATAACATAGTTTAGTAGTTTGTTTTTTTTTTCCTTTACTTTCAGTTCTGTACACAAGTAATTATTTTTGTTAATAGACACATTTTGATTATTGTTTATTTAAATTTTGTTTTGGGTTTTTTTTGTTTTTTTTTTTTTTTTACCCTGTACGCACTCGAGTCCTTCACATATTGTTTGCAGGATAAATGTATCAAGAGCCATTAACTATTAGGTTGGTGCAAAAATAATGACGTAATACTGTCGTTTTTTGACATAGTTTTAACGTTAAAAAACGACATTATTACGTCATTATTTTTGCACCAACCTAATATTTACTGAAAAAAAAAAAAAATCAATATCTCTCAACAGAGAAAGCAAATCCCATAACCCACTTAGGTACTTCCAGTAAATTTTCGATACCTAAGGTTTATAATGAACTTATAAACTCTAGAAAGCGTACTTGAAAATTTAATTCTAGTATTAACTGAAAGCTAAACGATTAAATATACCATTTCCAGTAAGCAAATTACTCTGGTTCATTTCAATTAGAAATTATATTGATTAGGATTTCAATTTTTTGGTCACTTTCACAAAATTTGGCCATTTTTGACACATTTTAATTCTCGGTTTTAAAAATCTTCCAAACATAAAATATAGATTTCTGAAACTTTATTTGAGGAATACTTTTTAATTTAAAGTATAATTAATCTGATTTGAAAAAAAATTATTTACTTTAAGTTTAAAATAACAGAGAAATGGATTTTTAATACAAACGGTGGCAGTGATTTACGCACTTATCGGTGTCGCTTGTGACTCGTAGTTCACTTAACAAAGATAAAATCTGTCAACACCTTTACTATTGTTCTATGTAGACTTTATCTGAGAAAATATAATTTGAGAAAATGACGGGTGAGCACCTTTTTTATATAATTTTTAAGTACTCAGTAATCCTTATGTTGAAAAATATTCTTGGTCATCTAAATTTAGAAATGTTCAATTTAAATTTATTATAGTCATCGGATCTTTCTTCTGATTATGTCGTGTGTGGTTGGTCATGCATTTAAACAGGGGAGGAAGTTACTTAATATTTTATATACATAAAATCTAAATTTCAAAAAATTAATATTGGATTTCAACGACATTTATTGAACTTTTCAAATTTTTGATTGGTAATTATAGTTTTCGGGGAGGCACGGTGCATAGTAGCTCGGATTGAGGAATCGGAGAGCCGAGTTCGAATTCCAGTCGAATCCATTACATTTAATTACGTGCTAATACCCTTGGGAAAGGTATGAATCCTTTTCTTCTCCCCCAGCTATGGGTAAATAGCAGGACAGACGGGGTTCTATAGCCTTAAATAGCAACTGGTTTACCGTAGAAAGAAATGGCAACCTACTGCGGGAAATAAATCTGCCGCGTCAGTCATGTATCGAAAGACACATGATCGCCTTAGCGTATATCACGTATGGCACATAACTGACTGATATATAGTTTTAATTTAAGAACAATATCACCTAACCGGTTTGGAGTAACGCTAAATTTCAATCGATTTATAATATTATGAATTATTTTAATTAAAATTTTTTAAAATGAAAACAATTCTTGTAAAAATTAATTATTCATTGATTTCTTTCATGAGACAATGATGTCCTTAGTATATCTTATTTATAAAAATGAAAAGTTTTTCTATGGAAACACTGTCATAGTTTGATTGCGTTTTTGACTTTACAATTCAGAGCAGATTTTCGGTAAGTGGGTGTCCTGTTTAAAACAAAACAACAACCGGATGATTTAAATTCTCCAAGGTGTCCTGCTTTTAAATAACAAAAACATTTTCAGCTTGCAATTTTGTTTTTGTGGGTTTTTTTTTTTGGTTTTTTTTTTTTGGTTTTTTTTTTTTTTTTTTTTTTTTTTTTTTTTTACTCTGCACACACTCGAGTCCTCCAAATATTGTTTGCAAGATAAATGTATCAAATTAACTATTTACTGAAAAAAAAAATTCTCGAAATTTCATGAAATAAGTAAGTCAGGGGTACGATAAGTAAAAATCAATATTATTTATCAAGATTTTCTAAAAAAAAAAAAAAAAAAATACGAAAATAATATCATTCATTTGTAAATAATTTCAGAATATTTCGTGAAAAGCCGACAATTATTTTTCTCACCATGTCTCCTGCATGAGAGAGAATACTGGACAATCACCTCAAAGATGAAGAGACTCAAACCAACGAAGGGATGCCAATGATAACATGAGATGAATATGAAAGCAACTACGAAGATTTGGAAAGAATGGAGGAAGAGGCAGCTGAAATTTCTGGGGCACGTAATAAGGAATGGAGGACTTGGAAAATCTGATACTCACGGGACGGATAGAGGGACGAGGGACATAGAAAATATATATATATATATAAGCCTGTTTCACGTCTCATCATTGTGACTAGACGTCCGTTTGCTTCAAGCCAGGAACGACATTCGCTCGATTTGGCATCAGTCAGAAACTCTACACCTAGTCTATCCGCACACGGCAGAGAAAGGGAATCTTTTAACGTCTTATATACGTGATGTATATAAACGCGAAATCAGCAGCTAGAGAGCTCAATTCATAACTGAAGAGCGATGGAGGTGCTACTGTTATAAATTCTTTTCTCCATATTGCTGATATTGTTTCTTAATACTATAAATGCTTGGGTTGTTAGCACTGGATTTACTTTCTTTAAAGAGAACAATTAATATCAACCGGCGTAGACCGAGAAGTCATATTAAAGAAAAAGTGAGCCTCCGATAAGAATCAAACAACTTTTTTAAACCAAAGTGTGACTCGACTAGCTCGGATGCAGAGCCGGTCTGGCAGGGTAACGTTTGAATTATCTTTTTAACGAAAGACAGTTCTTCTTGTTAAAACTTCTATGAATCTTTATTTGATAGCTTCAGTAATTTCTTAATGGATTTTTAAATAAAACATTATTTCTTGTTAAGATAAGTCAATTTTACTTGCTACACGTGTATGAGACGTTATCTCTTATCTTAGAGATTCAAAGACGTATACATACTAAAAATAGCATTTATAGGCATAAGAAATATACGTCGGCTTAGACAGTAGAAAGGATAAAAGATAAATAGTGTATTGGGGCAACAGATCATTATTTAAACATAACAGACAACGAATGTCTATTATGTCTGGTCATGAGCCGTTCTATTGTCCGAATGTTTTCTTTAATTTCTGGTGAAAATAAAAACAAAAATTGTCCAATATTTAGATATTTTTTTTATCAACTTAGTCCTAAGATTTCGGCTCAAATGAGCCATCCTCAGAGTGATTATACAGACATGAAACAAAGATGTCCATCGTCAAAGATGATATTTTGTTATAGAAAATATATATGCGACGATAACGGTCGTGGAATAGCAGACGCAGTTCGTAAGTTCAAGATACAGTTCTATGACGTCATACCACGTGATAGACCGAAGTATTGCAACAGAACCAATGTCTAGATACATTGTAATGTGTTGTGACTAGTTTGAAATTTAATTTTGTTGAGTGTGGGTTGCTTCGTTTTAATGTAGATGTTTAAATAAATAATATATATATATATATATATATATATATATATATATATATATATATATATAATGTGTGTGTGTGCGCGCGCCCGCTAATTTTCGAAATGAGATATCACCGAATAATTATTACAATTAACTCGAGAAAAGAATTGAAGAAAAACAAATTACTTATCCACGCGATTCGTTCTTTTTTTATATAGATAATTAATTATAAGCTAAGAATAACCAATCATTATACAAATCAATAGCCATTCATTTAAATAAATCCTTTTATTGCTTTTATTCGATCCTGTTTTTTGTTTGGTTTTCTATTTAAGAGCGAAAAAATAGCAAAATATAAATCCGATAAGTAATTTAAGTATTTTAATTTTATTGCAGTCTTATGAGCATTTTCGAAGGCTACATTTTTTTGTTTCATTTTCGTATATTTTTTGCAAAATTGTTAAATATGTATTGATTATTTTAATATTTTAATCCGATAAACTTTGGAATTTTTAGGATTTTTCTCAATACTGTCCGTGTTCATATTCATTATAGATTTTTGATAAGAAATTATTATGTAAAGGAATAGATTTTTGATCGCCGTCTACTTTTTATTTAATAATATTTAATAAGCATATCTTTATTTAGATATTTCTGTATTACGGCTATTTGTTTATCTTTTAATCATTCTTTCTCCATTCATCATAAATATTTGATAAGAGGTTCTTACAGTGTTATCGACTTTGCTTTTGTTTTCTCACGAATGTGCGTGCAATAATTCTATTGTACACGATTCTCTACACCAAAACATAGTGGAGAACGCACTGACACTTTGTAGGCAAGTGAAGCAGTTTATAAACACCATTCATTTAAAAGAAAATATTTAATTAATATCCAGGCTCGATCTTTTTTCCTTACCTGATTGGCTTCTCATAAAGATTTAAAACAATGACAACTCTTTATTTTGTAATTGTCTAAAAAAAAAATGTTCTAATGCTTTTATTTATTACTAGCCGAATACCGGTTCTATGATCAGAGAAAACTTAGCTGAGACGTTCACTTACCGCTCTAAAATGTTTTTATATATTAGGTTGGGACAAAAATAATGTCGTTTTCTCACATATGTTACTATGTGAGAAAACGACATTATTTTTGCACAAACCGAATACAAAGTTTTCAGAAATCTATCTATTTTCTAATGTTTTTTTATTCATTAGTTGACGTGCATTTTCTACTCTGGGCATAGCTACATAAACCTGACCACGAGAGAAACGTTTTGCAATTTTTTTTTTTTTGTTACTATTATTATAAATAATAATAATTCGCCAAACTTACTATTTTTCCATTTGTTTAAATAATTCGTTATCGTTTATGAACATAAACTTAAACAGCTTAATAGATACATTTTTTACATCTCCGTTTCAATAATTTATCGTATTTTGAATTATCCTACGACAGCAATGCTTATTATGAAACATGTTGGTCTTCTAAAATTTAGATCAACTTTTAAAAGGTAGATATACATTATCGCTAAAGAAACGGGATGAATTAAAACGATTTCTGCTAAAGAATGGCGTCGTAATGGATGCTACCTGCCTTACACATAATTATAATGGATGGTGAAAGAAACTGAATTGCAGATAGAAAAGTGGAGATATGAGTCAATGAGAAATTAGTTGGTGGAACACTGAAGTTTCAAACAGACGAACGAAGGACAATGGAAAAGAACGAAGGAAAGCAAGGAGTGCGTAAGGAAGGAAGAAAACCAAACAACTTTGCCTCCGATAATTACAATTTCTTGGACAGAAAACTTATATCTGGAATTTTTTAAATTATTTTCGAAATAAATAACACAGACAAAATAGTTATTTAAATCCACATTTCATATATATATATGTATATATATAAAAGTGAACATAGAAGTCAACACTTAGAGGTGACAGTCTGTTTCATGCTATATGCAATCGTCACACGCTCTCTCTGATATTGAGCACTTTATTCCTATAAATATAGCACACCTTAAGACTATATTTCTTCATATATATATATACACATACACACACACACACGGGGAGCGATTGGTAAATTTTTGACTATGCCAGAAATTTGGAAACGGCTTGCTGTACTGCTTGACATTCGGGCCGGGAGCTACAATAGCAACATTTCAGAGTGTTTGGGTGTCAAAAAGAGGTATTTGCAGAGGATTCCGAAAGAGTTGAATGAATCTTATAGTAATTACAGTGATCACTATTGATAGTGACGGTATTCCTCCGTTCATCTTCCCACGGGGCCTCGAGTTCAACACACGATCCCACATAAAGTGCATTGAAGAGGTATTTCTGCCCTGCGTCAAGAGGTTGACTGCGGGAAGAGCCTATGTCTAGCGACAGGACTCTCCAGCATGCCACACAAGCAAGAGAACACACTAATGTCTGTCAGACAATTTCTGCGACCACATTACCCTTTACTTCTGGTCACCTAATTCCCCAGACTGCAACCCCCTTGATTATTATCTGTGGGGCACAGTTGAAAGAGTGAGAGAGATCAACAAAACTCTTTGTAAGACCAAAGATGAACTGAAGGCAAGGATTATGGCAAGATTCACCAGCTTAAATAAGGAGACCGTCCAGAAGAATTGCAGGAGATTCCGAAGTCGTTTGGAGGCCTTTTTGGAAGCCAAAAATGATTTCATTGAATAACTTTACTCTTTAATATTTCAAGATATGTTTGTGTAATTTTGGTTAGTATATATGTTAAAATGATACATCAGTGTTATTTGCATTTTTTGTCCAATTTAGACAATTTATCCATCGCACCCTGAATATACACAATAAGTGTAGTTGGTCGTCACTGGGTGTACCATACTTGCGGTCTTGTGCCTTACGTAAGTTACGCTTATCAAATCACAAATCGTTTCTTGGCCTTTGTAATTGTTCCCTTTTTAGATGAGAGAAGGCGCCTGGTTCCGGAGATTTCCACCCTGCGTCGACATCTTTCTCATTGTACTAAGAGAGGTGGAGTCGATGTATTATCAACACCGATGTGACAATTCCTTTGTCTTTATGTAGGCGTAAGGGCACCCCCACAAAAAATCCCTTGCGTCATACCCTGCCTTAGTGGAGAGGTAAAGTAGGTTAGTGCTATGGAATGTTTTGTTCTTTGGATATAAGGTATATCTTATATGTAAGGACACACAGACAAAGTTTGGCGAATTTATAAATGTTGGTCAGCGTCAGGTAGTTGGACATTTCTTAACATCTTTTGTCTTTGTTATTCAACTCTTTTTCAAAAGCCATAATTCCAAATGCTGACACGCAAAACAGATATTTCTTCAACATTTGGAATATTAATGCAACACAATCTTCTTAAAAGTAATTTCTCTCTTTTCTTTTTTCGTCTAAACTGGTTCTACATTAAGGCAGATAACTATAAAAATGTCTTGGACATTAGTTTTCAAAGCGAAGAGAAACCCCCAACCAACCCACATATACACACACGCTTTACTTGAAACAGTGTCGCAAAAAAATCTTCCTACAAATCGTTCCGTTTTCTTGTACTTTTCTGTTAGGATTTTTTCATATATAAAAACAATGGTTTTAAATGTTGAAATTCAAGTTAGGCTGAAATTACCAAGTCTCGTTATTAACGGAATGTAATCACCCATGAGATATTTCATCTTTTTTTGTAATCATGTCGATGTAAGCCAAGGAATAAACTCGGGAATTGAAACATTGATCTTCAAGGAATATATACTTTCTTCTTTATTCTTTGTGCCTTTTCAGGGTGTGGGCGATCATGGTTCTCCACAATTTCCTGTCATTTGTGGCCCTTAGTAAATTTTATCCTTTTTTATAACTCATATTTCCTTGTCTGTCCACCATTAACACAAACTCATTATCTAAGATATATGCTGATTTCCTCTGTTTTCAATATGTTTTTAAGCATATCACCCCAAACAAGGCGGGAGTGCCTCTAGGACGCAAGGGGTTACAGAGGATTGAGAACAACAGTAAAGAGTCGTGTTTGAGAACAGGATACAGAGAAGGACCTGTAGCGAGATCAAAGTATCAGAAGATGTCGATTGACACTACACTTGAGTATATGAAGATTATAGTTATCAGGGAAGCGAAGAAGAGAATTCCACAGACCGGAAATGCGAGAGAAGAAACCGTTTGAGTAGAAGAGAAGGTTACATTTAACTGTTTCGACAGTGAAAGGGTGGGACCGAGATGCCAACCTAGTAGCCCGCTTAAATTGAGGCAGTCTGGGAACCAGCGATAGCAACTCGTCGGAACAGTTGCCGTAAAAATACTTGTAAAAGAGACAGAGAAAAGCCACGGTACGTCTGTCAGAAAGCGACTGTAGACGAGATGCCAGATCAGGACCTATCGCATTGCATATTCGTTTCTGGATGTCATGTGAGAGTTAAATATTCCCAGCTTTCTTATAACTTGTAATATTAAGACAGTTTCTTAGGCCATATATAGTTACTAGTATGCAATGAAATGCACAGATGGCTGCTAATATATACACTTTATGCTTCTTCGTCGTTCTATCATCGAACTAAAACCATACAGTATCTCGCTATATTTCTGGGATGAGGTATTATGTATACTATTTACATTATTCGGATTATTGTCCTCATCTTTGTCGATATATTTATTACAACGTTTCGGCCGTTGTACGAAGTCCGGAGCGTACAATGGCCGAAAGGTTGTAATAAATATGGCGACGAAGATGAGGACAATAGTCCGAAAAATATAAATAGTGTAAAACTATACTATAAATTTCGTGTACGGTTTTAAGTAAGTTGTATTGACATAATACAAATATTCCTACACATAACTCGTATTACCTTTCCGTGAAATTTTCTCAGTTATATGAATAAAATTATGACAACCTAATTTTAAAGCAGGCGACATGTCTCTTTTTAGAAAATTGACGCAACATATTCTTCCTACAACCCATTCATTTTACTTAGTGTTCAGTTTGTAAATATCAGAAGCCATTAATTCATATCCGTCACTTGGGAGGTTGGCGCAATGCAATCTTCCAATACCTCTCTTACTTCATTGTAAAGTGAACAGGGAAAACATTAAAATTGAGGATGCGAATAATAATAATAATTTCAAAGGCTGTCCTCACTTTAAAGACTGGCGGAACATAATCTTCAAACATATATCGACCTTGAGTTCTTCTTGATAAGCTTGGCAAATTTCATAGGACACAGTGGGGAGTTAACTGCTACTACTACTAAATAATAATAATAATAATAATGAAGATGAAATTGTCGACCATATTATCTCATAATGTCCGGAACTTGCAAAAAATGAATGTACCCACAGACATAACAAGGTAGCAACATATGTGTATTGGAAGATATGCAGGAAGCCCAAATTCGAAACCACTGAGAAATGGTATGAGCACAAACCAGACACAGTTACCCAAAATAACAATGTAACTATCATCTGGGATATGCCAAATCAAACTGACAGAGAAATAAAAGCAAACAGACCTGATATTATATAAAAAACATGAAATTCAGGAAGTTTATGCTTATTGAAATAGCAATAACATTTGAGAGAAACACCTTATAAAAATATTTTTCTCCAAATACAAGGACCTGGAGACCGAGATTAACATGATACGAGGCATAAAGACTGAGGCTGTCGTACCAATAGTAATCGGAGCTCTGGGCCTCGTGAGAAAATGAATGATCAATTTTACTAATAGTGTCCAAGGTAACATCAACATACAAGTTGCGCAGAAATCAGTCCTATTACGAACACCCCATATAGTAAAAAAATGCCATCAATTAAATGACAAATCGCCTATACGGCCTAAGAACTATAGTTTGGACCTACAAGATACGCAACAGAAAATCTAACAAACAAGGTAGCAACATATGTGTACTGGATAATCATCTGCTCTTCTACCTTCCTATTTCCATCATCTTCACCTGTACGGGATTCATTTATGGCAATGGTAATATTAGGTTGGTGCAAAAATAATTTCGTTTTCTAACATATGTTACTATGTGAGAAAACGAAATTATTTTTGCACCAACCTAATATTAACCTCGTCATTTAAAGGAAATATTTGGAATTTGTTAGCCATTAACAGCCAAAGTTATTGTAAGTTCAATTTGCATAAAATATTTTTCTTCAAACAATTTTTCAGGAAAATAGGGGTTTCTCAAGTTCAATGTTTTCCCTATTTCTGTAATGATAGGGGGTCTACTGGGCTATTCTTCGGATTAATTATAGAATGTCAACATCTTTATTATGTCAAATCTGTTTCTTCAGGTTACATGTGCTATCTATTTTAGTACTTGCTGCTGCAAAGTCCTCTAGTGATGTGGTTTCTGTGATTTCGCACAGTTCTTTGTGAATATGTAGCCCCATTTCGCAAAGTTCAGTAAAGAAATGTCTTCCCTCAGACTAATATGGTTTATTTTCTTGAAGCCATTTTGATCATTGATCTGAAAAAGCAGTTATATACAATTGACAGTTTAGCTACATCTTGGCAAGTTTAGTGCCAGGCATGACATCCATATAAACGTCTGCATACGAAGGAACTATTTAAGAACGGGATTCATGTTCTTAGGCTAATATCTTAGTTTTCTAGCAGTTTGCTGTATTCGCTAAAACTGCCCCTAGCGCCATCTTTTCTATGTTCATATTCCTCATGTCCGATACTAAATTTGTTAAAACTGATCTATACACCGAGGTGTTAGAAAGTTTTCATTAAACTTCAAAAATTTAAATGCAATGTCAATCGTTATCTCATGCTTTTATAATCCTTGTTGTTTTATTGCTATCATTCCTTAACAATGTGTTTTCCTTTTTTTTCATATCCTTTCATACTCAGCAGCCCCTTTCTGTTTGAGTGGCTTTTTGTCATTCTTGGGGTGAAATGATTACAAAAATAAGACGAATTTCACATTGATGATTTTTATGATAGATTTAGGGTATGTGACATCGCTTACTTCATTCCATTTCCAGATTATAATCTCTATTTCGGAAAGGTCTATCTGGAGTCCTGTTTCTTGGAAGACTTGGTAGCGAATGTTGATCTTTTTGTTTAAGATCATTCTTATCCCAACTACCTAAGTCATTAGCAAAGCCGCCCTTCCATTATTAGTACACTGGTCTCTAGAGGGAAAGCAGGGACTTTGTTTTCTATTAGCAGATTCATTTTGGATGTGATAAAAAATTCTTAAATTATCAGTGCCCCCTCTATTCGCATCTATGCTTGTATATGCGCAGAAAATAGTCTAGGGGGAGATTAAATTGATTGTTACTCTTCTTCCCTCTTGATAAGTTTTGAAATGATTCGATATTGAGATCCTCACCAGATATGTACAAATTTGTGAACCAATATAATTCCTCTGTCAGATCTATGTATTCAGTACTGTCAAGGCATGCACGGTGGTATATCTCTGTTGTTGTGGTGATGTGTAGCTTTAAGTACGTGCATTTTACTCGGATATTCTAATGATGATAGATACTCTAATTAAGTATTTTCACCACAGTTAGTTTTTTGGCTCCAGAATTTTTAAGTAACCAATTAATAAAAATCAATATTGTCAAACAGGGTCACATAAACTAATTATAAGGTAATTTCCTTGACATTATTTGTTTTTTAAATACTTCAATTACATTTATCATCTTGTCATTTTAAATCGGATAACATAATCTTTAAACGTTATTTTTCTGTCATTTTTTTTATCTAAACGAATTCGTCTCAGAAATAGTGAAAACCAATCCAAATTAATCGAGTGTATAAAATATTTTCACTTGAACCATTGGGACAAAGTAAAAGTTTTACGATATAAAGTTTAGTGAGAACGTTTCTGATAAGTCCCGAAAAGGGATATCTTTGTTCGAAGTAGCAAAGTGGTTTTGGACTATTGTAACCGAGTAGGACAATTTAGGAGGTAATCTTAATCGACTGGTCCTTGTCGTAGTGGTAGGCAATAGGCGAAGACAATAGGCGTTTATTTATCGTGGTTGATACACAATTGCGGCACAAGGCCAAAATGGGGAGGGGTAAAGGCTTGTCGCCACTAACTATCTTATACCTAGCTAATCAGATTCACGACTCATTACAATTTGCCCATTCATATATTTTTTTTTTTTTTTTTTACAATTTTTTGGTACTGAAAAACACATTGATTTGTGATATGTCCCGGAAAGTCATATATTTGTTCGAAGTAGCAAAGTGATTTGGGGCTACTCTAACCGGGTAGGACAATCTAGCAGGTAATCGTAATGGACTGGTCCTCATCGTAGTGGTAGGCAATAGGCGAAGACTATAGGCGTAGTCCATGTACCTCCACATCAGTCTGTATTTATGGATGACACCAGCCAATCATATTACTGTGAGGGGGAACCCAGTTGTATGCATATTCATTACATCATTTTCTAAAAATTAATTAAATGTATAAAGTTCTCAAATTTATGTTTTTGTTCTTAATCGGAAATCAAAACAAGGCAGTACAGAGTACGGAGCAATTAGGAACATAAACATTAGTAATGAGAAGACAAAGGACAGAGCAATCAGGGGGGGACAATAGAGAGCAATTGACATTAAATTTAAATTTTTTTCAGATTAACGTTTCATGGAAATCCTGGAGCCGGGAGGGATTTCCACAAGCGAGCAGTGTGAGATAAGAAATGTTTCGTCGTTTTTCACAGCTGTCTGTTGAGAGAGGTGGCGCTGATAATCTTTACATAATAAAGATACTGGACAGGTATTAGCCAACAATTATATACATTCGCGGTGGGGAAAACAAATATCCGTACACATAGAAATTTTAATTTATTGTATTCCCAACTAATGAATAATTATACATTTCATATAATTAACTGTATACAGATGCATAATAACTAATTATGCATAGAAAGCAGAAACAATTGATTTAATAGAAATAAGTCCCAATTATCCATTTTAATGGGTGAAAAAAGTATCAGTCAATATAAAAAAGAATACGTTATCTTCGTTTAATACTTTGCAGAATAGCCATTATTCACTTCTACAGCAACCAACATCTTGTAGTTCTCAGTTAATGATTTGCAAATTTTAGTTGGTGTTTTGTTACTTTCTTCTTTGCCTATAGTTTTCAGATCCTGGAGATTTGTTTGAGCTTTCGATTGCATTCGGATTTTCAAATATCGCCAGATTCCCGATTCGGTTTAAATCTGGTGACTGACTTGGCCATTTCAGATTATTTACATTATTTTTAGCAAGCTATTTCGTCGTAGGTTTTGTAGAGTGCTTAGGAAGCATCTTTTTGGAAGATCCAATCAGGATGAAGTTCATGATTTTCAACCGAAATCATTAAATTTGCTTCCAATATAGTTTGATATGCTGAGGCATTCATTCTACCATCTATTACTTATATGTACTACTTTCGGCTTTGGGCCACATGTACGCTACGCTTGGAAAATCATATATATATATATATATATATATATATATATATATATATAAACAGTTTTTTTTTTTCAGTCGCGTGGGAAGAGTTCTCAATGTGCGGTCTCTCGGAGTTTCCATTTACTTTACTCAGAAGACCAGACGATTATTCTCCACATAATTAAATCGCTTAGTTATTAAGAAAATGTCATTTTCAGCTTTGAATCCAGTGTAGCGAGATGTTCAGAATAGCTAATCCATAATACCGCGTCGCAGATTCGATCCTCCCTGGGCGATCCTTAAAAAATTCTAGAATGATTTACACGTCGTAAAATTAACGAATTTTCAAATGAATGCCCTGAGTGATAAGGAATCTAGAATTTAAAATTGCATCTTTGATGTGAACGGCTGTAAGTAATGTATAAAAGAAAATAGCATAATGTTAACATTATTTAAGAAAACGATTTCATTCTGAAATAATTATTTTTTAATGTTTTGGTCATTAGAAACCATAAATTAAACTCTTTGTTTTCTTTTATAATGTGTTTATTTTTGTCAGATTAAAAGAAAAGCAAATATTTTGTAGTTGAAAAAGAAACCACGGCCATTCGATTAGTGTCCTACTTCGTTTGTCAGCACCTCAAGACGTTTAAAAGCCGTGTATAAAATAAACGACTGCATACATTTCTCGAACTTACTTTATTATGATAATTTATCTCGTACCATTTTACGAATACCGAAATCTCATCGTGAAGGGGAGGAAAGAAAAATGTATAAAGAAGAAATGTTGCTAATTAAATACTTAATTACTCTCATTATTCATGTGTGTTACGGTTAATTTTTTAGCCTCACCGGTCAAAAAGATGGGCACTTAAAAAAAAAAAATAACTGCGTAGAGAAAAACACACACAGACACAACATTCATGGATTACTATACCCATCTGAAGATAACTTGTCGCATGTTATGTGGCATTTAAAAATGGAAGCTACAGTAGTGAGATAGAGATAACAGGTTAGAGACACATAGTTATAATCAGACTGACTACAGCATCCAATACCTTCATAACATTCTTATTGGCATGGACACCAGGGATATGTCTCTGTAACCGGTATTTAATATTTCGGTCCAGCGCCTCTCTGCCCTGGCCTGGTCTTACGCTTTCCACTGACCTGATGTAGAACAACTACATTGAATGAATAGCTTCCCCCCACCACAAGAAAAGTTGGTCCTCTGCGCCAGCCAGAAGGTTTTTCTCGTCTGAGTCCATCCTTCAAATCTACAAATCAAACATTCGTACTTGCATGGAATACTGCTTCTATATAACCACAGAGAACCATCTCTGCCCCCCCCCCCCATTAGAATGTCTGACGCTCAACTTTAAGAGAGCAGCTCTTTGCGGCTACTCAACCTCATATTGACTGCTGACCTGAGATGAAACAAATACGTTGAGTCAATAGCTTCGTCCATCGCAAGGAAAGTTGGCTTCCTGTGCTTCGCCAGGAACATTTTCTCGCCAGATTCGATCCTCCAAATCAACCATTCGCCTTTGCATGGAATATTGCAGCCATATATGGACTGGAGCCCCTTCTGTTTGTCTCTAGGTTCTTGATAAAATCCAGAGAGAGATATGCAATGTAACTGGCCCTGATCTGGCATCTTATCTGCAGTCGTTCTCTCACAGACGTGCCGTCGCCCCACTCTTTCTTTTTTACAAATACTTTCATGGTAACTGCTCCGGTGGTCTCAAGCTGAATTTTTTTCATGGTCGCATGCGTCGGCCGACCTTGTTTATCTTTCAGAATTCTGTTTCGCTTGACACGTCACTTCCTTTATCGTGACATTAATTAATTTGACAGAATCACAGTCTCGCTCCTTATTACTGATTTTCTATGTCTTTTGCGAAAAATATCTTCTTTTTGTAAATAAAATAAATTCTTTTTTTCATGTCGCTCAGTCTATCCTTCGGTATAGCTCTTTCTCGCCTTAAGTATTTCTATGGTTAATTAGTTAGCCAATTACCGTAACTAAATAGTGTCACATTGGAGATTATAGCAACCAGGGAAACAGGTAATAGGAAGGGAATTCCACTGGTGGGAGGTGCGAGATATGAAGCTATTAGAGTAGAAGAGACGGCCACATTTAACTGTTTCGAGAGTAAAAAGGTGGTACCGTTATGCCAGCCTAGTAGCACGTTTAAATTCGTGCACTTTGTGAACTATCGAAAGTAGCTCTCGGAGAAGTTACCGTGAAAGTATTTGTAGAAAAGTCAGGGGGAGGCGACGGCACGTCTGTGAGAGAGCGACTGTAGATGAAATTCCAGATCAGAAATTTCATTTTCTCCGATAGAAAATCATTTGAAGTGTTTCGTATCTACCAATTTCAGATCATGTATTTTTATGATGGATTCAGTGTATATATCATCATTGCTTTCATTCCAATTCAATATTACAGTTTTTGTTTGGGAGAGGTTTATTTTTAGTCCTATTACTTTCAACACTTGGTGTAGGGTGTTAATTTCCTGTTCAATATCACACCATTCCTATACATTTTCCTCTATTTATTATATCATAAAATCTAATTTGATTTCTGTATATTTTATTTGGCTTTCTGTCTATATATTCTATCTTTCTGTCATCGAAGACACGTATCCAGTGGAAAAAAGTCGCTGGTTGAAGTAATCCAGTGATGTTAATTAGACACATGGTACAGTGGATAAAGACGTTAGTTAGAGCCAGTGACAGGACCCAAAGAGTGTGAGTTCAATACCTAATTAAGGCGGTGGAGAGCTTGGAGAGGGGAATTAACAGGAGATAAGTGATAACTGATATTCATTAGACATGGCACGTGGAATTAGAACAGTCTACTCCAGTGAGCGAAATAAAGGTGAGGACACTTGTGGACATTGTGATTTCGGAGTCGTTGCTTGGCATGTTAGTTATACGACATTATATCTTTATTCTATTCGCAGAGGGTTTCGCAGATTAATATATTAATAACAGATTCAACACAAATTTACATGCGAAGATGCAATGAATTAGTGATTTGAAAGGAATAGAGGGCACAAAACGCCAAATATCCATACAGTTATAATATTATCGTATAAAGACTCATCAATAATGGCTTATGAAAAACCCAGAAGTGCTTAAAATATGGCAGTTTTTCAAGAAAAACCAGAACAATGTTCAGAAATAAAGAAAAATAAATAAAATAAACCCATAACAGACCATTTTCATTTGTCTTCAATCAAACCTGTATAAATGGAAGATTGCTGCTCAAACATATCCAATTCACACACATACACACACACACACACACACACATAATTTATTTTAGGATATAACACCAAAATCATGTAAAATCGCTACACAATTGCAGTCGTGTTTCAACGCATGTCAATGCGTCTCATCAGGCGATTGTAAATTATACATTCCAACCACCTGAAGAAGGTCGGAGCGTACAACGCCCGAAAAGTTGTAAAAAATATGGCGACAAAGATGAGCCCAATAATTCGAATAATGTAAATAGTGTATAAAGAGTTTTGTACAAACATCCAATAACCTGAATATAGCCGGAACATACAACGGTCGAAACGTCGTGAATATGGCAAAAAAGATGAGGACAACACTCCGAACAATGTAAATAGTGTAAATATTTCTTTCGCCTGTCGATGTAAATTAAATGCACCCAAATATCTTAACTTCATTACACACACCAACATTTGATAGGGAAAATATACTACGTTCATCTACAGAACATCACAAAAACTGCAAAAAGTGACCCGTTCTGTTAGAAAGAAAGAAAGGAAAACGTCCAAGCTCTAGAAATGGTCGTTTTCTACACTGAAGGTGAAATTGGCAATCAACTTGAAGCCCCACCAGTTACTTCCAAAGGCGTTTCTGAATAATTAACTCCGTAATTCGTGAATCATTTAAAAGCAATTACGCTTGCTAATGAGTGTTGCCTGGCAACATTTAATTGTTTACTCATTATGGAAATTGACAAATGTCATATCCCCATACTCCTCATCAGCTTCCTGCGCAATGAATGCACAAAATATATTTGCTGTGAATTCATTCACTAATTATTACATTTTGATTGTGCGAACTGCTTCTTCGTTAAATCAAGAAAAACCTAGAGTTGTATCTGAAATCATAAAAACAAAAACGAACTTCAAATTAACGAAATTGCCAGGGTTTATTTTTTTTTAAGGCTGTCAGTACTCATAAAGTTAACAAACTATTGCAGACTTGCTCACTACGGACGCAAATGTTTACACCTTCTTCTCAAATATGCATAGAAAAATAGAATTTAAACTATTAGGTTGGTGCAAAAACAATGACGTAATAATGTCGTTTTTTGAGGTTAAAATACGTCAAAAAAACGACATTATTACGTCATTATTTTTGCACCAACCTAATAATAAAAGAAATATCTACTTTATCTTAAAATAAAAAAAAAATACGACAACATATTTGTATATTGTGGACATTGGTTTGGTTTCCGGCATATAAACCTAAATCTGTTATTTAATGCCGACATTTTTTTTTTTTGTTTTGTTTTTTTTTTGTTTTGTTTTTTTTTTGTTTTGTTTTTTTTTTGTTTTGTTTTTTTTTTTTGTTTTTTTTTTATTGCTAGTAATATTTTTCCAAAAATATATAAAGGGTATTATTTTCCTTCAAAAATATATTGCTGCTATTTATTTTTTTCAAAAATCTAATGCTGGTAATAATTTTACCTTCAACAAATTTATTGGTGGTATTAAAACCTATTTTTACACTTTCATAGTATTTTAACCCCAGTTTGCGGTATTAACTATATGCCTATATTTGGGACTCTATCAGGTGCTACCACCCCGGCTTAGGATGGACCTGGGAATAGCAGTAATTAATGTGGTTCCACGCTCCTCAAAAACTTCTGATCCGAGGCTTAGTTGTTGAATGCGGTTTATCGTCTTATCCAGGACGGTTGTGGACATTGGGATTTCGGAGTCCTTGCTTGGCATGTTAGTTATACGCCATTATATATTTATTGAATTCTATTTGCAAAGGGTTTCACGGATTAATATATTAATAACAGATATAACAACATGTTTTCGGTGTAATACCCTAAAATAGATTTATATATATATAATATATATGAGGCACGGTGGAGTAATGGATATCGGCTTGGATTGAGGAATCGGAATCGGAAGCTGAGTTCGAATTCCAGTCGAATCCATTACATTCATTTACGTGCTAATACCCTTGGGAAAGGTATGAATCCTCTTCTTCTCCCTCCAGCTATGGGTAAAATAGCAGAACAGACTGGGTTCTATAGCCTTGGATGGCAACTGGTCTAGGAGAAGGACAACTCTGAATTCAAAACCTGCGGAGAGTCGTTTGGGAAACTTGTGGCACCAGGTCTCTTTATTCGTTCCTTCAAAAAGTGTGGATGGTCCTGCACGAGGCCTTCACCACTATAATCAAATCTCATGTGTCGGTGTCGGGCTGTCGGTTTCCTGGAAACTGATCTGCTTGACCCTCATACGTCGAATCTCGACGGGAGAGTCGATTATATATATATATATATATATATATATATATATATATATATATATGTGTGTGTGAGTGTGAATTAGATATATTTGAGCATTAATCTTCCATCTATATAGTGTAGCTGAAAACAAACGAAAATAATATATTATGGGTTTATTTTATTTACTTTTTCTTTATTTCTGACCATTGTTCTGGTTTATCTTCAAAGTATTATCGAGCAAGTACTATTAGTGCGGGTGATATTCGAAGACGTCTGATACCAGCATTGTTCATCGGCGTACTATAGTTTTATCTGCGATTCCAAAGTCCCTACTAAAATGAACATAACGAAAGTGACAACGAGCATTCGTTGACATCAAAAAAGTATTGTTCAAAAATTTTGTGTATTTCATAAATTTTATTTAATCACCGTCAAATACTTACTATGAATCCCTGCGTACGTTATCGTCTTATCCAGGAAGCTTGTGTAAATTGATTTCGGAATCGTTGCTTGTCATCTTAGTTATATGTCATATAACTTTATTGAATACTATTCTCGTCTGGTTTTGTGAATTAATATATTAAAAGATACACCAACACAAATTGACATGTGAAGATGCAATAAATTATTAATTTGAAAGGAATACAGAACGCAAAAACGCCAAATATCCACATAGTTATAACATTGTCGTACAAAGGCTCATCAATAATGGCTTATGAAAAAATAGAAGTGATTTAAATATGGCACAGTTTTTCAAGAAAAACCGAATAACACCGAAATCGTATATATCCATTACAAAATTATACATCTTGTTTCAAATTTAAAAAAATATTTTAACGTTTCATCAATTGGGAAATCCCTATATATATATATATATATATATATATATATACACACACACACACTGAACTAAGTCAGACAGGTTTTATTCATTCAAGATTATATTTATTGAATTGAATGAAACACGTTTTATTAAATTCAAGATTCTTTGATGTTGAATATTTGATTTTAGATGAAGTCTAAATCAAAATTTTGGTTAAAAAAAATTCAAATTCCCTGTCTTGTTTGAGAATTTTTGGCTGTGTTCACTTTTGTCAAGAACTATATCTCGTTACGATTATAGCCAAAGATGTCGTTCGCTACACTCCAGGACTTTGGGAACGCTACACTTCCAATTTAAATATATGTATCTTTCAGGTGACGTCACATGTAAAACCTTTGCAAGAGATTAACATTCTAAAAAAAAAAAAAAACATTATTTATAATTGTCTAGCTTTCTTGGAGTTCCATGATATTATTAATCCATTCTTCCTCGTCATCCATGTCAGTAGGTATTTCGTCCATACTTCATCTTCTGTCTTCTATATGTTCATTTATTGTTCTCTCTCGTTATTACTGATTTCTCATATTCTCTCGCACTCAGTAACCCCTTCCTTCTTAGTAGATTTATGATCTTATGTTGAAGTGATTAAAATAATCCCGTCAAGCATCTTTAATGAGTTAGGGAATGTCTATCTTTGAAGTGCGTTCTAGCCTGTTATGTCCATGAGATGGCTTCCGAAGAACTACAGTATGCAGCAAATCCAATATGCGACCTAGTTTACCAATTATTTTTCTTTTCAAGATATTTTAATAGGTGCTGCTAGCATATGTATTTGTCTACCTTCTAATATATTTTCAATTGCTTTAGCAAGAGTCTACGTAGATAATCGTAGATCATTACTGATTCCAAAGCCAGCTCTAAAAAATATTTTTTGATACTCTCAGACAGAATTCGAGTTAGTTTCATCAAACTGTCTATGCTTAATCCAATGCTATACTGACATCTCCGTCAGTGAAGACAATATTACTACCAAGATATGGGAGGACATCCACTTATTTTTAATAGATTTACAGGGAGATACTTTTTATTTTAATATTTGTTACAAAGGAATAAATTGTCTCTGCCGATACTTGAATCTGAACATAGATCGCCAATGAGCAAATACAGGCGGTCTCATTATTGAATTACGTATAACACGTGACCATAGAAGAAACGCATATGTAGGAATTAGCTTGGCGTCTGATTGATCGCCATTCTGGTCTATCCTCTATTACTATACGGATCTGCCATTTCTATTCTATCCTCTCTTAATATACAGACCGGTATTCTCTACTCTATTCACTATACTATTTCTCTATTCGGATCACTACACGGGTTACTATTCGAATGAGTATTATCGAGCAAGTACTATTAATGCGAGTGATATTCGAAGACGTCTGATACCAGCATTGTTCAACGGCGTACTATAGCTTTATCTGCGATTCCAAAGTCGCTACTAAAATGAACGTAACAAAAGTGACAACGAGCATTCGTTGACATCACAAATCTATTGGTCAACCATTTTGTATATTTCATAAATTTTATTTAATCACCGTCAAATAATCCTTTTGGTGTTTACACGCTTCTCCTATTGATGCACAACATCACGCATGCGTATTATTCGGATATTCAGCCTGTACGATGAGTCGGTCCTCGCAGGATTAATTATCTATGTGCGTTATTTTTACAATGTTAGTTACGCAGACGATACCGTGTTTATGGAAGACACAGAAAGAAAACTAAATGAGTTCCTAAACAAGGTAGCAAAGGAAATCGAAAAAAAAAGAGTATCCATCAACTGTTACAAGAGAAAAAGCCCAAGATACGAAATAAGAATTCGAGATAAATAATATCAAACAAAAGATAGGTTGTCATGGAGGGCCATGATTTCCCACCTCCTGAAGTGACACGGAACACAAAAGAAGGATAGATCAAGGTTGACCTAGGGTTTAAAGTTAAGATTGTAATGATCGGGGAAGCATCTTCTCGGGAGTCTGTCCTATAATGCCACAGTTTTGGAGAAGAATCAAACTGAATGGAATTTTGTACTTACCAATGAATGATGAGGTACATGTCATGTCGCGTCCCAGATGTGAAGGTGTGAACTGGTGGGTCTAAGGAATATAG
Source organism: Acanthosepion lycidas (assembly GCA_963932145.1). NCBI lineage: Eukaryota > Metazoa > Mollusca > Cephalopoda > Sepiida > Sepiidae > Acanthosepion > Acanthosepion lycidas. The sequence continues at coordinate 66,241,845 of OZ010595.1, forward strand.
TGCGTTTAAGCATAATCAATAATGATTTGCAAGAGGCTAGCAACATTTCATTGGCGTAGAGCGACAACATCAAGCCAGTAACTGCATCTACAACAAAGAAAATTGGTTGAATGTATCGTGACAGAAAATCTTTCTCGTCGGAATCCATCTAGCACATTTACTAAACTACTATTCGTCTGTGCATTGAATATTGCTGCCATATCTGGTCTGGGGTTCCTGCTGCACATCTCGAGATTCTAGACAAAATTGAAAGAAGAATCTCGAATGTAATCGATCTTGACCAAGCATCTCGACTTCAGTCAATTTCTCACCAACGTGAAGAGGCTTCCCTCTGTCTTTTCTACAAATATTTTCATGACAACTCCCCTGACGAGCCTTTTGCTACCCTGGTGCCCATAAAACATGAATTTAAGCGTGCTAATAGATTGGCAACTAGACATCACACGTTTGCTGCTGAAATAACTAAATTCAACCGCTTCTGCCACTCCAGTAGTTTCTTTTCTTGTACTTCCCGTCTGTGAAACTGCCTTCCGTTTACTTGCTTCCCTGATAAATACGATCTTCAAAAATTTAAATACGCCATTTTCTGTCTTCTTAAATCCCGTTCATCTTTTTATCTTTCCTTTTCTCAGTCTTCTCTTTCACTTTAATTCCATGTAACTCCCCGACGCATTAGTATCGCCTCCTTGCTTGGGATGAAATGATTGAAAATAAATAATTTACACCATTTTTTGTTCTGGTCTGATCTGTGCTCTGTAAAGAAAAAAAAATAATTGAACCATCACAAGTGAACCTGTCGCATTCTGTTTGGTTTGTATTCGCAGACAAAATATTTTTCACTTCTCTTAAGCTGTCAAATAGTTCTAGCTGACGGATATCTAAGACTTCTTAGACTCTTAAGAATAATACCATTTTTTTTTTGTACAGTTCAAGGGAGGTGCACAGTATGTGATTTAGGCAGATGAGAAAATTCAATGGTGCTAGAATATCTCCTTTTATTACACATGTTAATATATCAAAGAAAATACTATTCTCATCTGAGGAATACAATTGAACGGTCGTATTCGTCTATCACTGTGATCCATTTTTGTAAATTTCAAATATGTCAAGAACTATTAAATCTGGCAGAAAATTTAGTTAAATATTTTACTAAGGGTGGAAATAGACGAGATTTAATTAGACACATACTGTTTCAGAACTTATCAGATTTATTGAGGTTCATTTGATTTCCATAATAACTTCAAACAGAAACTATTATGAAGGAGCGAGAAGAATCGAAGATTAATCAGGCAGTTGATAATAAATGACATTGCATTTAAATTTTTGAAGATCAAAGTTGGCCGGAAATCATGAAGTCAGAAGAATGTTCCACAAACTAGCAGTGCAAAAAAGAAACTCCCAGCATAATCAGAGTTGCCAAGAGGACACTGGAAGAGCCAGGGGAGGAAATAAAGAACAAATCAAGTAAAGAATTATTTTCCTCAGATTTATTAAGAAAACGAGTCGTAAATTTCAGTGTAAAAATCATTTTTGCCACAATAAGCTTAGCGATGTAAATGTAGAGGTTAGCTATGATGTGATATGGGGAACAGTATTTCATTCACCTTTGCAACGGAATGAGTTTCCATACTATTCAAAACTCACTAAATATCTACATATTTTATTTAAGTTTTCTTTTATTGTTATTTCCAGTCGGAGTAATGTACCCATCTTTGTTTTTATTATCACGCCGTTATTGCCGTCGTGCTCGCCATAAAGAACACATATTAAAAGACGACGTAACTCTGCAGTTGAAAGTGGACCAAGTGTCGTAGTCTTGTAATATGCGATCTTTGATAAACTGCCAAGGCAGATTCGAAATTTAGTAAACATCAGAATGTATTTGGCAATGGCAGCCCCAGTGTCTGCATCTTCAATGGAAGTTTCTGTATCAACATTTAAGTCGGGATGAAAGAGAGAAAAACACTGGATGTCAGATGCAGAAGTTGGCGAGGACATGCGCTTGCCAGACAGATCTTTACCGATATTAGCGATTCTGTTTTCATATGGTGAAAGAAAAAAACACTTATGCATGACAAAGGCAATATTAGCTGTTTCCCTATAAGGAAACATTTAGCAATTATTGACCGGGCAACTAGTACTGTTTTCGGTTGAAATATATAAAATCTTTCTCTTAAAATATTTTTTTTTTAGGAAAACAGGTATCTCAAATCCCGTAAGTCTTATCGCTTTTCCACTATTGATGGGGTTTCTTTCCTAACCTATTTTTTGAAGTGGTGTGTAATGTTAACATTTTGCTTATGTCCTTACTTTGAAATTGTCCGCGTGTATGTATTAGATATATTTTTTTTATTTCCTTGGTGGATTTTGTTTATGGATAGAAATGTGTCATGGTACCATAACAAATTAGTTGTTTATACGATTGTAATGGTAATAGTCGTTTCCCTATAAGGAAACATTTGCATCCATTGACCGATTAGCCAATACTGTTTTAAGTTGGAATTTATAGAATCTTTCTCTTGAAACATTTTTTCAGGAAAATAGATTTCTTCATTTCAGTAGCTGGTATCATTCTTTCCAGTATTGATGGCGGTTTCCTCCCTGACCCTTTTTATTTAAAGTGTTGTGAAAAGTTAACATATAGATTGTCTTTATTTACTCTTAGACTTACATGTGCTATCCATTTTAGGTGTTTCTTCTGTTGGTAGTCATCAACGGAGTCGTTTCTGTTATTTAGTACAATTCTTTGTTTGTCATTCTTTGGCGCTAGTCGACAATGTTCGAAGAAGTCTCATGTTTGCCAGGTTTTACTCGCCGAAAGCCTTTTCTCTCCATTGATCATAGGAAGCGGTTGTACACAGCTGACACTTGAGATATTTCTGAACGGGTTGGACGCCATGAGTCGCATTGATATGTAAATATCGATCTGACGAGTCTGAACGAGTGTTTTCACATTGATAAGTTGGGCTTGTATCAATTTGCCATGCTGGACTAAACGACCTTTGGGGCAGCATATTCTATGTTGAATTTCTTTTTCTCTTATACTCAATTTGTTATAGCTGTCCAATACGCCGAAGTATCTGTAGTGTTTAGTATTTACCAATTCAATGTCCTGTATTTTTAGAAGGGATTCAGGGCAGGTGCCGTCACTCTTCATTTAGATTATTCGGACTATTGTCCTCATCTTTGTCGCCGTATTTATTACAACGTTTCGGCCGTTGTACGCTTCGGCTTTCTGCAGGTGGTTGTAATGTTGAACTGAACCCTTTATTTCGCTCGCTGAAGTAGATTGTTCTAGTTCCACGTGCCATGTCTAATGGATGTCAGTTATCAGTTATCTTCTGTTAATTCCCCTCTCCAAGTTCTTCATCACCATAACCAGATATTGTAGCCACACTCTTTGAAATAAAGGGTTCAGTTCGACAATCTAACCATCTGAAGAAGGTCTGAGCTTACAACGACCGAAACGTTGTAATAAATATTGGGACAAAGCTGAGGAAAATAGTCCGAATTATGTAAATAGTGTACGTAATAACTCATCTCAGAAATATAGACAGATACTGAAGGTGCCGTCTCTGTCGATATTATTCATTACCCGAATCGAGAGAGACCTTAAGAACGCCAGAGGATAAAACGGTAGAACTGTGATGATAAAAACAAGAGAGACCCTTTTGTATTTTTTTTTTTTTTTTTTTTTTTTTTTTTTTTTTGGACAGAAAAACAATAAAAATAACTCTTACTCTCAAATATTCGTTGAAACTTATTTCAATTTATTCAGAAAAATAAGTATTAAGCATTTGAGATTTTTATTAGATTTCTTTTTTTTTTTTTCTTTTCTTTTTTTTAGCCGCTTCAGGTCTTTTGGGACAAAATGTAGATCGAAAGTAAATGAACAGCCCATTGAGCAGTAACAGCAGAGACAATGATGAGACTATGATGTGATTGGAATTCATTTTCTTTCTTTTATTAAAGAGAACCTGATTGCATGGCCGCTGTGCTTTATGGATAATTCATCGATTTGCCAGATGGAGATTTTCTCATCAAAGCTCCAATCAACGTTTTTAATTACTTAGAAAGACTTTTCTTACTCATTTTAACTCAAGTTACCCATTCGTCTTGTTCTTTTGTTCTGTCTCTAATTTTGCATTATTTCTCATTCAGCCTTCCAGGTCTCGATGTTTTCTAACGTTCGAAGTTTTGGGTTTTAAGTATCTTGCAAAAGGAACAATGATCTAATCTCTTTTTACGTTGACGCTGTTTCTTTTTCCATTTTCTTGTATTAGGTTGGTGCAAAAATAATGACGTAATAATGTCGTTTTTGACGTATTTTTCAACGTCAAAAAACGACATTATTATGTCATTATTTTTGCACCAACCTAATAGATCATAGGTTGCATTACTTTTTTATTCATACCTATGCTTTTATATTGTTTTTTTTTTGTTGTTGTTGTTTTTTTTGGTGGGGGGTCATTGTTGCTTTTTTTGGTGGGGGGTCATTGTTGCTTTTTTTGGTGGGGGGTCATTGTTGCTTTTTTTGGTGGGGGGTCATTGTTGCTTTTTTTGGTGGGGGGTCATTGTTGCTTTTTCGTATTCTTTGTTTCTCCTTATGGGTCATTTTTCTTTTCAGGTTATTTCTTTTTCTTTTGTTTGTTTCTTTTTCTTTGTTTCTTTTTCTTTATTTCTTTTTCTTTATTTCTTTTTTCTTTATTTTATTTTTCTTTATTTTATTTTTCTTTATTTTATTTTCCTTTATTTTATTTTTCTTTATTTTATTTTCCTTTATTTTATTTTTCTTTATTTTATTTTTCTTTATCGTTTATTCGGTTCTTTTCTTTTTCGTTTCTTTGTTTATTTTCCTCGTTGTTTCTTGGCCTATGTGTTTATTTTTCTCTTCGTTTATTTCATTATTTTCTTTTGACGTTTCTTTGATTTTATTAATTTTTGTTTATATACCTTTATTTTGCTTTTCGTTTTTTTCCTTATTTTTCGTTTCGTTTCTTTGTTTAATTCTCTTTTTTTGTCTTCGTTCATTTTATTGATGATTTCTATGTTTATTTTTCTGTTCGTTTCTTTTACATTTTTATTTTCCATTTCATCTATTCTTTCTTTTTTCCATTTCGTCTACTCTCTCCTTATCTTTTCTTCTCCTCTTTCTTTTTCCTTTTCGTCTCTTCCTCTTTCTTTTTACTTTCTTCCCTTTCTTTTTCCATTTCGTCTCTTCTTTCTTTTTCCTTTAAGTCTGTTCTTCTTACTTTTTCTTTTCGTCTCTTCTTTCTTTTTCTTTTCGTCTCTTCTTCTTTCTTTTTCTTTTTCATCTCTTCTTTCTTTTTCTTTTTCGTCTCTTCTTTCTTTTTCTTTTTCGTCTCTTCATTCTTTTTCTTTTTCGTCTCTTCATTCTTTTTCTTTTCGTCTCTTCTTCATTCTTTTTCTTTTCGTCTCTTCTTCTTTCTTTTTCTTTTCGTCTCTTCTTCTTTCTTTTTCTTTTTCGTCTCTTCTTCTTTCTTTTTCTTTTTCATCTCTTCTTTCTTTTTCTTTTTCATCTCTTCTTTCTTTTTCTTTTTCATCTCTTCTTTCTTTTTCTTTTTCATCTCTTCTTTCTTTTTCTTTTTCATCTCTTCTTTCTTTTTCTTTTTCGTCTCTTCATTCTTTTTCTTTTTCGTCTCTTCATTCTTTTTCTTTTTCGTCTCTTCATTCTTTTTCTTTTTCGTCTCTTCTTCTTTCTTTTTCTTTTTAGTCTCTTTTTTTCTTTTTCCTTTTCGTTTCGTCTTTTTTTCTTTTTCCTTTTCGTTTCGTCTTTTTTCTTTTTCCTTTTCGTTTCGTCTTTTTTTCCTTTTCCTCTCTTCTTTCTTTTTCCTTTTCCTCTCTTTCCTTTTTTTCTCTTCCTCTCTTTCTTTCTTTTGCCTTTTCCGCTCTTTCTTTCTTTTGCCTTTTCCGCTCTTTCTTTCTTTTGCCTTTTCCGCTCTTTCTTTCTTTTGCCTTTTCCTCTCTTTCTTTCTTTTGCCTTTTCCTCTCTTTCTTTCTTTTGCCTTTTCCGCTCTTTCTTTCTTTTGCCTTTTCCGCTCTTTCTTTCTTTTGCCTTTTCCGCTCTTTCTTTCTTTTGCCTTTTCCGCTCTTTCTTTCTTTTGCCTTTTCCGCTCTTTCTTTCTTTTGCCTTTTCCGCTCTTTCTTTCTTTTGCCTTTTCCGCTCTTTCTTTCTTTTGCCTTTTCCGCTCTTCTTTCTTTGTTTTTCTTTTCGTTTCTTATCTGTAATTTTCTTTCGTTTCTTCTTTATTTTTCTTTTTTCTTTTTCTTTTTTCACTTCCTTTCTTTTTTCTTTTCCTTGCTTTTTTTTTATTAAAGTCTTCATTTTTCTTCTTCTTTATTAAATTCTTCATTTTCATTTCCTTCCCCTCCATTTTCTTCGAATTTAATCCCCTTGTTTAT
>OZ010595.1:66253267-66255767 GCA_963932145.1 Acanthosepion lycidas
TAGGATTTCCGAAACATCATAAATGTGGCCCTACAGAAGGATGATATGGATTGCATAGACCGATTATGTGAGGAACGGCGAAGTCATAGAGAAAATGGAAACAAAATATAAAATATATAATAAGATATATAATATATATAGGATATGATAAAGTGTCGATCTAATGTTCAAATTATCTTTTTAATGGGATATTTACAGTTTCCCAGCTAGGGGCCATTCTCTGTTCTATCACAGCTAATGGGAGATGTCGCACATCATCGAAACATGGACATCAAATACAACACTGCATGATGATTGTAACTTTTACGCCTCCAGCATTCTCTGGTGAATGTCTCTATAAAACGCTTTAGCTCTACTACTGGGTACATTTCGTCAGTGCCGGACATGGGTGTGCAAATTACATTTTTACCACGAGATATAAGTTTTATGGGTCTGCATTTCGGTGCGTTAATACTATGAATGAGAATGAAAAGTTGGCTGTGTCATTTATTCTTCTAATTTTACTTGTACCGGTTTTAGTAAAATTCACTTTATGCTTAAGGAATTCACTGAATATTTAATTGAGGGTTTCAGTATGGGTTTATTATTTTAGGGATTGTTTTTCCTGGTCCCAATTTGCTTAATCTCATATTTTATTCAAAAAATGTTTATTTCTTTTTTTACAAAAAAAAACTTTCTTCTAATTATATTTTTTTAATTTTTATTCTCATATACTGCAGTTTCGTTTGTTTTTGCTTTGTCTCCATTCAAAACAATAATAATGTTCTTCCTATTATATTTTCCGGTTTTAGTAGGGCAGTTAAGTCTACAGCCTAAACGCTAGGTATACCACTGGTCCCCTCCAAAATATACTAAGTTTTAGAACATGCATACATATATACATACTTACAATATTCTGATAGTGTATCTGTGAAGTCACAAAATGAATAAAAGTAGACGAGAGGATAGTTGAAGAAGAAATTTTCCTCTTGTCCACTTTATATATATATATATATATATATATGGTTGGATTAGCTCTATCTCTGATAGTGAGCGCTTTCTAATAAGTACCGCGCACATAATATATATATATATATATATATATATATATATATATATACACACACACACTTTTCACACACACATATATATATATATATATATATATATATATGTGTGTGTGTATGTGTAATTTATATTATATTTTTCGAGATATATGAATCACCCTTCTGTAAAAAAATAGACCAGTTTGAAACAATGCTGAATGAATTAAATCAGATAAGCAATATTGTTATAATGTTTATTCACTTATCGGAATATTTCACTGAAAGAAAGTCAAATAGTAGTAAGAGTGTAAATATTGTATTGTTTTCAAATATTTCTTTAATGTGATATATATATATATATATATATATATATATATATATGATTGGTGTATATGGAATAAATCTCATTAAACACCAAATACTATTCTTAAAAGAGTGCTCAATACAGAGTAGAGCAAATACAATTATTTATACGAAAATTATAACATAAATATGTTATAAAATCACTACAAAAATAGCCATTTTGTTTCACCATTTCTGGTGTCTTATCAAGTGATGATCGCTTGATAAATCACCAGAAGTGTTGAAACAAAATGGCTGTTTTTGTAGTGATTTTATAAAATATTTATGTTATAAATTTTTAATAAATATATATATATATATATATATATATATATATTAGGCTGGTGCAAAAATGACGTAATAATGTCGTTTTTTGACGTTAAAAATACGTCAAAAAACGGCATTATTACGTCATTATTTTTGCACCAACCTTATATATATTTAAAAGCACTAAAACATAAACTACCCCACTACTCAGGTTTCAACTGTAAGGTCTTCTCAGGTAGGCAGAATGAAAAGTTTAGTGGCTTATACCAACAGCAGAAGGTAAAAGGAAAGGCGGAGATAAATGAAATGGAGAGGCGAATGGGAGTAAAAAACACGTTCATCCACGTAGATGCACAATAAATATTTGCTTAAATGTCTGCATTTGGATAATACCTCAGATCTTTCATTAAGCAACGCATCCTTGCTGGGATATGTGACGATAGCGAATTTTTCTTCTTCACAGTCTGCAACAGCTCCCACGGACTCTGCCCGGCTTAATCTTTTTGACAGTACTCCACTTTATATACGGTTCTCTGCCATTAATATCTCTCAATCTTCAAACACAATCCGTGAGCTTTCTATCATTGCTATGACTCAAGTCTAAAGGTTGTAGTGTGATTATAGAACTTCCTCTTAAACGAACTAATGTATGTCTTTTTAAAATGGCTGCCGTCTCTGACCTCCGCTGAATAAACAACTCCCTCCGTTTGACACTGACCGTCCAAAAGACAATTGTTTTTATTCCTGCATATACATGGCTTCGTCTTCACTTCACCACCTCTTTCTGCTTGTAATAATTTACCATTGGGGCTCTTTACAATGTTTAACATGTTACTTGTACAGCTGTAGCTGAATTTAACTGTACT
>OZ010595.1:66260767-66285767 GCA_963932145.1 Acanthosepion lycidas
AAACGTATCAACCGAGGTGGGTTATTTAATGCCGAAATATTTTGGTATCTGTCTATATTTCTGAGATGAGGTATTATGTACAATATTTACATTATTCGGATTATTGTCCTCTTTGTTGCCATATTTTTCACAACGTTTCGGCCGTTGTATGCTCCAGCCTTCTTCAGGTGGTTGGAATGTCGAACTGAACCCTTTATTTCGCTCGCTGGGGTAGACTGTTCTAGTTAAACGTGTCATGTCTAATGAATGTCAGTTATCAGTTATCTCCTGTTGATTCACCTCTCAAAGTTCTCCACTACCTTGACCAGGTATTGATCTCAGACTCTTTCGGTCCGCTCACTGGATCTAACGCCTTTATCCAGTGTGAATTCAGTATTCCGAAGATTTTTCTCTTTCTGATAGTTTCGTTTCTTAATCTCACCCCACCAATCAAGGCAATAGAGCTACTAAGACTCAAGTGGTTACTGAATGTGGTAGAATATAATGAAAACATTATTTAAGAGAGAAACCATGAAAAGGTAACAATTTAAAGAGACAGAAAATAGCGATTGATATTGCATTTAAATTTTTTAAGAACAAACTTGACTGGAAAATAAGAAACCGGAAGAGAGTTCCACAGCCGGGAAGTGCGATAGAACGAAACTTTTAGCATAACACCTACAGTTACATCTAGCAATTTCCACTGTAAAATGATGAGATCTTGATGCCAATCTAGTAATGCGCTGATATTCATTGAATCTCGATATCATTAAAGAAAGATTTCTGAACATATCCCATGAAAGTATTTATAGAAAAGGCGTAGAGAAAGCTACATTACAACGGTGAGAAAGTGACTGAAGTTGAAATGCAGGATTAGGACCAATAACATTGCAGATTATTCCTCGTTTTTTTTTTTGTTTTTTTTTTTGTTTTTTTTTTGTTTTTTGTTTTTTTTATCAAGAATCTCTAAATGTATAGCAGGAGCACCATACCATATGTGATACCAATATTCTACGCATGGATAAATGGCAGACTCGTAAATAGGTTGGTGCAAAAATAATGACGTAATAATGTCGTTTTTTGACGTTAAAAAATACGTCCAAAAACGACCTTATTACGTCATTATTTTGCACCAACCTAACGAGAAAAATTGTCTCGCTCGACACAGTGAAGAAACGTTCCTAGCAATCGATTTGATATAATCTTTCCACTTTATTTCAGATGAAAATATTTCGTTTACATAGTTTTATTTCTAGTGATTTTCAGTTACTTCAGTCCATTTTCAAGTCTTTTAATGACAGTTTAGTGTATCCTAGTGATTATGGATAGGACTGTCATCATCATATGCCACAACATTTAATATCTTCGTCTTCATTTTTGATTATTTTCCACTTAACACTATTTTTTGCCTTTTTTCTTCGTTTTACTTCTCAATTTTCCTTCCTAGGATTATTTTGTTCAGTCTTTCTTTTCCTCTCTTCATTTTCTTTTTATAGTCATTCTTTTTTCTTCATCTTTTCGTTCTTTATCTTCGTTTTTTTTTCCTTCGCTTCTTGTTTTCTTTTGTGACTGTGTTCATATTTTTTTATTTATTTTTCTTTCTTTTTCTTTCTTTTTCTTTTTCTCCTTTCCTTCTTGCTTTCTCTTGATTTATGTCTTCTCTATTGTCGCTTAATCCATTCATTCTTTCGTGCAATTTTTTTCAAATGTATTCCTTTTTCCTTCTCATTTCCTTTGAATTTTTTTTCTGTTTCATCTTGTCTGTTATCTCCTTCATTCTATTTTATTTCGTTCACTTGTATTTTCTCGTCATTTATTTTTCGATATTATTTTCGTCTTTCTCTTTTCCCTTCTTTCTCTTTTGCCGTATATATTTCATTCCCTATTTGATTTTTTTTTTGTCTTTCTTTCGTCTCTCTTTTCTCATTTTTTCTTCCGTTTTAGCTTAATTTTCCTTTCCTTTTTTCCTTCTTTATTTTGCTTATTTTTTATTTCTTTTTCCTTCTTTTCCTTTTTTCCTTCTTTCTTTTCCTTTTTTCCTTCTTTCTTTTCCTTTTTTCCTTCTTTCTTTTCCTTTTTTCCTTCTTTCTTTTCCTTTTTTCCTTCTTTCTTTTCTTTTTTCCTTCTTTCTTTTCTTTTTTCCTTTCTTTCTTTTCCCTTTTCCTTTCTTTCTTTTTTCCCTTTTTCTTTTTCCTTTTTTCCCTTTTGTTTTTTCCCTTTTCCTTTTCACTATTTCTTCTTTTTTTTATCTCCTTCACTTTACACTCTTATTTTACAATTCTTTTTTAAATCCATTGAAAAACTTTTTGATTTTTTTTCATCCTTCAAACCTTTCTTTTTCATTCTTTTCATCCTGGTGTTATTTCATTATTATGACAAAGAAAATTGTAATATTTCCTCTGTCCGCCGATTTGTCAATTAATTCGACTTTTTCCTTCATTTAACTTCTTTTTACTTTGCATTGAATATTTTTTTCTTCTTCACTATTTTCTATTAATTTCTTTAGTATTTTTTTTTAAATCTTTTCTTTCTTTTTTATTTTCCGTCACTACATATTTCAGGCCATTTTTCAGTTTATGGCTCAAAATATTGACTGACTCATTTTTTTTTTTTTTTTTTCATTTCTCCTTTCTTTATTATTGAACTCCTTCCCATCTCTTATATTCATTCCTTTGGACTTGCCTCACACCTAATAAATCCATCTTCTTTCTCATTCGATCATCTACAATTTCTTCATTCTCTTACTTTTTGACCGTTTTTATTCTATTCTCCGCTCAGTCACTCACTTCTCCCTATTTTTTTTTATTGTTTTAAGTTTATTCTGTTTTCTTTTATTTTATTCTGTACCCCCCACTCTTTTCCCGGCGTTGTTTGGGTTCCCGCAGCTTCACTTTTCTTCTCAATGGAAAATCGTTTCCATGACAACAAATCCAAAGAAAGGTGACGCCAGCCTTAAACCTGTGGATCTGACAAAGGCAAGCTCCATTTAATCCGCGAATTCCGAGTTTCCGTTTATAACCTTCAACTGTCGTTTTGCACAGCTCATGACAAATCAGAACGATTTTTCACTGTTTTTTTTTTTTTGTATTTTCATTCTCTTTAGAAATATCTGACTTTTTTTTTTTTGCTTACTTCCCCTACCGTTTTGCATTTCACCTTTCTATAAACCACCTGACTAGTAGTTCCAATTGACAATATGGGATTAGTTTCGCGACAAAATGGAGTTTATCATTGGCTTTTTTTTTGTATTAGGAAGCGTTTATTAGTCATCAAAATATTAGGTTGGTGCAAAAATAAGGTCGTTTTTTGACGATTTTTTTTTATTATCGTTCACCCATTTATCCAACATTTTTGACTTCCCTATTTACTTTAAATGGCGAACGACTGTTGAGCGGTCGACCTCGAGTTCAACAGCAACTTCTCGTGTGGTTTTGCGAGGATCGGCTTCAATTAAGGCTTTAAAATGTTCGTTACCAACCGCAGTCGGCCGGCCGCGACCGTCTTCATCTTCGTGGCTCTCGTCACCATTGCGAAATTTCTTGAGCCACCGTTGTGCCACACGTTCGTTAGTGGTTCCTGGGCCAAACGCATCATTGATATCACGAGCTGTCTCGGTAGCTTTTCGGCCTAGTTTGAACTGGAACAAGAAAATCGTGCGGATTTGAATTTTGTCCATGCTGTCGAAAAGTCTGCAAAAAAATGAATGAAGAGATTGAGAACGGTAACGAATAACACGATTCGATAGAGCGAAAAACGCGCTTCAAAATTATATATAACATGGCTATATATATATATCAATGAATTAATTCAGAAATCATATATAAATGTAACATATGTGAGAAAACGACATTATTTTTGCACCAACCTAATATTTTACTAGGCTTCATTCTCTTTGGAGTTTCGCGATATTAAAAACGACTTCCAAAATGGCAGTTTTTCATTGTATTTTCAAAAACTGATTTTTTTAAAAATCGAACTACGTCAACTCAAAGTTTTACAAATGACCTCACATTTCACCGTTTCTTTTTTTTTTTTTTTCTTTTAATACATGAATAGTTCACTTTTTTCTGAACTTATTAGGTTGGTGCAAAAATAATGACGTAAGAATGTCGTTTTTTGACGTATTTTTAACGTCAAAAAACGACATTATTACGTCATTATTTTTGCACCAACGTAATACATAATGCTGTCAGTAAAAACGTAAACTTTACAAATATGGTATCATTCAATGAATCAAGTTCTAATGAAAAATTAAATTCGGGCTATCAAATGCTAACGATCCTCCATTTTTTAATGTATGGGTAATATTAGCCGTTTCCTTATTATTAAACATTTGGAAGCCATACACCGAGCGGTGATTACGGATGAAAGTTATAAAATCTTTCTCTTTAAACAATTATCTGAAAAATAGATTTCTCAAGTCCAGTCACTGTTATTGTTCTTCCCATTATTGATCGGCTGTTACACTATTTACGACGCTAGAAAGAAAAAAGAAAGGAGAATTAAATTTAGGTGATAAGAAGCCATCACGAAAAGGACACTTAGCGGTGTTATTTTTCAGACAGGCAAAGTTGTAAGATTTTTATTTCCATTGTCGAGATGGTGAAACACAGAATTTAATCTGATTTATGTTACGGGGCGGCGAGTAAGATATATCCAATCTGCCAATGGCAATGATAAAAAAAAGATTTTTTTCAAGTTGGACAAGAGACCTCTCGCAGGGTGCTGGGAGATAAAAATTAATTAGGTCAAGCTTGACCGAAATCAAGATGTCCGTGGAACCACCTCCATGTCATTTGGGAAAAACACCTGTTTATTGTCAGGGCTGGCTATGATAGCGAAATTATTTTATCAGAACAGTTAATTAACAACAGAATGCAAATACGTCCAATTGACCACCCACTTGTTTGACGAAAGCCCCGGGTGATAAAGTCAAAGTGACATTTGACTATGATAAGAGTCTAAGGTTTGTTGTCGGGCAGAAGGAAATAAAGAAAAAGAAAAAGGAAGATATTTTTTTCTTTGAACATGATTTTTTTAAACCGAGGCTAGTCTGGCAACACCCACGCTGCAGAGCGCCCATTAGCTGAATGGTGGCATGAGCGTTAGGCCGAGGTAATCATGTGAAGAAGGAAGGGAGGCCTGTTGCGCCCCTCTGAAGGGATAGGTGTGAGATGCCACTGTGAGAGAGAGAGGGGAAACCCATTGACACCCTCTGAGGGCATGGTGAGATACCAATATGAGAACAGAAGAAGGTGGGAAGACGAAAGACTTCCAAAAATGGAAAATAATAAAATTTTCCTGACCGAAAACAAAGAAGTGGATTGTGGGTTTAGAATTATCAAGGAACCTCAAACCCCGACAAACCCACCCCGGTTTTGGTCGGCGTCCATATAAGCAGAGTTGCAGCGAGTGAAAACCAGTTCGAGTTAGAGTTCCAGTTAAGTTGAGTGAAGTTCGCAGTTGGAGTTGCACCCGCCTCGCAGATAGCGGACTTGAAAGACTCCACGCAAATCACGACTCAATTTCTAACAAAGAACAATTTATTTTTGAAGAACGACTTAGACTCACACCACCAAAACAAGTTTTACGGATATCACCTGAAGATATACCAAGAACCAGTTTCTTAAAGAACAAACAACTTAAGATGTTAAGACTCGCCTAACAAACATAAAGTGTCACGAATCCATATAGCCGGTTGGGAAGAAGACGCAGTCCTGTATTCAGCAACCAAATATAAAATATTGTTATCCTTTTTTTAACCCATTTGAACTTTTCAAGTTATTATTTTATTTTCTTTTACATATAATTGTGCGGTGTTACCCTTGATCGAACTCGGCTTGCATTACGGCCCGGCCACTGATTGATTTCGTCTGTCTAAGATCAATTCACAACGTGGGTAGGTTAGACTGGAAATCGAAACAGTTACTTCGGTAACCAGACGTTGGAAGCGAGCTGGAAACGACAAAGCTGATACCGAATCTAACCAGATTCCCATCCGAATCACCAAAAGGTTAGAACGTCACATTTGGTGCCGCGACCAATACCGAGCCAGTTGGTCGTCACAGGACAGGTTAGCACAGGGGGTTCCTTCTTAACTTTTTATTTGAAGTAGTGTGGAACGTTGAAATGGTGATTATGTCCCTATCTTCTCTTCAGGTTACATGTGATATCCATTTTAGCTGTTGCTACACTATTTACATTATTCCGACTATTGTCCTCTCCTTGTCGACATATTTATTACAACGTTTCCGCAGTTGTACGCTCCGGTCTTCTTCAGGTGGTTAGAATGTTGAATTGAACCCATTATTTTTGCTCACTGGGTTATAGCACTGTACCTTTTATTTCGCTCACTGGGGTAGACTGTTCTAGTTCCACGTGCCATGTTTAATGGATGTCAGTTATCTCCTGTTAATTCCGATCTCCAAGTTCTCCACTGCCTTAACCGGGTATTGAACTCACACTCTTTGGGTCCTGTCACTGGATCTAACTAACGCCTTTATCAAGTGTGAGTTCAATACCCAGTTAAGGCAGTGGAGAACTTTCAGAAGGAAATTAGCTGGAGATAACTGATAACTGACACCCATTAAACATGGCACGTGAGACTACCCCAGTGAGCGAAATAAGGAGTTCAGTTCGACATTCCAACCACCTGAAGAAGACCGGAGCGTACAACTGCGGAAACGTTGCAATAAATATAGCGACAAAGATGAAGACAATAGTACGGATAATGTAAATATTGTACATAATACCTCATCTCATAAATATAGACAGATAGCTTTTGCTAGTTCTTAAGTTGTGTGTTTTTGTAACATTCGATAGTTTGAATAAGAATGTTCCTCGCTAAAACCTATAGATTCTATTCGATCAAACCCATTTTTAACCACTTATCTCAGAAAGCTGGCAAGTTAGATATTTCTGAACAAGTTAGGCGTCATGAATAACATTTTTATGGAACACTCGATCTGACGCTGCTATTTAAGAACATGACTCGACTTCTTAGGTTAGTAACTAATTATCATCATTATCTGGACAATATTCCATGTAAACCGGCAACACTTTTAAAAACTTTAAGACAGTTGTAGACAGTTCAGTTCTATATTTCTTCGTTTGATTCCATTTCACATATTCGTCGAGCAACTTTAGCAGTCAGTGGTAAGTTTTGCAAAATATACCTTGGAATTTCATTATAAGTGCATGAATAACCTTTCGTCTAAAATAGGTAATAAAATGAATATACCTTTGGTGCACCTCACTACGTAATAATAATAATAATAATAATCATCCCATGCAACGCTTGACAAAATTTACGAGGAAACTAGACCAATCTCTCTTAAGCGCAAACAAGAATGTTTACGGTTTGCTGGCCACTGCCGTCAAACGGACAGAGAAATCGTCCCATCCTTACTCCTATGACATCCTTCTGGTATTGTCTTCTCACGAAAATTGACTTTTCCAGATAGCAAACTCGGGACTCAGAGTTGGACATTAAGGATCTGGGAACAGTAATGCAGAACCGAACATTGTGGAAAGGGATTATCAGTGTAGTCCCGACCAACCATAAGGATGTCGAAGGATAATGATGATAAATAATAACATTACGAATATCGTATTTAGATGGGGACACGAGAATAACTTTGGTGTTTTCTTCTTCTATGTGCCATGGTCCTTCAGGCAGTGGAAGAACACTGGACTTCACAATTTCCTACCCTTTAAATTGTTTTCGCAACTTCCTATCCATTACAAAGACCTACAAATCTCTTTGTAAAGTTCATTTAGTTTGTGCTATTCTTGCAATTGTAACAAAGAGAATTTGGGAAACACAAACACACGAATATTTTTTATTGATATTGGAGTGAATCTGAGTAGCGAAATTAGATCAGAGCAATTTTATTTACTGAGGGGAAATCTGATCTAGCCCATTTGGAATTGGGTCATTAGAAAGACAATGGAAAATGATCGAAATAATTTTTATCGGTTAAAATTTGAAATAGAGCTTACTAAAGCTATGAGGATCTTTGAAATTCCCATGATTTTCGGTTGACAGCAGCACCCGTGATAATCGCGTGCGGGACAAAGGTCGATTATGACCAGCCAGATTTATCTAAATAAACGCGGAGCGATGCTAAAAAAAAGTGCCAGACGGGAAAGGCTTCGATCGGTCGGCACGTCGTCGTCGCTGCGTGCCGTCACGTGCATGGGCACACGCAGGCGGCCATTACCGGTCGCGCTGATACAGAAATCTTACTGTTGAAAATGGTACCGCTGCTACTGTTGCCGTGAATATTACTACTACTGTTACTACTGCTAAGGAGGAACGTCACTATAAACTTTAAGCCGCACACAGAAATCTTATTCCTCCATTGCAAGAGTCATATATCGTTCTGAGACGATTTAACAAGTTAATCACAACCCACTCTCTCTGTGTCTAGAATCCAGTGTATGAGTTTTTACGTCAATTACTTTAGTAATTTTTTACTTCAGTCGACCGTGAATGAATGTACATCACTGCCTATTGGATCAAACCAAACACAACGTGGGCAGGTAGCAGGAAAAACCAGTGGACCAGTCGAATGATCTACGGAAGCTCAGGGGACCTACGGCCATTCCCTTAAGTTCAGTTAAGACAGAGTTGATACCTCACCCTAGAGAGTAAGACGTCGGATGTTGAGGGGCTGTGGCGAAAGTGTTAGACAAACCCTGCTCTGCCATTCATTTACACAAGCTCCTTACATTTTTCTTTTTACTTTTTACATTGCTGCTTTACATTTTCCCTCTTGTCTTTCGGTAGGTATTGTGTGCGTCGAATTATCCAAGGCTTCGTCCCTTATTATGTGTCCTAAAGTTTCGACTTTCTATCTAATTATAATTTTCCATTGTTTCTATTTTCCTTCAAACGTTCGTCGTTACTCGCATCTTAAGTCCATGGTATTCTCAGTCTGTTTCTCTTGAACCACTTTTTTTTTTACCTCAGATTGCTTCTTCCCTGTAAGTTTGTCTATCAATTACCGCCATAGAGGAGCAACAATATTGCATAGCAGTTCATCAAAATCGTCCTGTTTCTTAATACTTTGCTTAAATTCTGAAAGGCATCTTTGCTATTCCAATTTGACTTAACTCATCTTAATCTATTAGATTGATGCAAAAATAATAACGTAATAATGTCGTTTTTTGACGTTAAAAAGTACGTCAAAAAACGACATTATTACGTCATTATTTTTTGCACCAACCTAATATTATGACATATTTAAATGAGTCCATAAAATACGCTTTGAAATAAATGTCTTTAGGAAACGAAAATACTTTTGATACAAACTGATATATAAAATTAATAATAAAAATTCCTTAGAGTGATACACGCTAGTGGAAATTAATTGAAACAACTGCTTTAGCTTCGTCCCTTTTACCGTACGGTCAGTTTTAGACACACTGAAGTGACAGACTGATCGATTTTTATTTTTTCCTCAGATTAGGTCATTTGCAGTGATGTGCAGTAATATGAATCTATTTGTGGAGTTGGGTGATGAAATTTGTTGGGCTTGAAAAATATTGCGTCATCTGTAATTGCATCAGATTTTTGTCACGCTCAAACACAACTGTCGTCGCTGTCGATTAGTTGTCCTACGGCTATTGTCTGTAACGCTGCAGGAACACACTGGCAGGCCTTACCAGTAAGTAAACCATAGTACTATATATTGGCCGGTAAACTCTCCTGATTTAAATCCAATCGAGAATGTGATCAATCTGAAAGGAATGATTTCATGGATAGACATACGAAATGCTAACATCTGCGCTATGTCATGTTTCACCGGAAAAATACGACAAAAGTAAATAATAACAGAATTATTCGTTTTGTTTTAATTAATTTACACAAGGGTGTAGGTAATCTTTTAGGTGTGCACATGAAAGAAAGTTTGGAGTAAATATCTGTAAAACATGTTCTAATATTTCTTCAGTCATTAAAAATGATTGCCTTTAGGTTGTCGCTCTTACAATTTTAAGTATTATAACTCAAGAAATCGAGTTAGAAGGAATTAATTTTGAGCTGTGTACATTTAGCGAAATGTTGTATTCTGTGTGACATTTTCAGATTTTTTTTGTTTTGTTATCAAAGCATTTTGGCTGATCTTAGCAACCTCATCCTTCAAGAGTACAATCCGAAAGAAAAGAGAACTTTAACAATTGTTTAATCTTAATAAAAAAAAATGTCATTCCTCGTTTAAAGTCGGTAGTGAATCACAAAAAGAAGACAGAATAAATAAGCAAGGGAGCAGAAAATCATGTCTTAGAAATAAAGGGCATGTTTTCATGTAGTATTTCAGCGAAAGCGGAAAAATAAAAGAAAATGGGAGATCAGAATTAATACGGTTAATTTAGATTAAATTTCAAATTAGGAGCCATTAAATGTAAATTCTAATTAGAAACGAGCCACAATTATTTATCTTCATTAATTTTACACAAAAAGATAAAATGATAAACAAAAATCATTCCAATCTAGGGATCAAGAGTAAAATTCTTTATTTTATTTTTTTATTTTAATCTTTCTTTTATTTTATTTTTTATTTACCTGCTTTCTTTCTTTCTTTTTTTTTTGTTTTTTTTTTTGCTTTCTTTCCTTAATTTTTCCTGTCGTATTTCTGATTCTTTTATCTTTACCTCCTTTCATTTATTTTCTTTTTTCCTGTCTTCCTATTTTTTTCTTTTTCCTTGCCTCCTTCTTTTTTCTTTGTACCTGTCTCCTTTCTTTTATCTTGACTTCCTTTCTTTTTTCTTTTTCCTGTCTCCTTTCTTTTTCCTGTCTCCTTTCTTTTTCCTGTCTCCTTTCTTTTTCCTGTCTCCTTTCTTTTTCCTGTCTCCTTTCTTTTTCCTGTCTCCTTTCTTTTTCCTGTCTCCTTTCTTT
Source organism: Acanthosepion lycidas (assembly GCA_963932145.1). NCBI lineage: Eukaryota > Metazoa > Mollusca > Cephalopoda > Sepiida > Sepiidae > Acanthosepion > Acanthosepion lycidas. Next base: position 66,271,647 of record OZ010595.1, read on the forward strand.
TTCCTGTCTCCTTTCTTTTTTCCTTTCGCTTTACTTTTATTCTTTCGTTTTACCATTTTTCCTTTCTTTTTCCTGCTTTTTTTTTCCTTTTCCCCTTTTTCTTTTTTTCCCCGCTTTTCTTTTTCTGACATGTAAGTTTTAGCTGTTTCTTTTTTGCTTTTCCTTTTTACCTGCCTTTTCTTTTTTCTCTCTCCTTTTGCCTTTCTTCTTCTCCTTTTGCCTTTCTTCTTCTCCTTTTGCCTTTCTTCTTCTCCTTTTACCTTTCTTCTTCTCCTTTTGCCTTTCTTCTCCTTTCTTTAACTTTCTTATTTTATTCTAACACTCTTTTATTTTGACCTCACGTTCTTTTCTTCGCCGATCAATTTTGTTTTCTTTTATTTTCATTCTTTACCTCCAGTAATTCGTTTTTTCAATTCTCTTTCCTTCTTTTTTTTCAGTCATTTCTTTTCTCTCATTTTCTCAGTTGTTTTTTTTATCGAATAGTTTTTTTTTTAATCACCTTTGTTTATTAACTTGTTCTTTCTTATCTTTCTTATCTATTTTCATCGTTCATCTTTATATTATGTAACCCTCCTCCATTTATTCTCTTCTTCGCAGTGATTTCATTCACATTTTAATTATTCCTTTCCGTTGTTAAACTTCACTTTCTTTTTTTACCCTATTTTCTTTTACATCTTTCCATTTAAGATTCTCTCTCTCTCTCTTTTTTTCATTCTACTTTTGATACTCTTTAATAGTATACGTTGCTTTCGAAATACATTGATCTGTTCCCTTATTCATAGCTTAATCGATTTCTTTCAGCCTTCAGATATAAAAAGAAAATATTTTTATATTTCTTTTCTTCCTGGATTTATTTCTCTCTCATGTGAGTGAGATTTCCTGGATTTCTCGTGCTTTACTCTTTGTAATGTAATCCCGATTTATTTTCATTTTTGTTTTTTTTCGGGGGGGTTTGCTAACATTTGAATTCTTCCCCTTTTAATTTATTTTATTTTTGTTCACTCTTTTCTGATCTTTACATAAAATGTATTCTCTATTTTCTATTGCTTATTTTTTTCATTCGCTACAAATTTTACCTCCATTTTTCTCTTTCTTCATTCTTGACTCACTAACTGAGTCACACGTCGTAGTTCTTCACACAATCTCGAACAGAACATTTAGTAATCTTATTATTATATAGTTCTAATAATATAATATTACTAAGCTTTCATATTTGTATACATATATATAACAGATGTATATAGGCGATAATTTAGTAATTTATAATCCACGATATGTTAATAAATAAAAAATCTTCTTTAAAAGATTGTTTGATTTTTAATTTCAAACAGCAACAAGTATAATGTTCGGGAAAATAATTAACAAAATATCCCTTTCATTTTCGTTTTTTTAAGCAAACCTTTATATATATATATATATATATATATATATATATATATATATATATAAAAGAACAGTAAGATATATAATCCGGTGTTCTTATAGATATTTTTATTTTTACAAAATAGTGCTCAATGTAAATTTACAGAGCATTAATATTATAAATTGATTTATTTAAAATATGTTTTTTTCGCTACACAGTTCTAACCATGTTTCAAAAATGGAAGCTTTAAAACCCAGTAATTTTAAAAGTTACTCCAAAATTCGCTTGATGATGAAATGGACCTAATGTCTTTAATTTAATTACAAAATTAAATTCGTAGATTTTAGCTTCCATTTTTCAAACATGGTTAGAACTGAGTAGCGAAAAAAACATATTTAAAGACTGTAAAAAAACAAAGTACTCTTATGAAACGATCCTTCCACTTAATAGAACTTGTTTGTATAATTAACGAAGCGATTAATTGTTTAAAGTTTTAGTTCGCTCGTAATTAAGAAGATTGAAACAATAATTTGTCCTGTACAAGGAACTGAAATATATTGTCTATACCGCTAACGTCGTCTTCCAATACTTTTGACAGTTCGACAGCTTGTCATAACACACGGTCCGGACGGGAAAACGTCAAGGTGAAACGCAATGGCATATTAAATTAGTTGGCTCTGTGCTGTCGGATGAGGCATGTTAATACCTGGATGAAGATTACTTTGACCAACAATTTCATCGTTGCTCGCTAGACATTATAAAGCAAGTAAATAAAATGAAGTATTCTTCAGTGTAAAGGGATAATCTTAACTCGTGATAAAGTTGCATACGTGAGTCCTTTATTTTTTTTAAGTATTTTCAAATTAACTTAATGCGTATTGGCGTTTCCTTTTTTCTGTTCCCTTCCCTTTCCTTCTTTCTATTCTTCAAATTCTGGGTTTTTTTTTTTCAGGGGAGAAATTAAGCAGTCGAGAATAAATCAAGAACAAGTAGGGAAAAGTCAAAAGTGTTCGCTTCATTGACGAGTGACACGTTCTTCGATGCGTTTATAATAGCGTGCTCAATTCACTTCCCTGAGGTTAATTATAGTTCAGTGAACGGCGGAGACGATAAATTTAAAGTCAAATTGGAGCGGCTTCAACTTCCCCTATTTTAAAAAAAATATCTACAAACTTGTCTGTTTTTAGTCTTTATTGCGAAAAAACCTGCATGCGAACGGAGAACAAATTTATTGAATGCACAAAAAAGAATGAGCTGTAAGGCAAGTGTGTGTTTTCTCCACAGATTTATTCACTCTCTACAGCTAGACGATCCTCATATAATTAGAGTACCTGCAGGATTTGTCATTAGCGGACACGATCTTAGTAACATATACGTATAACACTGTTGATTCCAAGTTAGGATACGAAATTGAAATAAGGCAGGCTAGTAATTTTATAGGAAATGGATTAAAACCGACAGATTTATAAAATTATTTGTTTAAACATTATTTAAAAAAAAAAAATTATCATATTTGAGTAGTTTGTTTTTATTTATTTATTAAAAAGTACATTTATTTATTTACACCTACCGGCCTGAATATTCGAGAAATCGTTTCAGAAAAATATGCGTCCTCCGAAGCTGTGTCCTCGAGGTGAAACCGTCATTACAACTTACGTGCCTGATACCAACACGGTCACGCAGAACTTTCTTCATTAAAGCCCGAGTAGTGATTTTGTACAAACATAATACATATCTGCTCTGTTTTGTATTCTAACATAAACAATTTTATAGATAATAATCTTGTACAAAAAGATTGAACTAACTATTAATTATAAGGCGACAATGCATGATTGTCAGCAAAAGAGGCCGTCCAGGATATTACTTATGATTTGGGGATTCAGTACAACGTAAAGCATACTCAGAAATATTACTATCATTTTAGTGGAGCAACAGACAACGGAAAATTCAACAGATCTTAAACCCATTCAAGGATATTTGCAGAAAATAAGCGATAAATTTAAATTTTATCAGAACCTAAGTAGTGTGCCTGATCTGCGACGTAATATGTAATCTTTTATATGATAGTGAATGACGTACAGTCATCTCAGAGGGAAAGAGGCTTGACTCACCAGTGATGGAGTACACCGATATATACTAAGAAATTAATAAGCTGAAAATATTAACCTTATATTAAATATGAGTCTTTGAATTACCTACATAAACTTTATCTCGTACATTATCCACAATAAGGATTAATAATTAATTTAAAAAGTGCAATATTCATGACAAACAGTGTTTTTCTCTCGAATTACTTCTTATTTTAGATATTAAAAACAATGTAGAGTTAACACCACTTACTTCCAGGGGACGCTTTTCTGATTATAAACACCCAGCGATATTTTTTCTTATTGTCTTCTTACTTTTTCCGCTGACATGTCAACATGTAAGTCTCTCGTGGAAAACGCGTTTCCTATTGGGAAACGTAGGAATACACACATACGTACGCACCTTCACATCCTTTGAACTTTACATGTTTTTACATTCTTTTTTTACAGACATAATTGTCTATATTATGTTTATACCTTTCTTGTTCATACATTTTTATTTGTTTGTACTTTTATTTGTTCTTGTTTTTTCTTTCTATTTTATCATGGAGGACACACATGCGAGTCTTCCATTTGTGTTTTGGGTATTCCAGGAGACACTTGTCTTTCCCAACTCAATCACCTCGACTTCCATATGACCCGCAACAATATCCCCTTCCGATCATTGTCATATATATAAGAAGAATATATTAGCGGGTTTAACAACAAAATTGTCCAAATCGTGTTACAGTATAATAGTCGATCCGACAAAAAGTTTAATATTTAAAAATCTACTAAACTAAATGAATTTCGTTTTTCCATGATTTCAGATGAAACATTTAGCCATCTTGATAACCATTTTTCGTAAGAATCACTGGAAAAAAAAACCTTTGAGTTTTTCAAATGGAAAGAGAACAAGTTAAAATGGGTTTGTGTCGCAAATGAGCAAAGGTGAGAGAAAAAAGATCATCCCGGCGTTCAGTAATGGCACCAACATTCATACCCTTTCTTCCATCTTCAAATTCCATTCAAGCGAACGATGAATAAGTTTGAAAATGATGGAACAGTCCAGAGGAAAACTGGATCAGAAGCTCACAACAGGATGGTTCTTGAATGGACTTTGATGATGGAAGTCAAGAGTATGAATGTTGCTAACATTACTGAAGGCCTGAAGGATATTTTTCCTCCAATCATTGCTTAGTTGGGAAAAATAGTGGGGCTCATAAGAAAACGATTTTAAACTGTTCTCTTTCTAGCTGTAAAACCCAAAGTGTTTTTCAGTGATTCTTACTAGTGGTGTGAAGGTGGCTAAAAGTCTTATCCGAAAACCTGGAAAAAAGAAACGCAATTATTTTAGTTGCTTTATAGATATTTTATGGCATGGACAATTATGCTGTTACATTCGGTATGTATTCGATGGACAAAACAGAAAATACTTAAAAAAAAATCAGAGTTGTTTTCAATTAGGCAGAAAATGGGAATCAACCTAAGAATTAATAAATACGAACGTTTTAGTAGAAACGGATAAAAGGGCGCTGAGATTCTATGCCATATTTATCCTCCTGTATGACAATAAATACTAGAAAATTTCTTAGACATGACGGAAATACTCCAAGAAACAGATTTGAGTCTACAGACGGATGCTGAGAATGCAACTGACAGAACACCTGAGAAATGGGGAATTTCTAAAGAAAACGAGAAAGACACGCCTGCTTAAAATCGGATAGGAATCCTGTGACACATCAGGAAAAAGGCTTTCAAAATGGTTCCACCTCATGACATATTTAAGGAGGTGGGGCATAGAGAAACAGTAAATAACGTACTTGCTACATACTGTATCTTTGTACAGTAATGGGTAAGTCCCAATTCTCATAAATAAGTTGGACACAATTGTAAAATTAGGCAAAATACTGCCTAAACTGGTAGCGTGCCCTGTCAGCGTGGGAAGCTCTTGCCGTGTCGAAACCCGGACGAGGCTTTGCCGAAGGGCACAGTCACGTCCGGGGAGGTAGACAGATTCCCGATCCTGCGTATACGGGATCTACGGGCAGTTTTTGCCCGAGCCCACGGGCTCGGATAACCCCACATTAAATTTGACCTTGTGCCACATCCTACTTCGTGGGGAGGCAGGTAAATATCGTAATATGGTGTCTAAATAGTTCACTGCAAGCAGTGGCTTACCTACTCCATGCCGCTGGCGAGTATTGTATTTTGTTGATGTTATAAAGATTACCATTTCATTTCCGTTTTGGTTCTTCCTCATTCAGTAACCGTTTCTAGTCTAAAACAGTTTTTAATTGATTGGGTGAATTTATATCAGAGCGCGGAGCAAAGTTGTATGGGAAAAATTTGGATATTGCCTGGAGCAAAACGGTAAAAGAAGTTGCAGACACCCTATGATGCATAGAAGAGTGAAAGATTCTTCTCAGAAATTCAGACACAGATTGAAAAGTGTTGAACTGTTACGTAATATCTAATCCTACACATGATATTAAATGTTGGGTATTTTCTCCACAGCTTACAAGGCGACCTGAAAAGACATAAATTTAGTTCGACCGATAAAATCTGGAAACAGGATCTGGGAAGGTTTTAAAGGGAATGCGAACCATTTTAGAAACTGCTGATAACAACCAGGAAGCTAGAACTGAAAATGCTGGGGGCATATAAAGCGAAAAGGCAGTAAGGTGAATAGAACACCCCTATGGCACACTAAAGTCTAGAAAATAAGAGAAAACGAGTAACTTACACCCTTGTGCAAATTAATTGAAACAATCACTTTAGCTTCATTTCTTTTAACATACAGTCAGTTTTAGACCCACTGGAGTGAAAGGGTGTAATCGATTTGTATTGTTTCCTCAGATTAGTTTATTTGCAGTGGTGTGCAGTAATATGAATCTATTTTCGGAGTATATGACGAAATTTGTTTGGCCTTGAAAAATATTGCGTCATCCGTTATTGCATCCGGTTTTTATCCTGCGCAGACACTATTGTCTCGACTGTCGATTAGTTGTCCTACGGCCATTGGGACTGCCATGGACGTTACTCCAAGGAAGCGTACGAAAATTGTAACACGGCACGAACACACTGGTAAGCCTTACAAGTGTGCAAATCAACGTACCATATCTGATCTGGAACCTCTCTTGATTTAAATCCAATCGAGAATCTGTGGTCAATCTGCAAGGAACGACTTCGTGTAATGGACACACTAAGTACTAACATGTGTACTTGGTCATGTTTCATTGGAAAAAATACGAAAAAATGTCAATAATAACAGAATTATTCGTTTTGTTTCAATTAATTTGCACCAGAGTGTATTTAACAAATCTGAGTGTAAGTGGCATATACAAGAGGGTTGGCAAATAGAAAACTGTTACTTAGGACAGAAATGGAAGAAGTTGTGGAGATCTACAAAAACACCGGCATATTTAAAGCCCAAAGAACATAAAAGGAGAAGAATGTTAACAAAAACAAGAAACGTTTAAGATTGAAGAAATTTAAATTTGTGCAATAATGTCGTTAGATAGTCTTATTTCAGCAAGCGTTCGCGCAAGTATTGCTGTCGCCAACACTGACGAAAAGCTGGCACCGTATTTAAGTGTGACAGATTTCACAATGCTTTTCGCAAGATAGTAAGGAAAAGCCTTTTTAGCAGATGTTGACAGAATTAATGAGTGACTGAATAGCACGAATTGAAAAAGAAAAGAAGCTAGCGAGAAGTGTGTGTGGGGGGGGTGATTCTTGTCTCTTCAGAAAGCACAAAAATAAAACGAAATAAACCAGACGCAGAACGGTACGGTATGTTTTCCTTACAATCGCGATACGTGACACATTTCGACGCGCAGAGTCAAAAAAACGTCGTCACAGTGTTAAAAATCGGTTAAATAAGAGACATCACATGACAATATTTTTTATCTGATCGAGCAACTCTGATAGGTAAGTATGCGGCCGTTCTTACATGCTCATAGCATTAAATGCAGTACATTCAGTGTATATTTGCTAGACATATACATCATATAAATAATAATAATAATGTCACAAATAATGCCGTATAATAATGCCTACACTGAAAGTTAATAACTTCTAGCCAATGCAATGTGGTGAGTGGACTTCTCGCTTCAAGCCAATCATGACGGTTTGCCTGTGTTCTTTACAAAGCTGCACATCGAGACAGCTAGCTTATAAATATATGTTGTGAGACTGTCAAACCTTTTTCGATTAACAAAGATAAGAATGACTCTCATCAAAGAAAGAAATATTTCGGGTGGTGCATTTAGTATTTTAAAGTATAATTATTGTTGTTTGACGCTATGCAAATTTTGGAGGTTGCAAATATAGAACACCATTAGATGTGAATGACATATAATGTAAAATGTCAGTAGAAGTTCAGCAAAGGTATGTTCGTCCTCTGGGGATGATCATGACTTCGAATCACACACGTCGGTGGGGGAGATGACTAATGATTCTCATCTTCGCCCTGAAATGTCTGTTACAGTTGTGACATGGGATGCTGGGGGCTGAACAAGGCTGAGAGGCGGAACCCTCTCGATCTTTCCTTTTCCGGCGTCTCTGCTCTTCATCCCTAATTCTTTTCGCATTAAAATCAGACACTCCGGACATTAAAAGGGAACGCCAGGCGCCACAGTCCATAGCAGACTCTTCCCAGTTGGAACGGGGAATGCCACAATGCTTGAGAGACTACTTCAGCATGTCTTTTGTAACTTTGCTCTGCCGAGTGAGCACTTGATTGTGTATAGCTCGACATAGAGCAATCTCTTTGTGAGGCGTCAATTGTCCATGCGGCGGAACGGGGCCAGCCCACCGGAGCTGATAGCGCAGTAGGATAGCACGAATGGTTTACATCCCAGCACGCTGGAGCACGACGATTTCTGGGATTCTGTCCTGCCACTTGACATGGAGCCTTGTCCTGATGTGGAAGACATCGAGCCGTTTAATATGCCGGCAAAGGTAAAATATCATCAAATACAGAACTGCTTTTCAGTCAAGAGAATATTCCGTGTCTAGAATCATGACATTGCCAACTGGCTAGGTTAATTAAAAACTGATTGACATTATTCAGGTAAACGTACCTTTGTGGAAAATTTTGATTGGACTCCACACTGGTAAAAACGCATACTTGCGAGGAAAATGAACTTGTAATTGATACGGTTTCTCAACTAAACTGACTGCTTGGGTCTGTTATCTTCGATATATCCAACATATCTAGGTATATTTAGTGTTCTAATACCGGAAAGGAGAACAGAAAACACTTGGTAAATAGTGAAGTTTACAGTTTCGTTTTTCAAGAACGTTTGGATGAATTCATAATGATCTCTATACAAAGTTTCTAGAAAAACTATGATTGGTGGGTATAATTTAATACCTTAGTACATAGATTAATCGATGAAAATAATAGCTAGAATAACGACAGGTAAAATTTCAGATAAGTCTATATAGTTGCATCAATAGATTGCAAATAGATTTCTGTATGAATATGTCAAGTGTGATCAACGTTTAAAATTGTCCTAGTTTTACCATCGGCGCAGTGATTTGACTACCCTGTCGGCGGTACCTAGAGTAGAAACGGACCCACCTGTAGATACTTGAAGACTTAATTATAAACACGATTAATATTCTCCAAAGATTCTTGTACATAAAGACGTATGTGTAACCCCGACCGTTTTTTACCTACAAATCCGAATATAAACCCGGCTTGTCTTCACCTACAAACTACGGTATAAAAAAGGACAAAGATCACTTCTTGACTCAAGTATCCAGCTGACAAATCTTAATGATCGCACTCAAATACAAATTTGACTAATATTTATCTATAAACTCAAATATAAAACTGATCAGTGATTTCTGATATATTATAATACAAACTAGACTACATACTAAAGTGTGAATGCAACCAATTTTCCCAATCACTAAAGTTTATACCAAATCATTTTCCCCATATAAACTAAAGTACAATGCAGCCATTTCTCTCTATAAACTAAAGTATAAACACGTCCAATTGTTGCTATATACTATTCTTCCTCATTTGTCGCTAAATAGTAGGACACACTGGCTTTTGTAGCTTTGGTTGACAACTAGTCTAGGAGGAGGACTCTGAATTCAAAACTCTATGTAGCCCTGGCGAAACACACGTTATGTACCTAAGGAACGGATCCTTCTCATTGATTCGATTATCCCGACTACGGCCGACTCCTTTTTATGTTATCCTATTTCCTTTTAGCGCAATCGTTGCAGAAACACATCCCAATGCATGTAATACAGTTCCTGCAACATTTGCACCGGATGTTTTCGCATTCTGTTCTGCACCTACAAATACTGGCAAATTCTAGCAAACCGGAAGTTGATCTATCATTGTCCGGTCGAACCAATTATCATTTGTATTCTCGCTGAAAGACCTTGGGTTTTAAGTAAACATGCATCGTTCTGTTTGAATTAAGCCAAATTTGGAGATGAAATAACTGAGCTTTATTTTGAAATCAAATATTCCTGGAATTTGTTGACAGCTGCTCTGAATTGACTTGTGATTTCATGTAAAGATTCTATCATATATTGGGGCATCTGAAATATACTTCGGGCTTGAAATATACTTGTACAAATGAAGAATGAAATAAGATTTACTGTCGAAGTTTTAGATGCAATCAGAAGATCTATACTGACAGATTCTTCACTCGCATTTCTCCCATGTTGAACTCTTCCAGTTTCTTGCTTTCCTGTGGTCTTCAACAATTTAAACACAAAGTCAATCTTCTGTCATTTTTTAACCTGTTATTTGTTACCCTTTCCCCTTAATTAAATTTTCTATACTTCTTTTGCGCTCAATAATTCCCTGCCTTTTAGTAGTTTTAGCGTCTTACTTGACTCGGGGGGTGATTAAACAGAAGTAGCCAATAGTCGTTAATTTGATACCACATGAACATTAGCACAAAGATTGGTGAAGAGTATACAATGTTTTCCAAATATGACCATACTTAATCAGATGTTTTTGTTTGTTTTTTTTCTTTACCATTCTTTTTTTCTTTTTTTCTTTACCATTCTTTTTTTCTTTTTTTCTTTACCATTCTTTTTTTCTTTTTTCTTTTTTTCTTTACCGTTCCTTTTTATTTATCATTCTTTTTTCTTTACCATTCATTTTTATTGATCACCCGTTTCCTTTAGTATTTGTTGTTTTTACATTAATTTTTCTTCACCATTTGTTTTTCTTCACCATTCGTTTTTCTTCACCATTCGTTTTTCTTCACCATTCGTTTTTCTTCACCATTCGTTTTTCTTCACCATTCGTTTTTCTTTAGCATTCGTTCTTACCATTCATATTTCAGTGCCATTCATTTTATTTATCATTCATTTTTCTTTACCTTTTCTCTGTCTATCCCGGTTATTTCTCCGGTGTCGCTTTAGTAACGAAAAGCCTTTTATGCCGTGTGTTGAAATATCCACAGAAAAGATGGTTGCCGAATGGATTTCGCTTTTCTTAAAAGTTTATCAGTCAGAAATTTTTTTTTACATGCACAAATATCTTTCTACGCTTAGACTAAATTTTGACATATTATCACACAATATGAGAGTATATATATATATATATATATATATATATATATATATATATATATATATATATATATAAATCTTGACTATTTGGTCGCAATTAGTAAAAATTTTAAAAAAACTAAGCTGCTTTAGATATTTCATGACTGACTGCTAAAAAAGCTTTGTTGTCCCTCTTCGAATAGTGGTTGGGATACAAAGCCTTTTGTCATAAAATGGAAGTGAAAAAATATAGATATGTGGCGAGCAAGAAAAGAAAGCTACAAAATGATCCACTCTAGCTGCGTCAGTCGCGTAATGAATCAATAAAGTGTTAGCGTTTTCGTGACAGTCAAATATATACATTTATTTTCTTTTTTCTTTCCTCACACATAATGACAAAGCAGTTTAAGCACGGCAGCAGACAGAAAATATGAACATTAGTTTAACATTCTAAGTCCTTGATTCAAGTGCGGGTGAAAGCGTTTCGTGAATGTTGATGAAGCAGCTATTGTGAATTCAATGAGTAGGCTGGAAAGTACACATAGAGATTCAGCAGAAACAAAGTGATCAACAACTGAATAGTACTAACAAGAACAAACTATATTCGTAGCCATAGACATCGGGGCGAGGCAGATTAAATAAAGGGTTTACTTGATAACCTCCTCACGTTAATCTGGATTGACAGACACCTGAAGAAGACCGGAGGGTACAGCCGTCTAAAGACTGTGATAATAGCAACAAAGATGAGACCATTGGTCCGAATGTAAATAACGATATATTAATTCATTTCTTTCTCTCGCGTGTAGGGATATAAATATACTGCCCGATTTCGCAGCTGTCTCACCGATTTATTTTTTTTTTGTGGGGGCGGGGGGTTTAAGGGATACTTTTTCTGATGTAAGCATTCATTTTTTTAATACATGGATTTCAATTAAATCTGAAGCATGAGCTCAATGTGAATCGAAAATGTTTATTGAAACTCGACGGAGGTATGACTATCGCAGATAGTGTACTTGCTAAATCTCGACATGTTTTCGTTATTGCAGAGTTGTATATCAAAAGCTTCATCTACATCTGTTATTGATTTTTATATATCGCGTATCACGTAGAATTAATGATTCATCAGAGTTCTGAATGCGTGGCCAGTGCGTCAATGTTCGTATCATCAGACTGCTTCCAGTCTCCCCATGGTCGATTAGTTTTTGGTAATATCGGCAAGATCGTACAACACTGTTTGAAACGGCATGAAAACTATAGTTTGGTTTGATCCATGCCTTCGTCGTGAAATTCGGTCGTCAGAACTGTTTGGAAGCCTTCAATTGCTGTGCTGGACGAAAGTTAAAAATCTACAACTTATTTACTGACTGCAGATTATCCTTGGATGTTATTATATCTATAAATATTCTTTCGATTAAAGCACCTATTCCCCAATAACCTGGGTATGAGTCGTTCTGCACAACAGACAATGACTGAAATGGTGAAAAGAAAAGGTCACATGAGTTCGCAATCTACTGCCTGAATAAACATTGCGGTATGATGTCAGATGCAAGTTTCAAGATCAATGCAATCATTCGAACTACTTAAGTTGAAATATATATATATATATATATATATATATATATATATATATATATATATATATATAGGCCCTCGAGTTCTCACAAAATAATCGATAATGAAGGAAGGGCATTTAATATTTTTTTTTTATAATTCAGCAGAGGCGAATACAGATGCACTGTGAAGAGCGAAAATTTTGTCGTGAGATAGGTCAGACCTTTCCGGCATTTATTTATTTATCAACTCAGAATTGTCTATAGAAAATGGTAATAGTAATATCAGCCATTTACTTTTAAGGAAACATTCGACCTTAATTGGCAGAACAAACTGTGTGCTACATTTACTTGATTTTTTTCCGTTCACTGTTATCACTCTGTCCAGTATTGATCGAGCTTTCATTCCTAACATTTTGTTGAAAGTAGTGTGGGTACCAATATATTGATTATGACATTATTTTCTCCTCGTATTCCATATGCCATTCGTTTTTTTTTTTTTTTTTTGCAATTGTTGAAATCCCTAATTGATTTAGTTTGTTTAGGTAAAGTAATTGGTGGATTTGTAGCCTCTGTACATGACGTCCGAGTAAAGATGGTCCTCTCGAAAACCTACAAGCTTCCTTTGCTCAAAATTATTTTGATTCATTGAGCAGTTGTATACAGTTGAAACATTTCTCGACAGGTCGTGCGCCATACCTGTCATTTAGTCGAGGATGCTGATTTTTTTATGGTCAAAAGCATTCCTATCGCAACTATGAAAACATTTGTCCTCAGCATATCCACACTCATTCTCAGTACATTGGCATCGGGAGGGAAAACTGTTATATCCGATGACATGACAGAAAAACATACATTTCGAGATTACCGAGACATTTTTCACGATATTCCACAATATTTAAAAGCTTTCCGTCATTAATTAATCAGTTTCTTCAACAAGGCAATTACTTCAAGATTTTGGGTTGAATATTAATCCCAAGCCGAATTAACATAAGTTTTTCTTTGCATTTGATTTTGGGTTGAATATTAATCCCAAGCCGAATTAACATAAGTTTTTCTTTGCATTTGATTCAATCCTCATTCGTTATTGGCATTCGTTTGATAATGAACGTCGGCTGATTGGTATAAACACTAAGCATCATCTGCGTTTTAATGGATAATTTTCACTCTGTCGACTTGAGTTCGGTCGTTTAGGCAATTCCAATGACAATCCATTTTATCAAAACTAAAAGAATTTAAAATTTCGAAACGTCCCAGTAAATTTCTCTGAATTTCTGGCATTCTCAATATCCTTCTGTAGAACAACATCTCCGTTGTATAAAGTCTCCTCTTCATCCGAGGAAATTGCTCATTCGTCTTTTTTCAGTTAGATTAGATTTTCTGTCTTAATTTCTGGGATGCGGTCCTTAAGTCTAATTATATTCGAACTACTGTCTTCATCTCCGTTGTTATCACAATGTTTCGACCGTTGTGCTCTTCGTCCTTCCTCCGGTGTACAGAGTGATTGAAAAGTAACTCCCCATTTTAAGATACTTATAATTTATTTATTAATTATAATTTTTACAAGAAATGGATATGAGAGGAAAACGTTGAGGATGGGGTT
>OZ010595.1:66290767-66295767 GCA_963932145.1 Acanthosepion lycidas
AATGTGATTTCTTACTGACGGTACATAATCTTTTAATCAGTTATCAGCCTATTTCTTGTTTTTGTTTTTATATTTTAGACATTAAATGTGTATCTAGCGATATTCTTAATATTTCAATCTAGAATTTGAATTGTTTCTACTTTATACCATTATCTTTTTGTTTGCATCTATTAATTTGTTTCTTTAGGAAGATAGTTTCAATCAGTGTGTGGTTATCTACTGTTGGCGGACAATTTCCTCGTTTTAATTGCAGTTATATTTTATTAAAAAAAATGGAAATAAACCAAGTTGTGATTGACTAGTTACTGGCGCTATATAGTCTCTCAGACATCATATTATTTTTTTGCTAGCTTTTATAGGTTTTAGAAGGTATAATTGTAGGTATGTTTGAATCATATTTTTATATAATGTTTCTTATTATTCTCTGTGCCACGTCCCTTCAGTACATAGCTGATGATAGATATCCGAAACTCTATATCTCTTGTGAACCTTAGTAGTTCGCCCATTTGCTAAGAATCACCTCCGCCATCAATTAACACGATCTTATCAGTGGCTTGTCGCATACTCCTATCTCTCTTAGCCTCAGTGTGACCTGCGAAAGTAAAGTTTTCCAAGCCCTACTTATCTGTCCAAGAAATTTCAGCTGTTCTTTTCTGATTCTAAATGTTCTTGTTAGCATTCTTTTTAAGGCTTCTTTGTTGCTTACTCGCTCAGTAACCTTCTGTAGAACTACATTTCTTTTGGCTCCAATGGTCTCCTTATCAATGGGAAGTGATTGTCCAACATTCACTACCATATACGAGGATTGATATCGCCTAGCAATACATTCTTTTCTTCGTTCCTAGCGATTTTTTTTCTGTTTCTTGCCACTTTCCTTGTATTTTGGAATGCCTATCTCGCTTTTCAAATACATGTTCGGATTTCGGTGTCACATTTTCTATCCTCTGCTAAATCGGGATTGGGACGTTTCGGCGTAGCGCATTTGGCGTCGCTAATTCGATATTTTTCGGCAGAAGGACAATTGGGCGTCATTACTTCTTCGTCGTTATAGTCTAATTTGATCTCTCTCTCTTTCTCTCTATCTTTCTCGTTTAGTAGTCGAATTAGTACTTCGTCCAATTTAAGAAAAAGAGTATTTGGAGACATTTTTATGTTTAACAAAAGAAGTAGTTGGAGACATTTTTAAATTTAAGTAAATGAGTAATTGGAGGTATTTTTATATTATATTTCCTTCAGCGCAGATTCTTTTTAGTCATCAAAGCTCTTTTATTTCAAATATTAGGTTGGTGCAAAAATAATGACGTACAAATGTCGTTTTTGGACGTATTTTTAACGTCAAAAAACGACATTATTACGTCATTATTTTTGCACCAACCTAATAGAAGCAAACATTTTATCAAATTGTGGAAGAAACAAAATGATACACGATGGACACCTTTTTTTTTTTTTTTTTTTTTATTGTTGACGCAACGAGCAAGAAGGATTCTGAAGTTTTGGCAATATGAAAAGAAAGATCGATGTAAAGTGTGATTACATATAAAGGCTGGAAACGTGATTCCCCATTAATTTACATTATTCCATTAATGATTTACTTGGATCCTTAATCACCTAAATGAATTAAAAATCATATTGAAAGTTGGGTGTTTTCAATGGTCTTTATCCTTTTATTTGGTACATGTAGACTATTGGTTGGCTTGCAAGTTGCCCGACACGCAAGTAGACTAGTGGCGCCACCAAGTTAGATAGCCCTGAGTTATTTAATGGAGAGATATATGGGTGAATATCCACTCATGCAAATGTGTTGAGCAGGTCCATTCCAGCAAAATGGGCCAACCCACCTGCTGCATTAGGTAATCTCAAATAAATGAGGTAGATCAACTGCCTTACCTTTATGGGGAGATATCAGAAGGCAGCCATGTTAGCAGGTAAGTTGTTTGACTTCTACGGTAGAGGGGGTATGCTGACGGTCAAAGACAGTGACGTCAAAACTGTCAGCCTAAGCAGCTGAGCCGAATAGTCTAATTATTTTACTGACGCCCAATAGGCCACGCCCTGGTAAAACAGCTCAGCTCTTTAAACTTAGTTTGTTTTCGTCCTTAATTTATGTTGTAAATTCATTGTCACCTACATTTGTCGGACGATTTATCCCAGTTAACCAAATATTAGGTCAAATCCTGAATAATTTCCTTTTTTATCAATTTAATTCTTCAAAAAATAAATAATTTGTGGTCATTTGTCAGACAGTTCTCAGATACCTTTCGAGTAAAATTCCGCAGGTTTTGATGTGAAAAAGTCTGTGACGAATTCTTAAATTTGGTTTTCATGAGAGTTTGTTTTTTTCCTCAATAAAACCGTTTTACAAAGATCAAAAAAGATAATCATTGGTTTTCACAAGATGTGAATATGGCAAGAGGGATAGAAAAACCCGGCAAGTTCTAATTTTTTTTTGATTCCTGTATTAATCCTTTTGCATGCGGCTTTGTTTTGACATGGAGAAGAATATTTTTTTTTTTATAGATGAGTGTGCAGGAAGCTTTTCGGCCAAACATTTATAGGCGTGTTGCAGATGCTGGATGTATAATTGCGCATTTAATGTTTTAGTGCGTTTTAAGAAATCTAAACCAATCATACTCCGATGATACCACCATAGGTACAAATTTAACTTATTTCCATGCAGCACAAGTTAAGGGTGGGTTTAAAGGTTTATCATTTTCAAGGCACTGACTTTTGTGATGAACATTGTTTTATGTAACCCATTATCATGTTGTATTTACGTAAGGTTTAGCTCGGATTAATACATTTCCCTGAATTCCTTCGACATTATAATTGTTTCGCCAAAACGAAAATTATTTATAACTCAACCTCTTTAAAATTTTAAGCTTTTATGTCTCCGGCTGTGATATATTTTAAGTGATACATTTTATTTAGGCTGTCCAGTTTACCATACTTGAGATAGCTGCATACACAGGGTGCGATGGGTAAATTGTCACCATTTTATATTTTGAATTTCGCGCATTCGCGTTGTTTTTGATTTCGTCGACTGCACAGTATAGTAGGGTCAGTTGGGCACCGTCTGTGAGGAAAAAAAGAGCACCATTACGCTATTCACTCCGCCAGAAATTTGATAATGGCAAGCTGTACTCCTTGGCGCCGGAAACTTCAAGACAGAGTGTTTAGGTGTCAATCTGCGGAGAGTGAAGAGGATTCGGTAAGAGTTGAATCAATCTGCTGGTGATGACGAAGGTATTACAGCTCGAAAAACTCACTCCGATTGTTCTGAAAAGAAAAGAATTCCCGAATTTGGAAGCCAACATCAAGTGCCTTGAGGAGGTAATCCTGCCTTGGATCAAGAGTTTGGCTGCTGGGAGGCCCTATGTCTTGCAACAGGACTCCGCACCATGCCGTACATGCAAGTGAACGCAGTCATGGCTGTCAAACAATTTCTACGACCATACCACCCCTTACATCTGGCCACATAACTCTCTAGATTACAACCCAACCTTGATTATTATGTTTGGGGAGCAGTTGAGCAAGAGACGAGCAAAACTCCTTGTAACACCAAAAAGGAACTGAAGGAAAAGATTATGGCAGCATTCACCAACTTAACAAAGAGACCGTCTAGAAGAGATCCGCTAGATTCCAGAATCGTCTGGTGGTCATCGCTAAAGCCAATGGCGATTTTATTGAATAAATTTAGTTTTTAGTACTTGAAGATATTTTTGTGTGTAATTTTAATAAATATACCTGTTAAAATGATATGTCAGTATTATTTTCATTTTAGCGTCACTTAGACAACAATTTACCCATCGCACCCTATCAAGATGGACGGTAAGTGTAACGATCCTCAACGGAGAAAAGGAAATCAGCGAACCAGGTCATTTTTTTTTTTTTTTTTTTTACATGAATGTCGTCGGAAAAGAATTAAACTAATTTTCCTTCCTATATGGTTTAAATAACAGAACAGATCAGGCTCTCTTACTTTGAATGGCAGCCAATCATATAGAAGGGAAATTCTGAATTCATTTCCACTCCTTTGTTGATGTAAAAAAAAAAATAACCAAGAAAGAAATAGAATATATAAATACAATATTCATTTAAAATAAATAAAATAAATGGGAGACATGATTTTAAATCATCTAAAGCATTACCCTTTCAAAATATTAGCTTGGTGCAAAAATAATGACGTAACAATGTCGTTTTTTGACGTATTTTTAACGGCAAAAAACGACATTATTACGTCATTATTTTTGCACCAACCTAATAGCTAGGAAAGTCGATTTATACCTTTCCGTGAATTCCTTCAAAGCTCTTTTCATTCTCTTTCACTCTCAGCAGCCTTTTGCGTCTTAGTTATATTACCGCATTGCTTGAAGTGAACTGTTTAAAAAAATATATATTTATTTTATTACTTAGAAATTGCTATAACTTCTCCGAAAAGATAGTGAAGCAGTTCCACTGTTGTCTTTTCCACGGTATTTTTTTTTTCTTTTTTTTTTTTTTTTTTTCAAAGTTGTTCTTATTGATGAACTTCTGTCATAAGACAGTGTACCATGTATTAGCTTGGTGGAAAAATAATGACGTAATAATGTCGTTTATTGACTTTAAAAATACGTCAAAAAACGACATTGTTACGTCATTATTTTTCCACCAACCTAATAATTTACCCGATCGCTAGATAGGTTATAAATGGATTCAGGTATTTCTAACATTTGTGTGTAAATGAACCTAACCTGTGATTTGAACTCGCTTCCTGACATTCTTTCTCAGCGTTATGTTAATCGCGCATTTAGTGATATCTCTTTACTTAATTAAATTATTCTGTCATGGTGATAGATTAACTTAGAGCCAACACAACTAATGGTCATATCTGCAAGACATTCTGAAAAATTATTGTATACGAGATGTATTTTATACATTATATACATATATAAAAAAAAAATGTATACATTATTTACATCCATATTTTTGTTCTCATCTTTGTCATTATTAGAATGTTTCGA
>OZ010595.1:66300767-66305767 GCA_963932145.1 Acanthosepion lycidas
GTGTCATGGTCCAAATATCCTCGCACCACAGTTATGGTCTAAGGCTAGAACCAAGGAAGAATAACACAAACACAAGAGTAGAATAACAAAGATATATTACAACAGAAATATAGTACAAGAAGTTGAAGGTGTTTAGGCTCGGCCCAAAATATAGCCTTTGAACCCGCCTAGACGGGTTCATGGCCTGTCTACCTTCCCGGACGAAACCTTGCCCTTCGGCAAAGTTTGTCCGGGTTCCTCTCTGCCAAAGCAGAGAGTTCAACAGTCATGACCTGGTGCTCGTTACACCATTCATTCGGTATCTATCCGCCCCCCGAGGGTTGCATGTGGCACGAGGCCGAGATTAAAGTGGGTTTCTCCGAGCCCGTAGGCTCGGCCAAAAATATACACTTTGAACCCGCCTAGACGGGTTCAGGGCCTGTCTACCTTCCCGGACGAAACCTTGCCCTTCGGCAAAGCTTCGTCCGGGTTCCTCTCTGTCAAAGCAGAGAGTTCAACAGACATGGTGCTGGTTCCACCATTCATTCATTATTTCTCTTGAGAGGCGCAGTATTTATAGTGTAAGGAAGAGTCCATTATCGTTATAAGTAATTTCGGATAACAGTTTGTAAGCAAAAACCTGCAGAAATTAGGTATGTCTGTACATTTTTTAAGACGTTAATTAAAACTAAATGCTTAAAAGTTGGTAAAAAGTATAAATCTATTCTTTGATGTCAAGACTTATGACATCATGCATTAGCTTTCCGATCGAATACAACATTGATTTTCCATACGTATGAAAGTCAACCTGCCCAGAATTACATATCTTTACTGCCCGACCAATGTTGAGTTGAATCTGAAAGGATGTTCTACCTTCTCATCATTCGATAATTTTCCAGTTGAAGCGTTAGTCTAATGCTGAATAAGTTATTAGAAGGGGACAAGAGGTTGGAAAAAAGGATTAATCAGCAAGAAACAGCTAATATTTGGAATGGCAATTTGAAAAATTTGCGTAGGTGGTTCGGTGATAGCTGTTTAGTTATCGACCATCCATCAACTTGCACAGTCCAATAAACAAAATTAAGTTCCCATTAATTATCATTTGACGATGTTTAAGTCTGTTCCTATTTAGTCCTTGCTGCCATTCCTCTTGATTTAATTTTGACATATTTAATATATAAAGTTTGTCTTTGGTGTTTATTTTAGACGATATTCACATTTCTCTTCTTCCATGGAATTCTGATGAGAGAGGGTCGATAAACCCTTTAAACTACTCTTTTTTTAAAAACAAATTCTGACTTCTGTTCCGATTATGGTAATATAATTTTTAGTTACTCATTTTCTTGTTAATCTTTCACGTTAATGTTTAATATCCGAGATTTTATCATTGTGATTTTTGTTATGTGTCCAGATTTTTTGTGATGCTGTAAATACAGTTCATTGGATTCGACGAGGGACGGTATTTTCCTCGACCCCAAAACATAGATCGCTTCAAGTCATTCTAACTGCTCTGAGAAATAATTTTTATAGATTAGACACTAAATACATCTGAATGTGTTTGGTATTATGCATAGAATGCATCTGAAAGTATCGGTCTGATGAGGCTATTTATGATAATGACTCGTGTTTACATGTTAATTCGGTGGTTTTGTGCGGGAAGAAACTACCTCTAGCGCA
Organism: Acanthosepion lycidas; assembly: GCA_963932145.1. Taxonomy (NCBI): domain Eukaryota; kingdom Metazoa; phylum Mollusca; class Cephalopoda; order Sepiida; family Sepiidae; genus Acanthosepion; species Acanthosepion lycidas. The sequence goes on from OZ010595.1 coordinate 66,302,424, forward strand.
GGTTATCCTATGTTCAATCTCCTTGTATCTGCTATTAATTTTTTATATAATCGAGCCATTCACAGTGGTATCTAATGGTTTAGTATTTACTAATTCCTTATAATGATATTTATATTGCAATCAGGATGTGTTTACACTGGTTTCCCTCCAATATGAGATTATATATTTGTTTTTGAATCTATTACAATGAGTTTCATCTACGTATTTTCCTGGAACACTTGTTAGAGGGAGATGATTTTTTGTTTATACAAAGTTTGAATTCCTTTATAGAATCACTATAACTTTCATATATATATATATATATATATACACACACACACACACACACAAGTATAGGATGGATTTATACGAAATAAATTCCAGTAACCAAAAATACTATTCTTAAAAGAGTGGTCAATACAGAGTAGAGCAAATATATTTTTTTCGAAAATTATAACATAAATATGTTATAAAATCACTACAAAAAATAGTCACTTTTTTTCAAAACTTCTGGTGTCTTATCAAGCAACACCATCACTTGATAAGATACCAGAAGTGTTGAAACAAAATGGCTATTTTTGTAGTGATATTAAAACATATTTATGCTATAATTTTCGAACAAACCATATAATAACTGGCCACTCGAGACAACTTGTGGATTATACTGCAACTATGCTAAGCAGACCTTAGTTACAATTTCTGGAAGAGAGCGTGTTATCTAGAATGATCAATGATATGAACAACACCAGCACACTCAAAACCTCGGTCACAATGACTTGTGACTTTGTGCTAACACAGCTATCGACGGCTCCAAATGTTCTGTCTACCCAAATTCACTAACTTTGCAAAGTTGCCGCACGCTGGGACCCCCCCCCTCATCCTGACAAATCAATCATGGGAAGATTGGAACCCGGGTCAGAAAGCGAACGTTCTAACCACTCGACCACGCGCGCAGATATATATATATATATATATATGGCAATTTGGACAATTTACACAACTGGTTCGGGGATAGCAGAATATATATGAAATTCCATCAACTGTTCAATAAACAAGATAAAACTCACTTTAATTATTACCTTATGGTTTGCTGAGTATGTAAGAAAACAAAACATTAATAAGGAGAGAAAACAATAGATGAGCAGGGATAAAGACGGAAGCATAAGTGTGGACGAAATACCTACTGCCATGGATGACGAGGAAGAATGGAGTAATAATGTCGCGAAAATCTGAGACAGTTATAAATAATATTGTTTTTTTTTTTTATACTGTTAATCTCTAGTAAACATTTTACATGTGACGTTGCCTAAAAGACACATATATTTAAATTGGAAGTGTAGCGTTACCAAAGTCCCGGAGTGTAGAGAACGAAATGTTTGGTTATGCTACTCACGAAATATATTTCTTGACAAAAGCGAACACAGGCGAAAGTTCTCGAACAAGACATGGAATTTGAAATATTTTGTCCAAAACTTTGATTTAGATTTCATCTAAAATCAATATTTAACATCAAATATTATTTCAGGTTGAATTTAATAAAAATGATTCCCTCCAATAATTATTAAAAAAAAATGAATTAAATAAAAAATGTCTGACTTAGTTCAATATATATATATATATATATATATATATATATATATATATATATATATATATATATATAAAAGACAATAGAAAAACTGTAATAGTTACCGACGCGTTTCGTCCGATGTGAACATTTTCAAGGCGAAACGAAATGAATTTATTAAGCACAGTAATTAATAATTTACATAATTTCAGTTAACAGCGTTCTCTAAATTCATCCAAGTCCTAAGCACATTGTTTTGTTATTGTTGTCTTTTCTACAGGTTAACACACACACACATACACACACACACACATATATATATATATATATATATATATATAGCAAGTGTTCGAATGGTTAGAACGGTCGCTTTCTGAATCTCATCATGGTCGATTTGTGAGGAAAGAGACTGCCTGGTGTTATCGGTGTGGAGATACCGATTCCAGTGTGTGGCACCTTCAGAAAATGTCTGAAAACTATGCCACGGGTTGACCCAAGCTTTGTGAGTAAAAGTAGGTAGACGGGGACCGTCGATAGCTGTGCTTGCACGAAGTCACAAGCCATCATGACCGACTGTACGAGGGTTCTGGCCTTGTCCAGATTGTTGATCACGCTAGATAACACGCTCTCTCCCAGAAACTGTAATTAAGATTTGTTCAGCATAGTTGCAGTATAAAGCTTTTATGATATCAACGAACACTCGTTGCCACTTTTGTAATGTTCATCGTAGTAGTGACTTTGTAATCGTAGATACAACTGTAGTAACGCCGTTGAACCATACTGGTGTCAGACGCCTTCGAAGAATAGCACTCGTACTAATAGTACTTGCTCGATAATACTCGCTCGAATAGTAATCCGTATAGTGAAATAGTGTAGTGAATAGCGGTCAGTATAATAATAGAGGATAGACTAGAAGTGATAAGCGGTATAGTGTGGAGGATAGACTACAAATAGCGATCAGTTAGACGTCACGCTACTTTCTACTTATGCGTTTCTCCTATGATCACGTGATCCACCTAATTCACTAATAGGATCGCCCGTGTTTGCTCACTGGTGATCTGTGTTCAAACTCAAGTATCGGGAGCGACACTTTATTCCTATATAACAAACCCACAGGTAAATTATTTGGATGTTGAACAATCACGAACGCGCCTGGGCCAGCCTCTGCAATACGGATTGGATAATCGCCCTAGTAGACGGTTATCTTCTAATATGAGTGGCCAGCTATTATTATTATTATTATTATTATATAAATCTATATCAAATACAGAAGTGAACCTCTCTACTGACACATTATTTCATTATAGTAAAACATTATGTAGAACTAGACAGACATTTCCGAAGAACTGATAACAATGATTTGTACAATGGACATCAAACAGCCCTCCTTGGGTTTGGCTTCTGAATTTTCCTTAAATTAGCTAGAGGAAAATGGATTCTTCCTATTTTAAAATGCATAGTGTGACTCAAGTTAAATTTGAACACGGCTCGGCGCTTTTTACTGCGCCGATTACCTTAACTCTATCGATCATATATATACTGATAATGTCTAACACTTTTTTTTATCTCTTTTGTATCTATCAATATATCACCGTGTATTAAGTTCGGTCTATTTAGCAGACTAACTTTCTAGAACTGCATATCTATTTCAATCAATCAATGTTTCTGAAATGTTCCCGGGCAAAAGTACTTCGTAAAACCTGATCGACCTTCAGAGTGTGGTTTGAAATTACTTCTTGTTCGAATCGAGAACTTTTTAATAATCCCTCGTATAGATATACGCGTGTGGATGTCAGTT
>OZ010595.1:66310767-66316009 GCA_963932145.1 Acanthosepion lycidas
AAGCTTGTACTATGTCTCTTCTTTGTCTTCGTGCAAATTATAATATTAGCGTGAGAACAATTAGACACTTAGAAAAAGTTAGGTGATCGGCGCTATACAATTATCGTTAATTAGTGTACACACGTGCGTGTGTGTGTGTATATATATATATACATATGCACATAGACGTTATAAGTGTATATATATATATATATATATATATATATATATATATATATATATATATATATATATCGTGATAAACTGTAGAGTTAAATTAATTGATCAATTAATTCTATAGAAATATACAGTGTTTATACATATATATTTGTGTGTGTATGTATATTTATATATACGTGTTAGTGTGTGTGTGTATATATATTAATACATATTAGTGTATATAAACTATTCATATATTGATTGATATGATTACATATACATTGATAGAGATTGGTAGGCACACACACAGATATATATATATATATATATATATATATATATATATATATATATATATGTGAAGTTTTATATATATATATTATTTATATATTATATATGCGCGGTACTTTTTGAAAAGCACTCAATATCAGTGATAGAGCTAACATAATGTTTGCGTAAGTATGAGTGGCGTCCCGACGAAAATTTTTCTTCCCACTTCCATAAAACACCGATATACACAACCATATATAAATCCAAAATTTAAAAATTAATCAGTTTGTCTGACGATCACATATAGAGTGAACCGAAATTATTAAGAAATAAATTCACTGAAGTTTGATGTCAAATTTTCATTCATAATATTCAACCAGAATTATTATTCCCCACCATATTAAGTGAATTGACAATAAAGATAATCATAACGAAAAATGCGAATTTGTGTGTGTGTATGTATATATATATATATATATATATATATATATAAGCATGAAACATGAACTAAAGAATGTGCGTACCTGCTTAACGACACCTGTCCACGCATCCAACATATCACTAGCTAACGTGTATTACTTGGCATTACTGGATATACTTATATATATTAAAAAATCCGTGAGGGTATTTTAGATTTTATAATTCTATGAGAGCGTTGGCTCGGAGATAATATAACGTGCGATTGTTTGGTAATTTTTTTCTCGATCCCCGATCCAACGCACATGGTTTTGTGCGCGGAAAACAGGTTCATAAATCGATCCCCTTTCAGCCGTTGGAAATGTACAAAACTGATAATAGAGAGAATCAATTGCACACACGCAAAATCTTCAGCGGAAGATTCGCAAGTCAGTCGCGCAGCACTGTATTCAACGAACTTGCGACGAATAGAGATGCGGACAGATAGCGCGGAGGTTCGATCTGATGTCGCTGTATATAGCATAGCATACCCAGTGCTGGGAGGAAAAGTGAAGATCCATGAGATCTTCTAATATATACATATATATATATATATATATAAAAACACAGGCGTTTCATTGAATAATATACACATATGTCTATTTATTTTTATAATAATCGTTTCTAGTTCTCTAATCAGTTTCTTGATGCTAAGATGAAATTCATCAAGGAAGGCACCCCTAGTATTTTCCTACCTCGAAAAACAAATAACCATCACAACGATTACTGTTACAATAAATTTGTCTTTGTAATTCGACACTGAGAATGATCTCGAAGGAGATCGAATCTACTTGGGTAAGAAAAAACCACGGCGCCTTCCTTGAGGAATTTTAAGTTAACATCAAGAAACTGATTAGAGAATTATAAAGGATTATTAGAAAAATAAATAGACATAAGATGTCTATATTTTTCAAAGAAATACCTGTGTGTGTGTGTGTGTGTGAATATATATATATATATAATTATTCAATGTAACATTTTTGGAAGATTCTCTCTGTCTCTCTCTTCATATATATATATATATATAAGAATTTTTTGTTAATTTTGATGCGCTTGGACACGTAGAAACGTAAATGATAAAGAAAAGGTGTAGAATTTTCAGACTATTAAATCATTAATGGAAAAGTACGCATACACACACGCGCATATATATATATATATATATATATATATATATATATATATATATATATATATATATATATATATATATATATATAAATTAAGAAAAAGAAAATATATATTCCTATCGTGCTTTCAATAATAAATCAATATATTTAACTTACTGAATATTTAAGTAGAACCATAGAGCATTTTTCGTTTGATATTATGATTAACGAGAATGTACAAAAGTCACTCATTTAATTAAACAAGTTTTTGTGCTCAGATATATACAGTGTACGCAAAAGTAGGTGTACGGTAATGAAAAACAATGATATTGTATTGATTATGCAAACATATCAATATTATACTGGTATAATACTTACTGTATACTAAATACACACACACACACACACACACACATATGTATATAAATAAGAACTCATATGGAGTTATATACATAATAGCAGTATGGATACAGATATCATCGATGAATGGTGACAATGTGATATGTTTGATAGTCTGAAATTGGGTTCAAGCATGAAACAGACTGTCACCATTCGATTTTTATCTGTTTTCGCTCTGCTTATATATATATATATATATATATATATATATGAGACAGAGATAATCGGTGTAATAAATTTAGGTTGATCTCTCATGCTTAAAGGATACAAGTTCATGAACGAAATAACATGATCGCAATTATAAACGTATATGTATCTTATATGATGCTTTTATGTTTAAATCATAGTTCGACTACGACGTGACTTCGTAACCTGTTACACAACGTACAATTAAAAAAAACACAAGACATAAAACGTATCGTGTGTGTGTGTGAGCGTACACACACGCACACACAGACATATTTCTTGAATATCTACATATCTATATATATATTCATATTTCTCACACTGCAGTCCACGTTATGTTTGTTTTTTCGTGAATATCTGGGTGCGAGTATTTAGATTGATATAAATAGTCTGGGGTTGATTGCTATGAAATCTAGTAAGAAGGCAGGTATATATATATATACAATGAAAGGGCTTAGATACATTATGAAACGATTGTGATACATCGATAGATATTTTCTATTTACAAATATATGTACTAAAGTGTACGTATTTACTTGACTAGAACTCAATATGGTACAAGGCTACAATAGTTTCTATCCGGACCCCAATAGAATTGAGTTTGTAAGCATTTTATTTCACCCTCCACCTGTCTGTGTGTGTGCGTGTGTATGTATATATATATATATACTCATTTTTGATTAGATGTATGTTTTTAACTGTATAGTTTTCATATAAAATCTTTAATACAGATTCTTTCACATGTGAATATGAGTGATACACGCGTAGGCCATCATATATCTTTCGATACATGACTGGCGCGGAAGATTTTTTCCCCGCAGTAGGTTACCATTTATTTCCGTGGTATACCAGTTGCCATCATAGGCTCTAGAACCCAGTCCCTTCTGCTATTTACCTATAGCTGAGGGGAGAAGAGGATTCATACCTTTCCCAAGGGTATTAGCACGTTAGTGAATGTAATGGATTTGACTGGTAATCGAACTCGGCTCTCCGATTCCTCAATCCCAGTTGCAAAATTGCTATTTTATACATATATATATATATACACACACACACACACACACGCGCGCGCGCGTGCACACAAAGAGAATTGGCTCTTCTGCCATATAGATCCCCCACTAAAACTGAAATACATTAACGTATCTCTCTCTATATATAATGTGTGTGTGTGTGTGCATAACTGTCACATTCTTTGCTTGTATACGTGTGTTAGTACATGTTCTATAAAGTAAATGTAATTTGCTTACATACGATCTGAAACTTTAATATTCTCTTTACATGTGTCCGGATACAAAGTGATATCTTTATATTCATTCGTTAGGTGTGTCTCTCAGCAGTGCGTCTCCCTATATGAGCGCTACAATATTAGAGAATCGTGTCGACAGACGAACGCATGTGTATCTACACGTGTTGCAATATTTCTGTTAACACCTCAGGATGGAAAGTCTTTAGCGGCGACATTATTTTCGTCTCAAACCGTGAGTGAAGTCTGAGATGAAAGAGAAGGAAAAGAATATGTGGGGAGGTAGAAGGAGAGAGGCCAAATAAGCAGGCGGGGGGTGTGGAAGGAATAGATGAAGACGAAACAGATATGTATTAGGTTGGTGCAAAAATAATGACGTAATAATATCGTTTTTTGACGTTAAAGAATACGTCAAAAAACGACATTATTACGTCATTATTTTTGCACCAACCTAATATTACTACTATAGAGAAGAAGAAGAAGGAAAACTTGCAGAAGAAGAAATATCTGTTCAGATTAACATGCCAATGATAATATGAGAGAAGCGGGAATAAAAAGATATAAATGAACAGAAAGAAGGAATTGTAGTTAAATATGTGTGGGGTGGGAATAGAAGGAAAATTTATAGAAAAAAAAAAGAAAAGGTCAGCGACATCGGGAAAGAAAACAGAGAAAAAAGAAGGAAAGTGAACAAGTGGAATAAAATGCAGAAGAATGACAAAAATTAATTAAGAAAAAAAAAAGAACAAAAACCATACCAACGAAATCACAGGCAACAAAAAAAAGAAAAAAAAAAAAAAGGTTTTTACAAAAAACAAAAGACAAAAGAAAAGAAGAACTGAAGGAAACGAAGAAATAAACATGGAAATATTTTCAAAAAATCATTACAAGTAAAACATTTAGAATAAGTAAAAAATATATATACTGACGCAGAAAATAGAAAAGGAAGTGGAGAAACAAATAAAAGAAGAAAAATGAAAAAAATAAACACACACAGACGCACTGTATCTCGTCTCTCTCTCTCTCTATATATATATATATATATACACACACACACACTCTCCCCCCCCTCTCTCTCTCCTCTCTCTCTCTCTATATATATATATATATATATATATATATATATATATATACATACATACACACTGTCTCCCTTTCTCTCTCTCTATACATATATATATATATATATATATATATATATATATACGCACACACACACAGAGACTCTGTATCTCTCTCTTATATATATATATATACATACTCTGTAGCTATCTTTCTCCCTTTCTCTCTCTCTCTCTCTATATATATATATATATATATATATACACACACATACACACTCTTTCTCTCTCTCTCTCTCTCTCTATATATATATATATATATATACACACACACACACACACACAGAGACTCTGTACTCTCTCTCTTTTTATATATATAT
>OZ010595.1:66316209-66323709 GCA_963932145.1 Acanthosepion lycidas
CAACCTGTATAAGTAAAAAAAAAAAAAGTTACTGAAGAAAAAGAAATGAAAACGAAATTGGATGAGGAAGATTAGAAAAAAAATAGACCCAAAAAATGTGCCAGAGATTGAAAAGATTAACCAAGATGAAAGAGGAGAGAATTACGAATAAAACGAAGAGGAGAAAAAAAAAAAGAAAGTGAAGTAGAGAAAGAAGATTAAAATAAGAAAGAGAATAGGAAAAAAGAGGAAAGTGAGACGAAGAAGAATAGATGTCAAGAAAAGAGAGAAATAGAAATTAAAAAGAAATGCCAGTGAAAAATAAGAAGAGACTAAAGATAAAAGAGCAATACATAAATGGAAAGAGAAAGAAGCGAGCAGCCACACTGAAGGGAAAAGAATTGAACGAGCAAAGAGAAGAGATATTGAGAAGAACGGAAAGTTCGTACGAAAGGTGAAATAAGGAAAACCTATTTCGATGTGACAAAGAAAACGACCCAGAAAACGCAACGAAAAAGAATATTTCGAAGATAGTAAAGTTTGCTCATCGAGGGATACGAAAGCGAAAAGTACACAAAAAAAAAAAAAAGAGTCTGGTTTTTGAAAAAGAATTCGTCGTGGAAGAAGTATCGAAAAATGCAATAAAATATTGAGTAGGAAAAAAAAAAGCGAAAAAGCATATGACTAATGATATAACAACATATAAATAAATCATTGGAAATGAGAGAAATCAAGAGAAGAACAAGTGAGGGATGAAATCGAGGAGGATGAGAAGGAGGTGGTTTAGTAGAGAGGAAGCGGGGAAATAGGAAAAGAAATAAGGAAATGAAACGAGAAAGAAAAGAGGTAAAGAAACACAGTGAGGAGAAACAAACAAAAAAAAGTGGCCGAGTAGAAAGATATAGAAAATAATTAAAAAAAAACAACATTTTTATTTCACAAAGAAATTACATGAAAAAAAAAAACGAAATATAACACTTTGTTGAAGATTAAGTCCGGAAGACCAATAATCCAAAAGAATTAAATAAGTATTATTGTAGTAAATCCACAGAGAACAACAAATTATGAAAAAGGAATATGTTAAAGCTCTAACAGAAGGCGGGAATGATACAATGATTGAGTTGCATACGTATGAAAATATTCGGATTTTTTTTTTTTTAGGGAAAAGGTAACAAGATGTGTTGTTACGAGGCGAAAGCAAACGTGTTGGTAAAGATCGTTGGCTTAAAGAGCGTTGAAGTATAAATCTTATTAAATTGAAGAATATATATATATATATATATATATATATATATATATATATATAAATAACTTTCAAAGTTGATCGTAAGTTACAATTAGCAGGGAAACAAAGAGACGGTATGAAAATTGAACTGAAAATCAATAAAATAATTTTAATACAAAACAAAAGGTCAAAGAAAAATTTCAAAATGATTGTAAAAGAAATAAAAAAGAAATTCATAGTAGAAAATAAAGGACACATGGCGCAGTGGATAAAGGCGTTATTTAGATCCAGTGACAGGACCCAAAGAGTGTGAGTTCAATACCCGGTTATGGCAGTGGTGAATTTTCAGAGGGAAATTAACAGGCGATAACTGATAACTGACATCCATTAAACGTGGAACTAGAACAGTCTACCCCAGTGAGCGAAATAAACGGTTTCAGTTCGACCTGAAGAAGGCCGGAGATACAACGTCCAAAACGTTGTAATAAATATGGCGACAAAGATGAGGACAATAGCATAAGAGTATTAATCAACAAACTTGTCCTACAGACGCTTTACTTGTGTCATGTTAACTTATTAAAGAACAAATGGTCTCCTCTTTGGTTGAGCAAAGCTATGTATGTACTGAAAGACAACGGTTGATGTTTGATCTCAGGTGAAAATCAATATATTGATTACTGTTTTCCATGACGGGCAGATCCTGACTTGCCCAGTTTCGAAAATTGGCGTAACACGATCTTCTTGTCTTTTGTTTTATTTTCTATCTATCTGAAATAGTTCCGGATAATAAATATTTTCACACTATTATGATAAGTATATAAAATCCATAATTTCCAAGAGGTTGTTTGAAATGCAGGCAGGCCGTCGTCCTCTTGGCTTTAAAATCTGACAGAACACGAACTAAGCTAAAATTAATCTAAAATAAAGTATATATATATATATATATATATATATATATACAAGTATCCAATCGGATGTGCGCAATATGTGGTCTTTCTTCCTCTTATTCTTTAAAAAGGCCAGAGTGGTTGTTAGCGTTTAGTTGGAAGGGGGAATCAGGGGTTGATCTCCCCTGATTGGGTCGATTTGCTGATGGGGAATATGATATTGAAAGACCCGAAACTCCATGATGAGCCAAATCAAAACATCACTGACGACCACCTTGGGCGCCTACTTAAAAGCGTATTTGCGAATTAAAAATATATATATATATATATATATAATTTTTTAAAAAATCTGACAGAACACGAACTAAGCTAAAATTAATCTAAAATAAAGTATATATATATATATATAAACCTGCACCGACATTGCGATAACCGGATGATAGAAATTTTGTAAGGGTTAGTCTATATCCATCACTTGAAGTTTGCGTTGTACATGAAACTTCGAGTCGTGCTATCGGTGAGGAATAATAATAGCTACGTTGTACTAGATTCGCTGGTTCCCGGACTACATGAATTTAAACGAGCTACTAGGCTAGCATGTCGGTCCCACCGTTTCACTGTCAAAACAGTTAAATGTAACCATCTCTTCTTAACAAACAGCTTCTTCTTCTGCATTTCCCATCTGTGGAAATCCCTCCCCCTTAATTGCTTCTCCGATGACTATAATCTTCAAATATTCAAGTGTAATGTCAATCGACATCTGACACCCTGAGCTTGTTCTACTCCTTCTCTGTATCCTTTCCTCAAAATACGCCTCTTTAATCTTGTTCTCAAACCTCTGTAACCCCTTGCATGCTAGTAGCATTCCTGTCTTGCTTGGGGTGAATTGCCTTAAAAAAATCGAGCATATATTTATTAACACCAGCAATATATATATGCGATATATTATAATTTTATATATATATATATATATATATATATATATATATAAGAGGTTGGTTCAAAAATAATGTCGTTTTCTAACATATTAACATATGTGAGAAAACGACATTATTTTTGCACCAACCTAATACATACATACACACACACATATGTGTATATATATATATATGTATATATACACATATATATATATATAAAATTTCAAAGACAGACGTTTTGTGTCCATTAATTTTGATGATCGACTTTTCAAGGTTACAAATAATATTATTGTCACTACCTACCTAAAAGTAGGTAGATACAATAGGTAAGTTTAGAATCTCTAACGGAATTTCCTTCTTCAGAAAGTCGAAATTTGGAACCATATTTCCAGTACATTTCTTCCGAAATGAACTTCGGATGATTTCTGAGGAAATTTAGTCATTGCCTGAGCAGAAGGATCCGTAAGTTTGAAAGGTCAATCATTAAAATTAATTAACGTTGTCGTTGTTAATAATATTTTCGTTAAGAAACATTTTCTGCCTAAATACGCGAAATATTATTATAATAAATCAAATAAAAAACACTATAAGAACCGTATTGGATGTAAACCATGAGACATGAACTCAGAGCCAATATTATCGCGCATTATCTGATGTAATCACACGGTCACGATGACTTGCGACTTTGTGCTACCAAATAGTTCTGTCTACCCAATTTCACTAACAAGGGGCCACAGGTTGAGATCACATCAATAAGTCACCTTTCTAATAAATCGACCATAAGTTTCGATCCCGGGTTTCATGATCGTTAAAGCGATTGTCTTAGCCATCACTACATGTATATAGAGATTTTCCAAGCGTAGCTTAGATGTGGCACAGGGCTGAAAGTATTGGGCGCCCAGTGATGATCGAACTCACTACTTAGTCTTGCTAACCATTACACCGCCTCGATGTGCACACACACACACATATATATATATATGAAAAAGAAAGAAAAAAAATTAAGAAGCAAATGATGGTATATGAATAAATAAATTTTTAAATCATTATCTTTTCGTTGTATTATAAGGCCACAAAAGCCACTGAAAATCCTGTCATAAAAAATGGTGCTGGTTAGTGGCGGGGGGCTATGACGATGGTCATTTGGATAAAAACAGAATCTCTCAGGTGCGTGATAGGGTCGATGTGTAAATACGCCAAATCAATCGTGCTGGATTCGTCGGCGAAATAATCACAAAAAAGAGATACTTGTGTGTATCGAAAAACGTATAAGGGTTAGCGGAATGAACTGACTCAGCATGATGTAGTCACCTCCTCAAATGAAAAGTATGATAAAATAATAGTAATAATGATCACAACTTAAATAAATAAAAAGATTGATACAAAAAATAATGAATTATCAAAACGTTATTTTATGTTTATTTACTTATTTTCGAACAGAATTTTCATCAATTTATTTTTAGTAAACTGTTGCAGTGTTGGTGAAGTTACCTCGGCGGTAGGGTTCGAGTCTAAGTAATAAGGCCAGGATTTGAAATATTACGTTTCTTACATAGACAAACTCTTTCTCTTGTAATATTGGCGTAAAATAAAATACCTTACATGCATTAAAAATCTCTTCTCTTGGCCTTCTGTGGTACTAATCTTAGTAAACATTATGTTATTGGCTGGAAGTGGCGACGAGTCATCATAATAGAAGTGAAAATAACAGAAATTAAAATAAAATATTAGGTTAACATAAATAAAAACAGAGGTAAAGGTGAAATATTTGTGAAGTAAGAAAGGCATAACGATAGAGTAAATCCAAGTGAAACGGATGCATGAATTAATATACAAGAATAATGTATGAAAGAATGAAAAAGGAATGAGACAAGAGGAAGGAATGATGTGAGCGAATGAATAAAAGAAACATGGCCAAATGAGGGGGGGGGACAGAAATGAATGAAGACAAATATATTAGAATAAAACTCAAAACAAAACGCGTCAAAAGTTAAAAAGAGTAAGGCATACAGTCGACAAGATGGGGAAGTGAATATATGTAAATTACAAGATTAAGTAAGTTGTCCCTTGGCACAGTTACGATACATTAATTCTAGGCGCAATAAATAGGTCTAATTATTGTAGACAAGCGCCATCAACCAACGGGAACCCGGTTCGAAAGCAGTGACGCTAAAGATGATGGCAGCAATAGTAATAGTAGTAGTCGTCGTCGTCGTAGTAGTAGTTCGAGGTTTGGCAGAAAGCGAAGAGACAGCGGCGGTTACACGATGGTGGTTGAGACGTTAATTCTAGTTTCTCTTACGTATTTATTGCTCCTCGATGGCATGTAGTAATGAGAATGAGAATGTGCGAGAAAAGAAAAAAAAAACAAGCATGATGATGGAAGGTGAGAGGAAGTACAGACGACAAGTGGGTTTGAAAGAGAGTTTGATTTTGAAGAGAGTTAAATTGAAAAAAATTAAAAATGAATGAATGGCAAAAACAGAAAATAGACAGGAAAGATGGGTTATAGGGAGAGAAAGACAAAAAGAGATTTTAACTGAAGACGAAAAACATCAAAAAGTATACAGAGTTTTAAAAAGAGAAAGGAACCATTTTAAGTACGTGTGTAAAATATGAGAGACGGAATATTAATAGAATAGTTTTTTTTTTTTTCAAAAAGCCTGATAGAAATAATGTATGAGAAAAATGAATAGAAATGAAAATATAACTTATATATATATATATATATATATATATATATATATATATATAAATCGGGCTAAAAACTCAGTAACTAGAAAGATATTTACATGGCAAAAGATAAGAACAGAGAAAGAGAGATGAAAGTGGAGAGACACAAAACAGGGGTATATCACGAGAGCGACTGAACATACAGGAAGAGAGAGAGAGTAGAAGAATGATGTATATTGACGAAACTTTAAAGAGAGAACGAGCCTGCAAAAGAAAAATTAAAAAAAAAAAACAAGGAGATAACTTGACATCTTGAAGCGCGAACTAAGGGAGAGTAAGGAGATGCGGAGAGTCTGCATCAGAAAGGAGAGCGATTTGCACAGCAAAGGAAACTCCAAAATAAAGCAACCATGAAAGAGGAGAGGAAGAGAGATGTGTAAAAGGGATATTCGATACGGTGTAGCATTATCAGTAGTAGTGGCACTGGTAAGTACAGTAGTAATAATATCGAATATAGTAATACAGCGAGCCGTAGTGGTTGTAGCAGTACTAATTGCTTGAGCATCAGAAGTAATAACAACAGCAGCATCAGCAGCGGTAGCAGTAGTCGTAATAGTAGTTGCAGTAACTCTGCCGACGAAGGTAGTAGTTGGAGACGCCGGAGTAGGAGTTAGGAAGATAACAATCGCTGAGTGGAGAGAGAGAGAGAGAGCCCGTTTGGAGTACACTATGAGGATTTATGCACGTCTTTATATGGTGATTTGATGAATGCTTAGCCGTCGTTTTAATGTCACCAAAGGACAGAAAAATTGACCACGTGTGAGTTTAACCCTTCTTTTTCTTTGCCAATCACCTCCCGACAATGTGCCTATCTTTTTGTCCGTGTATTCATTGGTGTATACACGATACAGTATGTATATAAACGAATACAAGCAACAGTATGATTGAGATAGAGAGAGAGAGAGAGGAAGTAGAGCGACAAGTTGTGAAATGTAGAGAGGAGGAAGCACAAGAGCGAGAGGCTGAAAACACCAGTGTGTATATGAATGATAAAGAGAGGGAGGGAAGAAAGAAAGAAAGAATGCAGTTTTTTTTGTGTGTTTGTTTGTTTGTGTGTGTGTTATTAACAGTATATATGTATATATTGGCATATGCATCTCAGCATTTATTTGCTATTGCTGTGTAAGATATATTTTCTCCTTTTTACTCAATTTAAATTTGTTTATCATTTTTTTAAGATAATCTTTGGGAAATAAGAATATGCGTGGCTATATGCGACGTCTATATTTATGTAAGATATATATATATATATATATATATATATATATATATACATACACGATTCACGCAAAGAGTGTCTGTATTTTCACAACGATCTTGTCTCTCTGTTGATATTCTTTCGACAAACAAGTCTGTGAGAAACAGCAAGGTCTCCAGACTTTGGTTGGCCAATATTTCCCATTTCTGAAATTTTAACACCTAATAATATGCACCTATATTCTGCATTTTATATTCGAGTTTTGAACTAATATATATATGTATATATATATATATATATATATATATATATATATATAGTGTGTGTGTGTGTTTGACTGCATTTAGTGGGTATATGTTTCCTTGCTGTCTTTGCATATGTGTACATAGAAAGAAGTAAATTAAGAATTCATCAAGTGAAAATTGTTCCAAATAGAATTTACAAGTTCACAGAGACACTTCAGAGATGCGCGCATCCTTATTAGAAGATATATATATACACCTAGATATAGATATTCAAGTATATTCACACGTTTAGGACATTCAACGGACACAGCAA
>OZ010595.1:66333709-66341209 GCA_963932145.1 Acanthosepion lycidas
TAGGAAAAAACAAAACAGATGGACATTGTTCCTTGAAATTAATTAAGTTGAAATAAATATTTTACAAACACACACACACACACACACACAGGGGCTACTAGATTTGGTAACAGGGTCCCTGCGTTTTACTGTTGACCTAGTTAGATGTAACCGTATATTCTATTCTAATATTTTTATTCTATTTTCTTTTCTCGTCTGTGGATACCACTTCCGGTTTCTTGCCACACGCAACCTTCCAAAGTTTAAATTCAACGCCAATCTTCTGAATTCCTGAAACTTATTTTGTTTCATGGTCTTTACTCCTCACTAAAGTTTTCTCATTCTCTTTCACTTCATGACAGTATCGCCTTATTTGGAGTGAAAGTATTTTAAAAAAAAGTGTGGGTGTTATATATAATGTTATAATTATTCAAAAATTATATCTCCAACGCGACACAGAAATTACTGTTTCAAAACCGAAACTTAAATCCCAAAATTTAACTTTAAAGTTTAAACTTACAATTCGGAGCTCCGTTCCATTCTCAAGCGATGCTAATAATAACTTACGAAAAAATTGCATTTACTTTACTTTTTACGCAAAGTTGGTGGTGCAAAGAGAATTCCGATTTTTTTATTTTTATTTATTTGGTGTTTGCTTTTCTTAGAATGTAGAAAGCAAGTCTATCTTTGCGTGGCAAATTTAAATTCGGTTAAGGTTAGGTGGCGGTTATAGTTTCTGTCTGGAAACATTGACTTTCTTTCAAGCTGTCAAGTCCGGTCTATTTTTTCTTGTTATGCTCTACTTTGTATCGAGCACTTTTTTTTTTTAGATAAACATAATTGCTAAAGAACTATGGCTTATAAATCTAACAGTTATTTTGTATTTTATAACATTGTACTAAAATGGAAATGTATATGTCAACCTGCTTAAATTCTGACATAAGCATAACTAATCTACTAATTGGGGTTCGAATTTAAGTCGAGGCTAGTTTCAAAAATTACGCAAATATTTCTAACTGAAGATCAGCTTTCATCCTTTTTCTTCTTATGAATTTACCTTCTTCCTCTTTCAACTAAACTTTGGAATTATTTCTGTGTTAATTCACGAGCGAGCTCATTGAATGCTCAGATAGATGTGTTCCCTGTTTGTAATCTGCTCGGTGTATAAAGTTAGTTCAAAGCCATAATTTTGAATGCTTCCTTTTACTGATCCTAGCCTCTCCTTACCGTAAAGCGTGGGTCGACACAACCTTCTATGTTTTCGCTTTCCCTTGAGGATCAGTGTGAAAATAAACAATGTTGAATAAAGTACTATGACCGGGAAATTTGACATGTACGCAAATCATGGTGTTTTCGAAGCATGCATATTTTTTGGTCTAAAATAAGACAAGTGTGGCAATGAAAGGCTGGACAATCGGACATATGTAGAAACTAGAAAAGACATATACGATTCTGCAGACGAATGCAAAGATAGAGAAAATGTGAGCACCTTAGATGAAACAATATAAGTATTTAGCGTGTATATATGTTTACGCATATATGTCTATCTATAAAGGTGCCTGTATGCAGGTGTTTGTGCGTGAGAGATAGAGAATAACTTCGTCAAGTAAAAGAGGATAATTATTATATTGAAAGCGTCTGGACACTATTTGTAACATACTTGTTGACAACATTAATATAATAGCATCATCTGCATACAAAAAAAGGCTAATCATGATGGAAGCCTTAATAATAAAAACAAACAAACCAACATTTAATAATATTAACTTTGAACATGGACATAATATCTTGACCGTGTTTTGAAAAATGAAAAATTAGATAAAACATACAAACATCAAATTATTTCTTATTTTAACAGTTAAAATATAATCCTTGAAAATGGCTAAATGTATAGCCGAAACCACTCGAGAAAAGAACATTCAGACAGTTTTTATATAATACTTTATTATCTGAAAAGAAAAAAAATTGTTAGATCACATGAGAAATTGTATAAAAAACTAAATAAAAGCACCTTGTCTGTCGTTTTCAATGAAATGGCATATATATATATATATATATATATATATATATATATATATATAAACACATTAAATGGCAAATAATTAACCTTTCTACAGTATATATAAATATTCGATCTAGCACAAAACATACATGACCTGTAGATTGCAATCACGCATGACACAGACTTTCGCCAGTTAGTCTTGACTGCAGTGTCTTCTTTTATATTTACACTCTCAATCGCCCTTATTTAAAAATATATCGCATATATTAATACTACATTTTTATCATATTTTTATTAATTCAAACGTGTTTTTTAGTGGTAACATTTGAAATAGACTCCCCAGATATCACATTCGTCTTGAGAATTCTCGAGTGTGAAGCTCGTTAGATGTGATATGCACAACTTAAAATAAGGGGCATCTCAAATTCGGTCACGCACGAAAAATAATGTTAGAAATCAGAAAAATTATATTAAAATCCCGTTATATATATATATATATATATATATATATATATATATATATGGTGACGTTATATTGAATTTTTTATATATCAAGAATATTTTTGGCAAGATGAATGACAAAGTGGGAAATTGTCCTGTTACGCGTTTTGTCTTAAATGAAGAAAGATTCACAACAAAACATTTTCAACTTCGTCATATATCTTTCCCCGAATAAACACACACACACATATATATATTCACGGTCTGTTGAAGAGGAGTAGAGGTCTATCCCTTCTTTCCTATTTAAGATTGGGTCTCCGTTTTCTTGTAGAGTCTACTTCAACTATGTACGTCTAACTTCTACTTTCACTTTCCTCTACGCTCCTTTTGAACAGGAGTAGATGTTTATCCCGTCATTCCACTTTGGGGTTGGGTTTCCTGTTCCTTCTTTATGTTTTACTCTTTTACTCCCTGTAGCAAATTGCGTCTTAATGGAATTATCGCCTTGCTCGATATGAATTGATACGATATATATATATATATATATAAGGGGTTACTGACATGTTTTGACCTGCCCTGTAACACAAATAAAAATTTCAGTGACTAAACTTCAATGTTTTTTCAAGGACTATTTAAGAACTTAGTAATCTATTCTGTTAATATTATTGAATACGTTGCTGAATATATGGAAAGGCATGTAAGTCTTTATTCCTCACAACCGTTCTGTTTGGTTGGCCGATATATTTTTAGCACGCCCTAGTGTGTGTGGGAATAGAGAAGATTTGGAGGTTAATATATTGACTGCATAAAAGAAGACATTTTCTACGAAGTTATAGAATCCCAGCCACACACCTTGATATTTCAGACTGTAGGAAGGCATGAAACGCTATTTGTCTCCAGTTATACTGATATATCACATAACTACCAAGTCCATGATGATTGTTGAAGAAAATAATGTCTAACATCCTTATCGGACCACACCACAGCGGCAATATTTCTTCGTCAATCCCCCAAGTTGATGCAAAGTTAACAAAATATTTATCATACATATATAACGTACATGTATTCTTGAGAATGTTATATATATATATATATATATATATATGATATGTCCCGGAAAGGGATATATTTGAACGAAGTAGCTGTGGTTTTGGCTACTATAACCAAGTAGAATACAGTAGCATTAATCGACTGGTGCACGTCGTATCGAAGGTAAGAAGTATAGATCAATGGCGTAGTCCAATGCGCGTCGCTATAGACTTAGCTTTCAGACTAAGGCTCTTGACTCTCCTACACGTCCGTCGGTATTTATGACGGACACCAGCCAATCATATTCCAGTGAGGGGGAACACAGGTGTACGCATATTACATTATATCAATATATATATATATATATATATATATATATATATATATATATATATATATATATGGAAATTGAACCTGTTGTTGCATTAACTTTTGTGCAAATACCCTTGGGGAAGTTATGAAGACCAGCTGTATGCCTTGAGTTAAACGGCAGGACAAACATGGCTGTCTAGCCTTGGCTGGCATGCAGTCTAGGGGAAGGACACTTGTGAATTCAAATGCTGTTCGTTTTTGTCCTCTCAACTGAACCCTGTAATAACCTAAGTTACAGAAAAAGGAAACCATAGAACCAGCACTTATCGAGCTGGTGGCATGGCTCTATAGTCCACATAGGGCTTACTGTATTATATATATATATATACATACATACATACATACATACATACATATATATATATATATATATATATATATATATATATATATATATATAATGTTTTTTCAATTTTGCTCCGGACAGATTCATTACAGAACCTCCGTTTCCTCAACACGCAACTCGGTAGCTCTTGTTGACAAGGGGATCTGATCTTTCATAGTGAGCTTTGCATTTCGTCGTTTAAGTCCTTAGTAGATATATTTCATGTGAATCTTAAATAAAAAGATTGCATATTTTTAAATCATATTCTCCGTTTCCTTTCTCATTCATTATTCTTCGTTTTTCATTTAGGGTTCAGTGATAGTTACTAGATCGAACTCATTGCCCTTAACATCTACATTCAACAATTTTTTGATTCGTTGGAATCTTGTATCGTTTCATTGTAGCGTGGAAATGATAGAAATGTTTCAGAAAAAAAGGAATAGGTCTTTTTGTAATGTAACTTTTAATTGAACCTACATTGAAATAAATAAAAAATGAATAGATATATGAACTAAAAGTTTCAAACAATATTAAACAAATATCAGATAGATACACAGGTTGTAATACACTTAGATGGATAAGAATAGTGTAACGTAGATATGAAGAGAATTAGATATGAAGCTATTGGGATAGATATGAAGTTACTAGGATAGATAGATAGATACATAGATAGATGGATAGGAAGTGACTGAGATAGATAGATAGATATGAAGCGACTGACATAGATATAGATATGAAGTGACTTAGATATAGATATGAAGTGACTGAGATAGATAGAAAGATATGAAGTGACCTGGATAGACAGGTAGGTAGCTAGATAGGTAGATAAACAGATATGACTTGACTCGGATAGCTAGAATGAATTTACTGGATTTAAACAGGAGTGAGGAAACAGGTAATTAAGTTAGCTTCCAAATAAAATAAAAGATTTTAAAAAAATAGTTAAAATTCCTATTCCCTCATTAAATGGTGTATATAACCTTTTAAATGTTTTTTTTTTTTTTTTTTTTTTTTTTGGATTATTATCCCTGATTGAGAAAGTAAATGAAAAACAACAAAGAGACCTTAATTTCCAACCCCTTCACTTTCCCAACCAGAAATACACATGTGTTATTCATTACTTAGCAGATCATCAACTCTCTCCAACTTACTCGCTATTTCATTTACATTCACTCCCACTTCCTCACTTCTCTCGCTTTTTCGCACTTATGTATTATAATATTGTATTTGGCTTTATAAAGGTATATCGTTTTTTTTTCCTCTCTAAAGCTAGGGAGAGAGAGAGAGAGAGAGAAAGAAAGAGATGAGTAGAAATAAAAAGAAATGTCTCTCGTTTGTGCTGTCAGTGTCATCAAGACTCTCATCTTCATTCTCGCTTATTAAAGGTGAACCGGTGTTAGTCTTGCTCGTTTCGACGCTACTGATACGAAGAGTGACATAGGCGAATCAAATAACAACTCGAAAGAGAGAAGAAGAAAAGATGGAAATATGGTGGGGGTGAAATGCTTTAAATAATATACATGCTGATATGCACACGGAGTGCAACAAAAGGGAAAGAAATGCAATCCGAACCCCGAACGTTTGCTCTCACCGCCTACCCAGGCTAATAGAAGCTCATGTGTGTCGTATAGTTAATCTCATTAACTCACGCGGTAAAACGATACCTACTTCTACTATTACTACCATAAGGACTGCTACAAACAATAATAATAATAATAATTTACATGTAATTATCTCTGTGTTTTTGGTGGCAGTTTCTGGTAAAAGTTATATTATCGTCAGTTAGGACTGCTACTATCTCACAGAGCATTAAGGTGACGACTGTGACTATAATCTGTTGGATTTCGATAACGGTTTCGACACCCCTTATAAAGAGAAACTGGAAGAATTCGGGGTCTTCGGAAATACTGAGGCATTTTAATGCACCGCACGCTGAAAGTTTGTTCAAATACAAAGGATGGCGCTGTAGATTTAAAAATTCTATAATTTATTCCCCTACCAATGGTCATAAGCTGACTCTGAGGTAAAGGCTGCTAGAAATTCGAAGAAGTGTAGTCATGGCAGATGTCTGTTATGTTTGCGTCGATAATAAATGGTACACTTGGAACTAATTCAAAAATCACAAGGGAATAGATTGGAAAACTTGTTGATTCGAAGAACATCAGACTGTTCCAATGACGAATGTACTGGGAGAAGAAGAAAAAAATCTTAAAGGAGTGGATATTTGAATGGATCACTTCCCCCAGCAACTAGTCTTTTAAATAAATAGAGAAGTAATAATAATAATTTTCAAGCTGATCAGCTTGATTTAATAATTTCCTCTCTCTTAAATCCACTTAAAAATAAGATTGTTAAAGTTAAAATGGTAAAACTAATATGTAGCACTACCTGTTTATATTTCTGAAATGAGGTATTATGTACACTATTTACATTATTCGGACTATTGTCTTCATCTTTGTCGCTATGTTTATCACAACGTTTCGGCCGTTGTATGCTCCGGCCCTCTCCAGATGTTTGGAATGCCGAACTGAACCCTTTATTTCGCTCACTGGGGTAAACAGTTTGTCTAATGGATGTCAGTTATCTCCTGTTAATTCCCTCTCCAAGTTCTCCACCGCCTTAACCATGTATTGCACTCACACATATGCTAGGCCACAAAAATCTCCTGAGCCGACCAAGCATAGAAATGAATACAATATGCGAACCAGTAATAAGGAGTGCCAGAGAAAAGCGATAATAAAAACAAAAATTGCAATATGAGCTCTGGTAAAAAACATGCAATGATAACAGTAAAAATTGTAATATGAGCCCTGGTAAAAAAATGGTTGCTGAAGACATTAGGTTTATAATACCCAGAAATTCATACAGAGATGTCCTGAAGGACACATGGCACAGTGGATAAAGGCGTTTGTTAGATCCAGTGACAGGACCCAAAGAGTGTGAGTTCAATACCTGTTTAAGGCGGTGGAGAACTTGGAGAGGGGAATTAACAGGAGATAACTGACATCCATTAGACATGGCAGTCTAACCCTGTGAGCGAAATAAAGGGTTCAGTTCGACATTCCAACCATCTGAAGAAGGCCGGAGCGTACAAAAGCCGAAACGTTGTGATAAACATGGCGACACATATGTGGTGCGAATAATTTAAATAGTGTAATATGTAGCACTTCTATCAACATCATGATCTTTTTTTTTAATACGTTCTACTTTCTTTCTGAATAATAATAATGATAATATCACGCATATTTGTCTGTCATGAATGTATCTGGTACAAAATTACTGACTTGATATATCCTGACGGATCTACCGTCCTTCATGTATTTGCACACTTGCATCACTCTATTAGCGTGCT
>OZ010595.1:66348709-66443709 GCA_963932145.1 Acanthosepion lycidas
GCAGAGAAAAATAAAAGGATAGAGAGAAAGTAAACAGAATGATTCAGAAAGAAAATTTTCAGTTAGCTAGATCGATAGATAATACACTTAATTAAATATGAAACATAGTCAAGTCGGGGAATAGAAAGACTGTGTTGCGTCGTTTCTAAAAGAAACCACAGCCTGTTTACAGTATAGATTATTAGCATTTAAAGACTTATCGTATATATGTTCCCTAGCTATTACGTATTTTCCCTTATACCTGTAGACAGTTTATCTGTTATCTTATTAGTCAATTCGATAATGCCCGTTGGTAGAGGTGTACGTCAGTATAGTTTATTTCGTCGATTATTCAATTAATATAATCCGCGCTGAAAACACATGACAGCCTTTTTTTTTCTCAACAGCCTTTCGCGAGGCTGTCCCTGACTGTGAGTTCTACTGCGTGTGTGCGATTGGCTGCTTTACGCAACATTCGACAGTAAATGCAACAGTTGCGTTCTCATGCATGACGTGCAAGAGATAACAGAGTGAGAGCATGCGCATACATGGTCATTTCAATACTGTCAAATTTGTACAGGGTGTGGCAGAAATAACTCCCACATGATGGCAAGACATTTTCTACCAGAATTACCCTGGTCGTTGATATTAGGCAAAATAAACATATATACTGTAATTCAAAATTTTGAGGACATCGCTGGTAATTTTTCAAATTGGCTCCTAAAGTAGTTGTTTTGTACTTAAGACAAAAATATTAAACAAGATTAAAAAAAAAAAAAAGAAAAAAAAATTACGTGATTTTTTTTTTTTTTATTAGAAATTTTATTATGGCAAAAACAAACAAAAACATTTTATGGTCAAATATTGCTCTCCTCAAAATATCCTCCTTTAGGCTTGATTATTGCAAGATACATTTTTGGCATTCGTTGCAAGAGATTCTCAAAGTAGTATGATAATTGATTATATTCTTTTTTTCGCTGACTCTAAGAGCTCTTTTACATTTTTTTTTTGTTTTCATTCTTCTGTCAAGTTCATCCCATACTAATCTGGGGTGTCTTCAAATTTTTGAACTTTAGTGTTTATATATATATATATATATATATATATATATATCAAAGATTCGTTTGATTTAATGATTTAATATGTTGATTCAATAATTAGTAAGTTTTATATGTACATTGGTTTGATTAGTTCCTACTAAGGTAGGATGCTAATATTATTTAACTAATTAGGTCATGACATCCAATATTTAATATATTTTACCTAAAATGTGAAATCTGCTATTCAAATTAGATAGTAGATAGGGTCGTCTATCAACCAATTCACACTCCTCCCCAGTCTTTTGAATAGGAGTAGAAATGTCTCTCTTGTTTCTTATGTAAGATCGAGATTCCAGTTTCTTCTCCAAAATTATTGCCATTCTCTTTAACTCTCAATATGGTTTGCGTCTTAGTGGCATTATCGCCTTTCTTGGAGAAAAATGTCTTATCTCTCTCTCTCTCTCTCTCTCTCTATATATATATATATATATATATATATATATATATATAATATTATATTATATTTCTTCAGTGGTTATTTTTGCGGACACTCGTATTGGAGTAGTTGCTCTGTTAACAGTATTTATATCGTCGACCCAAAAGAAAATATCACCCCAAATCAGATTCAATTCGAACCTGCGTAATAAACATATAGTATATATTTGATTTTTATATAGTATATATTTTATATAATAAAGTAATACGTCAGATATTCTTTAGAAATATGCATTTTACATATATATATATATATATATATATATATATATATATAGAACATAATCTCTTAGTACCAAAATTCTGATATTCGTCTTGCTATATATATATATATATATATGCGTGTGTGTGTGTGTGTGTACCGCTTAACATCTATCATAATCTTTGTAATATATATTATATATATATATATATATATATATATATATATATATATATATATATATATATATATATATATATATGTTAGACAGAGAAATTACGGCGGATGTTAATCGGTACACGCAAACTCGTAGATATGACGTTAGGTAGAGAAATAAATAATCATATCTGCATTTGGTAGATAAAAAAACATAGAGAAAAAAACTTACATATGAAAAGTAGTAAGCAACCAGGCCGCTATCCAATAAAATAATGAACAATAGACATCTACTCCTGGTAAGTAAATAGATAGGTATTGATGAGGTATAGATACATGGATCTGTACCAAGCCTGCATACAAAAGTCGTTATATTGAACATACGGCTCTTTGAAATCTATATTTGGCATCACAAATAAGTCCATTGCTTTGTAACGCTTTTGTAGTTGGGTACTATTAAATGTTTAGCCACTATCGATGTGATCTTTTCAGTAAAGTTGTGTATATGTATGCGTATATATTTGAGGGATTTCTAATAAATTATCGATAAGGTTTTCCTTTTTGTTTTTTTGTTTTTTCAAATTTGATGTTTGATCTGGTATTTGTTCAATACTTGAAAACTTTGTAGGTTCGAGAAATTCTCTGCACTTTACCGCCTTACTTGGTATGGAATTATAAAACTGCCTCGGTACATGAATCTATTCTAAGAAAATGCACAAAAGAAGATAAGAACATTGAGCCAAGGTACTACGTACCTCCAACTCAATAAGATCCTGTGCAAACGAAATATCCAACTAGACTCATATTCTTAAATCGCCTCGTCACATCTAGCCAGGTATATGTAAGCTATACATGCTGTCCAATTCATACAGAAAGATCTATCATGTGTATAGGAATCTCGCAGATCAATGATTAAAAATGACTTCAAACAAATGAATCCTATAAATCTTAACGTAGGACATTCTTCTCTATCGCTATAAAATCACAAAGAGAATTACCAAATACCAAAAAATAACGATGTCACTTCAACAACATTAGCAACAATAACAAAGAAATAAATGAAGAAAATAAAATAATTAAATCAATTTGTTAGCATTCCACAATCCCTTAAACAAATGTTTTGGAAGGAAATTCTTGTCAGTTTAACAGTTTTAATTTCCTTGTACGAGGTTCTTTAAGCTTCGATATGCGGGTGGTGAAGTCGATAATGTCTCGGAATTGTTAATCGGACAATCGAGTTCTAATTCTCGTTGAGTTTGCCATATTCACTTACACGCAAATACCTTTGGGAAAGCTATGAATCCATTACTTCTCCCCCAGCTTTAGGTTAATTAATAGGAATTGTATCACTTAAACATTATTCTCGCCCCTAAATGCCTTACTTTCTAAAAATATATTTGGCTTTAAATAACCAGCAAAGGGTTGATAAACCGTCGAAAATCAATCAATTAGTTTGATTCATTCCTTAAATAATCACAACTAAAGATTATCCATATAGAAAAGAAATCGAAGCATGTCAAAAGGGGGTGGGAAACGATATGACCATTTCGAAGAGTTTTGGCATAAACCGATTTTGTCATCGTTTAGATATGGAAATAAACAAGAAATTTCAGTTTAAACCGAAACCTCAGACAGAACGTCAAGATATAC
This sequence comes from Acanthosepion lycidas, assembly GCA_963932145.1. Lineage (NCBI taxonomy): Eukaryota > Metazoa > Mollusca > Cephalopoda > Sepiida > Sepiidae > Acanthosepion > Acanthosepion lycidas. Next base: position 66,352,232 of record OZ010595.1, read on the forward strand.
AGGCAGATATGGAAAAGAAACCTCAAATATACGTACATATCTTAACAATTTGTAGAATATTGAACTGACTCAGAATTTCCAAGTTGGCTTGTACAGGAAAACACTTCGAAAAAGAATTAATAAAAAAAAAACTTGTTCAATATTGATTCAAAAAGTTTGGGGATTAATTTAATTATTACATTAGAGCAGTGATTTCGTCAGACTGTACAAAAATTTAACATTTAAGCTACACCCTAGAGCATTATGTTTTAAGAATAAAAGAGTACAACCGACAATGTAGATTACCATCCCAAGAGTAGAGCATGCTGATAGAGACGTCATTTTATGGGTCGCTTCAGTGCACATAGTATCGGGAAACTCATAAGGATTGAAGGGAAAATGGATTCGTAAAATTATCAGCCCACTCTCCAGTATTTTTTCTTAGACATTAATAAACGGTTCCTCTTCCAAAAAGACACATTCTGGAAATATACTTCTAAGATTACATCGGAATGATTAGTTAGTTGATTTCTTTAACGGCACGTCAACTTCTTATGGGTCATTTAATGCCGAAATTTAATTTTGGGGGGAGCTTTGAAATAATACAAACATGATATGTTATGTTTTCACAACTGAGTATCTGGTAGATGATACTAAACTTTTATGCATATACATGTTTGTGTGAACATAATTACTAAAGGCAGTGCTATGTTTTTTATGGGGTTTTAGAAATAGAGATTGATTGTAGAAATTATAGGATATTATATGGATTAATCTCATGAAAGGGTTCATGATGTTGTTCAGTCGATTTTGTTTAGCGGCATATCAACCACTATGGGTTATTTAATGCTGAAATCTAAATAACATGCACACAGTTTTCTGGTTTCAACTAAATATATTTTGAACACAACTGTATGCTTTCAACTACAGATAAAGTGTCTTACTGGTATTTTTACCATTAAAATGTATTTTTATTCGTCCATAGTGTTTTTGCTCTAGTGGTAACTATTTGCCCATACCTTAGATCCTAACAGGTGCTATCACCCCTGGCCTGGGTGGATTCGTGAACATCATCAATTAAGAGGTGTTTCCAGGCTCCTCAAAATCTCCAATATTCCGATCAGAGGCCTTGGTGTCGAATTTAGTTTATCATCACGTCGGAATGGTATAAGATGAAAGCAATGGAATAGCCTTCCCACTCCCCCGTCCTAAATTGGATCCAACATTTAGGTTATCGTTTAAAGATTACTGTTCGTCAAAGAAAGCCATTGCTTCAGAATCTCTTGGAATCATTATCTATGGAATAATGGATGAAAATTGCTAATCAAAAGATGCAGAAGCTTTATCGAAGTCTGCAGAAAATGTCTATTAATAATTGTTACTACGAAAGGAGTCTTAGCGAATTATGAATTGAGGGTTCAAATAGATATGAAAATATATTATTATTATTATCGAGAATTCGATAATCAAAATAATAATACTAATTATGTTCTTATGTATTATGTCCGCTATTAAACGTTTTAACGCTAATCAAGTAAATAAATAACATTAAAAAGACTTCAAAAAGATTCATAATGATTAAAAATCAAGAAATATTAAAAGGTTCTAAAAGTTTTGGGGGCGTAACTGCAATATGAACCAAGTTCCATTAAATCCAACCAACAATCTTTTTCGACTTAATTTTTAAATTTTAGCTCTCCAGCTTTCGAAAAAGTACATTTGGAGCAAAATGGTGCATAAAGTGTCACATAGTGTTACTTACACGAAATAGATATGTTACACGAAATAGACGGCGGGGGGGGGGGGTCCTTCAAAAAATGACAGAATGAAGCTAAGAAAAATATTTTCTATTATAATTGCAGTAGTATTTTTTTACATAATGATCGAGTCTGCTGGAAATGCAAAAAAAATTAAAAAGTAAAAAAACTGTAGGAAAACATGAATTTTCAACAATTTATTCATAATTTTTATCTGGATAACTGGAAAAAATATTTTAAAAAATAAATATACTTCTTCAGTTACATTCAATAAAGATATCTTATTTGAATTTTATTAGCGAAATAAGCATAATAGATATACATGGGATTAAAATAATCTGAATTCTAAAATTGACAATCACGATTTTATATATATATATATATATATATATATATATATATATATATATATATATATTGACAGTTTTTGTCGTGGAGTTGGGAGTTGAATTTTCCGGTTGATTTTGTTTCATTGACTTCTAGCTAATGCTTTTAGAAAATTTACGAATGCATTTCCATCTACCTATGGGTCCAAGAGCAGTTTAGACTGGTTTTTCTAGCCTTGAGCGACAGTCAGAATTAGAGAAGATAGATTCTCATTTTAAACTCGAACAGGTTTTCTGGAACAGTCTGAAGTATTTTTTTATCATTCCTTCAGATAACTGTGGCCACTTCTCATCAATAATGAATTGAATAATGTAAGTAATCATGATACCTCATCTCAGAGATATAGACAGATGTATCTAATTTTTCCGTAAACCGGAAGTTAGCTACTCATATTGAAGAGAAAATATATAGTAAATAAAGTTTGCGAGTGATCAGATGGGGATGTTTGTAGAGTAGAATTGAAGTACACATTAAAAGGAACGGAAGCCCTGTTCTAAACAAGAAAAAGGGGGGAAAAAGCCTTCTACTCCTGTTCAAAAGATTTGGGTGGAGTCTGGACTGGAAGATAGGCGAATCTGTCTACTCCTACATATTTTTTAATTATTATTCAGTACAACTACTCTATCTATAGACTGATAAGACATTACTTACACTGATTGAAAAACTGATGTCTGCTTAAACACGTATACGACCGAAATGTAACGTTTATTGCAATAGGAAATAATCTGTGGATAAAAGTAATACATACATTGTTTAAAAGTATCCTTTCTAAAAATGATCCCTTCCTGTGCCAGTAAAATATAATCAGCCAGAAAACACCATTTTCTTTAAAGATTCCTTAGAATGACATAAAAAAAAAAACAAGATACAAGAATTGAGGGACTACCGTCGATTGAAACTATTTTCCAAGCCAACTCTCTAAAGTTTAACTGTCAGCCATGATCTATAATACAGGATGATTGAAAAGTAACTCCATGTTTTATGTATGATAGATGATTTCGTCTAACTATAACTTTTTACAAAACGGGTTATTCCATTACACATAAAATGGGCAGTTACTTTCCAATCACCATATAGTTTCTCCGAACCAACAAACATTTATAAAAAAAAAACATACCAAAAAAAACAAGTATAGAAACTCAGGCTGGTTTTAAATTCGCGCGAGTTTTACATGTCCTCGAGAACCAATTAAATCCATGCACGCAGATGGAAATGAATTTTTTAAAATTTCAACGTCTATTTCGAGTACTGATCGAATGAATCTGATATTTATCACCTAATGAACGCATAAACGATTAAAAAACAAACATTGGTTTTAGTAGTAATTATAATTATACCTGTATACAAACAAACACTTTCTTTTTGTTTACTCTGCTGTCTTCAATATCATTCAGAAGGTAAAAATAGAGAAATAAGGATAGGTAAATCAATCGATATACTTCCGATAAAGTGGACATTCGGAAGCGCGCAAGAATCTTCAACCATTCATCTTTTTCTTCTTCCTCTTCTTCGTCTTATATATATATATATATATATATATATGGTAGACACTGGGGTCAACACCTAGCTGCAACAGCCTGGTACTGGCTTAAATGTAATCTTCAGCCCTTATTGTATTAGGTTGGTGCAAAAATAATGACGTAATAATGTCGTTTTTTGACGTATTTTTAACGTCAGAAAACGACATTATTACATCATTATTTTTGCACTAACCTAATAGTATCAAAAAGAGTTAAACACTTTTGATAATTAAATAAAAAACATTTTTATTAAGATATTTCCAAATTGAAATCCTGTCCTCATTATATCTCTGTTGAGAAGTGTGATGAATTTTGACGATAGTGCCATAACTTCTGTTATGGTTTCTTAGCCATATTCAAACAGAATCACTGCAGTCCCAAAAATCCAATGGAAAGACTGACAAATTGATGGCTAGAAGATTTCAAAACGGTTTCTTTTCTCAGAATAAGTCATGTTCATCACGGAAAACCTGAAGAACTTGCAGCAATGGTATTAACTGTTTAGGTATTATATATCGGCTATTAATATATAAGATTATTTTCGGATAATCCAACAAACGATTTGCTAAGCTTTTATAACGTGAACAATCGATTCGCACGAACTGATGCGATGCTACAACTCTGGCCGTATCCCTGATATTGACCAGTTTAACCCATAAATGTATCTCACCTTAAAACTATATTTTTATCCCATATATCAACACGATCAAATAAAAATTTAAAAAAGTAAATACACTGGGCTTGGGCAGCCAAAAAGAAAGCAAAAATCTCAACCTAAATATATTGCAAACAAATGTTCAATAGTCGAGATGATAAAATCAAATATTAAATCCAACTTAGAAAAGATCGTAAACATATTCCAGATACATATGATTTCACAGTGATTAACTGTTTCACGCGCAAACCTATCCTCAAACAGGTCAATATATATATATATATATATATATATAGTTTCTTCGATATCGATGTGTTGACCTCTTTCTCTCTCCACTATTCATCTATCTATTTAGTTCTTAACTCTGCTTCAGTTAGGATCTGTGCATATTGTTTTGTCTGAAGTAGTTCAAATATTTCAGTTTACATATCTGTTTCACATCGATTTTATTTGAGCCTATCTACAAATAATCAAATTCTTGCCCCCAATTAGATCTCCTATGGCCTTGGTCTGTCAATCTTTTTACATCTATTTATCTCCACTAATACATAAACACACAAAAATCTGACTTCTTTCTATAGTCATAATTGAATCAGTCTATATCTATCTATCTATCTATGTCAGTATGTTCAAATATGCATATTTGATGTATGTATCTATCTTTTTTATCTATAATCATGTCTGTATCAGGCTTGTTGTATTTATCACTATATATATATATATATATATATATATATATATATAATGTCAGAAACACTGACCTTGCAATGACAGTTTCTGCCAAAATGGCTTTTTAAGGCAACTAGTCAATGTTTCGTCTAAATCCTACCTATAATTATACTTTCTCCTGTAAGAGGAGAATAAGTAGTGGAAAGAAATAAAAAGATATATATATATATATATATATATACACACACACACACACAGTATGTTTCGTGCTAGTTGCAATCGTCAGGTCTGACGATTGTATCTAGTATGAAACACGGTCGCCTCTAAGTTTTGACTTCTATGTTCACTTTTATATTTTATATTTACACACGCTCTATCTCAAATATTGAGCACTTTATCCCATAAATATAGCACATATTAATACTGTATTTCTTTATATATTTATATATATATATATATATATATATATATATATATGTCTGTGTGTGTGTAACTTGCGACAGAGAGTGAATGACAATGTCTCGTTCAAGCTGTCACATTTTATTTATTTTAATAATGTGAAACAAAATATGACAGATCTCTCCTTTTTCGCAATGAGATATAACGTTGGTACAGAAACAGGAGGTATTAATCAAAAGCAATAAACAAACATGGCTCTTGTTACCCTGACAACGGATTGTCCCATGAATAAGTAAGATAAATTATTCCACTAATATAATACTTATTATTTCTTTGGTTTCGTATTTAATTTAAAAATGTAGTATGCATACTTAGATGTGACGATATATTGAATTGTATAAATAAAAAAACAATTACTCGTACATGAAACAGAATCTCTGATCAATAACTTCAATATCTTTTTAATGGTATGTGTTAAGTAGTATTCTATATTTTCCCCTTTATTTGTGTGCATGGTTGTATTTTGTAAATAAATTATTGGCGTTGTTGATAATTATATGACGCATCCCTATAAGTCCGTCCTTGGTATGACGATAAACTACATCTGTGTCCTTGTTGGAATCGTATGCTCAGATTGGTAGACGTAATTCCTTATTTATAAAACATTTCGTCCATTTTATCCACTAAAACATAACGTGTGTGCGTAAGTATGTATATATGATAATTATATTGTTTTATGGTATGCTGTATATTTAGGTTAAAGTCTTCTATATCAGGGATAGCCGTCCTGGGTAAGACGATTAACTACGTCCGACAGCAAGGCATCTGATCAGGAGGTTTTGAGGAGCGTGGAACCACCTCTTAATTGCTGGGGTTCTAAGGTCCAACATGACTCGGAGCGGTAGCACGTGTTAGGGTCCCAATTATGAGCAAATAGTTAACCCGTTGTCAAACCATTATGATGGTGTAAATATAGGTTTTAAAATCAGAAATACTTTTTTTGTTAAAAATTATTACTAGAAATACATTATTAACAGCAATATATTCTGGAAAAGAAAATATTGCCAGCAATAAAAAAAATTGTCGGCATTAAATAATCCACTGAGGATGATATGACGTAAAACAAAACAAACCCTTAAGAACGTGGGCGATTATGGCTCTCTACTGATATCTTGTCCTTTGTAGCTGGAAACAAAATTTTTAAGGTTAACAAACTTCCCAGTTTCAGCACTACAACTGATTATTGAAAACCCTTTCGGTGAACTTTTCCATGTTTACCTCTGCTCTTCCTGCATTCAAGCTGGACTGTCCGTGTTATAATCTCCAAGCACTGTTTTCACATCACGTGTAATTGAAATATCAACTGCATTTGGACCTCTCTACCGGACGCATATTTACTATCTCACAGTTTCCTACAGACTGAACCCCGGTCAACATTTTTTGATATCCGTGCAAACCGGACCTAAATTTACCGTTTGTCTCTCATGCAAATCGGACATCTGTCTACATTCTTGGTTCTCGTTCAAACTGGATCTCTTCTACCCTCTTGTTTCTTGTTGAAACTGGACCGCTTCTACAATTTGGACTCTCGTCCAAACTGGACATCTACCGATATGACTCTCATTCAAACCGAACCTCTTCTATATTTATGGCACTCGTCCTAACCGGACCTCTTCTAAATTTTTGACTTTCGTTCAAACCGGACCTTTGTCTATCACTTTTCCTTTCATTTAAACTGTACCGCTAACTACCTCATTGTTTCTCGTGCTAGACGATATCTGTTTCTACCTTTTTACTCTTGTGCTAACGAAACATATGTCTACCTGTTTTTTTTTTTTAATTAATATTCAAACGGAATTATTTCATATTTATGATTTGAAAAATGTTAGTATGCCATAAAATGAACCAGACCAAACTATATTAGTAATGTTCTTAGTTTCTAGAATATATATTTCACTATTCAAATGTTCCTTCGGATTTCTGTGTCAAGTTTTATATCTTTTGTGATAACATTTAACTAGTAGTTAAATTTCTAAACTTGATTTCGAGATGTAAAATTCGTAGGTGACGCATTGACTGTCATTTTTGCTGTAGAACATGTACTACGCTTTCGTACACGTAATAGTTTGTCCCATGTTCTCAACTTCCTGTAATATTTTTGTCAAGGATTTATGACAGTTACCTTTAAGAGATTGTTAGAAGTTATTCTTTTGGCAATCTCCCAAGAGGCGGGAAAAGGATTTATTTTGAAATTCATAATTTGATATTTTGGTTTTGAGTTGTGTTCATACACTGGGCTACAGAGAAATGTCTAACCATATGTTATAGAGGAACACACCTCTTCTATAGTTAATAGACTCTCCCACCTATAATAAGTAGGAGTAGTAAGAGTAACGGTTAGTCAGGGAGTCGCTCAGTGGGTCAGTCAGTCAGTGAGACGACAGTTAGTCGGATACTAAAGTATCAGCGACCACAACTAGATTACTCTGCGTTATACCTATTATATCAAGTTCCTAACGTTTTGTACGTCGAACCTATTTTAGGACCGACTTAGTACAAAATACAAGCCTCCACTGTAAAATCACTCCACAACATATCAGGCTATCTAACAGGTTCTACAGAAGTGGATAGCATTCGCCTGTCGATATCAACGTGTTCTGTGTGCAGGTGTTGTTTCTCTTGCCATCGGGTATATAGATCTGTGGACACCAGTGTTTCTGCACTGAAACTACCGTATTGAGGAAACTAAAACAACGCATCGCAAATAACTATACAGATGTTAAAGTAGATAAAAGCGCAAATATGCATAACATCAAAGTGTTTTCTTCTTTTAGCAGCCCTGTTCTTTCAACACATTGAAGATCATTGCTCTCCACAATTTCCTATTCTTTGTAGCTCAAAGTAATACACGATGCGATAAAACAAAATATCACCAACATATACCACCTACTTAAGAGTAAGACATCAGCTACAAGATGCGGTAAAATTACCTCCAACATTTTAAACTGTCACGAGTTGGGTGCTCGTAATCTTAACTTAGTGGCAATGGTCACTTCATTTAGCTAATGATTTACCATTGTGTGGGAGGTGTTTAAGTCAAAACCTGTATTTGTCTCCTTACTTTCAATGCCTGTTTAGCCATTCTTTTAAAAACGTGTGTTTGGCAGGTTACTTGATGTTTCCCTCTGTTTCCTTGCCTTTCAGTATATTCTGTGAGTGTCCAACTCTCTAAATAATCTTCCCTCAAAAGATATCTCAGGAATTTCAACTGGTACCGTATCCTCTCGTTAAAAGGTGTTGAATATTAGCTAGTTTGCCAGAGGTTTAGCACACAAGTAGGCAAATGTAGCCAAAGCCAAAACTGACTTGAGTCATTTATGGAGAAATATATAGCTGAACAAAGACCCCTCATGCAAATGTATTGGGAAGGTCCATTCTAGCAAAATGGACCAACCCAACTAGTGTATTAGGCGCTCTCCTATAAAATAAGGTAAAATCAGCTTTTACAAGGAAATAGAAGGAGACAGCCATGATGGCAGGTAAGTCACTTGACTTCTACAAAAGGAACTTTTGTTAAATATTGGCTTATGGCTAGCAACTTTACAAGTTATGACCTCGATTTGCACAATTTGGTTAAACTCCAGATTGCCGTAGGATACCCGAAGAAATAAAGGTTGATACCAACGGGAGATGGCAGATTCCGGAACACTTGCTGCTGGGTTTTCATCAGAGTTCTCTGTTAGCCAGGACGTGGCCTTTCATCGCTTCTGTCGACTTATTCGCCACGGGTGACACAACCAGGGACTGACATCTGTAACGGTAGAGCTTAGACATGTATCTGCTGTCGCCACTATAACTCGGTATGGTGTTGAGATTTAAGCTATGGATTTTCCTCTTTGTAACCGTTAAGACATACTAAAAGTATGCTAGCTATGCACATATTCATATAAACAATTTGAGTGATATCATTGCATATAGGTAAATACATGGGTCGTGTTTTTTCTTTATCTTCTTATTATGCAAGATATTACCGTAAAAATTGCAATAAGAGACTAATATTTCATTGTACTAAAACTCTTCTATGTACTGTGTCACTTTTGGACATGGTCAATTATAAGTCTCTAGAACTTTTCACAGCCCCTGTTCTGCCATCCATGTATATAAACTCAGTAAGTAGTCCAGCAAATGTTTCCATCTACCCTTCTTAGTATGCCCTGTGAGTGTCGAATTCTACAAGCCATCTTTTCTCGTAATGTGTCACAGATCTGTCAACTCTATCATCATTATAAGTGTGTCATTGTTGTTTCTATTGTCTTTAAAACTTTCTTCTTCCTCACATGATTCGTTCATAGTATTCTCAGCATCCTTCTGTAGTATCATATCTCTGTTACATGGAGTCGCTTCTTCATCCGTGAGGAGATTACTTAGCATCTACACTGTCATATGGAAATATTGATATTATATAACAGTTCAGCACTGTTTTCATTGTTTCTCACGAAATTTCCTGTCTAAACTTTTAAAGATATATTTTACAATATAAAAATGGCTTTGTTTTCTCAAATATAACGACGTATAAGCTTAGCCATTCTTCTTTCAGGTAATATGTTGCTATTTTACCAATAATTACATTTGTATGTGGTATAAGGCTGGAGGGACGGGCTGATCAACACGATCGATCCTAGAACGAGCTAATCCGATTGACGACCCATTTACTGCAATAAATGATAGAATCGTCACAAGATGTCATATCTCTTCATTCAATCCGTACATATACCAAAATACTGCATACCTGATTATATGTACCGTGTTCTTTCAAAATGTTGGCTCTCCACAACTTCCTATGTTTTGTTCTAATTAATTACCCTTCTGCCATCGATTGACCCTATCTCGACAATTTCGTATTTCAATTTCCACTTGCTTCTCTTGCTTTAAACGCGTCCTAACTGTTAAATTCTGAAGGACTTCTTTACTCGTTATGAGTTCGAGAAGTTTCAACCCCCTCTTTTTGATTCACAGTTCTTTCTATCCTTAATACATCATCATTTCTCGCATTCTCTGTCTATAGTATTTTCTGCATTATTCGGTAGAACCCCATCTCTGTCGCTTTATCCTTTCTCAAAAATATTTCCTTTTGATGTCTTTTTTTAAAATATATTTTATAATTAATGTATTTGTTTTTAAGCATCTGTCTATATTTCTGAGATGAGGTATTATGTACACCATTAACATTATTCGGATTATTGACATCATCTTTGCCGCCATATTTACTACAACGTTTCGGCCGTTGTACGCTCCGGCCTTCTTCAGGTAGTTGCAATGTCGAACTGAACTCTTTATTTCGCGGACGTCCTGGGTATGACGATAAACTACATCCGCGTCCTGGGTATGGCAATAAACTACATTCAACAGCAAGGCATCAGATAATGTTTTGGGAAAAATAATGTTGCCAGCTCTAAGTTTTTGAAACAATAATGTTGCCAGCTATACGTTTTTTGTAAAGAATAATGTTGCCAGCTGTACGTTTTATGTAAAGAATAATGTTGCCAGCTATACGTTTTATGTAAAAAAAATAATGTTGCCAGCTACACGTTTTTGAAACAGTAATGTTGCCAGGTATACGTTTTTTATTCCATAACAAAATAGACATTTAAAATGCATATAAACTGGATTTGGCATTAAATAACCCACAGTGGTTGATATGCCATAAAACCCAAACAGACAAACAAAAAAATCTTTATTTCGCTCACGGGGGTAGACTGTTCTAGTTCCATGTGCCATATCTAATGGATGTCAGTTATCAGTTATCTCTTGTTAATTCCCCACTCCAAGTTCTCCAACGCCTTAACCAGGTATTGAACACACACACTTTGGGTCCTGTCACTGGATCTAACCAACGCATTTATCCACTTTGTCTTGCTTAAATTGTGTCGCTGTTTTATGTTTAATATTTTCACTACTCGAGTTACTTGCTGGGCTCGCTGGCTTTGGCTGGCAAAGAGTTAAGTAGGAGAAGTCTAAATTCGAAATATTAGGGCGCTGAGGTTGCAATTTCACCACACCTGGCGTAGTGTTGTTGCAACCCTGTAGTCCAGATTTTAATAGATTTAAACACAAATCGGATGAAATCTGTTGCAAAAATATATACATAAGAAATTCACGTGAGTAGATATCTATATATAGAAAGATAACGTGTTTTTAATAACCAAATGAAATTAATTGACTTTTGTATTTGAATTTACATTATGGAATATAAGTAAAAAAGTTATTATATAACGTACCTATGAACACTAATAGGTATGTCACAATCCTCATAAATAGTTGGATAGTATTGTAAGAAAGATTAATATGCTAAGTAGTCCACCACTAGCAGTGGTTTACCTACTTCACGCCGCTGGCGAGTATTGTAATTGGTTGATGCTATAAAGACTACAACTTCATTTCCTCCATTTTGGTGATTCCTCATTCAGTAACATTTCCTAATAAATGATTTAAACAAGAGTTGTCTAGTTGTTTTTAATACGATCCTCTCATATTTACGGACAAGTTTATTAGTATATGATATCAGAAAATTTACGGGCAGTTTCTTAGCTTATGGCATCGTAAAATTTAAAAATCGTACAGTACATAAGTTTAGCGTTTTTCAGATGAACACACGTTTTTGATAGATAAATGCATACAATAATTCTTCCTTAGAAAAAACAAGACCTGATGAGAAATTTGTGATAATGGCGAAAGTACTCTGAATAAAATGAATATGCATTAACATGTTAATTTTCTTTCTTCCTTTGATAAGGATACTAAGAAACTTCTTCGTACTTTTGAGAGGATCCTATTAAGAATAAGTAGACAAAACTTATCTAAATTATTTAATGAGATGTGTCTTCATGAAAACATGTCACAAAATTTACGCAACATACATACATACATACATATATATATATATATATATATATATATATTGATCGCAAAACTCGGAGTTTTGATTTTATACACACACACACACACATATATATACTGACGAAATATATATTTTTATATATATATATATATATATATATATATATATATATATATATACATACTGATGAAATATATATATATATATATATATATATATATATATATACTGATGAAATATATATATATATATATATATATACTGATGAAATATATATATATATATACTGATGAAATATATATATATATATACTGATGAAATATATATATATATATATATACTGATGAAATATATATATATATATATATATACTGATGAAATATATATATATATATATATACTGATGAAATATATATATATATATATATATATATATATATACTGATGAAATGAGAAATAATCAAATATAAATTCAAACGTTCATAACATTAATTTAAAAATAGGGCTCAATACAACAGTCGAGCGATAATTCTTTATTATTGGATATTATATTCAAGCATATGTAACCCCAACATAAATGCATTCACATTAAGATGCTTACCAGCGCATCTCATCAGGCGGTTCTAATTCATGGTTATTACAATTTTAAATTTATTTATAAACAATCTCTTTTTCCCGCAAAAGAAAAAGAAAAAATAAGAAAAGCCAGAAGGAAAGGAAGACATAATACATAGTCTCATCTAAAAAGAAAAAAGAAAGAGAAAAAGAAGAGGTAGTCAAAAAATGGAGAAAAGAAAGAAAGACAAGATCTGTTCTAAAGAAAAAAAGAAGGAAAAAATATGAAGAGCCAGAAGGAAAGAAAGACAGCAGATATAATCTCTTCTCCAAAGAAAAAGAAGATAAAAATAAGGATGATATAGAAATGTAAAGAAGCTAGACAAAATATATTGAGAATCGGTTAACCAAAAATAGTTTAAGTAAGATGTTGTGAAGAATAGATTCAAACAACGGATGCATACAGTTTATTTGAAATAGAATTTTTATACAATGTAACGATATATAAACGGTTGAAATTTTCATTGAAAGGGCAGCGTAATTTAACAATAATTAATTAATAGTATGTAAATCAGAAAGACCCTTTTAGAAATAAAAGAAAGAAAGGACAGAAAAAATTTATTAAAATTAAAAAAAAAGAAAACTGGAAAATTAAATGAAAAATAAAAAAATGTATGTGTAAATTGGTGCTTACGACCACATCACGTAAAGATATTTCTTCCAGTACGATCACCGTTGGGCCTGATCAGTATGTAGATGGTTGACCGATGGGAAATACCGGGGTCTGTACGCTTGGATGTATGGAAATTGCCTCGGAATTGTTAATCAAAGAATCAAGTTCCAATTCCAGTTGTGATATTTATATTCATGTGCCATTACGAAATGTCTGAATTCAGAGCTTCTTCTCCAGCTATGCATTAAATAGTAAGGTTTGTAACGCTAAATCATTATTATCTGCCACACAATTACTTAAAATCTAAAAATATTTGCTTGCTTCAAATAGCCTGGAAAGGGTTAATAAACCGTAAAAAACGCATCTTTCCGATCCAGATTGGTAAAAGCAAAATTCAGCTAGAGGAATGATTTCTCTGATAGAAAAAGGTATATGTCGAAACATTTTCTCTGTAGTAGGAATTCTTGATCTAGGCCGGTTGATATTAATTTCACTGTCTAAGAAATAAACGAATGATAGTAGCTTAAACACGTTTACCCGCCAAAAATAATGTTTATAGTAATAAGATAAAACGTCGGATTAGAAATTCCATTTTAAATAAATATGAGAGATACCGTTGGATTGTATATGTATTCTATCGGATCGGGAGACGGTGTCGAAAATTCTCCGAGGTCAAAATCCCCCTCGCAAAGTTGCCGGCAGGATCCAAAGAAAAGAATAAACCAATATAGTTTGGGACCAAAATAACTGGAGGATTTGCCAGAAGGTGTCGGCGTATGTCATCTAGCCGCCTTTGGGGCATAACTTCGTATATTTTGAGGGTATAATCTTTATCCGTGTCTTCTTTCACTGACTGCCACGCATGTTATCTGAGTACAAGTTTGCCTTGTTATTTATGCTAGGATTGGGGAAACATTATTTTATATTTCCAATGAGTAAAAGAAAACGTGGTCAGAATTTAGAAATATATAATACTCAGTAACAATTCAATAAATTAATGGACCTCGACAGTCGCAGCAAATGATTGAATCCGCCTGTCAATGGTGCTTAGAATACATCCAGAGTATCTTCTTTCAAATGGTTAAGGTCCTTCCAAGAGGGAGAAATCCCGGTCGGATACTTGCAGGTTTGGGTATAAAATGAATATTTAATCAAAAATAACGATAATAAAAATGGAAAAATTAGTCATTTACATACAGTAAACTACAATGGATGTATGGTTATCTTCAAAAAGATGAGACCAAAATACAAATTGGGGATACTAAACCAAACAATTTAACTATCTCGGAAATGTTGTAACAGAGGACGGAAAGTGCGACACTGAGATCAGACGACGTACTGGGATGACCAAAGATGCTTTCCAAAAGCTAAACGGAGTATTAACAGATAGAAAACAATCGTGAGAAATAAATGAAAGAGTACTTGATACCTTCCCTCTTGTATGGCAGCGAACAATCTCTTGAAAAGTGAAGACAGAGACTTGAAGTAACAGAAATATGGTTCTACAGAAAAATCCTGAGGATATCACGAACCGAAAATGTCGGCAACGACAAGGTTTGGGGGAAAAACGAACTTCCCTATTCCAGTTTCCCTGAGAGCTATAATCTCCAGCTATTCAAGTGTAATGTCAATCGACATCTCCAGTTGCCTTGATCTATCCACTACCCTTCTCCTCATCCTTTCTTCTATCACTCCTATCTGATCTTGCTCTAAATTTTCTGTAACCCCTTGCGTCCTAGTGGCATCCCGCCTTGCTTGGGGTAAAATGCTTAAAAAAAAAACAAAAAACAAACTTATATTTAAATTCGGGAAGAGGCAGTTGAAATTTCTGGGACATGTAATGAGGAGGGATGGCTTGGAAAATCTGATACTCACAGGACAGATTGAGGAAATGAGGGACAGAGGAAAACAGCGCTTAACATAATTGATGAGCTTCAGTAAATGAATCGTAGAACTCGGCTTGGGACAAGTAACAGAAAGACAATATTTAAGAATTACAATGGGCAGGAAGATGTGGAGGGCCATGATCGCTTACGTTCTGAGGAGACACGGCACATAAAAAGAAACATTCTGTTCCAGTACGATCAGATAAAATAAAAGTATAAGATAAATATGAGGATGGTAAAAAATGTAAAGAAGCTAGACAAGATAGGTTGAGAATCGGTTAACCAATCTAAAATTGTTTATTAAGTAAGATGTTGTGAAGGGCAGATACAAACAACGGATGCATACAGTTTATTTGAAATAGAATTTTTATCTTATGTAACTGATCGAGAAGTTAACTGAAATTTATAATTTTTCTTTCTTAAAACATTTTTTCAGGAAACTAGATTTCTCAAGTTCAGTAAATGTTTTAGATATTAATGGAAGTTTCATTTCAAGATTAGTGTTTTTTGTCTTTTCTTTTTTTGTGTGTGTGTGTGTGTTCCTGGTTGATGATATCTTGCTAGTCTGATGGAGTGTGTTATTTGGTAAAGGCTTTTGTGAATTAGTTGCGTCAATCTTGATCTTTTAAGAAATTGCATTTATTTATTAATTAATTACACCGTAACAACCTTTTTTCAGTTTATTCAAAGTCAGAAAATATTTGTGGATTTTTTAAAGATAATAATTGTTTTACTGATACAAGTCCTACTAATTATTCCATAGCTAAGGAGCGGAGAGGTCGCTTCATACATTTCCCAGGACTATTTGCCATTTAGGTACGGACCAGGCTCGAGGATGTTTAACTTTGGCGACAAAAGGTATTTCAATGTTATATGGCCGTAAGTCTTAAGAATTTAGGATAAATTCGTTAAAAGCTATTTGTAACAATTGTTCTGAAAAAAGTTTGTTTGCAGATAATATTTTAGACGCTTTGTATGAGTCATCAATATGAGCGTAAAATGTAAATACGATTTTTAAATACAAAACTTAAATACGACATGAAAGAATCTAACACGAGTTGATATCTTGTTCAGTTAACCAGCCTAACCTGTCATAACTCTAATATAATATATATATATATATATATATATAACCTTATGTCCAAAGTACAGCTCAGAGATTCATGTTCAGTTAAATCTTCAGGTAGTCATAATGGTGATGAACTGCTCGCCCATATGTATAGTTGCATGTATGCATATTTATTTAATTCATAGTTATATATATATATATATAGCGAGACTCTTCGCATAGCGAATCGAGTCACTGTCTGTCACTGGGCGTGTTTCTAAAAATAAATACGCTAAAAATCCACCTGCTTCCCTGCCGTGCGCCGACGGCTTAGTGGTAGAATCTCCGGTTGATACCGGGTTTCGATCCGAGCTAGAGGCAAACGGATGTCTAGCCACACTGACGAGCTGTGAAACAGCGAAACAGTCTGTCTGTGGATGACGTTATATATATATATGCGTCCCTTTACGAAGATTTGATCTGTTAAGTCTCGTTGTCTTTAATTCATTTTAGGGAAAAGAATGATGATTTTAACGTTACATAAATTATCTCACCTGTGCTGTCAGTTCGGGAAAATTCTTCAAAAAATATCCATCAATATATAACAAAAACTAGTCAATGGCTAACTGACAGTTTTAATGTTACAAGTGATATCTCGCTGCGAAATCTTTCAAGGTGGCGTTAAAGAAACGATGATACGAGACAAGGACTGATTGATGACGCATCTTCGAAGAAGGAGCTATTAGACGATTTTAGGTAATATCGATTTTGAAGCGTCTAAACTTATGTTGTCTTTGCGTTCCTTCTAAGAGGAATTACTGTCTTCGAATTCTGTTATGTTTCACAATCACCAAGAGGAGGAGATGAACAAATCATTGTTAAGACGATAGTCGAGAGCTCATGTCTATGCATTAACATACGTCATGCAGAGTGTGTATGTACTTATGTATGTGTGTGTGTGTGTAGAACTTGGCTCAATATTTACGAGCTCATTCAATATTTATTCCTTTCTGGTCGACATTTCCACTGAAAAGAAATGACCATGGCTCAAAGAAATATCTAAAGTCACCATAATTGATTAGAGTCATTTGCTTAAGAATTAAGAGATTGTTAGGTCGAATTTCTATGCAAAAACACATTACACAATTTCTCGAATCCATAAAAATTAGAGAGAATCGTGTATATATATATATATATATATATATATATATATATACACACATACGCTTCCCACTAGTTTTTATTTTATTGAGTTATATGGGTATAGCATCCTCGTGTTAACCCAATGGCAACGGTCAAGTCTCTGACTTTTTGTATGTTTTGGATTCTGTTCCTGTTTTTTGTTGTTTTTTTTTCTTTCATTTTAACAATGTCGGTGTAGTCTAATGACACATTCTTTACTTTTCTAAATTAATGTAGGTTTCTTAAGGGGCTTTCTTAATAGGTTATCGAAAACACAAAATTACTAAAAAAAAACAAAAAAAAAACCCACAGAGGACACTACTACATAGATTGTATTGAACATACAAGACTATCTACTGTACACCTGCTAAGAACAGAAGATTTACATCGATGGAAACATTGCAATTATAAATGACGGTTTGGTACATTTTGATTGAATATAAAAACCATCAGCTTAAACGTAATAAATACTTCAATGACCGATACATAAGCATAAAAACATTTTTAAAGACGATAGTCTTACCAAATAAATGGGTTTCTAAAAGAATGGGTATTTTTTAAATTCCTTTAAAAGTTGTGTATGAATGAGTATGTAAAAGGGGCTGGTTTAAACTGTTGAAATTGACAGATTAAATAATCTATTTAAAATGAATCGTAACTACCAAACTAAGCCGATCTAATTAATATCAGGTTGGTGCAAAAATAATGACGTAACAATGTCGTTTTTTGACGTATTTATTAACGTCAAAAAACGACATTATTAGGTCATTATTTTTGCACCAACCTAATAGAAAAAGTAAAGTGTATATATATGTGTGTATTCACTTGGTTGGCGGGAAATGACCCATCGTTGTTGCCACGCCGGAAAACAAAATCTGACCAACCAATTGGTAAGCCTCAATTTTGTTTTCGTTTATTGTGATTGGTGAGAACCTTCGAAAGCACGTCGTTATCTAAAGACGGTTTCTCCTGTAACGAGGCACGCAGGTTCGAATCCTGCTGGCGGATGCATATTTTTTTTTAAAAGATTTCTGAATTATTACAAGAATAAAATACCATTTAATAAATAAATAGAACGTTTACTCAACTATGGATATCCCCTAAAAATAATGTTTAATGTGATAAAATCTGTCGGCATTAAAAATATTGTTTAAGGTGATATATCAAGGGGCGGTGAATAATGAACAGCGGTTCGGATTGAGGAGTTGGATAGCCGAGTTCGAATTCCAGTCGAGTTAATTGCATGCTAATATCCTTGCGAAAGGTATAAATCCAACACTTCTCCCCACTGCTATTGGCAAATACGACAGCCTGAGTCTTATAGCCTTAAGAGGCAACCAGTTTAGAGAAGGACAGATCTGAATTCAAAACTGCGGAGAGTTGTTTGTGGCATAACACCAGTCTCTCTGTATTCGGCTCTTCCAAAAAACTTTGTTCTGCACAAGCTTTTACCACTATAATCAAATGATATGTGCGGATAGTCTGGCTGTTGAGTGCCAACAGCCAGACTATCCGCACATGTAAGAACTGAGCCGCTTGGCCTACATCGAAAAAGACAGGAGTCCAGTATGTGAGTGTATATATATATATATATATATATATATATATATATATATACCTACACACACAACAGGTGATGATGAATGTTCCCTTACTGATACTGACAGTGTATGAGTGGATTTTCTAGTAATAAATTGAATATGACAAGAACTGCTCTCTCGACAACTTCAGAATTCAGCGGTAACCCAGGATGCAGATTGTTTGGGGAACACTCATTTTCTGTAAATGGTCAAACAAGGAAATCTTCGTTGATTTATACTGCAAATATTCTTAAAAAGTTGCTCTGGGATTGTAGGATGTCCTGGAGAAACACCGATAATGCCAGATCTTCTGTTGCAATCTTAAACCGGGTGAAAGAAGATAAAAGATATGACAGGGTTTTGTGACTATTCGTTGCCACTCTTGTGATATCAACAAATAGTCGTTGTCACATTTGTAATGCTCGTTGTAGTAGAGACATTGTAATCGCAGAGACAACTATATAACGCCGTTGAACAATACTGGTGTCAGACGCCTTTGAATAGCGTTCGGACGATAATACTCGCTCGAATAGTAACCCGTGTAGTAATCCAAACAGAGAAATAGTATAGTGAATAGAGTAGAGAATAGCGATCCGAATAGTAATAGAGGATGAACTAGAATTGGAGATCAATTCAGACGTCACGCGACATCCTACTTATGGGTTTTCTCTATGGTCACGTGGTATACTTATTTCAGTAATGGGATCGCCTGTGTTTGCGCACTCAAGTGTCGGCAACGGCACTTTATTCCTATATAACACAGGGTCATCAGGCAAAAAATATCGTTTATAGAATATGTGGAAATATAATAATAAGGATCTTGAAATTAAAATGGAATCTATATTAATTGTAACATAACTAACACTCTGCTGTAGCTCTCTCAGTTGAGAACATAACATACAAAACAACTTCCACTGATTCGAATCGACTTTATTTCCTCCGTATTCCATATGCGAGAAGGAATTTCATCTCAAAAATATTTTTCCCGGAACTTCTGCTTTGTCGGGACCATTTATGTCTGAAGTTTCATACGCGTAAAAATTAGTCGAACGTACGCGAAAAAAATCGGAATTATCTCGATAAGTCAAATAATCTTTTTAATTAGATTTCCTTGAAATAGTAACGTATTATACTAGCTACTAATACTATTGTTATTCAAATATTTATCTCATAGCAAACCGTGTTGATATGTCTAGAATTTAAATTTCATGAGGTCATCATGAGAGGAAGAAATCTGTAAAATAGATGTCTTGCTGAAAATATTGTTTGTGAAGAAATTTTAAAGGGGTAACGAAACTATTAAAATTATTTTCTCTTTCCAGTAGCATGTATATTTGTCTCGTCTTTCAAAATATCTAATTTCACTTAGCTTCAGAACTTTGGAGATGAAACTATTATAAAGATTATATATATATATATATATATATATATATATATATATATATATATATATATATATATAAATAATGAAGAAATATAGTTTTAAGGTGTGCTATATTTCTGGGATGAAGTGTTCAATATCGAAGATAGATCGTATGTAAATATAAAGGTGAACATTGAAGTCAACATTCAGAGGCGACAGGCTGTTTCATGCTGGAGGCTACCATCGGCCTGATGATTGCGTACAGCATTAAACAGCCTGTCGCTCTGAGTATTGACTTCAACGTTCAATATCTATCTATCTATATATATATATATATATATATATATATATATATATATATAGATATATATATATATGCAAATTTTTCGATTACCATTGGTTAACCGTCGCGAATGTTGATCCGGTATATCCATAACTCCGTGATAAAATTATCATATAGAAGTGTTTCAGAGCTAGAATGTTCAACATTTGAAATTGAACAATCCAGATTGTAAATCAGGAATTTGAAACCTTTATTCTTGAATGCAAGTTAGCGCTGTATCAAATTCAACTATAATGTGTTTGGCAAAGCTGTAACTATCAATTAACATTTATTTCCCAAACTATATAACAATAGAACTCTATAAGCAACAATATGAACATGTAGCAACGGAAAAATAAGCAAAATCTTTGTGAATAAAATTATTTAAAATCAATATATGGTGTAATTGTCTTTAGTTTTATTCCTACCGTTTGGAGATAATACAGTACTAATTTCATTAGATAATGACTGTCATTGGAATGTTTTCTCACTTCAACAAAGTTCCGTCTTTCAATATTGAATATTGTACTCAAGGCTACAATTTTTGTAGGGAAAAAAGAAATCGACTAATTTTTACTCATATGAAACAACAGACAAGAATGTTTCTCACGAACGCTGAAGAAAAAAGACAGTAACTAATGTTCGTCTGCCTAAAATTTTAGAATTATATAAAACGTTTAAACATTTATGAAGATTATTATTACTCTATGTTGAAGTACCCAATCTAAACTATAATTATATGGTATAAACCATCATTCCACCAAATAGAAATCTGTTCATTTCTCGATATACATACAAGTTTTATATAATACAAATTTCGAGAAACACTCAAGGTAGAGGTTTAAAGTCTAAATTGCGATTATCAGTGTTGTTTGTAATGAAAGGAAGAGAGGTGCAAAAAATAGCAATTACAAGGATAACGACTCATCCTTGAAGGTTTCAGGATTAAAGTGTTCGGGTAAGCACTTGCACACGAGTCTGTTCCATAAAGCAACAGTTCCTGGAAACATATTTTTGAGATGAAATTCCTTCTCACATATAGAATATGGAGGAAATAAGGGTGATTCGAATGAGTGGAAGTTACTGTGTATGGCAGCTCCTCAACTGGGGAAGCTACAGGAGAGTGTTTCATAAGTTTAATTAAGTCATTTACATAGATTATATACAGAATTTTCAATTTCCAACATTATATATAAAACAGATTATGTTATGGAACTGTCAGTTCAACAACTTTCGATCAAATGTGGTTTATATTCCAACTACGCAGACCTTAGTTGCAGTTTCTAGGAGAGAGCACACAATCTTTCATGATCGACAAGGCCACATCCCCAAAACCTCAGCTTCAGAATAAATACGCCTATATTTTTTTCACTGGCATTTCTTGCGTCAACACGAATCAAGCTTTTCAGGTACTCCCAACAATGTCGCACGTTTTTCCAAGTAGTCACCTTGATTTTCTTTTCTTTTTTTCTTTTTTTGACAAATTTTCATTGTGAGAGTCGAAAAGGGTTTCATTGAAAGAACTGTATCGTTCTGACCACACGGTCCACTAATATATATATATATATATATATATGCACATTAAGAAATGGACAAAGTCCGACACTACTTATTAAAGACATTTTTATGTTTAACGTTCTTTTTATAGATACAAATATTTAAGTAAATACTCTGTTTATAAGAAACAGTATTAAATAACATTTACCAGACATTCAGGTCGGTAAATGTTGTTTGATACTGTTTGTTATAAACAGAGCATTTACTTAAATACTTGTATTAGGTTGGTGCAAAAATAATGACGTAATAATGTCGTTTTTTGACGTATTTTTAACGTCAAAAAACGACATTATTACGTCATTATTTTTACACCAACCTAATATCTATAAAAAGAACGTTAAACATAAAAATGTCTTTAATGAATATATATATATATATATATAAATTTCCCACGTCCTCATATGATCTCGAGTGAATTTTCGTCAAACTCAGGTTCACAGATGTAAATCATCACATCATAATTAGGATGAATCTGTTGAATTAATTTCTAAATACTATATCTATCTATTTATTTATTATATCTAGTAGATAGATTTTTCCTATCCTGATGTCCGAATTCCTATCCTTAAAACTCTTAATCCGAATAGAAGTCATTATGTTTATTATTTTCCTATACACTATTAAAGGTTTCGTTTTTTACATTAATCACTTTGTTCCAAAAATCCATCTTTGAACACGTTATCCTCCTATGATTTACTTGTCGACGTGTTTTGCTAGGTGTAAATACGTACACACACACACACACACACATATATATATATATATATATATATATAAATATACTCACATGAATGAGTGCTGAAAAATGTTCAGCGAACTTGCTTCTGTTAAGAAGGTTAGGTTGATCATTTTTCAGCCTCCCTCGAAAATACATTGTCTGTTTTGAAATGTATTTAACATAATGTACTTAAAAGATTAATTTCCATTTAAGCGAATGAGTTGTCTATTTTTAGCATTCATAATGAAAGTCTGGCTTATACTTAAGATATTGAATGATAGCTTTTGATTGAATCACTTGTTACTGTCAACATATAGTTTACGACCAAACCATTTTGAATCATGATAGATATTACACACACACCTATCTATCTATCTATATATATATATATATATATATATATATATATATAGGATTGTTTACTGTAGCAGCAGTTTTTTTATTTATAGAAGTTTAGTAAAAATTAATTAATTGTAATAAATAGAATTGTTTGCTTAAAAAATAAACGTTTGTGTGTGTGTTTAAAAGAACTGATTACAAGAACTGATAAGAATATCAACAATGTCCAAGTTACCTGTCAAGTGATAATATCGAAAAGCAAATAAAGTAGCAATACAGAAAAAAAAACTTAGCCAGTTTGCTGTTAGTCTCTCATCAGATCTAAATCGTGGACGAGAAATGTCTTCAGTGGCTAAAATCAGCAGATGTGATAATTATAATTAATATATAAACATCGAATTAACCTCACAATCATTGTTATCACGTTAGAGAAATAGAAGTTTTTTTTCTTGCTTTTCGTTCTGATAAGTCCATTTTAATCGCAATTAGCACTTTTTTACCCTTTTTAATATATATATATATATTTGTTTGTTTGGATAAAAACAGACCACTTTAAGGTTCCATGTAATAAGTTATTTCACCACAACCCGTTTAACAGGGCTATGGATCATCAGACTTTACTTCCAAAGGTTGAAATGAAAAAAAAAAAAAAATCATATCTGCTCTGAATCTTACATTGAGCTCTCTGGATATCATCCTCCTTGGGTCTACCCATGCGGATTACCTAGTTTTGCATAAACTATATATATATATATATATATATATATATATATATGTGTGGGGGGGGGCGTGTGAGTTGCATTTAAATTGACAATTGAATGCCTATGGAATTTATGTCCACAGAAGGACATTAAAAAAAAAATGTATATCTATGTAAATTTAATTTATTCTCAATTTTCGGCTTCACCTCATACATACATACATACATACACACACACACACACATATATATATATATATATATATATATAATGTGTATA
The DNA here is from genome assembly GCA_963932145.1 of Acanthosepion lycidas. Lineage (NCBI taxonomy): Eukaryota > Metazoa > Mollusca > Cephalopoda > Sepiida > Sepiidae > Acanthosepion > Acanthosepion lycidas. The sequence goes on from OZ010595.1 coordinate 66,376,699, forward strand.
GGAGAGAGTGAAAATGAGGTCGTATGATTCAGAGCAAATTTTCGATTCTATCATGTCGAGAAGCAATATAGACAATCCTGAGTGTCGATAAATCTTTTCATAGAAAATTTCATGTTATCAACAACTTTGCATAACCGGAGGCAGATCAGGAAATGTATTTGGAGGTAATTAATCGTCTAATCAGATTAATTCAGGTGGATTATCTTTTTCCCCACAATTTTTACCTACCACCTCCATATATCCCTGGCTGATTAAAAGATAGCTAAAATAAAGATGTGCCATATATTCTAAGAGCACAGCTGTTTCGAAACGAAAAGAATCTATCCTTTGCTACGTGTGTCTTTTTTCTTAATTATGACCAGTTTTTGCGATGCTTACAGAATTATTTCTCGATCTTTTCAACGTGGCTTTTATGTTTGGCATTCTATTTCCGTTATGATTTTCTATTTCATCTTTTAAAACATTTTTTCGACTTTTATCGGTTATAAAACACATCATGCATTTACATTCCGTTTTTCAAGAGTTCTTTTTGTTTTGTTTTTACAAAAAGTATTTTTTCTTTGATTTTTAGCGATTTTATGAGATTATTCCGGCTATATGAAATGATTAATCCTCCTTACATTAAAGAAAATCACCATAAAATTCACCGTCTGTTCATATCTAATCTTCAACTCTGTAACTTCATTTGTCTATGTTTATCCCCGGTATCAATCGATTTCCATTTATTTGCTCATCTTTCTATGTATGTACACGTGTATCCCAATCTTTTCTCTATCTCTGTCTGTTCACATCTATCTCTGTCTCTTCTTTATCTCTGTTCGCATCTATCCCAGTTTCTTCCCTATTCTCTCTATCCATCTGTTCACATCTTCTCCAGACTCTTTTTCTATCTTCCTCCGTTAGTTCAGACCTATTTCTGTATGGTTAACAGAACAATATTTTGTCATATAAAAGCATTTCGTTAGCGTGAAAGGAAAAACGCATTAATTTTTTTCATTTTGACATTCTATTACTCTCGTAGTGTTGATATACAGAAATTTATAAGCTAACCCATCACATGTTGCATTGCCGCCCCCTGACGATAATCCCAGGCGGCGCGATATTTGAAAGCCTCTTCCACTTTTCTATTTGACATTTGGAGCGGCCAGACACGATACTTTTTGCTCTGATAAGGATGAAAGTACTTCATAGACACAGACTGAAGATTGTATTGAGCTGTTCATAACCTCAACATCGTTTCTTTTTTATCATTCTGTAACATTTTACGTTAATACATTTATTCATTGTCGTTGCTTCGAATTCTATATTTTGCGTCCTTTTTCCCGGGCTCACATTAGCCCACCAAATGTTATTTGCCGGTGGGCAAAAATCATATTTAGCATTCCCATAACACATTCACACGCACGCACACGCACACTCTCTCTCTTATATTAGATTGGTGCAAAAATAATGTCGGTTTTTGACGTTAAAAATTACGTCAAAAACCGACATTATTTTGCACCAACCTAATATATAACAATGAATTATTCATACAAAATGTAAATTAGTAAAGTTAATGATATAAAATCGGATTTTCTGTAAGTATATTTTAAAAACGCATTAACCCACTAACCACTCGATGAATGTTATTATCCTTAGTTTTTAAAATTATGAATTGTATTAGGTTTTCCTTAAATGTGCAAGTACTTTCGACAGGTGCTCTGGTCATCATCAGACATGGAAACTATTTTCTTTTTGGTAAAATTCAGCTAGCATCCAAGACGAAAAATATAACGCAAATGATTTTTTTAAAAAAATTTAGTTAGCAAAGTAGTAGGATGTGTCTTATTCGCTTAAGAAGAGTAAGACACCACACCATATTTGGCTCTCTACTTGGTAGATATTGGTAGACTGATATAAACCGGATTTATGGATACCTATTTTTGATTTGCGTGTAAACCGGACTTTTTAATATTTTCCTATTAATCCATTCTGTTTTTTGGCCTTAATGATATGTGTTCGATATAAATTCAATAGAGTTTTATATTTTAAAAAATTCACACGCACATATAAAATCATTTCACTGCAAGCAAAATTATAGTGCCACAAGAACGCAAGGGGTTTACTGTGTGTGGGAGAATATATGAGAAACTACTATTAAGGAGAGAAGACAATAAAAGAACAAGAATTAAGACAGATGATAACAACTGACATTGCATGTAAATTATTGAAAATCAAGGTAACAAGAAAAGCAAGAAGTCGGAAAAAATTTCCAAAAGGAAGAATTGCACAGAACTTATCTTAACATCTCGCTATTTCATCTACAAAATGATGAGACCTTGCCGCCAATCTAGTACTGCGCTTAAATTCATAAAATTTAGGTACCATAGCGGAAAGTTCCTCAGAACAAATACCATGAAATTATTAATAGAAAAGGCAGAGGGAAGCTACGTTACGGCGGTGGAAAAGGTACTAATATATATATATATATATATATATATATATATATATATATATATATATATATATAATTAGTATTTTGTACGGAACTATTTTAGACGAGCTCTTTATGTGACTCAATGCTGAATTTACATATGTATATTTAAGGAAATAGTATTTTTATTACCTTAGCCCACCAGCTTTTCAAAACATCGACAGTAGATGAATCTATTTTCCAACATACTGAATATATTATGTTCAAATGTATGTAAGGCTAGTGCTACAGTAACTTATTAAGTAAATTTCATGTAGCAGAGGAAATTCGAGTGCGAACTGACTAGCACATCATCCGTTGAAATCAATCTATTTTCCAATTCACTCTCGTCTCTCGCTATATATTAATGGGTCTTCCTCTTTCTAGTCATCAGCCCCATGGCCGTGTGTGAGCTTAGGGCTGCAGCCTCGTTTGGTATGTGATCAGATCCCTCCATACGCCTTAGTTAGGTGCTAATGTCTGAGACACTGAAAATAATCTTCTCAGTGACGTTTTCAGCCGATTTTTTTTACTTTTCTTGTTTTATCTCTTTCGTCCAAGAAGAATATATAACTTCAATTACTTCTAATAGTAGCTAACCTCACCTTCATCTTTAAGAAGATTGTCCAGCATTCGCTGCCATATATGTGGACAGATATCACGTAATACTTCAGTACTCTTTACTTTACTGGGGTGATGATTAGAATGCGAAAGACCCACCAGTCATATCTCTATCTATAAAACGCAGGATGTGTGTGTGTGTGTGTGTGTGTGTGTGTGTAACGAATGCACGGCCGCAAGTTTTGACGGATTTGCACCAAAATTCACATGCTCCAAGTTAGCGGGAAGGCCAAGAGCGACTTTGCATTTCCCAACTCCCATCGATAGGGGAAATAATCGATTTTTTCAAGCTTCTACGGCACTTTTCATGAAGTTTGCGGCCATTTTCTACTGGCCAGAGTGAGAAACTATAGCTGGCTACCACGAATAGGCCGGAAGATTCTATTGGCCAGCGTGAGAGCCAACAGCTGACTGACACAAATGTTAACTAGCATGCTAGTATGCAAAAATAATCGATAGCTGTATTCGTCACAAGTGGGAAAAATTTAAATCTGCATGGCACTTTAATCCAATTGGCTCATTCGCTTGCTTAAACTCAACGTTGATTCTGATTCCGCAGAACTGGGTTGGGTGTGAAAAAGTATTTGTTGTTAAGTCTTTTTTCATTCGGTTTTTCCAGTTACGAGTCCTTTTTTAAAGCTGATCGTTTTGTGTTCATTTTTATTTAGTTCTTTTTTCGTAACAGATTTAATGTTTAGTATAGAGCTTAGAAAACATTCGCAGTGTGAGATAGGCAAGAAGTAAGGCATGTAGCAACATCAAGCACGGCAAAGGACACACCTTTAAAGGCAAGGAAGGGCAAAAATATTTTAAGTCAAGTGATAGCGATTGCTGTATGAGTCGTACGATTTTTGAATCAAGCACGGGCAACGCCGGGTCATGCTGCTAGTTGAAGATAAAATCAACATTGGGAACAATGATAACATACACTCAAATAACTGTAACTGGATAGTGGGTAAAAGAAAAAAAAATGATAAAAACTGCAGAGTATAGGAAGTTGTGGAGATCTATCATCGCTTACGTCTTGAAGGGAGGCGGTATATGAAAAAGAAATTGTTAACGGATTTAAAAAGAAAAAACAAAACGCGATTCCATCTGTGATCTTTCTTTTTTATCCCGTCTACAAGAAGCGCGATTAGTTTATAACCCCCAAAGAATATTCTGTTTTCTGATTTTCTTATCTCGTTTTATATAAATTAGAATATTTTAAAATCTATATGCAATACATGTCATTATAGTTTGCATTAAAATCTCATATATATTTAAATACGCCCAGATTTCAATTAATCGTAGATAACAGACACCTTGCTAAAGAATCAAGTCCGCTAAAAACATTTCTACCTAACTCTTCGTAGAATAATTCATGCTTCAAGATAACTTGATGTTTATTAAAAAATATATAGTCATAAATTTCTGTATACATTTTTAATAGCGTTCTTACCAGAAACAATGCGCAAGAGGCACTCAAGTTAGAGCGTAACTGAATTAGTCTGTTGTATCGACGTCATAGTCGGAAGTGAGAAGATCATGAGAGTATGGAGGTTAGATAACGATGGATCTAAGTCGAAGTTGTTTAGATTGTTGTCTTCGTAGATTCATCCTCATAGTTTTTGTTCCCCAAACTAGCGATTTTGGGGGAAGAAGCATTCTGAAGGGAACATCCTTCTTACTAATCCTGTGAACGTAGCGAGGCAGGTCTGTAAATGTTAATGGCACTTAGGGAAAAAGAGTTCGGCTGAACATTTATTATGCAGGTAGCGTCAGAGAAGTTAGAAGCTTGTTACGTTTCGTCGAAGGAAAAGAGGTTGTGGGATATTTGTTCCCAATTAAACGTTTTCATTGTGTCCTATCTAGTTAGCCATTTATTTATTGCGTCTTAATGGGTTATGGAAGGTTCGTCACTAGCTTATAACGAGCACTTTTCTCCATAATTATAGCATGCCTTAAAATCACTTTAGTGTAACCCGGATATAAGAGAAATTTTCTCTGGTCCCAAATTACAGCCATACTTACCTAAACAAAATAGACCAAACCCGGATATAAGAGACTTCTTCTCCGGTCCCGACAACTCTCCTATATCCGGGTTACACTGTATATCCTAATAATAATATACAAATCAATAACACGTGTTAGATTAGGTAAAATATGGTCTGTCTTTGAAACCGGTCTAAAAATAAGCCAGTTGAATTTTTCTTAATTTACACACACACATATATATATATATATATATATATATATATATATATATATATATATATCAGATTTTTATAGTTTATGTCACAATGAGGCACGGTGGAGTAATGAATAGCGGCTCAGATTGAGAAATTCCAATGGAATCCATTACATTCCCTTACGTGCTAATACCCTTGGGAAAGGTATGAAGCCTCTTTTTCCCCCAACTATCGGTAAATAGCAAGACAGACCGTGTTCTGTAGCCTTGGATGCCAATTGGTCTACCGCAGAAAGAAATGGAAACCTACTGCGGGAAAAAATCTGCCTTGTCAAACATCTATCGTAAGATACATGATCGCCTAAGCGTGTATCACGCATGGCACATAACTGACTGATGTCACATATACAACCATTAGATTACTTAAAGATATTTAAGCGGTGCCTTATAAAGTGCAACTTTAAATTATGAAATGTTTTAAAAAGATTAGAAAATTTATTTGTGCCAATTTATTTCCTCGAATTATTCATAATATTTGGCGATGTGTCATTTATATTTCGTTATTTAAGTCTGTATTGGGTGTCTAGTAATTACGCTGACAGGGATACGGGCCCTTGTGGCTGATCGATATCTTTCAGATTGAGGATGTGCCTATCCCAATTTTGTGTTTGTCTCTCCATCGTCTTCCTCTCCATCAAATAGGCCAGAATATGGCTTAAATTGAGGTTTATTTTTTTGGAACACCTGCAGTTCTAATCCGCTCAAATCAGCTTTGAAAATTATAAACAGTATACATCATATCCGTACGATATTATTCATTAAAATCCTCGAATACATGAAATTTAATCCAACACATCTGAATATATAAATCGATAATTTTGTTCATTGATACTTTTATCAGAATATATCAAAAAGCTGGGGAAAAACTATATATATTTGAAAAACTGAACGTAAAAATAACTGTTTTATATATATATATATATATATATATATATATATATATATAATTATTTATATATTATATGCGCGGTAATTATTAGAAAGAGATAGAGCTAACATATATGGTTGGATAGATGTGAGCTCACATCTATCCAACCATATATATATATATATATATATATATATATATGGTTGGATAGATGTGATCTTGTGACCCTGGGTTTCACGCTTTAGCGATCGTCAGACAAACACACTCATTTTTGCACACACACACACACACATATATATATATATATATATATATATATATATATATATATATAACTGAACGTAAAATAACTGTTCTATATATATATATATATATATATATATATATATATATATATATATACAAAACTGAACCTAAAAATAACTGATATATATAGTACTGTCGACAAACACATTCTTTTTTCTGCTATCTTCAACAACAAAACATTTCCGAAAATTTTATAAACAAACTCTTAATATATTTCGATTTTTGGAAAATTAAATACAAATAGTTATTTTATCTGCAATAATTTTATATATCTTTCATATATACAAGTATGACTGTCGTCATGTTCAAATTATTTCCTTCAATTCTCCCCTTACCACCTGATTACCAATGATATTTATTTGTTGAGGCACCTATATTTTTAAACTTTTTTCTTCGGGATGGGATTGTTATATATATTCTTTAAGATCCTTATCTTTATTTATTTTTTCATATTCTTCAACAGAAATATTTTTATCTGATATCAATATCATATTTTGAGAAGGCATTTTTTTTTTGTTTCTAGTTTTAATCACTATGCCTGATCGATTAACTTGTAAATGTCTGTCAGTATAAATGGTAAATAAATAACATATTCATAATCTATAACTGGTTTAGAATGATATTCATACGTTTTCGTTTGTTTTGTTGTTTTTTTTTTTTTGTTTTTTTTTTTTCATCTGGCGTACTTAGGATGTCTGATCAAAAAGTATAAGGACTGCTACTATAAAAAGAAAACTATAACAAATAATAATTCGGCATTTAATCTCCTGCAAAGTAATCACCTTCCTAAGACGGATACTTTATCCGATGTCGTTTCCATTCCCGGAACTTCATTTTTCGAAGTCTTGAAATATTATTTTTTTTAAAGAGGAATTCGGGCGAGTCTGGGAAATGTGGTGGTTTTTCAGACATGAGGAATGTTATGTTTGGCCAAAAACTGCCGCAGAAGCCAGTGTCACTGATTGAACCTCTCTGATGTGGTGAGACGACCACACTCTACACACTTTCCTTTCAGACACTGCTATAATCAACGAAAGTAAGAGAGAACGTTATATGCGCAACAGAGTTCAAGGTCAGTCTATGCCCAGTGCCTTTATTCTGAGTATTTTAGTTCCGTTAACAAAGCAACAATCCCAAAACAATATATTATCACACATTGTATATTCCATTAAATAGACTGCCCAGTCGTATCACGTCGAGCTTGCTGTTCCGCCTGTGACAGAATTGGGTAATCGAACACTAAATATACAATAGTCTCAATTTTTTCCCATGAGATATGTAGTTGAATATGCACTAATTGTATCAAGTTTACCTGGCAGTTCCTGATAAATAAGCTTTGAGTCTTCTGTAGCCACTATAAATACTTCTGTTTCTACTTTTCGTCTTACACTTTTCAGTCACTAATAGATATTGTGTCCTTCTGCATCGAAATCATTACTTCTAAGTTCATATTAGCCATGTAGGAATTTTATTCTCAGGTTTTAGCATTATTACTATGCTCAACATGTATTATCTCCTGATTATGATGGGGAACCATTCAAAGAACTATTCTCAAATGCGTCTCGTGTTTCTGTTGATCTCACAGTTCTCTTGTCCGAATCGTTTCTTAAATAGCGAAGTCTTTGTTCTCCTACAAGATATTTCGAGATTGTCCCCGATACGAAAAAAATGATGATCAATGTTATTTTAAAAATTCTTTTGTTATTTCAATATTTGATAAACATTTTTTTTCAATTTTTCACACTACTCCATTTCTCTCTTGTGCGTTATTAGGATCATTTTTTGTGTTTCCTTGTGAAAAAAAAATGAAATCCGTTTATCGGAATGATATTCTTACTCATTTAAGCATACCTTGAAAATTGACCAAAATTCATCGTAACATAAGAAATAGAAAAGAAAATATGCCGGAATTAACGATTGGGAGAAAAGAAAATGGCCGAAATGAAGGAGACTCTCAAAAATGGTAGAATTTAACCGTAAAGTCGAAATAAAAATGTTCTAATTAACCCTACTGTCAAAAAAAGTTGGAAATTAAACGAACGGTAAAAAAAAAATCGCAAAAATAAACCGTCAAATATCTGGGAAATATTTAAGTAATTTTACAATTGTAGTCGTCATATTTTTGTATATGCTATCAAAGAATCATCCATTTTGCACGCACACACACACACACATATATATATATAATTTTATATATCAACAAAGAGTATTTAGAAAAAATATGAAAAGCTGGAAAGGTTGTTTTGTGGAAAGAAAAAGAAAAAAGACAGACGAATTTGGCTAGACTGAGAAAAAGATTTCTTTTTCAAAAAGTTTGAAACTTCTTGCGTCTTTCGATCCGTGTGCATGTGTAGACTGGTCAATGTTAACACAGCACCGACGATTAAAACGCAGCACAAAAATCCTTTCTAGTTTGCCATATATATATATATATATATATATATATATATACACATACATACGCACACACACACACACATATATATATATATATACATACATACGCACATATATATATATATATATATATATATATATATATATATATATACACACACACATACACACCCATAATAATAATAATATATATATATATAAACTACTGTCGTATTTTATAAAAATTTAAAAGTAAATTACCCAATATGAAGGACAAAAAAACAACATTTTAACCAATATGGTTTCTTTTCTTTGTTGATGAGATATTTAATTTCTAGTGTCACTTAATATAGCCCTCTTATCCTAACGTTGAATATTCTATCACTGAACATCGAAAATCAGGTTGCCTGACTGGCAAAACTATGATATTTAATTATGTTATATTTTATAAAATAGATTATATATGCGTTCTGTATTTTGTCATCAACAGTATCTCTTTGTTTTTACTGGTAATATTTACTAGCATATATCTACTCTAATACGCAACTGTTTTCAAACATTCTCGGTTTTCAATAATATTTTGAATAGTTGAAATTATTTCTTGGCTTTCTAGCTTGTCCAAACTTTTGCTATCATCTTTGAGTCTGAACCAAGTGCTCCAAGAATTAACAGCATGACTGTCAACTTCACTTCCTACAATTGATTCAATATATTTTCGTCGTTCATCCACTTTTCGGCTTTTTTCTATGATCTGCCGAAAGATCGAAATCCATGATTTGGTATTATTTTTTCCCCTTGTTTAAATTCACTGGATCTGGTTTTCTGGTCTGGTTTTAGTGAATCACTTTAATCTCAGTTTCCTTGGAATGTTTATCTTCGATTTTACCCTCTAAGAAAACAATATGCTTATATATATATATATATATATATATATATATATATATATATATATATATATATATATATATTTGTATGATAAATTCCTAAGCCAATTGCTCAGTTCGCGTTCAATAATTCACCCTCTCTACCCAGTCATGCTTTTTTGTACTCCGTCTGTAAGCAGGTCTTTGCTTTTTTATATATTATTGAGTGCCCCATCCCAACAATCTTATTGTTCTTTGCGTAGATTCGTTGGTTGATAGACCGTCGTTGGTTTATTTAAAGTCGAAGGTTGTATTGGACACCCGTTAAAGATCAACCACAATATACAGTAGTAATTGTTGACCAGCATCGTCACAGTAGTCAAAACCCAACGCATGACTCCTGCGAACTGTTTCTTTCGATGCTTCTTACTAGGAACTTGACCAAGTAGAAATTATTGAGTAGGGATGATTTTTATTTATTTTCATAATTGGGGTCAAACAAATTAACCTCAAGAAATATTAGCCCACGCTGAAGCGATCTACGTTAGGTTTTTTTTTCTTTTTCTATCACTGAGTGTCCACACAAGAGGTTAGTCGTGCTTTAAAAGTTTGTATTAAGTGACAGTAAGTCCCCTCGATACTCTAAAATATTGTTTTCAGGAACGCTACTGTCTGGATACTTCTCTCATTTCTGGTTACGCCATCTTTTTTTCATGAGACTCTACAGATCACTCCAAATTCCTCTGATGACGAATTAACTTTTTACAATTTTCTATCTTCTCTAGATGCTTAAATCTCTTTCTTTTCAATTTCTCAAAGCTGATCCCCTTCATGGGCAAGAACATTGGAATTCACTTTCTGTTTTTTTTTTGTTTTTTTTTTTTTGATTACAGCAAATAAATCTCCTCTCTTTTATTAAATCTTTCTTCTAATTCTTCTTATATTTTTCTACTACTCCACTACTTCTTCTACTCTTTATCCTTCCGTTTCATCTTCTACTGTTTCTTCTACTGTTTCATCTTCTACTGTTTCTTCTTCTAATGTTTCTTCTTGTGTTTCTTCTTCTACTGTTTCTTCTTGTGTTTCATCTTCTACTGTTTCATCTTCTGTTTCATCTTCTGTTTCTTCTTCTACTGTTCTTCTACTGATTCTTTTTCTGTTTCATCTTTTACTGTTTCTTCTCCTTCTGTATCATCTTCCGTTTCATCTTCTACTGTTTCATCCTCTGTTTCATTTTCTACTGTTTAGTCTTCTACTGTTTAGTCTTCTACTGTTTCTTCTTCTACTGTTTCATCTTCTACTGTTTCATCTTCTGTTTCATCTTCTACTGTTTCTTCTTGTTTCATCTTCTACTGTTTCTTCTTCTGTTTCATCTTCTACTGTTTCATCTTCTACTGTTTCATCTTCTACTGTTTCATCTTCTTCTGTTTCATCTTCTGTTTCATCTTCTACTGTTTCTTGTTTCATCTTCTACTGTTTCGTCTTCTAGTGTTTCTTCTTTAGTTTCATCTACTGTTTCTTCTTCTGTTTCATCTTCTACTGTTTCTTTTTCTGTTTCATCTTCTACTGTTTCTTCTTCTTCTGTTTCATCTTCTACTGTTTCTTCTTCTACTGTTTCTTCTTCTTCTGTTTCATCTTCTACTGTTTCTTCTTCTGTTTCATCTTCTACTGTTTCTTCTTCTTCTGTTTCATCTTCTACTGTTTCATCTTCTGTTTCATCTTCTACTGTTTCTTCTACTGTTTCATCTTCTGTTTCATCTTCTACTGTTTCTTCTTCTTTCATCTTCTACTGTTTCTTCTTCTTTCATCTTCTACTGTTTCTTCTTCTTTCATCTTCTACTGTTTCGTCTTCTAGTGTTTTTTCTTTAGTTTCATCTTCTACTGTTTCTTCTACTGTTTCTTCCTCTGTTTTTCTCCTTCTGTTTCATCTTCTGTTTCATCTTCTACTGTTTCTTCTTGTTTCATCTTCTACTGTTTCGTCTTCTAGTGTTTCTCCTTCTGTTTCATCTTCTGTTTCATCTTCTACTGTTTCATCTTCTGTTTCATCTTCTACTGTTTCTTCTTGTTTCACCTTCTACTGTTTCGTCTTCTAGTGTTTCTTCTTTAGTTTCATCTACTGTTTCTTCTTCTGTTTCATTTTCTACCGTTTCTTCTTCTGTTTCATTTTCTACTGTTTCTTCTTCTGTTTCATCTTCTACTGTTTCTTCTTCTTCTGTTTCATCTTCTACTGTTTCATCTTCTACTGTTTCTTCTTCTACTGTTTCTTCTTCTTTCATCTTCTACTGTTTCATCTTCTCTATTTCTTCTCCTGTTTCGTCTTCTACTGTTTCATCTTCTGTTTCATCTTCTACTGTTTCTTCTTTTTTTCTTTTTTTTACTGTTTTCTTTATTTTTTTTACTTTTATCCTTTTTCTCAGATTTTCTGTTTTTTTCGTTTTTCCTTTTTTTCTTTTCAACATTTTTGTCCTTTTTAATATCCTTTTTTTTTTTTTAATCCTTTCCGTTTTTACTTCTTTTTTTCTTAACTTTTTTTTCTACTGTTTCTTTTCCTTCTCTTTCATAAAAATAAGGAAATAAATATTTCATTAATTTATCTTAGAATCACGGATCCTATTAGTTTTGCCATCGTATTTTTTTTTTTATTCTTTCTCCTCCTACCTCACTTTCCCTCTTTTCTAGTGCCTCTTTTTCTCTCGGCATGACTACCTCAGTTTCAGGTAATTATTTTCCCATTCTGTCTTTTAGATATTGTTCACGATATCGTCGTTTGAAAATAACAGTTCTCTCCAGGGGCGTAACAAACAAAACATAATCAGCAACATTAAAATAAAATATAATCAGTGGATCACGGTTGTGATGGCATCAGGTGGGAAAGAGTAGAGATGCTGATGAAGAAATCGTCAGGGCATTCAGAGAAGTCGAACTGGGATATTTATACTGAAAATATAATAGTTTGCAGCGGCAAATTATCCACAGCATAGATAATTTGACTCTTGAAATGAAGAACTAGAAATTGGAGACTGCGAAAAAGGGGCAAACCCATATATGAAAATTTCTATCGAAATATATAACAAAATCGAAAAGAAAACGAGACTAAAGGCATTATTTAAATCCATAATGGATTATTTTCGTTCACTGATTAGTAAATGAAACATATAACTGTGAGATAAGAAAAGCTAAAATCTAATTTCTGTAAACAAGGACTTCCTGTTCTTTTCTCTTGTATTATTTCCTGGCAATTCAAAACAAAAATACTGTTTTTTTTTTCTTTTGGTTCCTCTGTTGTCAAGAGTGGTGTTTGCGTCGTATAAGAAATTAATATTATGAATCCCTATCATAATAATACCATAAACGCATCTTTTCTTTGGGGCTATATGCCAAGTAGACAAAACTCTTTAGCCTTGAGCGGGATTTTGTATAAGAGATGAACTCGTCGGAATTAAAAAAACATGGAGAAGGCAACGTAAAGTTTTTCCCTTCCATTACTGCTACAATATATTTACAGCTGCTGCCCTCATTTATTTTTCAGTCACGATAAGCCACAAGTATATCCGCGCCCTTACCGGTGATGAATTATTTTCCAACCTACATTCACTTCTCTGGCAGAATAAACGTCGCAAGTTAAACACTATCCCTGTTTCGATGGAAAATGTTCAAACGAACTACTTTCCTTAGTTTCATCAGTTATGACTTTCACAGTTGCAACCCGCCATGCGACTCACATTGTAGTGGGCCACCCTAATTCCTTTCGTATTGGTGAGACCTAAATTCCACTCGAGCAGCAGCTTCTCACGAACCGTTGCTTTCGATGTTCGCTCACAGTTCTCTGCTATCTATCATGTAATGCATATGCTCAGTCTTCACTTTCCACTCTGTAGAATATTGGTTGGCATGCAAGTTATCTGATAAACAAGTAGACTAGTGTATCCACCAAGTTGGATAGTCATTTAATTAAGAGATATATGGGTTAATAGAGTCCTCTCCTGCAAATGTGTTGGGCAGGTCCATACATGCAAAAATGGGCCAACCCGCTGACTGCTGCATTAGGTAACCTCCTATAAATGAGGTAGATTAGCTGGCTTGCCTTTACAAGAAGGCAGCCGACGACCTTGTGTCACATCTTGACCTTGTGGGAATCAAGTAAATAACTACAAGAAGGCAGCCATGCTAGCAGGTAAGTCATTTGACTTCTGCACACTCTCTATAGTCTACTAGTGCCTCTGCGTTCTTGCGTGTGATTAATGGGTTTCCACACTACAACCCCTTTCTCCACGCACGAAAAGTCAGTGAATAACCATTATTGCTTCCATCCTGAACAGATGTAGCTTTTTGTGTAACTTAGGTAATTTAGAAAGCTTAATGTCAAAAATCATAAGCTTGCAACGACTGACGAAGAACTTGATGAAAAAACTTCAATTATCTGCTATGTCCCTTGCAAAATGTTTACGATCATGGCTCCTCGCAACGTCCTGTCCTTTGTAGCTCAAAGTAGTTTATCCATTCCAATATGATCTGCCATCATTTTTTTACAATCTCGTTTTGTAGTTCGCTCAATGTTTCCTTCTATTTATTTTGCAACCCACATGCACTCTGAGTATCAAATTCTTCTAGCCCCCTTTCCTCAACATATGTCCTATAGCAGACTCGAATTAACATGTCACCTAGGTAAGAAATCTTTATCGTTTTAGATCCATAACAGTGCAAATTTATCTATCCATCTCTCTCTCTCTCTCTCCTTATATATATATATATATATATATATATATATATATATATATATATATATTTCACTCATTCCCTGTTACATTCATTTACACGCATATACCATATTCAGGCGGTATGAATTCATTCTTACAATCTAAAATAAATTGGACTTTAAATGACGAAAGGGTTGATAAGTCATAAAAAACAATTACCCAGTTAAAACCAGTCCCTTCCTAGCTACCTACCTACCAGCTGCGAAAATTTAGTGTTTAGAAAAAAATAATGGTGATCATTAATTCACAATTGATAATTCTTCTCTGTTTGGAAAACTGGCGCAAGTGTACTACTGTGACCTTTTGTGTACACACACACACACACCCGCGCTCGCGCGTGCTTTTCTGTGACAAATTTGTCTTCAGAATGACTTCAACGTATCGTTCGCAAGTCAAACTTCCAAAAGGTTAGTATTGTTAAACGCAGCTATCCAGTAGACGTAGGGTTGGGATTTAATCGTATTTGTGATAATTATATGCATGAATAATTGAAAAAAGGAATATCCTTGTCAAATGAATAGAGATGGCCCTCAGAAAAATCCTAATAGAGTAAAACTTTCATTTTATGTAAGTATTAAAAACATATCTTCATGAAAATTAAGGGAAATAATACTGAATTGTCATGTAATATCAGTCCTCCTATATGGCAATGAATACGTAATATCAGTCCACCTATATTCCATATATATATATATATATATATATATATATATATATATATGATCCTTGCTAATTTATTCAGATATATATATATGATTGTTGATAACTTATTCAGATTTTGGGAATGGTTTCATTTAAAAATTTTGTTTGTAGGCAACCCGCTTCGAAGATAGACTTAAAACTAGACAAGTAGTCCCCTCCCCCCACCCATATGAAAAATTAATAAATATGCAATCCTTCCTACCTTTTATGTGAATGCTATATATATATATATATATATATTATGGTCGGAATCTCTTTTGCTGCAGCTTAAATTTATGGCTTACGATGCTGAGTGGCAAGGCAACTGATGAATCAATATATTTGCACACACAATATCAAACGTACAAGCCCAGCCCCACTCAATCATGCCCACATTTCATAACATATCTCTACGGTATATGGACTCGACTTTAGACCTACTGCACCTCAATTCCTTATGAACTCGTCCGTTAAGGGCTAAAAGTAGATCGAACACACGTACACAGCCCAACACTCGCCTGCCAGAAGGGTGAAACGCACTGTTGCCCGCCATTATTCTATCGTGAACACACGCTCATGTACCAAGGACATATAGAGTGAAACAAAAAGGCGGGAAAATCGGGAAAAAGACGCTCTCTGTATAAAATTCAAAAGATAAGTTTCAGTTATTTTTTTTTTTATTCTCTTTTATTTTTTTAACTTCAGTTTTTCTTTTCTGCTCTGAACTAAAGCATTAATGAAAGCACGATCAGTTTTCTCCGCCTTTTTTTTTCATACTTTTGAATAACGCCCTTTGTATTATTTAAGAGCTTCCATTTATTTCGGTATTCTTTCCGTAAAAAAAAAAAAAAAATACCCGATAATAAAACAAGAATGTTTAAATAGCGCTTTCAAGTGCGGTTGATATGATTCCATTATTAGAACTAGCTGTTTGTATAAGGTCTGAGATCTCACATAGGAGTTACGAAACAAATACATCTATCATTTCTTTCATTTAGTTAAATAACTAGTCAAACACTAGTCGTTAAAAGCAGACACAGAAATAATACCAAATGATTTTAATCCAGAAATTCATTCGAAATGATTCTTTTAGAGATGTGTATTAGAATTTATTTTATTAGGTTGGTGCAAAAATAATGACGTAATAATGTCGTTTTTTGACGTTAAAAAATATGTCAAAAAACGACATTATTACGTCATTATTTTTGCACCAGCCTAATATTACTATGTTTATACTACCCGTTTTCTCGGAGGAGCGGTTTATCTATATATAAAATTATATGACTTCCGTTAGTTTGTCCTTCTGTCACACCCTCTAAAATAGCCATACATTGACCGATCGAAACCAAATTTGGGGGGGAAGTGCAAGCAGGTAAGGAGTACAAATTACAGTTGGTTTTACTAGAGTACAAAGCTTAGTACAATAAACTGGTATTAAATTTTGGGGGAAACTTAAAATTTTTACTATTGAATATCCAAATTACTCTCACTATTTTAAAAACACTTTAATACTTATTTAATAAAAATGCAATAATTTTTTAAAATATCTTTAATTTTTTATACATAGAAGAATCCAGTTTCCAGTTCGCCTTGCCTGTAAACAAATCACAAGTCCAAACGCTTCAAAAAGTTAGAATTTGGCTCCAGAAATAAAGATTTACTTGTGGCTATTTGTATATTACATGCTCAAGAATAAGAGACTCTGAGAGTTTATCCTTTGCAGAAAAAAGCGTAAATTTTCTTAGAATGTATTTTTACCGTGAAGCCCTATAAAATTAAATGACTTATTAAACTGCGAAGTATGGTTTATGTCAAAGTATTTTTCCAAGCAAATTAGCTAATTAAAATATCGATTGGTTCGTAAAATTCAACGAAACTTAGAGTTTATAAATCTCGATAAAAATGTTAGCGATAACTTCAACAATACTAAAAACTGCGTAGAAAAACTAGTTAAACAAAAACGCCAAATAATTTGTTCCAAACTGCAATTTTTTTGAAAAGAAATCCCACGATAATGACATGAAGACGTTAACATTACTCACTACACTGGAGAAAAGTTTAGGACAAAAGCCCTTAAAAACGGGAAATATCAATGTCACTGGATTCAGAAATCTATTTTCTTGAAAGTTAGGTTTTATTATAAATATTTTATAAACTTATACCGACACCAACACTGGATTTTCTGCCAATGGATGCTAAATGTTTCTTTATAATTAAACGCTTAATATTACTATTACTAATGTATTAGGTTGGTGAAAAAATAATGACGTAATAATGTCGTTTTTTGACGTTAAAAAATACGTTAAAAAACGACATTGATACGTCATTATTTTTTCCATAAACCTAATATTAAATATAAGCATTCAGTTTACACAAATTATTATGTTAAGTAATAATGAACTTGCTAAGGGTTTATATTATATTCTCTTGAGCAATTCAAGACGGTGAATATTTTTCAGTCTCGTGTAAGAAACTGATGTTTAGTCCTATGTTCTTACTTTCCATCATTAACTTTTGCAGTATGAAGAAACGGGAAAAGTTCGTTAAAAACAAAGAAAGTAGTACTAAAATGTTACGTCATATCAGTCTTCATATATGACAATGAATGCGGGACAATCCACCGAAAGTAGGTTTTGATTGGATACGTGTTCCCGGTAAGGAATAACAGATAATATTCAAATAACAGTAAAACATCTTGTATGTTAAAGTAAGTATTAGTTAGTGAGACGGTGCAGGATATATTGAATAATTTTTCCTTTGAATATATCTTATGCTTATTTTGTGTATATATATATATATATATATATATAGTGTAACCCGAATATAAGAGAGATTTTCTCTGGTCCCAAATTAGAGCCTGTGTTAATGTATATAAAATAGACCAAACCCGGATATAAGAGACTTCTTCTCCGGTCCCGACAACTCTCTTATATCCGGGTTACACTATATATATATATATATATATATATATATATATATATATATATATATATATATATAGTTGTGTGTGTGTGTATATTCGCAAGAGATAAGTTAGACTGTAAAAAAATGGCGATGTAATGTATTTTTTTAAACGTGTGTTAACCTACTACATCTCACTAACTTTGACACATTTTAGCGTCGAGAATGTTTGCCACGCATATTTAAATATTATATGTTACTTCAATACATGTAGCTCTTATCTAAGCAATCAGAAATGGACAAACACACATACTATTAATCTGCGCCTCTTTGCTATTTATCATTTCTATTTTGATCTCTGACGAAGCTTTAATAAAGTGAAACATGTTAGATTAAGATCTGTTTCCTACTTGTTCTTTATCCTATCGTTTTTTTGGATCCCTATCAATAATCGGTCAATATATATATGGTGGACTCTTCCGTTATATTCGATGTATGAGGGTAAAGCAGATCCGTTCCTGGGAACCGACAGCCAGACACTAGCGCATGTTTTGATTATAGTGGTGAGGCTTTGTGCAGAACCAACCACAATTTTTGAAGGGCCGTATACGTGCCACAAGTTTCCCAAACGACACTCTAGGGATTTTAAATTCAGACTTGTCTTTCTAGACCATTTGCAATCCAGTCTGTCCTGATATTTACCCATAGCTGGAGGGAGAAGAGGATTAATAACTTTCCCTAGGGTATTAGTACTAAAATGAACGTAAGGGATTCGACTGGAATTCGAACTCGGCTCTTCGATTATTCAATCCACTATCCACTACTTCACCATGCCCCTCTCTCTCACACACACACACACACACACATATATATATATATATATATATATATATATATATATATATATATATATATATATATATATATATAGTTCTAAGGCGTGCTATATTTATGGGTAAATGTGGGCAATGTTATTTCTAAGTTAAAGTACAGTGTTAATTTCTATATCTACTGATATATTGTGCGTGTGTGAATATGAATTTTGGTATCTAGTTCATTAGAATTAGACAGTCCCTGTTTGAATCCCGGAATAAAAACTAATTTCGACATTTCCACTCTTTTAGTAAATAGGCGCCATCCAAGCATTACTCCTTAATCAGTCACTTGTAAAATCTGTAATAACAGCTTGCTAATATAACTTATCTATTGATCCCTGGGGATATGGTTTTGCGGGGCGCGGAGGTTATTGTCTGATCGAGTATGACGTAGTTAGTTCGTACCAAACAATGGGTCAATAAATTAATCGACCAATCTCAACCTGTTCGGCTCTATGGAACTAACCAGTGAGCAATATATCTTCTGAAATGAATATCTGACTTTGTCTAAATGTACTTTGCCACCTTTATGGGCTTCAGGTTATATCTTGTTCTTTTTGAGTAATAGCCACGCCTTTGGCGTTTCGTTTCATTTCATTAGATGGTGACCGAGTCATTTCCACTGCGTGATGAGTTCGATCTACACTTGCTTCTCAACAGTAGTGATATTCTGTCGAAACTAAGCAATTATTATTCTACATTTATCGCATGGCATATATATATATATATATATATATAGAGAGAGAGAGAGTTTGTCTGACGATCGCTAAAGCGTGAAACCCAGGGTCACAAGCTCACATCTATCCAACCATATATATATATATATATATATATATATATATATATATATATATATATATAACTTGCTAATTTAAAAAGAGGGTTTCATCACTACACAGGAATTACCATGTTTCAAAAAAAGAAACTGAAAACTTTAAATTCAATTACAGAATTAACTTAAAGTCCCTAGTCCTGTTTCATTTGCAAGCGAATTTTGGAATAACTTATTTTTAAATTTACTGAGTTTTATAAGCATATATATTCATAATATTAGTTTCTAAGGATATGGGGATATCCAATCATTTTAACAACGAGTGGTAGGGTATTTTCACTGACAACTAATTGTATCAAACTATTAATTACTTTCGAAAAGACGTTAAATCAAGGTAGGGTAGGAGTGCCTTTACCAACGAATGATGACATCCGTTCAACGCAATTCGTCTGGTCTTTATCAACGACAAAAAGTTTTGGGGCACTTTTTTTGCCGTTAATTTGTACTTTTATACATAAAGTTTTTTTGTAAAAGGGTGGTTTGTTTATAAATACGTCGTATTGAACTACAATTTTAAAATATTATTCGTAATTTTAATTACTGATAGACTATACGTCTTTTAAAACAAATAAATGTAATAGAATTACTTAAATTATTTAAATTATTATTAAATACGAAATATAAATATACATATTTCATTTATCATCTTATATATATATATATATATATATATATATATATATATATATATATATATATATGAAATTAAGTTATGAAAAACTTGGTAATCCGTATGGGTAGTCCCAAGGAGGATGAAATCCTGAGAGATCAATGTAAATCGAGAGCTAATATTTTGAAGAAAAACAGACCACTTTAAGGATCCATTATAGTAATTTATTTCAACAGAGCCCTTTTAATGGACTCTGAATCATCAGATAGAACTTCCAAAAGTGGGCATTTTGTTTCATCATTTGGAAGTGCTATCTAATTATCCAGAGCCCTTTAAAAGGGTTCTGGTGAAATAAACTATTATAATGGAACCTTAAAGTGGTCTGTTTTTCTTTAATATATATATATATATATACTTCTGTATTTGGGTAGCAAAGCCTTTTTTATTCGAGTTTTACTGAAGATTACTGACAACTTACAAAGAATCATGCTTTTTATTATATTTTTCTTTCATTCATATAAGTGATTTCTTTTCTGGGTATATTGTATAGTTTGGGGCAGCTTGTACAGAAAAGAAATCACTTAGATGAATGCAAGAAAAAAAATTAATTAGAAACTTCATCGCAGTGCCTTGTCAATCGTTGTCCATTAATCTTTTGTACATCTCAACCCATTATAAAAAAAAAAAGTCTCTGTGAAACAATTATCAGTACATTGCAATCACATATCATTACATCTAAAGTGATTCTGACTCTGAAACTCTGACCTATATGTTAGACCTTGTGCCAGACATAGATAATATTGTAAATCTAATATACATTATGATATGTTATATAATCTATCTACACAATTCACCGTAACATTTCTTTTTTTTTTTTTTTTTTTTTTTTAGTTCGTCGGTCTTTTTTCATTTGTTCTAACATTTCCTTTTCCTGTTCGTCTTTCATTCCGTTTGTCTACGTGTTTCCCTTATTACCGCAACCCACGCCCACGTCAGTCATCCTTTCTCGCTATATAGTGTATTCAGTGTAAAAGGCCAGCCATAATCTATATCTTGAGGTCGAATCTCTAGTCCTGTACGTTTTTATTTTCAGAAACACACAGGCAGCTGAGATGATGAGATCACGGAATAGAATAGCAAAACTGGCAATATTGTAATTACCGCCAACAACCGTATTTCTTCTTCACAGACAACCTTTCCTTTCATTCCTTCGAGTTAGCAATCCTTTTCAAAGTGTTTTTTCCAAAATTATTCTATTCTATAACAAGAACTTTATTCTTAATATTTGTTCATTTTAGCGTTCCTTTCATTCCGTCTTCCCCGCTTCTTGATAATTTTATACACCGCTGTTATCCTTCATTCGATTTTCTCTTTATCCCATCACCTAAATAAAGCAGTCTCGAATACTTAGATGGGGGAGTGCTTGGGAAAACAAGGCACTGTAAGCGACCTCCTACAGCCTGAAATATGTTTCGGCTTTAAAATAACCCACAAAGGGTTGATAAGCCGTAAAAATTGAATCCATCTCATTCGTTTCGCCGTTCCGTTAGCTGCCTCATTTTGCATTAACGGTTAGCAAATCTCTCTTGCCAAACATGACAGGGAGCACAATCTTCACTGAGCGTCCTATGTCTACTTTTTTTTTCGTATTCTCGTTTTATCGAAATATATTTCGGTTAATGAGGACTTCTCACGGGTTCCAGATCTTTTTCTCTGGCTGTGTGTGCAAAACCAGGCAAAGCGCCAGGCTTTCAAATGCTGACACTCAAGGCAGATTCTCCCAACTTTGTCAGAATCACCGGCCGAGTTTTGTTGAAATCTATGACATCTCGGAGAGGATTTCGAATAAAGCTTTTCGACATAATCACACAGGCGCTTCTTGCAGAACTGACGCATTAATGTCTTCCTTATCTCTATTTTCTCCGCTCGGACTTGCGCCTGATTAAGATTCTCACCTTCCTTAAAATTTTCTTTCTTTTTTCTTCTTACTCTTTCTTTTTTTTCTTCTTACTCTTTCTTTTTTTTCTTCTTACTCTTTCTTTTTTTTCTTCTTACTCTTTCTTTTTTTTCTTCTTACTCTTTCTTTTTTTTCTTCTTACTCTTTCTTTTTTTCTTCTTACTCTTTCTTTTTTCTTTTAACTCTCCTCCTCTCCGTCTTTCTTCCTCTCTCTCTCTCTTCATCTCCGTATTTCTTCCTCTCTCTCTCTTCTCCTCTCCGTATTTCTTCCTCTCTCTCTCTTCTCCTCTCCGTCTTTCTTCCTCTCTCTCTCTTCTCCTCTCCGTCTTTCTTCCTCTCTCTCTCTTCTCCTCTCCGTCTTTCTTCCTCTCTCTCTCTTCATCTCCGTCTTTCTTCCTCTCTCTCTCTCTCTTCATCTCCGTCTTTCTTCCTCTCTCTCTCTCTCTTCATCTCCGTCTTTCTTCCTCTCTCTCTCTTTCTCTTCATCTCCGTCTTTCTTCCTCTCTCTCTCTCTCTTCATCTCCGTCTTTCTTCCTCTCTCTCTCTCTCTCTTCATCTCCGTCTTTCTTCTCTCTCTCTCTCTCTTCATCTCCGTCTTTCTTCCTCTCTCTCTCTCTCTTCATCTCCGTCTTTCTTCCTCTGTCTCTCTCTCTTCATCTCCGTCTTTCTTCCTCTGTCTCTCTCTCTTCATCTCCGTCTTTCTTCCTCTCTCTCTCTCTCTCTCTTCATCTCCGTCTTTCTTCCTTTGTTCCTCTTCGTCATCCTTTTCTTCTTCCTCTTAATTCTCTTTATCTATATTCTTACTCCTGGTCTTCATTTTTTTATTTCCCATTTTACTTCTTTTTGTTTACACTCTTTCAATTCTTTTTCTTCTTCTTCTTCTTCTATCTTCCTTTTCCTATTTTCTTCTATCCATTTGATTTTCCTTTTCTTCTTCATTTCAACATTTTCTTTCCTCTTTTCTTCTTCTGTGTCTCATATCTTTTTTTTTCTCACAATTCTCTTCTTTTTTCCCTTCTCTTCTTCCTACATTTAGACATCCATGTCCCCTCCTTTGCAAAGTTTCTTCTTACTCTTTTTCTTGCTCTTCGACTTCCTTTTCCTCTTTTTTTCTCCTTCTTTGTTTAGACTCCCAATTAAATTAACCTTCCCATTGAAATCTCTTTATCTTTTCCCATACTTTCCAATCCCTAACGCTATTATTATTATTAAGTTGGTGCAAAAATAATGTCGGTTTTTAACGTTAAAAATTACGTCAAAAACCGACATTATTTTTGCACCAACCTATTAGTAGTAGAAGTTCTTCCCCGTGGTTGCTTACCAATATTCTCGAATGCTACTTGACTCCAATGTATTATTCGCTAGACAATTCCTGCCGTCTCTCCACTACATTTCAAGTGGTAAACATCAGTTCCTATCCACGAATATAACGAAAACTTCCAAAATATTTTACCATCAACAGAAATCTTCCTTATCATCCATACATTTTCCATTTCCCCTCCCTCGTTCTCCTTTTTCCTCCTTTATTCTGTCTCTCTATCGCTTTATTCACTTTGTCTTTCTTTCTTCCTCTTCGTATCTCTTTCTTCCTTGCTATCTCTGGAAACTGTGAAATATTCATGACAAGTTTTGTGCACCTATCTCTCTCTTTGTTTACTGTCGTTCGAATCTTGAAAGTATCAAAATGGACAGAAAAATAGGTTTGGTGTTGACGAAGGTAACTAGTTTCCACAAATAACCAATGCTAAGTGGGCCACTTAAATTCAGACACCTGCTCAAACAAATTACAAACACCTACCAATCTACCTTCCGTCATGTCTATCCACAATTATTCAAACATTTACGGTACATGGGCATATACTAAAAATACATGCTTGCAACTCTGAAACGCACAAGCAACTTTATATAGTTATACATGTTTATTAAAGACGACAGACAAGGTACGGAGATTAAGTTTTGATTTAATTTTTCTTGTGTTCGAGCAAGTGTTTACTTTTCTGAACACAGAGTTTGTAGAAACTGTTCAAATGTTCTGTAATTCCGAACGCTTTCTGCTATGCTTTTAGCCATTGTCAAGGATAATCTTATTTTTGCTTTTTAACTAGGTGCGAAGGTTGTGTTTATGTTTCTAGAGTTATAGAGATATTTTATTTCACGAACACAAAAGCAAAAATCCCTGATAATTTACTGCTTAAATACAATATATATATATATAATATGTGTGTGTGTTTGTGTATGTAAAAAAAAATCCGTGGGTATGTAATCCAAATATAAATATAAAATATTAAAACTGATCCACAAAAAAGAACTCCATATAATTTTTTTTTTAGAGTATATAACTGAATTACAATCATTGAGATCCAAACGATTTACCTCATACAGATGATCATTTCGTCCATGAGAAAGTAATCTTTCACTGAACTTATCAATGCAAATGCATTTACTAAAATGTATTTTATAATGTAGTAAAATTTAAGCATTGATAAGTCCAGAGAAAAAAAAAACGCTTTCCCATGGACGAAATGATCACCTGTATAAAGTAAATCGTTTGGATGTCATTAATATATATATATATATATATATATATATATATATATATATATATATATATTTGAATTTGTATGTCTCCTGAATTTGATTATGATTCCAATGTAATAAATTATAATCATGGAATATCAATGTTTGAGCCTTTTTCTATTATATATATATATATGAGTCGTATGAATGCATATGTTTTCCCAGCTATGGACAAATATCAGTACAGAGTGGGTCTGATAACCTAGGATACGCCAAAGACAGCACTGAATTCAAAATCTGGCAAGTTCCATTTGAGGATATGCTATACATCAGTTCTCCATATTAGGCCCTTTCAAAGAGTGTGGCCAGTTCTGCACAAACCGTTACCAATATAATCCAATTATATGTGCGGATAGTCTGACTGTTTCATTATAAAAACTTCTGCTCGAAGGGAGATTCTTCCATATATAAAATACAGGGTTCTAAAAATTTCCCAGTCCGACCAAACAACAATCCTTCGCGGCCATATGGCAACATTTTACGAGGTGAGATACGCAGCATCCTTCGTATATATGAGATAGTTTAAAAAAATAAAGATGCTAATACAAATATAGACGTGTATAACTTTTTGGACTAGTATTTGTGGCACGGAGGAGAGAAGCTACTGTTTGTCAAAATACAGAGGGGGAAAGCAAGAGAAATCAAATGGATATGGATTCTAGTCTTTCCGAATGATATTAGTGCGTTACAAAAGATAATTTGTAGAGGGAAACTTTGTGAAAAAAGTGACAGCACATAAAAGGACTATCCGACATACCAATTCACCGATTATTGATTCACCTAACACGAGCACAAAAACACACACATGACAATGACATGTATGTGTATACATATCTGTAATCGATGTAAAATGTGTGTGCAATGAGAATTTTTTGCAAAACTTAAATTCGGCTGATTTGTTAAAATAGCTTCAAAATCACCTTCTGTAAAGTCGCTTGTCTTACACACACACACACACACACATATATATATATATATATATATATATATATATATATATATATATATATATATATATATAGTGGGGGTGTCGTTAGAACGTCCGCTTTTTGATCATTAGACCCGGGTTTGGATATCACTATGATCGATTTGCGAGGAAGGTGATTTTCTGATGCTATCGGTCTGGAGGAGGCGGTGTCTTTAGAAAGCGGTGTCAGTGAAATTGGGTAGATGCATTTGTTAGCTGTTCACGGGAATTACTTGCAAACTTTCGATGCATTAGCTCTCTTTCATGTTAGTGTATTATTCATAATCGATGAATGAATCAA
Organism: Acanthosepion lycidas; assembly: GCA_963932145.1. Classification (NCBI taxonomy): domain Eukaryota; kingdom Metazoa; phylum Mollusca; class Cephalopoda; order Sepiida; family Sepiidae; genus Acanthosepion; species Acanthosepion lycidas. The sequence continues at coordinate 66,402,873 of OZ010595.1, forward strand.
CACCTATATAATATATATATATATATATATATATATATATATATATGTGTGTGTGTGTTTCCCCCCTCCTGAAATATTTTGTTATGTTTACATACAACAATCCATGTATTCAGTTAAAAGTAAAAATAAAATGTCCCTTTATAATGCTTAATGAGATAACCGAAAGCACTCGGACATATAAAATATTTGGAGAATTTCTACATAATTACTTAACCGCAGCCCCTTGTCAGTCTTTTTTAATTAAACCGATATAAAACAGGAATTGCTACCCAAATACACATTATATATTATATATATATATATATATATATATATATATATATATATATATATATGATCTGAAGATTACTTTGAAGCAGGAAACAGATTATCGCTGCTGTATGTTGACCATCGATATTTACATAAGATCTATCTCTGATATTGACAATTTTACACATAAATATAGCATACCTAAAATCTATATCTTTACCACACACACACAAACACACATATATATATATAGAGAGAGAGAGATAGATAGATAGAAAAAGAGAGACTGAGATTTTTATATGATGAGGAAATCATTTATGTGGACAGGGGAGAGTAAGGAACGCAGTTAATGACTACACTCGACACAAACAGAATAATATAAAAATAAAACCCTGATCAATAGAAATGTTTGATATTGAAATATCTCAAATAATTTTGAAATTATTAAAAACAAGTTCTCCTGAGATGAAACATCAATTAGGTCTTTGTTATTAATTAGAAAGCAGCGTTTTCGTTTTATTTCAATTGTTTGGCCGAACTAAAGGTCCTTTTCCGAATGACAGAACAAAACGGATGATTTCGTTTGAAACAAATATTGGGCAACATATTCCAATATAATCTTCCTAATTATTCTCATTGTTTTTGATTATCAATACATTTATAGATTTTTAATGACTCTCCTTAATGTTAAACGCCTCTTTAATCAATGTAGCATTCATATTTACTGATTTTTACATTCGAAAAATTCATTGCTTTTTTAAGTGCATTGAGCCATTGTACATATCTGATAAACTGAGCCCACACCCATATGCAATATGATTTCTTTACTTCGTCTGCTTTGTCAATTAAGTCGAACGTCTTCCACACCAGAGCCGGAGATATATATTGAAATTCGATTATATGCTAGAATTTCTAAGGCTGTTTTTGAAGGTAGGCATGCAATACGCCTTTAGTAATGGGTCTACACATTATTCTCCACCACATCCAAAGAACATTACATACATCATATTAACAAAATTGAAATGACGTACCTTAACAAGACTGTTCTTGTACAGTTATTTTTGCTTTATGAAAATTCGATTTACGCCATTTTGCGTTTACAGTTGAAATCACTTCAATCCAGGCAAGGACACCCCGACATGGGGTAATGGTTAGTAAGCTTGTCTCTCTAGATCATTTACGACTGAGTAGTGATTTCGATCCTCACTGAGTACCCAATACGTTCGACCTTGTCCACAAGCATGTTAAGCTTAAAAAATACCTATTTCACCCCAAAGATGAGGAGATTAAGAAAAAGAAACCATTATCAAGGAAAGAAGAAAAAGAAAAAAGAAGCGATTATCAAGGAAAGAAGAAAAAGAAACCATTATCAAGGAAAGAGAAAAAGAAAAAAAGAAGCCATTATCAAGGAAAGAAGAAAAAGAAAAAAAGAAGCCATTATCAAGGAAAGAGAAAAAGAAAAAAAGAAACCATTATCAAGGAAAGAGAAAAAGAAAAAAAGAAGCCAAAATGTAATGATTAACATTGAATTTAAATTTTTGAAGATCAAAGTTGACTGAAAATTCGGAGGAAAGTTCCACAAGTTAGAGGTGGGAGAGAAAATAAACAATTAGAATAGAACGAAATCTCGCTTAAATTTGTCTAGGTAACTAAAGATGAAGTTTTGTCAGAACAATTACTTTGAAAATATTTAAATTTTATATAAATATATAATCAGCACGTTTTCTGAATTAGCTGGTAAAGATGGATTCATCCAGAAAATTAAACGCTTCCATATTAACAAGCCTTAAGAAATAGTAATTGTTACAGACACATAGAGGAACAATCATACAAACTTGGAAGGACATGACCACACAACGATTACACAGAAGATACAGATTTTACAAGCTAAACGGCCCATTGTGTCAGATGAATACTTCTGAGACAAAGAAACAGAAAAAAGTATGTACTCAGATGCGACTAATATGATTTACTTCATTATACACTGGACACAGCGCCATTAAAATATGGAGTTTAATTGTCTAACAGAATATAATCTCGACTGACACTGGGTCATTAACGAATAGGTATGGATGAACATCTTGAACAGAAAATGCAATATGTGAAACAACACAAGAAATAAAAACAGTTACATTAAGAGATAAATAATTCCACATAAATAAGAGCAGACGCAGATCGATATATTTCTGCCTTCCATAGTTGATGTTAACCTCCAGGGGGGGCAAATATTTACACCTTCTTGGTGTCGGGTTTTCCACTGGCATGAAGTGGAGTGATTATATTGAATCAATTGCTACAACTACTCCTAGGAAAGATAGTTCATTGTGTCGTGCCAGACAATTTTTCTAGCCCGAATCTACCATGCTCATTTACAAATCTACCATTCGACCGTTGTTATGCCATAGTACCTATTCTATTGTAATAGACTTTCCCACAGATAATAAGTAGGAGTAGCAGTGGCCAGTTCGGCTCAGTGGTGTTGAGGGAGTCAGTCGTTATCGGACATTGAAGTACCAACCATCACAACTAGATTGCTGCGTCATTAACTCTTATTTCCAAGTTCCTAACGTTTTGTACGTCGAACCTAATTTAGGACGACTTATTGAAATACAAGCCTCCACTGTGAAAACTACTCTACAACAACCGTGTCTTGAAAATCGCTGCTATATCTGGTCTTGTGATCCTGGTATCAATTTCAAGATTCTCGAGAAAATCCAAAGAAGGGTTTGTCACGTTATCTGTACTGATCTGGCATCTCGGCTCCAATCGCATTTCCACCTTCGTGACATGGCTCTCTCTGTCTTTTCTATAAATATTTTCGCCGCAATTGTTCTTAACAGCTTTTCTCTATGGTACCTCGATTCCATTAATCTAAACGTGCTGCTAGATTGGCAACTAGGTTTCACCGTTTTATTCTTGAAATAACTAGAATTCTAATAGTTATTTTCTCTCCTCTGGAAATCTCCTCACGTTTCTTATTTCCCTGCATCCTACAATCTTCCAAAATTTAAATGCTATGTCAATCGTCATCTTCTCTCTCATCGAACCGTTTTCTTTTATTGCCCTTTTAATTCTCTTTCACCCCCAATAATTCCATGCGTCTTAGTGTCATTATCACCTTCCTTGGGAGTCTAGGAAATGAATAATAAACAGACTGTGATAGAAAGATTTAGTTTTGGGAGAAGTTATCAAGTTTGTTGTGAATATTAAATAAAAGATATATATCACGAGTGTGATGTTTACTCATTTGGTTTTAAATATTCAAGATATTTTATTTGAAATAGGTGATAACGTTTTTTTTCTGTTTTTTCTTTTTTTTTTTTTTTTCTTATCTCTTCTAGCAAATTTGAATTGGCCAGTACCCCACACTCTAAAAATCATAAGATTGAATTTATTTTCATTTATCTTTCGTTATATTACGGTGATAACTTTTCAATTGTGTAGATCTATACATTCAGGAAATATCAGTTATTAGTGAATACTTTAACCGGATACAAATAAAACAACAACAAAACAGTCTGCGGGGGAAAATAAAAATAAAAAGTAAATTCCAACTAGAAAACGACACCACGATTTCGTTTAACAAGCCGTGATATTTCGTGACGATAAGTGATAACAACTAAGATACTATTTACAAATCAAAACAGCGCCAGAGGACTGAAGGGACATTAGGAAATGTAGTCGACTGTAGTAGCGATAATACTAACATTCCTCGAAACAATCTTGAAAACATACCACAAAGTATAATGGAACTGGAAAAATGAGGGAATCCCAAGATAACCCAGAAATCTGAACAAGTCAAAAGACACCGAGTGTAAACACCAGGAATCACTGGTGTGACATCTTAGTAACCAAAATATAAATAGATTGGTGAGCGTAGACTATACAAATTTGAAATTGAGAGAAAAAAAAACAGAACTAGTTCTCTGGATATAATATCCAAATAATTGGTATCAACATATATATCCATAGAACACAAAGTAGATGGTTAGTATTCCTCTTGGCAAGGGCATAGATCGTCTTCGTGATGACGCACATATCGTTAGTCTCCCAGATGGAGCAGGGCTCATTCGTCTACCCAATGGCACAGATGTCGTTTTTCTCGAACATACGGCACAGGTCGATCCTTTCTAACATAGCCGTTCTTTTCCCTCAGCTTTGGGTTAAATAGCAGTCTATCCTTAGGTGGTAACGGATCTAGAAAAAGGATAACATCCAATTTGAGACTGAATTTTAGACCAACAGCAAGCCACACGGCGATCTTTCTCCAGAAGTAAATTCTCAAATAAAATGTATCGTAATAAGTGTAATCGTAGTCGCCTACACGCTGAGAAGAGAAAATGGAAAATATTTAAAGTGATATTAGCCAAAATTAAGAGAGAATAAAGAGGTTTAATCATAGCGTACTGAATCGTCCCACCACTTTACGCTGCTTCAATGGGTAAATGTATACACAGTGTTTCTTCCTGATGTCGTTGATTGCATCAGTATTGATACGAGTCTACGGCCAGTCGAGCGAATAACTGGCTTAGAATTTCAATCCATTAATGTTGTAGGCATCATCGTTTTACAGCTGGATGTTTGTTGCTGTCTGTGTTAGCGAGACGACAAATATCTGACAAGGCGTTACACCTTGTACATCAGTTTCACCTGATGAACTTACACCCAGTGACATCCAGAGCAGACGTAATTGACGTCGTCATAGCAACAAGATCAACAGCATTAATTCATATACATCTTCGTACCTTCTCCTCTTTACTTTTGCTATCCTTTTACTCTCATCTTTGGTCTTCGTTATTCTTCTGTGTGCCGTGTCTCTTCGGGACATGGCGAATCACGGATCTCCACATCTTCCTGCAGACGTAATTGACGTCGTCATAGCAACAAGATCAACAGCATTAATTCATATACATCTTCGTACCTTCTCCTCTTTACTTTTGCTATCCTTTTACTCTCATCTTTGGTCTTCGTTATTCTTCTGTGTGCCGTGTCTCTTCGGGACATGGCGAATCACGGATCTCCACATCTTCCTACGCATTGTGGCTCGTAGCAGTTTTTTTTTCCCTTTGCTCGGCCCACATCCTATTTTCCGCTGTCCATTCACACACGTTCTTCAGGTAAATAGCTCGCCGCCTTTGTGAAGTCTGATTTACAAGTGCTCCTTCCTTAATATGTATCCAAGAAATTCCTGCTGTCTTTTCCTTATTCTGATTGATTAATTGATTTTGGGTTATTTAATGCCGACGAGATTTTTAGGATAGGTGCTTATGAATATAATATGTATTCTTTGTAAGAAATCTCTTTGTAGATCTGGTTTCATTGAAGTATATTTGTATAGAGGGTTTTTATCAAGAGTTAAATGGTAATATCTTTTTCCAAAAATATATTGCTGGTATACTACTATGAAGTATACTAAAACACATATAAATTACTAGAAAATCTATATTTATATTTTTATAGTGTTTTGACCCCAATTTGGAGGTTAACTATTTGCCCAGAGATGGGACCCTAAAAAGTGCTGTCACTCCGTGCCAGAGTAGACCTTGGAACAACATCATTTAAAAGGTGGTTTCACACTGTTCAAAACCTCCCGATCAAGAGGCCTTTCTGTCGGATGTAGTTTACCGTCATAGTTCTGAGTAGAAGTGTTCTTTCTGTTGCTTTTGTCTTTGAGTATTACTTGTTGCTTATTCACTCCGTCTATGCTATTTTTAGTATCCCTCTGTAGAATATTGCCTTTAGTTTTCTCCTCCTGTGATATCAGAGGATGGATAACACAGAGCACTTCAGCAATTCTAATATTTTTCATTACTTTCCTTATCTTTTGGAATGCAACTTTCGATAGTCCCATCTTCTGTTAAAAACACTTCCCACATGACCATATGATGACCTTATATTCTCTTTTCTTGCAATTGATGATCAGTTCATTTTTTACTCTCGTTTTCTTCTACCACACTGTCTAGGAGGTCCTGTTGGTTTCTTTCTATGTCGGGCATCAATACACTGTCTACTTATTTTATATTATTAGATTTTGCTCACCGAGTAGTTACTTCTCTTTTTCCTTTTTACTGTCTTCATCAATATTTTTTCTCCAGTATTTTTTGACAACCAAGTTTGAAGCAACTAGTCTGCCTTACTATATAACCCTTAACAACATAAACTGATTATATATATACATACATACATATATATATATATATATATATATATATATATAAAAGTGAATATTGAAGTCAACTTTCAGAGACGACAGGCTGTTTCATGCTGGACGCAATCGTCAGGACGACTGACTGTTCACTTTTATATTTACATACGCTCTATCTCTGATATAGAGCACTTTATCCCATATATATAGCACACCTTAAAACTATATTTCTTCATATATATATATATATATATATATATATATATATATATATACCGGGTGTAAAAACAAAAAAATATATAGCGGATATAGTTTCGAAACATGCCAGAGGGCACATATTTTTCTAAGAAGATTACCTAACTTCATTGCCATATGCACAACGTTCTACGTTCCGGCCTTCTTCAGTTGATTTGAATTTCGAACCGAACTTTTTATTTCGTCCACCGTGGTAGATTGTTCTAGTTGCCATGCCACACCTCTTCTGGATCTCTCTCTCAGTCTAGTTTTTGGTTCACCATCGCTATAGCCAGATAGTAAACTCGCAGTACTTTGGGTCCAGTCAGTGGATCTAACCAACGCTTTTATTCACTGGCCCATGTTTCTTTGGGGCCGAAACGTTTTGACTATAGGAATGAAGATGAAGATAACAGTCCCAATAATATAAATAATCATAATACCTCATCTCACAGATATAGACATATATTGAAGATTTCCCAAATATTCAAGTCAGGAGGATTCTCTACTAAGCGTAATGACTAAAACTCTCCATGCTGGCTTGAACTTCTACGATTGGCGATTTAATAACATCATCAAATTAAATTTTCTCTTCTATACGTACAAGATCTGTCTGATAACTGTCGTGTCTTACTTGATAAAGACCAGCATATGTCGATCAAACATCTAAGCAAAGGTTCACAATGGCATAGAAATTAGGATATAACAGCTCTATGCAACTGATTACTTTCGCCGATAGAGAGACCTAATCAGGCGCCACTTTGATCCGAGAGTAAACCTGTAAATATCTACGTGGAATATGATATTTGGACACATTACAGCGTATCAAAAGAATTGACTCTTATAGCAGAGGATGATATTCTGTTCATGTACGGACTTGACAGAATCGTCTAAATCCCCACTCGTCGTGGTCACTAATTGATATTACATCCCCTGGGATGGAACGCATTTTTGAAGCTATCAAATGCACCAAGCAACGGACAGCTTGCCTTGAATCCAAAGCTGTGTTTATTATAATCAGTAATGAAACTAACTGGATGTGTGAAAGCACAAACTTTATCTTAATTGGATCGATGTCTAGCCTGACAAAGTGTTCGCTGGATAGGATCATATTCACATCATATTTGCTTTCGCAAAGTACCGGCGATGTACATATAAAACATCCTGGGATTTGCGAATCACGTGATTAGAATATAAAAACCACATGAATGTCATTTGTTTCCTTGTTATCCTTTGTTTTTGTGCCTCTAAGTGTGAAATGTTAAAACTCAAGATCCCGAGGTTGAGAATATTTGTTTACGGCAGTTTCGCGTCAACAGAGGATGTCTGCGTGTCTGTGCCTTTTCACTCGAGATCCATCCAACTGATTTTGACTAAAGTCGGCAGGTAAATTGTACAATGTAAGAGATAGGTTCTTAGCGTAAAAAATCGATAATTTGTAAAAAAAAAAAAAAAAAAAATGGTAATCGTTAAAGCCGATCAAAAATCGATAAACTCTTTTCCTCCGATTTCGTTCAAACTCGGTATGTCGGCTACTTACATCATGACGAGCTTAACAAAAAATCGATTCCAACACAAATATTAAAGTAAAATCTCAAGCAATCTAATACACTCTACTGTAGCCAACAATAAGATGATTGTTTAACAGTCATTTAACTTGATAATTGTGTCCACCCATATAGTGAAAACTCGCCTAAATAGCGAAAAATGGCGATTTTTACTGGTTTCTTTCTCATTTTTCGTTGATCTTTCAACCAATTTCCATGAAACTTAACAATTGTTTTATAAATATGTCTTCTTTTTACACCCCGGGTAGTACACTGACGAAGTGAATTTCAAAAACTCCAAAATAATTTTGGTCTGAAATGAGTCTTCATGTTGCCTGTTTTACTCCTTCATGCCCTCGGCTAACTTCGATTGAATAAATACAGACTATTTATGTTATATCAGTAATTGCATTAATACAAAATGTTTTTTAATGAAAGTAATTGAAGAAAATAGACTCTATTACATCTAAACATGATGCTGCCCCCCCCCATTCAACTTGAAGGTTTTTTTTTTTCTCATCTCTCAGGTCGGTATGACCGCTAGTTTATAATCATACATGTTACAACAAAATTTATTCTCAAGCATTTATTAAAACGGTGAAAGTTAGTTCAACTAAAATGTCTCATTTTTTTTTTTTTTTTTAACTTTAAATACTTTAATTATTTTCGTCGAAACACTGGTTACCGTACGATCACCGAAGTTAAGCAACCTCGAGCCTGGTTAGTACCTAGGTGGATGACCGTTTTGGAATACCACGTGTTGTAAGCTTACATGTGTGGGTGTTGTAGTGGATAATGGCCGGGAATTGCTAATCATAGAGCCGAGTTCAAAATCCTGATGGGTTTCTTTTATTGACTTAGGCAAAAATATCTTTGGGAAAGGTATAAAACTACCTCATCTCCTCCAGCTATGGTTTAATTAATAAGACTTGTATCACTAAAACATCATTATTACCTAAAAAAAAATTTACATTCTAAAAATATTTTATGGCTTTAAATAACCTGCAAAGGTTTAATAAGCCATAGAAAATGAATGAATTAATTAATCAATCAAGGTAATTGAATTAATTAATCAATCAATGTGTTGAACACTTTTAGTAGGGTAAATCATTGTTTTGTCAATAGAGTACATGATGGAATTCGTTTTTAAAGCCGACTGTTGCGCTGTACAGATCATCCCTTCTCTTTCCGTCTTCTAAAACAATTCCTTAGCCAACTTCATGATTCCGGATCAGCTAAATCTTTTCTTTTCTTCCCGTTACCCGCCAAGGTTTCTGTTTCCAAAATGACCTTTTAATTCAGCGCACCTTTTAGAATCAGCTCCTGGCTATTCTGTAAGTTCTCACGCAAGGTTCTACATTCTGTCGTCATCATCATTATTATTATTAGGAAGAAGAAGCAATATTAAGAACTGAATTGAATTCTCACAACAGAATTATGACGATTAATAATTTTGCCATCCCATTGATTCAATATAGTTTCAACATCTTGAACTGGACTCTAAATGACATAAGAGGAAATAATTGTAAGTCAAAAAACATTCTTTTTAAACATAACATGCATCATCCAAAGTCTGATGCCGACCGTCAATACATGCCCCTTAAAGTAAGTGGGGTGGTAGAATTCAGCTACAATTGTCATACAATAAGTCTATTGGCATACTAGCATATATGGAAGCAGCAAAAGACTAGATTATACAATTAGTCAAACAACACAGAAGCAGAAAGAAAAAACATTCAATCATGAAAGGTTTAAGATACAAATGAGATGTAATAGCTTCTGTAGAAATCATAAACAGAAATCAAGAACCAACTACAGCAAAACATTTGAAAAAGAAAGCCAAGGCTAAATGTCTGGAACAAAAGAAACAACTGCGGCAAGACAAAACTTCTACTTGGCCAATATCCAGAACGTCCTAATAAAACCAATGTTGATAAAGTTAACACTCATATGAGCATCTGGATTAAAGGCCGAAATGAAAAGCTGTATTCTTGCAGCGCAAAACCAGAATCTGTTCACTATGAACTCTCAGACAAATATCATACATAATAGTGTGGATACAAAATGCAGGTTCTGTGACAAATATCAGGAAACCATAGACCATCTAATCTCAGGGTGGTCAGTACTTGCGCCAAATGAATACAAAAATCGTCGCGATAGTGTGGGACAATATTTAGTAATACTGGACAATGCGTAAAGTCTTTGCAAAACACAACAACGCATTGAAAAAATCTTTGGAAATTCCAACTTAAGAGAAATAGAAAAAAATATCTTGATAATTACAGCCCACACACTAAGAACATTGTCCATTTAACGCTAGTGATGTTATGGTAGTCACTGTTATAGAAATTTACCCACGCACGCATATATTATTCCTGCTATAAATAAGAGCAGACATTGCCATTTGGAGAGGTAACTTTCGAGCAGTCAGCTCTGAGAGTCGGACCGAACATTTCTGCTGTAATACTCTCGTTTTTATATGTTTGTATTACATTTTCTGTTAATATATTTGTTTAACTCAGTTCTTCTCTTTGTGACTTTATTTCTGACCCTAACATGGCCACAACATTTAGAAAAACAAATTATGCAATGCAGCCATAGCACTCCACTACCTACCTTATGTCTTCCTGTGGACTTGTGAACATCGAAATATAAGAAATAGAATAAGAAATAGAAAAGATGTAAACTGAAAACAAGAAGAGTAGCAGTCATAATAGGTGTGCTTGGAATGATAAAAAAGGAACACAACAACACATTGAAAAAAATCACTGGAAATTCCAGCTTAAGAGAAATGCAAAAATTTTCTTGATAAGCACAGCCCACACACTAAGCAGAACTTTGTCCATGTAACGCTAGTGATATTATGGGGGTTAGAAAAATAAATCATAAAATGTAGCCATAGCATCACACCACTACCTGTCTTAGGTCTTTCCGCAGACTAGTATATAGTTTGACTATAGCAGAAATCGAAATATATGAGGATAAGTATGAGTAGTAGTAGTAGTAGTAGTTTTCTTCAATGTTTCGGCCGTTGTACGCTCCGGCTCTCTTCAGTTGATTGGAATGTCGAACTGAACCCTTTATTTCGCTCACTGGGGTAGATTGTTCTAGTTCCACGTACCATGTCAAATGGATATCGGTTATCTTCTGTTAATTCACCTTCCCAAGTTCTCCACCACCTTAACCAGATATTGAACTCACACTCTTTGGGTCCTGTCACTGGAGCTAACTAACATCGTTATCCACTGTACCATGTGTCCTTGAGTGATAAATATGGCAACAAAGATGAGGATGAGAGTTCGCGCTATGTAAATAGTGTACACAATACCTCGTCTCAGAATTATAGACAGATATTGTATAACTGTGTTAAATCAAATAAATCAAGATCAGCGTATGAACGCCGTCTCAAGACACCGATTTCGCCCCTTTGTCTATAAAAACAAATTCATTAAAGTTATCTGTAACATTATAACATCAAGGCATCAGCTAGAATCTTCGAAGCTCGCCTCGTAAGTGACCGCTTCTAGGTTTCGTTATCACCAGATTCTTCATTGTTTTAACCTTGTGCCAGACGTGAATAATACTCGAAAAACCTTTATATTAAAAGCAAAAACGTCTCGATTATTGTTTATTTTTTTTCTTTAAGGAAGACTGTATTCCGCCAATATGCTTAGCAGGGGAGAGATTGAATACACGGTAGATCAGCGTTCAAATTCTAATCTTAATTTGCTTCAAACTTAAAGCAACGAACCGATCACCCCACTTTGACGCATCTCGTAATGAGGTTCAAGATAAATACCTGAAGGCATAAAATTGAGAAAATTAATATTTTTCACCATTTGCTTTCTGCAGACGTTGTCCAATTATTAGTTGTCTTGTTTCAAAATAATTTCGGATACTAGAATCCAATATCATTGTTTTATACAATGCGATCTGGTATTATGATTTTACGCGTATACTGTTACTTGTATTTTAAAAAAAATGAAAGATTTCAATTAGAAAAATCACAAAATCGTCTTTTATTGATGGTGATTACATTTGTTTCATGTTCTATTCTTCGAAAGTAAATAGTATTTTTTTTTTTTTTAGATTTTCATTTCTTTGCTCTTTTCTATTTTCTTACCATTCTTTTTTCACGGCTGTTTTTTTTTTCTTTCTTTCTTTGTTGGCTATACATTTGCTTCTTTCGTTTTTTTTTGTTTTTTTTACTATGAATAATTTTTCTTTTTTTTTCGTGTCATCTTCCTTTTTTTAGTTCATATTTTTTTTAGTTCATATTTTTTTTCTTTCTTGTTTCTTTCTTAGTTTCATCTTTCTTTCTGTCTGTCTGCCTTAATGCTATCTTTCTTTAGTCCATCTTTCTTTTCATTCTTTAGTCTTTCATTCTATAGTCTTTCTTTCTTAAGTCTTTTCATGCTTTCTTCCTTTCGTTCTTTCTTTCCACTTCCTTTCGTTCTTTCTTTCCACTTTCTTTCGTTCTTTCTTTCCACTTTCTTTCGTTCTTTCTTTCCACTTTCTTTCGTTCTTTCTTTCCACTTCCTTTCGTTCTTTCTTTCCACTTTCTTTCGTTCTTTTTTCTTTCTCGGAAGCTTTCCATCTTTCTCTGAGACTTCCTTTGCCTGCTTCCCTTTCTTTGTTACTTTTCCTCTCTTTCTAATTCTGTTGTTTCTCTACGTTTTCAATCTAATTTTTTAGCTCTTTTTTATTTTCTGTTCATTTTTATTCGTTCTCTACTACTTCCTCTTCAACTGTTTCGAATTAAACCTATTTTATTTCATATTTTCATGTTCCTTCCCTTACTTTCTCTTTTAATTCTGATTCTCTTTTTGTCTTCTTTCTCCCCGTTTTGTCTTCTTTCTCCCAGTTCTCTTTTCTTATTTTTTTCCTTCACTTCTTTTCTATTTGTCTTCCCCATTCTCTTCAATTCTTTCTCCGTTTCATCTCTTCCTCTCTCTCTCTCTCTCTCTCATTGTCTCTTTCCGTCTATCTTCCTTCCTAGCATTTTCCCCTTTCTCCTGTATAGTTTCTCTTTGTAATATTCTCTTTAATGTCTGCCAAATCCTCAGCTCAGCCTATGTAAGAACATTGAATTGCGGAGGCAGGCCTATTTCTGTAGAGGCTTTAAACATATAAGATTAAGCACAACTAAGCGGCTTGTACGGCAACTGCTGTCCGTTTGATTTGTGGTCTGCTCGTGAGTGTGAAAAACTGTTCTTTAGAAAAGAACAACAACCGTGAATAGTTGTTCGTTATTTAGATGGCCATGTATAAGGGTATCACTAAATGGTTGCATTCATTTCGGCTCTTAGTAAACATTGAGAGACGACAGATGGCAATTCTATTTATACGGATTTTTTTTTATCTTTTAAAGGAAGGGAGTTACTTAGGTTTTGCAATGCAAAAACATGATGCAGGGTACTTTCCTTTTACGATTTTCTACATAGTTCCAAGTTCATTTTCTTTTTTTTTTTTAGTAGAAAATCGGGAACAAATTCTTAATGTAATGAAATCGCTTTCTTGAACAAGGGCATTATCTTGCTTCTAAAAATTGCATTATGTCATTACAATGTCTACATGCATAAAAACAACACGTTAATATATTTCACTACAGGAGACAACGTTTCGAAACAGCTCTAAAATAATTAAAGATATGTATAATATATTTAAATACATGTTTCCATTTTAATTTCTAGGATAAGGAATTACCATTATCGCCATGCGGTATATTGTCCTCATCTTTGTTGTTGGTATCACAAGTTTTCGGCCGTTGTACCAACCGGACTTCATCAGATGTATGTCGATCCGGGCAGCCTTCGTTGACGTTTAAACTGAATCCTTTAAATAATATTCAGGTTGTTTGTCCTCGTTCCACTGTCCATATCAGGGGATATCTCGTCTAGTTCATATTTTTAGTACTGCTCAGTTATTGCTCGTACCGTTGTCACTGACTCCGATTATAAACTGCCCACTCCCCTGGGATTAAACTAAAAATAACACTCTCCAAAAATTTACGAACCAATGCTTTAATCCAAAAAGCTGTTTTTATTGATTCCTTACCTGCACTAATATATAGGTCGGCTTGCACTTATGATGTGAAGTCTGGCAAGACACAGCACTTAATTCAACAGTCATTCGTGATACTAGTATTCAATACTCAGCTGAAATAGTATTATCAGTTAACCAGGACTATCATGAATGGATTAGTCTATTCAGGATAGTAAAGTTGGTAACTGACTCTCACTACAACAACTTATATTATAAAACTTCCTTTGAAGCCACGGTATCAACACGCTCGGCCTTTCTTTTATGATATACCTACGAAGTAGTTTTTTTCTTGCCAGCCGCACACCCAACCGGTTATTAATTCAGATTTTTTCGTCTAGACTGGCTGACAACCAAGGCTATGGAACATTGTCTCTTCTGCTATTTAAACAATAGGTTTGAGAACAAAAGCTGGAAACATACTTTTACCAATGCTCATTATGCAAGAGTGTCGGAATTTGACCTCGGAAGGCTGATACAACATCTTCCCATTAATCACAACGACATTATGCGTTGTATTAGCATTTAGTTATTTAACTATAACTGTGTCAATCATGTATAATCAGTAACTCTAATCTCAGATATTAAACGCAATCTACAGGTACCAAATTTATGTGTAAGAATAGACGTAAATCCTTTCTTAGATACTAGTGCTGTAACGTGGGATTTTTTCCAAGTAGAAAGTTTCAACAGTGTATCAAAACTGAGTGTGTGTTGTTATCAGATTATGAAGAACACAAACAGAAAATAATCAGAATGTATGCGCCAAAGATGTGATCAAAGTGTCTAAAACAATCACTTTCTTCACAAATGTCCTACAAATGTCCAGCAGTTTAGCAAAGCTCCTAAGACTTCACAGCGGTGTCGCATTACTGAAATGTAAAATAATAAATACTTATCAATAAGGACATATTTTGTATTTATTATAACCCTCTCTGACACAAGGTTTGAAAACTTACCCAGCTAAGGTGGAAATTTCAAGTAATATGTACGAGGTTTCGGCCGTTGTACGCTCCGGCCTTCTTCAATTGGTTGGAATGTCGAACTGAACTCTTTATTTCGCTCGCTGGGGTAGACTGTTCTACTTCCAAGTGCCATGCCTAATGGATGTCAGTTATCACCTGTTAAATCCACTTTGAAAGTTCTCCACTGACTTAATCAGGTATTGAACTCACACTCTTTGGGTCCTGTCACTGGATCGAACTAACGCTTTTATCCACTGTGCCATGGGTCCTTGCGTGGCCAAAATCTGAAGCTGAAGTCAGGGTCACCGAAGGAACCTCTGTGGTGCGGTGAGATGTACACATTCTATACCCTTTTTTTTCTTAGTACTACTATAAACAGCAGAACTAAGCGAGAACATTATAGCTGAAGGTGTTTATAATAAACACTATTATTTAGAGTCTCCGGTCTGAATGTCCGAGAAATTTCGTAGAACATATGTAGCCTCCGAATTCCGTGTATGATACACGTTTGAGTCCTCTCGGAGAACACATACTTTCTACGACATTTCTCGGTCATTAACACCGGTAAATGTAATAATTGCTGTTTATTATAAACCGAGAATTTAATTAAGTAATTGTATCTATAAAAATAATGTATTAAAAGAATATATATATATATATATATATATATATATATATATATATATATATATGTGTGTGTGTGTGTCACCAGTTTGAGATACTATTAAACAAAATGGAAACAATAAGAATAGTTTGGTTCTTTCAAATATTAGATTTCAAATTCCACATTTTTTGCCTAGATTCTAACGCCAATCCCTGGTAGCGATAACCATACATACCTCGACAGCGGCACATTTCACAATCCATTTACAAGCTGTGTCGATGACTCCTTAAAGGATGAACATCATGTGCGAGACTGTATTTTATCTGTCAGAATTTGCACAGATACAGACGCCCTCTCCACACTTCAACTGGTAATATGTTTATTTGCAGAAAATGGCCGGACAACACTGGATATGTTTCCCGACCTTAATGGCATGAATACAATTCTTGTGCGTTAAAAAATTCCGCTATATATTCTACCAATATTTTGCTGTTGTAATTCATACCTTTACAAAAGTACCAAAAACTAAAGACCTTGAAAGACCTGGGACTACTCGATGTAAAGAGTTACCTTAAGGTGTATTTTCTACGGGTTGGAGGGGGGAAATAACGGCTAACTTTAGACTTGGACAGGTTATTGTTGTAATGTTTGGGGATACCTACTTTTAGGAGTCTATTCCACAGAGAAGAAGCTGTTTAAGTGGTACTTACTTGTCGCCGATGGAATAGAGATGGAATATGGGTAGCTTGCTACTATGTGGCATGGTGGGTCCTATCCGTAAAGGTTAGATCTGCCGGAACCAAGGAATGTTGTTCGTCCAAGCTATTTCCATGGTAGTAGCGACAGGGCAGTGAGACGCTCGCCAGATCCCGCCTTTGAGAGAGAAGTTGGAAAATAATTATTCTCCAACAAGAACTCGCAGGCACTTTTGAACTCTGTCGTGAGTTGAAAGGGAGGAATGGGCAGCTCCGCGCAAATATAGCAACAGTACTCCATTTTGGGCTTGATATGATAAAAGTAGAGGATAGCATGAGAAGTCAGGTACTTACTGGATCAGTATAAGGATCAATAATTTTACCTGCCTCTTTAGCGATGGATTATATATAAAAGTTCCCCTTGAGGTGGGGTGTGACTTTCATTCTCTCAAGGCAAAATATTTAACCGTTCCCAAGAAAACAAGGCATAATATTTGTTTTTTTATTAAGACATGCTTCCTTTGTATTAGTGCATTTGTGCCAATTTTAACCTCAGTAAATTAATCTAAAGTATTACTCTTGTGTCTAATTTTCTACGAATAATGTGGCTGCTCACATATTAAATACATTAAAAATGTCCATTTAATAAGATCACAGGAACATTCTGTTTTGTTTCTATTATATTTTTTTAAGTAGGGAAGAGACTAATTCATCACGATCAAATTTTGCGTCCTATTCGGAATCCTAAATAATTTCAAGAAATAAAATAAAGTAATTTAAAGTTTGTTTATCATTGCTTCGAATAATAATCTTATTCTTGATAAATTAATTAAAATTTGCTACATTTGAACAAAGTTTTATTTCGCTTAAAAAAAACTCCAAAATAATTTCCTATATAATCTGATTGATTAAATTTAGGTTTTTAGAATTTCTTTTTCATCTTAACATGAGTTGTTTATCATCACAACTACTTCGACCTTAATTCTACGATCCTGAGTTAACAGCTCGGTTAGGAATTTCGGTATGAAGTCTCAGTGAGGCACAAAATCATCTCTTTTTTTACCATCGAAAAGTAGAAATATTTTTTCCCAATTTGTGCTGTATAATAATGAGCGTAGAATGATAGACTAGGTAGTTGCGATAAAAAGCAACTGAAATTAAGATGAAAGACATACTTGTAAAAAAAAACATCAATACCTAACAATAATTTATCTAATAAAAATAAATAAATACATATCAAAACATAATATTAGGTTAGGGCAAATATAATGACGTAATAATGTCGTTTTTTGACGTATTTTTAACGTCAAAAAACGACATTATTACGTCATTATTTTTGCACCAACCTAATAACTACGAATGATTCATCTAATTCAAATTTAATATAATACTACATACAGTACTAATGGCCATAGATGGATGGTTTTAAGTGGCAACAAAAAGCAACTAAAATTAAGATGAAATAACTACTAGCCAGAAATTATTTCTGGCTAACAACGGTTCATCTAAAAAAATCAGATGTATTAACCTGAGCGATTGGATCGTCAAGTAAATAATGAACCCAATGAACTTCAGAAATATCAGTTTTCAGTACATAGTTAATAGTTTTCTGCATTGATTGATAACTTTGGGTGGCTTTTAATCTTACGACGGCATTCGTTTCCTCTACCTATGTTCTTTTCCTATATGCAATATTAGCTTTAATAGTATTTCAGTAGCTAATCTCATCTTCAATGTCATTATCATTCCTCTTTTAATTCAACGAATAGTATTAATGTTATATCAGCACGACTATAATCTGCATAGTAGTTAGTGTTCTCTCGTCACCACTGCAATCATTACTTCTCTTATCATTTGCTTATTCGTTTTTATTAATAGCTTAATTTCGACTAAGATGCGGTAACAAAAAACTGTGTGCACTCTAAGGCGAGTTCAGATAAGAAATGATGTATTGATGCTAATGGGCGATTTTCATTATTTTTTTTTTTTTTTGTTTATGCAATATGGCTGCCGAATCTACTTATCTCGCTTAACTTTGGAAATATATACTGCGTTTGTTTTTTTTTTTTGTTTTTTTCGTTTTAAATGTTAAGTATTGCTGCTTGAGATGAAACATGAAAAAGTAATATTAAATAAAACAAGTTTGGAAATAACATATTAATGCTGAATACAGCGCACCATCTTTCCTGTGATAAGCAGGATGGTTAGTTACACAGAAGATAGGATATTAGCATGTGGTGTAATGACAGTCTTAGAAAGGAGACTGAAATAACTCCGAAACAAGATAATAATAAAAAAAAAATCAAGAAAAAATGACTACAAGGTAGGAATCATGGTCGCTAGCAAAAGATTTGGCCGTAGATGAAAGTTACCCACTGGGGACGTCAAAAAAAAAGGCAGATACAGAAATTTAATGTTCAATTATTTTCTCATTTCTCCACGTGAAAGACGATGCATTTACTAAGACACGAGGGGGTACCGAGTGAAAGGACCCGAGGGGAAAAAAAGACATTATTAAAGAGAAAATACAATAAAAAAACTGGATTCTGTAACAGAAAACCGAAAATTTAATAGAGATATTGAAATACCAAATAGTGAATTCTAGATTATCTTTGCAAAGATGAAGAGATTTAAACAAAACTTAAGTGTCCCTACGACGAATTCTAATGACAGATCATGTAAATAAGGATGTTTTAAAGGAAATGGAATCTACAAGGAAACTTAAAGACAGGAAATTTCTTTGAGATATGAGGAAAGAGAACGTTGAAAATTTAACACTCACAGGGTAAGTTGAAGGCAGCGCAAATAGATGGTAATAGACAAGAAGTTTTGGAAAACCATTATCCCACAGGACATTGAAGGAACATGGTATTTCGAAAAGAATGGCCACTGATCCTCTCTCTCAGTTGTGATTGAAAAATAATAATAATACAGCACACTTCTTATCGATTGAGTGGAATCTCTTTATTTCAGACAATTCAGAAAACGTTCTGATTTCAAAGCGTCTGGTTTGTAGAAGTGTCAATATTCCCTAATTTCAAATTACGCTTTAATGAACAATGTTCCAGAACAAAAATGGTCGAAAAGAAGCAAAGAAGGTCATTTCATCAGTGCATCTGCATAAGCATATCGTACAGTGTACCGAATTGGTCACTTGATTTGCTACGTGTCACGCCTCCATAAATCATCTTGTATTACACACTGCAAGGAACATATCTTTCGATAATGACAGCTGTGACTTCTATGTGGCCACTATGATATAGTGAATAGCTTGCATTCATCTTGTCGAAACGGAATCTATTAAAAAAATTATAAACTACATTAATATGTATCACTACAGATTTACATAGCAGAATTATTCATAAAATTCCGTGTTTGCAAATAGTAGTTTGAAAATTGTATACATTTTGCTAAATTCGTTTTCGTCAAACCTGCGGCAATAGATTCTACAATAGATTATTATATATACTCTCCCGTCGTATTCGACGTATGAGGGTCAAGTAGCTCAGTTCCTAGGAACCGACAGCCCAGAAACCATCGCATATGATTTGATTATAGTGATGAAGGTTTCGTGCAGGACTATCCACACTTTTTGAAGGGCCGAATAGAGAGACCTAGTCCACTACGTGCCACAAGGTTCCCAAACGACCCTCGCAGTGCTTCTGAATTCAAAGTTGTCCTTCTCCTAGACCAGTTGCCATCCAAGTCTAAAGAACCCAGTCTGTCTTGCTATTTACCTATAGCTGGAGGAGGAGAAACGTAGTAGAACGTAAGTGGATGATATTAATTCTAGTGGAATTGGATCTCGGCTCTACGATTCCTCAATCTGAGTCGCTATCCACTACTATGAAGCACGGTAGAGTAGTGGATATATATATATATATATATATATATATATATGTGTGTGTGTGTGTGCGTGCGTGCATTTTTTATATATATATTATATATGAGCGGTATTTATTGGAAAACGGTCAATATCAGTGATAGAGCTAATATATTTAGTTGTATTGATGTGAGTTTGTGACCCTGGGTTTCACGCTCTCTGCGGTCGTGAAACGGAGCGGGTGAGCCAGGGTCACAAACTCACATCAATTCATATATATATAATTTTTTATGTTTATACATTCTTTTTTATAGATACAAATATTTAAATAAATGCTCTGTTTATAATAAACAATATTAACAACATTTACCGGCCTGAATGTCCGAGAAATTGTCATAGAAAATTAGCGTCCTCCGACAGGAATCGAACCTGTATCCTATACGGAACCGTCATATAGCCTGACGTGCTTTTACCGATTTTGCCACAGAGGAGCGTTTCGGTTAGCAAGGTCGATTTTATTCTTTTTAAAGTACAATTTTCCATGTTTTTCACAAGTACATTCATATCTGCTCGATGCGTATCCAAATGTAAACAAATGGCGTCAGCCATTATGAATTGGACAAAGTCCGACAATAAATTTAAGACATTTTTATGTTTATACATTCTTTTTTACAAAAATGTCTTAAAATAATTGACGGACTTTGTACATTTCATAATATATATATATATATATATATATATATATATATATATATATATATAGTGAACATAGAAGTCAACACTTAGAGGCGACAGTCTGTTTCATGCTAGATGCAATCGTCATCTAGCATGAAACAGGTTGTAGCCTCTAAGTGTTGACTTCTATGTTCACTTTTATATTTACACACGCTCTATCTCTGATATTGAGTACTTTATTCCATAAATATAGCACAGCTTAAGACTATATTTCTTCATATATTTTTTTTTTCCGTATATTTTTCTTCATACTGTCGGATCTATATCCATATATTTGCTTACATACATACATATATATATATATATATATATATATATATATATATATATATATATATATATATATGTGTGTGTGTATGTATACATATATATATATATATGTGTGTGTGTATGTATACATATATATATATATATGTGTGTGTGTGTGTGTATGTATACATATATATATATATATATATGTGTGTGTGTGTGTGTGTGTATATATGTGAAAATATTGTAGAAAATAGGAAAGAAACTGGTTTGGTAAATAATCCAAAGTTCCTTAGTATTTTTGTTATTATTTTTTTAAAAATAGTGCTCGATACGAAAGTAGAGCATAAATATAATTATTTATTTAAAAATATGATTCCAACTCGCTACATAAGAGGTCTCATGTTTCAAAACAAGAGCCGAAAACTTCAAAATAATATTTGAATTAACTTGAGTTAAAGTAGGCTCTGTTCCATCTTCAAGCGAAATTTTTTTGGGAATGACTTATTTCTGAAATTTACGAGTTTTAATAGTATGGTCAGAATTGAAATAAAAAATTTCCATGGTAACATCAAGGGCGAATTGTTTAGAATCGGCAGGGGAGGGGTGTTAATAATTTGTATCAGTATAGAGATATTTTCATAGATGCCGGGTCAGGGTAAGGTGGGGGTGGCTAAATTTACGACGGAGGAAGTTTTCGCATAGTCTGGCTTGAGCGTCTACGGAGATTTATTTATTTATTTTTATTTTATTCTTTTATTATATCTCTTTATGAAAGGGATTTGTGTATATAAAAAAGCTGTAACGTTTGTTATTTGACGACTTCATAAAGGGTTATCAGTTTTTGTAGGGTATTAAAACTATGTATATGGGCTATGGATTTTAAAACTTATTTTACTGTATGCGTATTTTTAGCTAGTTATTCAGAGCGTAAGTTCGGTTGTGTAGCCAGAAAACCGTTAATTCTTGCCTGTTGTTTAGTAGGTTTTTATTGTTTAGATGCTTAATAATGTGTAGTTACTCATGGAGGCACAAAGGGCATGGGTCATCCCAAGTTTTGCAAGTTCTAGTCCTGTTAATGATTTTCCATTTTACTTTAGGTGTCCTATTTTTTTCTTTCAGGTGCCAAAAATATTTAGATAGAGAGGTCTGATGTCTAAAGTTTATGTTGTTGAAGGAGCATTTATGCTGCCTCCATCTGGTTTTAAAGATATTTTTCGTAGACCCAATGTATATCATATTATTGTTAGGGTTCTCCGTGGATGATATAGTGCATTGGTATACCACAGATTTGATGCAGCACTTATCTTCTAATGGGCAGTCTACCGGGTTTCTACAATCGCATAATTTTTCCCTATCATTATCTGATTTAAGTGTAGAGTTATTAAAACTATTTAGGTAAGGTGGTTTGTTCAGGATTTTATTATTGTGTCTTCTTATTATACCTTCTAGATTTTCAGTGCAGCTGTAACTCAATTTTAGTGTGTTCTTATTGAATATATTACTAAGCCTACTTTTGGTGGGAAAGTGTTTATCGATTAGAGCTAAGAACTTCTGTCCTAGTTTAATACTAACCATTTGTTTGAACGGAGGTGTATACCAAATGATGTTTCTTTTCCTGTTTTTTTTCTTTTGGTTATTGCAATTGTCCCTATATTTAATGTTAGCATTTTTATAACCACTACTTTTTAGGGTAGTGTTATAGAAGTCGTTATGTTGGTGGAATATTTCTTTGTTAGCGGAGTTACTGCTAATTCTATTTTCTATTGATGAGGGTATATGTTTAATTGTGGATGGAGGGTGGTTTGACTTCGGGTGTATATATAAGGGGTTAGCATTTGGTTTACTATAAGGTTGGTACGTGTTGCTCGTTAAGTCTAGGGTAACGTCGAGGAAGTTTACCCTTTTCAATTTAGAAGAGACGGGTATCTTTAAGTTTAGATTTTTAAATTCACTAAACATAATTTTACGGATCTTCTCTATCTTAAAGCTAGTGGAACTCCTCACCACCATGAGCCCGTCATCTCTATACAGTCCGATGTCCTGGATATCAATCTCGCGGTGTGCCGTTAGGTTGTACAATATTAAAAGACCAACCAAGTCAGAAGACTCTGCAGAGTTTAGTGATCCCATAGTGATGTCAAACAGGTCGTTATTGTTTTTTATCCATTGCTCCCCATTATGAATGAGGACGGATTTTTTTGCGCTGAGGATTACTTTGGTTTCTTCCTTTGTCAGGTTAGAATATACAGCAGCAAAGTCCAGAGTTTTCGGCTCTTGTTTTGAAACATGAGACCTCTTATATAGCGAGTTGGAATCATATTTTTAAATAAATAATTGTATATATATATATATATATATATATATATATATATATATATATATAATTCTGCTCTCCAACTAGTCAATCTGAGCCGCTATCCACTACTCCACTGTGTCTTCTCTATTCCAGTCGAATCCATTACATTCACTTATATATATATATATATATATATATATGTATGCATTAGTTAGTTGGTTTTCTATTCATTATCTTAAGTATTAAGTAAATTTTGATAACAAGTAAATTCCGTTATATTATTTATTATATATCATGTTATCATTTCTTATGTCATTTGTCATACATATTTATTAAAATATTATTTATATTATATATCAGGAATTTATTACATATTATTTATAATATGTATTTTTTTATAATATTATTTATTATAGATCATAAATTTCTTATTTATCATTTATAATATGGTTATGCAATTTATATCTGTACATGTCTTCTACCTTCGCAAACGTAACGGTTCTCGGCTAATGTGGATAAGTAATTTGGAAATACGGCTCTAAAAATCAATTTTCTTTAAAACTAACTCGTTTGTATTATTTTCTAAATCCGTTCTTTTGAGATATTTATGAATACGTCACTGCTTTGTTGAGGGATTTTAGTATTAATTGCCTTAGTTGACAGTTTTATTTGAAAAGCTATTTTGAAAGTGGTAGCTACATTGGAATTTCCGTCAAAAATCGGGTGTAAACGGAAGGTAGCAACGAGTAAAAAGAAGCAATTAACTTTGACATTTTTAATATTATATTTTGAAAATGTAACAAATCTTAATGATAATGATCTAGTGGATTAAGTAAACTACTTTAGACAGAATCTAACTGCTTCAATCCCGACAGTCGTAGATAGTAATTTACGTCAGAGGAAAATCACTCAGTTAAATTATTTTTGGTTGGTTAATTTAAAAACATACGAATGAATTATCTAATGTTGAATATTACACAGATAATTATGGTTTGAACTTAAATAATAAAAAAAACACAGAGAATTGGTGGTTTCAACTATATCAAAAATGGAGCTTATAGGACCTTTCTGCCCAAGCATAAAAGAAAGTACACATAGTCCTGCTTTGGACGGAGGTAAAACACATTACGTATAGATCGGGGTTGCATGCCAACTGAAAAAGTACACAGACGTTTAGTTTACGACCGATTCTGCAACTATCCTGCCAAGAGTTAGCCACATGTTAGTGGGGTTGTATTACCCTTGTAGTCAACTTATTCCAAGTCATACTGACAGTACAGCCAAAGGAAAAGTCTATGTAGTAAATATCGGATAGCATTGCTATATTCTTTCTTATGTCAATTTTGAATCAACGCGGTTGTGAATCCGCCTCGTTCCTTTTTGTAATAAAGAGAAAAATGCTCAAGTTTTTACAACTGGCCAGCGAAGTGCGTGCGTGTGTGTCTTCGATTTTTAATATTTTGCTTAAGGATTAAGTGACTTAGACGGTCGAGTGCGATATCTAAATTTAGGCGATTGGATAACTATTTTCTTATTTTACAAGCAATTAAAATCGATTCAAGATTTTTCACGGTTGGTTTGAGTAGAATTGCACAAAAATGGACGATATATTTATAGATGTGGTAACGTATATTTAATCTTGACTAAGCGGAGCAGCTAGGACATTGAGTGAAGTCATTACGGCTTTGAAATCTTTAATTTTAGGATCTTTTATAATCAGGTAGCTCCTCGGAAAAGCAGAATCCTAGTAAATAGATGAATACAGTAAATTTAATCATGTTGTAATTTCTAGAAATCGTTTTGACGGAACTGATGGACTAGTTAAGAGTTCCCTATTTACACTATTCGGACTATTATCTTCATCTTTGTTGCCATATTTATTACAACGTTTCGGCCGTTGTACGCCCGGCCTTCTTCAGGTGGTTGGAATGTCGAACTGAAACCTTTATTTCGCTCACTAGGGTAGACTATTCTAGGACACCTGGCACAGTGGATAAATGTGCTGGTTAGATCCAGTGACAGGACCCAAAGAGTGTGAGTTCCATACCCAGTGAAGGCAGTGGAGAGGGGAATTAACTGGAGACAACAGAGAACTGACATCCATTAAACATGGCACGCGGAACTAGAACAGTCTACCACAGTGAGCGAAATAAATGGTTCAGTTCGACATTCCAACCACCTGAAGAACTCCGGAGTGTACAACGGTCGAAACGTTGTAATAAATATGGTGACAAAGATGAGGACAATGATCCGAATAATGTAAATAGTGTACATAATACCTTATCTCATAAATATAGACAGATAGTTCGAAGTTAGAAAATTTCACTCATCAAAGAAACATTTCATTCCCGACGTTGATAACAATTTGCGAATGTACTACAATTTGACTACATTTAAAACAACACAACTAATGACTTATTGAAAAAATTGACTCAAGCTTAATAAGCTATCGGTGCCATTGTGTAATCGCCAATCATTTTTAAGAAGACTTATAAGATGTAAAATAAACAAAATGTGTTACTATTTCGATAGTCATAAATCGTTTAGTACGTTTATTGTACTAGTAACTCTTACTATTTTATGTAAACGATTGATATTGTCCAGTTTTTCTGATACGTAAATCAGGCAAATTCTGATCTGCCAGCATCTCTAGGCAACTGTGTCATCTTTTATGCTGTTTTTAGATCATGTACATTTTCTGTAAATGGTTTCATTTTCAGGATTACTTTGCTTTACTTCTCTCTCCCTCTCCTTGATCTTGACAAGTTTCTTTCTCTTGGAGATATCGACCGTCCTCGATTGTACTCAAGGCAATCTTCTTCCGTTGTTAGTTCTTTCGTCGAATATTTCGCAATCCATTTGGACATGTTGAGCTTGCGCAGCCATGTTTGTTTTCTTCTGTTAGAAAATATTTCCTTCTTGACTTGAAGGATCATACCTGGGAGCGCCTATGAAAAAAAATATTCCTCTTCCGCCTAATGATAGCCAACAGAGGGCATTAATTTCTGCCCATAGGCTACTACGCTCTTAGCAATTCTTGCTATAATACTTTTGTTTTTTGCCTCTTTACATTACAAAACGCATTCATTCTGGATCCGATTCCTGAGTTTTACCACAGTTAATAAATACGTTATTTTATGATTGATTGGTTCATTGAATTTTTTGCGGCATATCAACATCTCTATGGGTTATTTATTGCCGAAATCTAAGTATCTGCAATACAATTCTATGTCTGCAACTCAAGATATTTTGAAAACAGTTGTATGCCTGCATTGCTGGGTATTTTTATTAAAAATTGTATTGTTGGTAATTTTACTATAAATAGGTATTGTTGGTAATTTTTTATTATAAAATGCATTGATTATATTTTCATACTTTCATACTTTTCCTTTTTGTTTGAGGGGGGGGGGTCAATATTTGGCCATAGCTGGGACGCTGACAGGTACTATTATCCCGAGTCAGGGTAGATTTGGGAAGATTAGAAATTAAATGGTGGTTCCACGTTCCTCAAACCATCCAATCTCGCATCAAAGGTCTTGCTGCTGAATGTAGTTTATCGTCATACCCAAGAATAACGTCATTTTATACGGTATTCAGATCTCTGCCAATTCTCTGAGTGATATTGAAATGTTTTCCTTTTATATTTATTAAACGGAAGCTTAAATATTATAGCAAATATTTCTTAAAATTCATGCGCAAAAATTCTGTGACTTTTTAAACGAAACTATTTGAGTTTTAACTTACTTCAAATGTTGAAGTATTAGGTTGGTGTAAAAATAATGTCGTTTTCTCACATAGTAACATATGTGAGAAAACGACATTATTTTTGCACCAACCTAATATATTCAATTCCTGCTTTTAATTACTTTTCTTCCTACTCTCTATCATTCTTCATCTACTTCGCCTTTTCTTATTTTTCCTGTTTACATTTTAATTGTCCATTTCGCCTCTTGCTTGTCCATTTCGCCTCTTGCTTGTCCTTTTCTCCACTTATAAGCCCTTTTCTCCACTTACATACCTGTTTCTCCACTGACATGTACGTTTCTCCTCTTACCTGTACGTATCTCCTCTTACATATCCATTTCTCATCATACTTGTCCGTTTCTCTTCTTACATGTCCGTTTCTTCCTTTTCTAGACGTGGGTAATCATGGCTCCCCACAACTTCCTATCCTTTGTTATTCTTAGCAAATTTACCCGTCTAATATCACTCCCATTCCCAAATCTTCATTCGGACGAACTCCTGAAGTAGGTTACTCACTTTTTCTCC
Source organism: Acanthosepion lycidas (assembly GCA_963932145.1). Taxonomy (NCBI): domain Eukaryota; kingdom Metazoa; phylum Mollusca; class Cephalopoda; order Sepiida; family Sepiidae; genus Acanthosepion; species Acanthosepion lycidas. The sequence goes on from OZ010595.1 coordinate 66,430,729, forward strand.
TCGGCCTTCACTATGTCCTGTGACCGCCAAATACTCCAAGCCACCTTCCTCATTACGTGTCCCCACACAAGTATGTTTGTCTTTGTTTATGTTCTTCTAAAAACTTAATCATTGCTGACATGTTCTCTCAAGATTATTACCAAGACTTTCTGTAGAAACACGTTGCTTAAAGTCTCCTCTTCATCTTTGAGGGAATTGTCCAGCATTCACTGCCGTATATGAGGATTAACATTGCGTAGTAGTCCAGCACTCTTGAATGTGTTTCTAACGAATTGTCCATGTTTTTTTAATAAACGTTTCAAACATATCTTTTGCCATCGGATTTCAGTGTCCTACGTTATAAAAACTTCCAGATAAATTTATGTGCTTGCTTTATTTTGACGTCTCCAATTTATAACTCGAAGATTTTCACTTTTGCTAACTAGCAATAATTCTGTTTTCATGTAATTGATTTTAAGACCATTCTTCCCACTTTATTTACTATTTTGTTCAGAAGTTCGTGAAGCAGATTTCCTCCAGTCTCCGCTACCAACACTGTGTCATCTACTTATTTTGTTTAGATTGAAGCCATGAATAACAGATCCTCGTAGGGCTTCCAGGTGTCTTAAAATTTCCTCACTGCAAACGTTAAATTTGTTAGTTATACAAGACCAAAAATTGATTTTTTTTTAATATAGGAAAATTCTTATAAAAAGAAATGTCTTTATTATATTCTGTATTATATTATACGAGTATTCATATCCAGTTATCATAAGACACTGTTTCGTCTGATACAATACATCGCTTCACTTGGCACAATTTAGATGAATTGATGGCCAAAGTTATGATAGAATAGCAGGCGAACGCCATAGATAAAAGGAGAATACACTAATATTTTTTTATCGCCAGACACTTTACCCAGTCATACAATACAAAAAAGAGAGATTAAGCCAACACTATAAGATCAGCAAGGTTCGATTTAACACAGAATTTGCATACTTTCATTTTAAAGATATCATCCACAAAAGGCCAAGTTGGTACAATAAATTTAATGAGGTGTTATAAGCGGCCCTGAAAGTCGTCATTGAGTAGCGGACGTTTGAAGCCGTTGCCGCTTACAGCAGCCACAAACAGCCTGCGGCTAGCTCCCATTTTTAGCTTCACAAATGATGAGACCAAAACTTGAAGCTTTGAACAGCATCAGAAATATCTATCAGATCAATAGCCAATGATTAGTTTACGAAAGTTCTTTTTTATACATATGTTTTCCCATTTCTTTTACTTATTTTTTAATGTCTGTCAGAGACTATGTTAGTCAAGATCTCCAGGGGAGGGCCATAGAAATCTATACCAGTTGCAGTCATTGCTTCTGAGTTGAGCATAAAAAATTGTTTCCTTACGTCTATGCATCCGTATACGTCTCTGTCTGTACCTGAGTCTGTTTACGAATTTAAGATTTTTACCGGCAAACGGATTTTTGCTCTCCTCTTTTGGGGCTGTCAGACAGAATCATCCACCCCCTTTATACCTAAAAAAGAAAAACAAATGGTATTTTCGCTAAAAAAGCAGATGTATAAATCAGTCAATGCCAGTGAGGAATGAAGAGGAAAGACAGAAAAGTACAGAATTGGTTAAAAAGGTCATGTGTCATTTGTTCCCGTTAGTAAACACTACTCTCCACATTTTCTTTCTTATGTCATTCTGTTCACCACCACATTCACTGACACTTTTCTTCATATACCAATTTTTTATTACGCCCTTTTTTACGTACAACTCGCAGTCGTCCCACCTATGTCTAGATAGAGCAATGTCTATCATGTGTGTGTGTGTGTGTGATTTACCATATGTTATTGTTTTTATGTAGATAGAGACGAACAAATTGAGATAGAAATGCAGAGATTTAGATACATACAAAAGAACAGACTGAGGTAGAAATTAATAGACAGAAATGAAGAGAGTGAGAAGGTTAGAAATAAATAGACTGAGATAAATAGAAATATAGAAATGAACGGAGTGAGATAGGTAAAATAGACTAAAATAGAAGTGGATAAACTGAGGTAGAAATTAACAGAGATAGATGGATAGAAATGAACAGACGGAGTTAGATGGATAGAAATGAACAGACGGAGTTAGATGGATAGAAATGAACAGACTGATTTAGATGGATAGATATGAACAGACCGAGTTAGATAGATATGAACTGACTGAGTTAGATAGATATGAACTGACTGAGTTAGATAGATAGATATGAACTGACTGAGTTAGATAGATAGATATGAACAGACTGAGTTAGATAGATAGATATGAACAGACTGAGTTAGATAGATAGATATGAACAGACTGAGTTAGATAGATAGATATGAACAGAATGAGTTAGATAGACAGAAATGAACAGTCTGCGTTAGATATGAAATATGATAGATATTTGGACAAGTGATAACTGAAAATTTGAAAATTCCAAATTCTCACATTTTCTCCTGCATTTCCCGTCTCTTTTAAATTTTACTCTCGCCTCAAAATCACTCCATCAGGAAATAAATTTCGAAGTTTACTTAGATATTCCCTTATATCTGAAGAGACCATTTCATGCTATAACTTCCCAGAACATTTGGGTAACTTTACGTGCATATATAAAATGAAAGATAGGACAAAAGATGAGAGATATGACAGACCAGGAAATAAATCCTATCTACATATAACCAGAAGATTAGAAATATCCTCGGGTCAAGCTAATCGATTAAGCTTAAAAGAAGGGGAAAGCAACTTGCAAAAAGACTGGGAAAGGCAAAGTGGGTCAGAATCATGAATAATTTCTTAAGTGCTCTACGAAATTACGAAACTCTTTCCAATGTTACAGGTTTCCAGTACGCAGAGAATTTCAAATGACACATCCCAATGGAACACCAACTATTATTCTTTAATATTATTAGTAATAAAAATAATAATAGTAATACATTTTGGACGAAGAGGCAAAGATTTGATTTCGCTGAAGTTATTTCTTAAACGTTGCATTACTAAAAAAAAAACAAACAACAACTAAATAATGTCTTTGTAAAGAAAGGCATGAAACCGACTGACATTTTAAATATGAAAGCAATAAGAGATAAGAAATGGGGTATCAAACAAGGCATGATTCAGTGGGGACGGTCATATTACTGTCCCTACTCAATCAGGCCTTGTTTAATACTACATGTGGAAAACATTTTTTAAATATTCTACGTTTCGGGTTTCCTTCCTGGAAAAGACATCTTCAGACTCATAATGTGTCATGATCAGTGTATTTAGTGGTATTCGCAAATTGCTTAGAATATCTAACAACGTTGTAATCTAGACTACTACTGTTTCTTGTTTAATTTTTTCTTGTAACTTCATGTGAATATTTTATGTTGTACACTTCTGAGATGTAAATCGGCTAACCCCTCAATGTTTTTATCGATAGTTACTTACATATATATATATATATATATATACATACATACACACGTGTGTGTATATATATATATATATATATATATATATATATATATATATATATATATATAGCACACGACCATACAAAAAAGAGAATAACATCGAAAACATAAGGAAAATTAATTTATTTTAATAATCTGTGGAAATATCAGCTGAAGACGGTCACGAAAACGAAACGCGTGTTGTAAAATTATGGAAAATAAAGCATAAAATATATTTGTAAAAAGACACGTTACAACCAATAAATTCTTTTTAATATATACGTTTTTCTTTTGTTGGAAAAATTATAACCTCTTCCCTTGGAAATTATAACCTCTTCCCTCTTCGCGCGCGTAGGTATATATTTGTATGCGTTTCATTGAATTCAATGAAACGCATACAAATATATACCTACGCGCGCGCGCACAAACACACACACACACACATATATATATATATATATATATATATATATATATATATGTGTGTGTGTATGTATGTTGTATATTGTATGGTGTATATATAGAGATTTTAACTTTGACTGACAAGGTCCGTATACTTTGGTAATATTCTTCAAATTTATTTTTGTCTATTGTTATGGCAACAAATCCGATTCTCTGGATTCTCTCTTCGTTTCCTATGGTTAGATCCTATTAATGGTCGGATTTGCTCATGAAATACGAAGATTCTACGGTTTCTACCGCAGCGTCAAACGTTATACACATTGCGCTTTTTATATTCCTTAAACTAGAATGTTTCGTTATTTTTCCTAAAGTAATGATGCTCCCGCCAAATCTATGTTTCACCAGCCTTCCACAACAATACTAATATAGATCATACTATTAGATTGGTGCAAAAATAATGACGTAATAATGTCGTTTTTTGACGTTAAAATACGTCAAAAAACGACATTATTAGGTCATTATTTTTGCACCAACCTAGTACTACTACTATTACTACTACTAATAATAATAATGATAGAAATCTTCAAAGTAGTTTCGACCTATTTGACTAGAAAAATAGCATTCGAAATAATGGCTTTCGCCAATTCACGGCCGCTACATAATCATTTGTAGCAAAGCACTCTTTTCTTTCCCGTTAATTCGAAAGCAATAGTGTTAAACTTCTATCTAATCTGCTCTATGCCAGTGAATGCTGGACATTCTCTTTTCATATGAACAAGAGACGACTTAGGAATGCGGAGAATACTACGGACATAGCAGGATGAAATGTTGGGGAAAATAAGAACAAAAAGTTATTTTTTATACGTACAACCAGAAATGTATTCGTCTATATTTAAGGATACATGGCACAGTGGATAAATGCATTGGTTAAATCCAGTGACAGGACTCAAATGGTTGTGAGTTCAATACCTGGTTAAGGTGGTGGAGAACTCGGAAAGGAGAATTAACAGGTGATAACTGAGTAACTGGCATCCATTTGACATGGCACGTGGAACTAGAACAGTCTACCGCAGTTAGCCAAATAGATGGTTCAGTTCGACATTCCAACCCACTGAAGAAGGCTGGAGCGTACAACGACCGAAACGTTGTGATAAATATTGAAACAGAGATGAGGAAAAAAAGTCCGACCAATGTAAATAGTGTTACATCAAGAAATAGATGTAATTCTAGGTTAACTAGTGAGGGCAAGGAAAAACTAAGACCCATAAAACATACTGAAAGCAATAGAATTAGGGGAAAAACTAGGGTTAATCGACTTAGCAAGGCTTTGAATGCATAGCAAAACAAGGATAAACGATGATGGTTAAAAGTTAATTAAAACAATAAAAGACAAGAAGTTGTGGAAAGCCATCATCGACCAGTTCCGGAAGAGTATTCGCCGCGCATAAGAAGCTAATTACTTTTAGAAGTGGAAAATATACCAAACTTGCTCTTGAAAAGAACCTAGCTATTAGGTTGGTGCAAAAATAATGACGTAATAATGTCGTTTTTTGACGTATAACGTCAAAAAACGACATTATTACGTCATTATTCTTGCACTAACCTAATACTTGACTGCCTCGGTAACCTGCATTGGAATTTTTTAAAAAACTGATATTCTAGCGCAGTCTGTTAATGGCCATTTCAGAGAGCAGGTCGAATTATAGTGAGTGAACCTGGGATTGATTTATTTTGCTATATTTTTAGCATAAAGTTAATCACCAGATTTCTCCAGTTAACAATAGATTAGAATATTGCGGTCTATCGGCAATTCCTCAGGCCCCCGACTCTGCATCATAGACTGAATGAACAACTGATAACTTTCTTAAGGTCCATTCTCTTCGCATTATTTCAAGGAGGAGACACAGTAATAATAACAGCATATTTTCATAGGGAAAGCGAGGAGAGATTAAGAGTATGGACATCAGCAGTTTAACCCGGAATCACTATGTAGTGGTTTTTTACTGCTGAAGCCACTGTAAACCAAAGAAACTGGGAGCAAAGAATCGTCTCCACTCTTCGGCTGCTACCATCGTACAGCCTACCTAAGATTTCTGTATTATATTAAAGCTTTAAAAAATCCATCTGTTTGGGTCATCAAAGTTAGTCTACGTATTTGACAAAATATACTGCACTTTTTTCCCCTGAATTCGCTCTTTTTATCAGCAAATTAAATATTTTTTGTGATAAAAGAATATTTCATGAATAAATACTAAATATTGCCATTTATTTTCGCAACTTTCGACGCATAATTTGTATGATGTTTTGAAGCTCAAAAAAAATGGACTTTTTGTCATGAATTAATGATTTCACAGAGAAATATCCAGCAAATGGTTTTGTTATATGAAGGCATGAAAATCAGGAATTACTGTTAAAATTTTGTTTGATTGGTTGTTTGATTCTAAGACGGGTGAAAACTTTCTCGGGTTATTTCATATTAAATTTTGTATGGGTCACCCAGCGAGGAACAAATTCTATTCTCAATAGAAATGGCCAATTTTAATTGCCCCCTAAATATCACTCAATGCTGATACGGCTTAAAGAAAATTCATATATATATATATATATATATATATATATATTGTAACAGCAAAATTGTCCAAATCGTATAAAAACAAAATTGTCTATTTGTTTGATTAAGGTTTGTACCATTGTATATTAGAAATGATTAATTATATCTTACTGGAATTCTCCGAGGTTTTTATAACATTATTGAATTCAATTTGTTCAATAAGAATGGTTAACAGAAGAAGCGTGATGAAATCTAATACATATATAAAGGAGAGTTGTTTTTATGTGGATGTGTCCGGCTAAAACAAAAACAAAAAAACTCTAATAATTACGACAAAATAAATTATATATACAAACTCAATATCACCCAATTCACCTTTTGGGAAAAATATCATCGTATGATTTGTATTTACGAAGATATTTTTAAAATTAGAAATGCGTAATAATTGTATTGGAATGCATTCAAAAGTCTCAGAATTAAAAAGTAAAAAAGAACGGGAATAAGTCTTATTTCCATTCATTTTTACTTTTTAATTCTGCTTAGAATTTTGAAACGTTATATTTTTAACATTTCTATTCTATTTAATTTATTTCTATATCTATAATAAATAAAAGCGTAGCTTTCAAAAAAATAAATATTAAAACAACGAAGTACATTTAAAATAAGAAGTTTATTAAATAATTGAAACAAAAATTGTATAAACACAACAGAATAAATTTTCGTTATATTTGCTGGGTGGGGAATTTCCGTAGCCCTATTTGAAGAATGGAATATGCCACGAAGAGATAAGTCATCTTTTTCAATTATTTTAATCGGGATATTTTTAATTATCTATTTTTAATAACAGGTTAACTTCAAATACATACATTTAGTTTTTTTTATGTATATGTTGTAGAGATATTATTATCTATCTATCTAAACATATAAAATGCAATTGTCTGTAATCGTGTGTGTTAATGACTCATTAATATTTTTGGGCCATCTTATGGAAAATATTTTTTTATACAGTCTTTAAAAAGTAAATTCATTGTTTTTTGGTTTCTAACATAAAAAAGTAATAATTTTAAATAAAGTTTTATTAAAGCAAAATACTATAGCTAGACTTATTTTTCCGTTAAATTAATTTAAATAAAAATTTAATTTAAATGAATAAAACTTATTTTTTAAAGATTAAATAAAAATTATTTCCCATAAGGTGGCTGAAAAATATCAATAAATTATCAATAATATACTTTTTATTATCCACGCTAGTCGATGATAAACGAAAAGGACATGTGGACCATTAATTAATCATAGGTAAGGATCGGAAGCTCGTGAAAGACTGACATTAAGTTTATATATATATATATATATATATATATATATATATATATATATATATATATATATATATAAAGTTAAGACGAACTTATAAATAAATAAATAATATATATATATATATATATTCTGGGATCATTTGCCAACTTATTCAAGATGATCTTCACCCTAACCAATCTTCTTTGTGTCTTGGAGTAAGAAGTACCTCACAGGTTTCACGTACGATATCATTTTCAAGCTTTTTTCACTGTTCTTTGGGCTGCCATAGGTGAAATTCTTTTCTCACATGCGAAACGTCTTATGGATTGTGTTGAATCTTTTCTAAAAGATCTCTTTAGGTCTAAGCCGAAATGATGACCCCCTTCTTGTTGTGACCTCCTGATCCAGTTTTCCTCTTTACTGTTCCCCTCTGTCTTAAACTTATTCACCGTTCTCTTGATAGTTCTTAAATGGACTTTGAAAATTAATGTTGGTACCATTTCTGAATGGCTGAATGGTTTTTCCTCTCACCATTTCTCAGTTAGAAAGATAGTGGGTCTGACACAAAACAATTTAACCTATACTCTTTTTCGTCAGATAACTCAAACAGTTTTTAAGTGATTCTTAAGTCAAATGGTGTCAAGATAGCTAAATGTCTTCTCTGAAAAACTGAAAAAAAGAAACAATTAGTTTAGTCGTTTTTTTTTTGGGGGGGGGGGTCTTTTTAGATATTAAACATTTTGGAGGATGGACAATTTTGGTGTTACACCATATATATATATATATATATATATATGTGTGTGTGTGTGCGTGTGTAGTTTTAAGGTGGGCTATATTTATGGGATAAAGTGCTCATTATCAGAGATAGAGCGTATGTTAATGTAAAGATCAGGCCTGACGACTGCGTCTAGCCTGAAAAAGCCTGTCCCCTCTGAGTGTTGAGTTCAATATTCACTCATATATAATGTGTGTGTGTGTGTTAAAATATAGTTTTCAGATATGCTATAAAGTTAATGTGCTCAATATCAGTATATATATATATATATATATATATATATATATATATATATATAATTATTTATTTAAAAATATGATATATATATATAATTATTTATATGATATATATATATATATAATTATTTATTTAAAAATATGATTTAAATAAATAATTATATTTATGCTCTACTTTCGTATCGAGCACTATTTTTTAAAAATAATTACAAAAATACTAAGGAACTTTGGATTATTTACCAAACCAGTTTCTTTCCTATTTTCTACAATATTTTCACACATATATATATATATATATATATATATATATATATATATATATATATATATATATATATATATATATGACTTGATGCATAATTATCAGCCGTGTTTCAACGATATTTATTATAAAAAAAGGAAATATAACAATTCAATAATAACATTTTTAAATGATTATTCCGGAGGATATGACTATCGACACGCCTTTTTATACCCTAAAAATAAAATAATATTTTTAGTAAGAAAAGTAAACAAAACAGCAATTTTATTAACAAATATCTCGCCTCTAAAAACGTCTGATAATTAAGTACCAACTCAATATATCTAGACAAAGAAATGAAGAGTGTGTGTAATAAAATGGACAAAAATATTCTGTTTGTTTGTTTGTTAGGGTTTTATGGCATATCAACCTCTGTGGGTTATTTAATGCCAAATCCAGTTTATATGAATTTTAAATGCCTATTTTGTATGGAATAAAAAATGTATAGCTGGCAACATTTATTGTTTCAAAAACTTAGAGCTGGCAACATTTATTGTTTCAAAAACTTAGAGCTGGCAACATTATTTTTCTGAAAACATTATCTGAGACCTTGCTGTTGGATGCAGTTTATCGCCATACCCAGGACGCGGATGTAGTTTACCGTCATACCCAGGACGTAAAAATATTCTGTGGAGTTGCAAGTAGCGTAAAGGCTATCGTCGCAGAGAAATGGTACTGATGAGATGTGTTCAAATGTTGATAGATTCTGTTTAATTCAAATCGCAATATTACCATTGAGTCAATTGCTTCGTCCACCGCAAGGAAAGTTGGCTCCCTGTGCCGCACCAGGAAATTTTTCTCCCCGAAATCGATCCTCCAGATCTACAAATCAACAATTCGCCCTTGCATGGAGTATTGCTGCCATATATGGTCTGGTGACCCTCCTGTTTGCCTCGGGGTTCTTGATAGGCTCCAGAGGTGGATATGCAATATAATTGGCCCTGCTGTGGCATCTTGTCTCCAGTCACTTTCTCACAGACGCGCCATCGCCTCTCTCTCTCTCTGTTCTACAAATACTTTCATGGAAATTGCTCAGAGGAGCTGCATTCGCTGGTTCTCAGACTTCATAAGTTCAAGCGGCCTACGAGGCTGGCATCCCACTCTCACCCCTTTACTGTCGAAACTCATAAATGTAGCCGTCTCTTCTACTCCAATAACTTCATGTCTCGCACCTGTCGCCTGTGGAACTCCCTTCCCTATTCCAGTTTCTCTGAGAGCTATAATCTCCAGCTATTCAAGTGTAATGTCAATCGACATCTCCAGTTGCCTTGATTTATCCACTACCCTTCTTTTCTTCTATCACTCCTATCTGATCTTGCTCTAAACTTTCTGTAAACCCTTGCGTCCTAGTGGCTTCCCGCCTTGTTTGGGGTGAAATGCTTAAAAAAAAACCTTTGGAAAGCTTATGAATCCATCTTCTAAGCAGTACGGAATAAATTGCAGGACAGTCTGGGCTTTACTGGCATGCATGGAAGTAAATCGAAACGGAAAATCCGAAATGTCATCCGTACAGTGGTTGGCTGTCAACATAGGCTTAAGCCCTGCTACCCCTGTATAAGCACAAATGTAACACCCCGCATTCTCTTGTCGCTTTCGTCAAGAATGGCTATTTTTGTCTTGGCTGCACAAAATATCTGGACACTGTCTGATCGCACGATGATCTCGACAGACAGAGTAATAACGCAAGCTTTTTTAACTTCACGATCAAGAATGTTATTTCAAAAAAAAATAACGGAAATAAAAAGCAAGACAATTATCAAATGACAAAAAATGGTTTCTGAGTCAAAAGAACCACGCATCCTTCAGGTTAATAAATTAATTATTTGAAAATAAATATTTAACATTTTCCAACAAACGGGCCTTGTTCCCACCGACAATAATAATTAAAAAAAAAAACAAGCTTCGTGATCCCTTTGAAGATTATTTAATTAAAGACTTCACACCGACAAAACCAGTAAAGAGATAGAAACGGATACACGCAACATCAGTTCACGACAGCGTCTTCAAAGAGATTCCTTTACTCATTCACCTGTCTTCCTAACCAAGCTACGGGACACTTACACTTTCCTCCTCACTTTCTGCCTTGATTCTTTTTCTCACACATACACGCAAAGAAATCACTTTTTTGTCATATTAACAAACAACTACAAACAAGGAACTATAATATATCTTATGGAAACATTTAATTTTAGAAATACGAAAATAAAAATATTTGTTTTTATATTTAAAATCCTTTTTCGCACTTTTCTTTGTTGTGTTTTGATTCAAATCCGCAACAATCCCTAGTCGCAGTAAGCATGGCAGAAACAAAAATACACAAAATAGGCGTGAGGTAACCATCATTAGAAAAAGGTTGCTACAACCTAGAAGAATATATATTCTTATGATTAGTAATAATAATTGCTTTGATAAGATAGCCGCCATTGTGGTGTTAGTGTTAATAGCCTTTTTTTGCCGTGGAAATACGTTAAGCTTAAGACATAAAAAAGATAAATCGTTCTGTGGAGTCATTTCGAAGATTAGACGAATCACTAAAAGAATGACCCCGACATTTTTTTTAAGTGCAGTCAATAACCGTGCACTGCATTTGTCTGCAAACGAATGACTTTTTCTCTGACAATTGACAGGTAATTGAGATTTTTCGCTCTCAACTTCCTCAAAGTGTCACGCACAAGACTCACTGATGTCTTGCCATTTTTACAATCGTTTTTCTAATGGCTTTAACTCTTTTTTTCACTCCTTTTCCTAAAAAAAATCATATCTACATGAATACGCATTCTCTCTATCTTCTGTATTTAACAGGTCTTTATTCAGCTTTTCTTTATTGTAAATTCTCTACCTCTATTTATTGCCTTTCCTAGTACCCCCTCCTTCAGTCTTTCTCTATGTTACCAATGGCAGATCATAGATAACTATTGTAACGTCTCCCTTTTCCTTCCTCTAACTCTAAACAGTTCTTCAATTTTTATCACACATTGAGTGCTGGCAGTAATAATTTAGTGCTCCATATATAATAACAAAGCTAAAATTCATACTAGTGATAAATATAGACTATTTTATTCCTCATTGGTAGCACTACTCCGAATTGCAGGCTGAAAGTTTTCAATCAGCATCTGACAGCGGCATCGTGCATGAAACTCAGAATTTTGGTACTACTGAGGAACTATATATATATATATATATATATATATGGTTGGTGCAAAAATAATGATGTAATAATGTCGTTTTTGAGGTTAAAAAATACGTCAAAAAACAGCATTATTACGTCATTATTTTTGCACCAACCTATTATATATATATATATATATATATATATATATATATATAATTCTGAAAGCGGAGAATTTAGAAACACATGGTAATATTTTATTTCGCGAAACAGATATTTGGTTTCGTCTCATCAGATTAAAATCTGTTTAAGGAATAAATCTGGAACTGATTTTGGTCTGATCAGTTAAGCACCAAACTCCAACTGTGAAAGAATAAAAATATATTTTTTATAGAAAATTATCAGCAATATATTTTTTGAAAAACAGTAAACTAGCAGCAATAGATTTGTCTCTCGATAAATCCCCTTTTCACAAAAATACGTCAATGAAACCTGATCTACAAACTTATTTCTTACAAAGAATAATATTCTATTCATACGAAGCTATCCTAAAACCTTTTCTGCATTAAATAACTCATTGAACAAAATAAACTAAACTAACTTCTATTTCGACAAGTCTATTGAAATATATTATACACTTGATTATTATTATATATATATATATATATATATATATATATATATATATATATATATATATATATAAGAACAGTAAGATATATAATCCGGTGTTCTTATAGATATTTTTATTTTTACAAAATAGTGCTCAATGTAAATTTACAGAGCATTAATATATTAAAAAAAAATCTTTAAATATGCGAATAGAAATATGCCGTAAGAATTTTTGCCGTTAACAATAAAATTTAAAAAAAAATCCTGA
>OZ010595.1:66451209-66466209 GCA_963932145.1 Acanthosepion lycidas
GTGATTGAAAGAAAGATCAAAAGAAAAATTACGCATGGAATTAATGTAGTTTTGAATGTAAAATAATGACATCGTATTGTTTAAGAAAGACGAGGAAAACATAAAGAAATAAAAAAAAATAACTAAAAGTAATTTGAATCGGAGAGCCTAGTTCGAATTCCAGTCGAATCTACTACATTCTCTTACGTGTTACTACCCTTGGAAAAGGTATGAATCCTCTTTTCACCCCACCCAGCTATGGGCAAATAGCAGGACATACTAGGTTCTATAGTCTTCGATGGCAATTGGTCCACCACAGAAAGAAATGGAAACCTACCGCGGGAAAAAAATCTGCCTCGTCAGTTATGTATCAAAAGATACATGGTCGCCTAAGCGTTTATTACGCATAGCATATAACTGGCAGAATGATAATTTTATGCGTTTAACTTAGAAGGAATATCGGGCATTTGTTAATCAAGCAGTTTGTACAGTATCAATTAAGACGATGATATAAAGCCGTCAAAAGTTTAAGAGAAAATTAGTGATTAAATGTAAATATCCATAGAGTAAATGAAAGTTTTTAAAGGTTTTAAAAAGTAATAAAATATATTTGTTTGAAATTTAAGCCAAAAAAGAAAAAAAAATAGAAAAGCCAGAGTAAGTTCAAAAGGAAATACTTTAAATAAGTGGCAAGGTAATAAGAAAAGTAACTAAATTTAAACAAGCACGGGAAAAATATCGATATTTTATCTATTATCTTCGGATTATTGCTCTTTTATTTATGTCGGTCATCTTGAGCAAGGGCGTTGGAATAAAGCGGATGATACAAGCAAAGAAACACTCGACTGACAAGTCGGCTGCAGATGTAGCATAAAAGATATATACTTATAGATTCAGATATATATATATATATATATATATATATATATATATATATATATATATATATATATTTAGTTTTTCAGTTTTAAAATTCCAAGCGGAAATCACAGAATATAACTGTTCTATTCTGTATTCGTGCGGATCTGTATTCCTTCTGGCTGTTGCGTACATTAACGGATGTTCGTTTTCTCTGCTTCCTGTATCTAGAATGCCAAACTTATAATTCTTGCCGGTCAATATACACTTCCTTCGTCCGTCGAGGCCTTGAATGTTTCCGCCACTCTTTCGGCTTTCACGAAAAGTCCGAAAAATCCGGTTTTAGTCTGTGCTATTTTGAAGCGAAATGCCGATAATCCGTATGAGAGTAAAATTTTGTAACTTCGGGAAATGCGTACTCAGATGCATATGTGCTGAAACATATAGAGAAATAAAATATATATTATACATCAACACACAAGTGCGTGGGTGTATATATATTTGTAGAGTGGATAAATGAAACGGACAAATATGAGAAGTACGTAAAGAAGTAAATTTATGCATGAGGTTTAAACTTAATAGTGCTCAACGCGGTTATACAGAGCAAAGATATGTATTAATTAGTGCATCTACGCGCACCTACGTTTTTGGCGTGCGACTAAATTTCGCATATATATATATATATATATATATATATATATATATATATATATATATATATATATATATATTATTTTTTTATTTTATTACATATACTCGGGCGGTGTAAAAAAACACAGATAATACAATCTGGCAGTAAAAAATATTAGACAAACTGATATCAGAGAAAAAAGTTGAAAGAAAAGGCTAAAAATTTCAGTGCCGCTTGAAAAATCAGCAACCAGTGCCTCAATGTCTAGGCAAAATAAAAAAAAAAAAAAACACCGACAGAGTAACCTAAGTTAAAACACAAAAGTGCTCAATACACTAAATAGAGCAAAAATAATATATATATATATATATATATTATAGATAGTATATTTGCATTCAAACAGATTTGGTTAAGTAATTTAGACATATCATGTCGATTAGTTTTTGTTGTGAACCTTTCAAGTTAGCGGATTAATTAAGAAAACTACCAAAATGTTCTTTCGAATAGTTTTTATTTTCCCTAGGACTTTCAATCTCATATGAAGCCATCTTCAGGGTTAATTTGATTATGAGATTGCATATATGTTTCTTTGAATTTAAAACATTTCAACTGTTCTTTTTATATATACTGCTTATGCAGCGTTCTAGATTTCAAATTTCAAAGGTGACGTGTTCTTTGGGGGGTTTTTCCAGAATAAGTGGTGTAACTTTTATGTTTTTGCTCATACATATATTATTTTATTTTGAAAACTAATCAACGTAATGGGTCTACATTATTTATATATATATATATATATATATATATATATATATATATAGAGAGAGAGAGAGAGAGAGAAAAGGGAAATTCATCTTTTGTCCTTCGAGAGACATTGTCAAGGCAAATGCCTCAGAGGACGGAAAGCGTCGGCTAAGATATGTGTCATTTTTCATATTATCCTTTTACATATAGATTATAGCTGAAATGTTTACGCACATACAAACCAAACCTCCTATTAACACACAAGCAGTCCCCAAAATCCCAAAGCAATCCTATTACCTTACAAGAAGAATTACTCTCTATCAAAGATGCCTACGTAGATGACCTGTCCATCTCTACGGACGGATCTATAGATAATGATGATGATAAAATTGGATGTGCAGCCGTCCGCCACAAATTAAAATTTAATGAACCCTTTTTCAGACAAAGCTTCCATATTGAGTGTCTAGTTGACAGCTATCGACTTGGCCCTCAACATCGTAAATTCAAGCATAAAAATTATGATACAGACTGACTCGATGTCAATAATTATACCACTAAAAACAAAAAAAAATCTCAAATCCACTAATCATTAAACTACTCAGCAGGATCAATAGATTAAATAGGGATTTTGTTTTCTGTTGGATACCAAGCCATGATTAGTATCACTGGCAATGATAGAGCAGATTCCACAGCAAGAAAAGCTTCTATAAAAACATATCAGACCCCTTAAATACCAAAATCCCATATACAGATATAACCAACTATCACTACATCTATTAGCGGGGAGTGGCAGATTCTATGGAATTCTTGCCCAGACAATAAATTGTACAAAATTAGACAAGCTATATAAGAATGGTAATTGTATATCTTAAAAAGGTTGATTCTATGGTTTGTGGTACTTACCAAGATCTGTTTAGCATAAAATGCATGCTGACAAGCTGCAGCAATATTAATTTAATACGCTTGAAATAAGACCAAACAACAAGCAAAAAGAACTGTTTCAAAATACTTATTCACTTTAAATATTCCAGTTTCTGAGAGAAATTAAACTGATTACAAAAATGTAAGTTAAAAAAAATTATCATTTTTTTTTTTTTTTTTTTTTTTTTTTTTAGAAAAAACGATTTTTGATTGATAAAGAAAATGTGTTTATATTACGCAATATATTTAATTTTAACACCGTCATCTTTCTTATCAATGCCCATGATACAAATATTCGTTTACTCATTAATGTCCGCAGTACCTCTTTTTGAGAATGGGTATTATCGACAGAATCACCAGATTTTTATTTTATCAATTAATACCATATCTTACGGTCAGCCAACGTTCGTAGGTTGATCTCAGATTATTTATGAAAATTAAAAAAAAACCCATAGGATTCATTTATCAGACAATGTACCAGTTGAACCACATTTCTCTATGAACACAAATGCACACACACACATAGTGAGCATGAGGAATTATATATATATAATATATATATATATACCTTTCTAGAGTCACACCAAGATAAGATAATTTTTAAGACACGGATCATAATTTATTTCTAAAATAAAATACACCGAATAAAATAATATCTTAATGTACATTTCGACAAACTCATCTTCAGAAATTGATATCATCGGTATAAAACTTTTTTTTTTTTCAAAACCGAATTTTGAAATAGAGCAAAAATGTGGGGGCAAAAAAAATATCAAAAAATGCTAGTTTGTTTTAATTCTCTCTCTTACAGAGGTTGGGATGTTAAGGGGGAATCTCTGAGAGTGGTCAGGAACTGGAGAAATTATATCTATATAATTCCCCCAGCTCCCCATGGAGAATCATTTGACGTTGCATCCAAACGGAAGCTGACCAAGCTTATCAGAGGTCGTACTCTTTATTCTTCCTTTCTTTTTCTCTTTATTCTTCCTTTCTTTTTCTCTTTATTCTTCCTTTCTTTTTCTCTTTATTCGTTCTCTTCCCTCTTTTTCTTTTCCTATTTTTTTCTCTTTATTCTTTCTCTTTCCCATTACTTTTTTTCTTTTTCTTTATTCTTTTTTCTCTTTCTTTTTATTCTTTTAGGCTTATCCACATTTTAAAACCAGAAATATTTTTTAATTGTAACAATATTTGGTCAATAATATGTTTTACTAATACAAGTCCTACTAAGTAAAACATAGTTGGAGGAATATAGGTGATTTCATCCATTCCTCAATGGTATTTGCGCCCAAGAGAATATAAGGAATATAGCTGGAATTCGCCTCTGTGATTTCTAATTTTGAAGTGTTATCTATTACACCATCTCCACACACAAAGTCACAGCACCTGGTATTCCGAAGTAGTCACCCATCTAGGTATTAACCGGGCTCGACGTTGCTTAATCTTACGAGAACGGTTGTTCAGAGAGAAAAAAAACTCGTTGAAACAGAACTATTTTGATTAACAAATCGTCATTTATCCATAAGTATTTGTTTATCTATTTTTATTCAACCTTTCAATTTTTTTTTTCTTTCATTCTTTCAAGCCGAAAGAAAAAATAGCTCAGATTTATTTATTTATTTATTTATTTTTTATTTCTTGTCAAATTTCAACCACTCTCGCTCTGTCAATTATAAAAAAAGACGAAAAATAAGATTCAACGAAGTATTATAATAAAGGGTATATTTTAGATGATAAAGTGGAGAAGCAAATCTTTTGCTCATTTATCCCTGAAAATAAAATAGAAACTGGATTAAACAAAAGAGAGTAACAAATATTTGCAGATTTTCATTTGCGCCTAAAAGACAGAGAAATTGTAAAAGACGAGAGAAATTTAGAGAAACGGTAAAAGTAGAACAAATGAGAATACTGTCAACATAGAATAAAGTCAATTTAAAAAAAAAATCAATCACTTAAAACATTAGCGACTCAGCGACTTCGATCTTATTTCAGCATTGAGTT
The DNA here is from genome assembly GCA_963932145.1 of Acanthosepion lycidas. Classification (NCBI taxonomy): domain Eukaryota; kingdom Metazoa; phylum Mollusca; class Cephalopoda; order Sepiida; family Sepiidae; genus Acanthosepion; species Acanthosepion lycidas. The sequence continues at coordinate 66,456,338 of OZ010595.1, forward strand.
GCTTTTACAATCAGTTAACTGTGACGAGTCATTTACAAACATTATGAAAATTGCAAGACACTCGAAAAATACGGGTGTCCATAAAGTCTCTTTACTTTAAAAAAAAATTCTGAACAGAAAAATATGTGGAATTTGTTACAAAATGAGGATTTGCTATCAAAGGTCATTTTTATCTCATTTAATGCACCTCTGTATGTGAAATTTTAGTTGCAGTAAGCACATGAAAACGATACTCGATTTGTTGCCATGTTCGCTGTAGCATAGCCTGAGCAATGGCGGCAATGGCATCAGTGATCTTTTGCTTTAAATCAGTGATGTCCCGTATCTTTGTTCGATACACAATATCTTTAAGATAACTCCATACAATGAAATCCAAGTGAGTGATATCTGTTTAACGATGTGACCAGGGAATTGGGCTATGGGTTAGGGTTGTCTTTCAATCCACCGTTCTGGAAATATTTGATTTAGGAATCCTCGAACATACAGTCCCCACTGTAGTGGTGCACAATCTTACTGGAAAATGATGGTTGGTTAAAGGCTATCAAGTCGTGGTGCCATATCAATTGCCTTTGATATATATTTTTTTTCAAATTGTAAAAGACTGTATGGATAACCTATAGACTCCAAATGAACATGTTGAATTGAACATTGCTTAACGTTTAAATATTTACCTTTCTCTTTCTGCTCGACACAATCGGAGTTGGGGATAGGAAAAAAATTCCGTGTATAGTCAGGATTCTCACTGATGAAAAAATGGATTTATTATGAAAATCCTCAAAAAAGAAAACGTAGATATATGCAGAAGAGCTTTGACTATGAAAAGCTGAACAGATATTTACTTTGGGAAAAAGTTTTTCTTCGTCTTTCTCCAGACATAAAAATAATTTGTTATTAAAATTTACTGGTAGCTGGAACGATTGTTTTCATGTTATTACGATGAGTGGTTAGCATTTGACCCATTGTAGGAAGGAATCACCGAAAGAAAAAAATAAAAACATGCATTTACTATTCCAAACAAGCCAGTTATTTGTTGCATAAAAACGTCAGTCCTCATGTTGCAAATATGACGCGGTAAACAATGATGGAGCTTCATTGTGATGTTCTTAGATGTGTCGTTTAATTTCAAGATGAATCGTGCTTACGGCTACATCACGCTGAAACACCCGTTCCCGTACGTTAACAGATGTTAAGCTACGTCGATCCTGGTCAGTACCTAGATGGGTGCCTTCTACGGAATATCAGGCTGTAATCTTGGATGTGAGTGTAGTGTAAGGAATAATGTTTCGGAATTGTTAATCAGAGAGCCGATTTTCGATTCCAGTTGACTTCTATATATTCACTTACACGCAAATACCCTTGGGAATGGTATGAATCTAGCCCTTCTTCCCCAACTCCCCAGTTGTGAGGTTAACTCGTCAAACTTTAGATTTCCTTCATTAAATAACGCACAGAGATTGTTATGCCGCTAAACAAAAGCAAAGAGCCCAAATCTCGAAGACTTAACTATCTGGTAATACATATTTTGCTCAATGCAAGGTTCGTTATGTAATCTGTGGTCATATCATTGTCAATAGATAGAAAAATTCCTCATATAATTCAGAGACTTACAACAAGCATCGTTCTTTTAAGCCGAAATAGATGATTCACGTACAAGCTGGTCTAAGATAATAGTGATTTTTCAAGTGTAGCTCAGATGCGGCACAAGGCAGAATGTATGAGGCACCCAGTGAGTATCGAACTCACTACTCAGTCGTAATTGTTATAACAAGACAAGCTTGCTAATCATTACACCACCTCGAGGTACCCGAGCTGGTTTAAGATAATATGTCGGCAAATATGTGCATTATTGAATATTTGATATTTGTTTTTATATGACAAAAGGTTAGGGCAAAAGAATACAAAGAATAATTTCATCAGCCACATAGTTGATAACAAGTATGTTAAAACATGCTTAATGGTCTCATATATATATATATATATATATATATATATATATATATATATATGGCCGTTCCTTGTTATAGTATAGGGCTTACTTTTACCAGTACTCCCAAGAGCAAAGCCCTCTGGAGTTCCAACACCTGCAGAGTCACCCATAACCATATGGTTGAAGAAAGACCAGATTGAACGCGACCAACACTTGAAGATCCCAACAGTGGAATAGGTAAACATCTATACGTTCTCAACGGCCAGATCGAGGGAAGAGTGCAACGCCATTCGGGCTGATTTAACCAAAGCAAACCTGGACAGACCAAACATCTGACAATATGATGCAACCTGGTTTGCCATATCTCGCCTGTCTCAAAGCCAGTTTTGAGTCGGAGGGAGGCGCTTCTGACCAAATTCGTGGACTTTTTGCTCGCACATAGATATCCACTAAAATCAAATTCACGCAAATGGCCTCGTGAAACTCTCCTTGTTTCACGGCCATCTCCGCCACCAGGGGAGGAGAAAAGGTTAGGGAGAGAGAATGACGATCCTGGTGCTCGAATGGGAGTGAGTTTAAAGGGTTTTTTTTAGACAAAAGGTTTTTATACACCTTATTGCCTTGAAATATCAATAATTTTTCCACCAGAAAATTATTTTCCTCAGCAGGGAAGAATAGTTTACTTTTATGTGCTTTGTTCGTTCATGGCTCTCCAAACTTCTTATCCTTCATAGCTCTGAGCAATATTTACTTTTATATTATATTTTCCATTATCTGATCTGATATCTAATTACAGAATCTTTTTGGTAGGATACACGCTGGTTCCTGTGTCCTGATTGTTTTAAAGTCGCCAAGCTCTTTTCCTCCATTCTGAGATGCTATGTGTAAGCGTTTTAAGATTTTATCGTTTCTCTTGGTTCCATTTTCTGCTGAAACGCAAATATTCTTGGGAATGCATGAACCCACTTTTTCACTGGAAAGTTATGTGTTAATTACTAAGTCGTATAACCTGCAAACGGTTGATAAACCGTCGAAAATGAATGAATCAATCAATCGATCGTTGCTCACATGATCAGTCTATGGTGACTGAAACAACCGCATCTATGTTGCTTCGTGTTTTATCTTCATATATATATATATATATATATATATATATATATATATATATATATATATATATATATATATATATATAATTATTTATTCGAAAATTATAACATAAATATGTTACAAAATAACTACAAAAATAGCCATTTTGTTTCAACACTTCTGGTGTCTTATCCAGTGATGGTGTTGAATGTAAAAACGTCAACACCATCATTTGATAAGACACAAGAAATGTTGAAACAAAATGGCTATTTTTGTAGTGAGTTTATGAGATATTTATGTTATAATTTTCGAATAAATAATTATATTTGCTCTACTCTGTATTGAGCATTCTTTTAAGAATAGTATTTTTTGTTTCTTGAAATTTATTCCGTATACACCAATCCTATACTTGGAGATATATATATATAAGAAATTGTTCATCATTCACTGACTGATAGGAGGACAGTCATGACCTAGAGGCTCAGCCCTAATAATTTTTTTTCCTATCTCAATACGTTTAGTTTCTGGAAGACATGTTTTTCTAATTTAATGCGCTTTAGTATTTTTGTCACATATAGCGTTGAGAATAACAACAGGTGTATAGATAAAAGCGTCAATACATAACGCAGGACAGAAGGTTATATCGATTACAACTGTTTATCTTGTGTTTATTTTTTAGGGTTTCGTTTCGTTTTTCATATTCAGTATGTTTGTCTTGTCAAGATAAAATTGGGAGCGCCTTCATTGTGTACTGGTGAATTAAGTTGTTTCACTTGTCGTTACTATTGTCTCAAACGTTCAATCATCACGTCGGTCAACATGCTTATAGCCTCATACCAAAACTAGCCAAAGTATAGCAAATATAGTAAATCGTACCTCAGAGATGAATAAACTCTGAAACCACCGTGATGTGGTTCTTATGGCGAATGTTTCGAATCCGATATATAAAAGAATATTAATTTTTAAAGTAAAATAGGCACTACAAAAAGGCCTGATTATAATCAGGAGTTAAAATCTTTGGGGAACAACGAGGAAAGACGGACTGGAGAATTTGACACTCACAAGAGATAGTGAAGGCTAGTAAAATAATGGAAAGATTTAGTAACTTAATCAGTTAAAACGATTTCAGAGCAATTCAGTATCGGACAAGGATGATGACTGAATTCGATGACATAGCAAATTGTGAGTTCAATCTCTGGTCCCAGTGGTGTGTGTATATACTCAGTGAGAACACAGCGAGCAATAAATGAGTAGTACTAAAAAAAATGTAGACAAGGTATCTCTAGACATGGGCAATGGGCCCAGAACAGTCAACCCCGTAGATTGAATAAAAAGTTCGTTTCGGAATTCCTTGTAGTTTACCCGGATCGCTATACCCTGATGAAGTCCTCAGGGCACAGCAGCCGAAACTTTGTGATAAAAACAACAAAGATAAGGACGATTGTGTAATTGTAAATAGTATAAATAATGATAACTCCTCAGAGAAAATTGAACATAACAGTAATGATCTGCATGCTATTCAGAGCAGCATGTTGTTATACTCACAACATTTGGGGCGTTGTACTAAAGGCCTTCCTCAGTTGTCTGTTTTCGTACTCGGTAACTTTTTTAGAATTTCGGACTGAGACATGGCCTAATGGATGTTAGAGAGGAGAGACAAAAAAGGAAGACTGTAGATGAGTTTTTATTCCATTACAAAGCCAAATCCCAAAAGACAATTGCGATAAGTAGCGTTTAAATCAGTTCCAAATCCGCGATACCCTTGTGGCAAAACTCACACTCCCCATGTTCAGATATATTCCCACATATTTCCGCGCAAACAATCCACTCAAGATGGCTTGTTCGCGCCGACTCATTTCACAACTGATCGATACGAGGCCAGCTTTCATTTCTCGGCCTTCCATCGATTCTTTAAAATTGATTCCCCGAGAGCGTTCTATTCCAGGACTCGTTCCTAATTTCAGTTTTGTGACCACGTCGATTACAACAACTCGCTAGACGGCTGCTTCATCTCTACCGATTCTAGAATCTATCAACTCACGACTACTGTTAGAGGATGCTAATCACTCTAAAAGCAACCTCTTCCTACCTACACATTTATCATGTAAACGCATTAGAAATACTAATACTACTACTACTATTAGCACCACCACATTACATTACCAATATCAGGGCAGCTGAAGATTGCAATTCTTTTAATACGGACAATACTGGAAATGTACACTTGAAATTATAGAGAATGTCAGACTAATGTACGCAGAAGACAATGATATCATTAGCATTCTCCGCTAAGCTTAATTCCGTACGACGCAAAACTAAATGGAAAGATTTAAGCGTGCAACACTAGTACAACGCCAATATTCCAAATCGGGAGGGGCCTACCAACTTTCGATTTCAGTATTCTTAATTCTGCCTTTTTCACCATCGTTCTAAGCCCGGGTCTCTAACACTGACCAGGAAAAAAAACTGTTTAAATTTACTATTCTGGCAATTGTAATGTTAATAGTAGCCATTTTCTGATAAGGAAACATTAAGTATTCATTGACCGATTAGCTAATGCTACCTTAGGTTGAAATTTATGATAAAGTCTTTCTCTTGAAACAGTTTTTCAGCAAAAAAAAGGTCATTATTATTCCTCTCACTAGGTGCATCTTAATTTCGGCAATGTACCACATCTATGCTTAGAAAATTATCATTACCTCTTATCGCTCTTTCCAGTGCTGATTGAGGTTTTCCTTCCTAACCTTTTGTTTGAGTTAATGTGGAATGTCAACAATTTGACGATGTCATTATTTTCCCTATGAGATACATGTACTATCCATTTTAATTGTTGCTGCTGTTGGTAGTCCTCAACTGATGTGGTTTCTGTTATTTCGTACAGTTCTTTCTTTTTGTGTTTCTGTGGAACCAATCCACAAAGTACGCGTTAAGCAATGGATAGTGTAATGGAATTAGTTGGTTGGTTGATTTGTTTAACGACATATCAACACCTTGTGGGTCATTTAATACCGAAATTTAATGTGTTTGGAGCTTTGAAGTAATTAAAATATGGTATGTTATTCTGCTTTCACAATAGAATAAACGGTAGATAATGTTCAGCTTTTGTGCATATCCATGTTTGTGTGGTCATAATTACTACAGGCGGTGATATGTCTTTTATATTGTAACTTTGTTTAATTTATATTTTGGAATACAGGATGATTTCTTTAAGAAATTCTCGTATCTAATATCATGAAAGTGTTCATCCATGTTGGCTGTGGGGTTGATTTTGTTTTGCTGCATATCCACAGACGCCCAAATTTAAATAGTTTCGACACAATTTTATGGCTTCACTAAAGATAAAATATATTGTTGGTTATGTTATTATATGTATAGTTAGTCTTTTTAATATAAGAATGGATTGCTGATATTTTTATTATTAAAATGTAATTTTATACTTTCGTATAATTTTTGTTAGGGGGGGTTCGCTATTTGTCCATAGCTAGGAATCTAACAGATGCTACCACCCTGGGTCAGGATGGAAGCAACAGCAATTAAGAGGTCATTTCACGCTCCACCTCTAATCTCCCGATCAGAGGTCTTGCTGCCGGATGTAGCGGAATTGGTGAATAGTGTTCAGTGCATTTTGGTAACTGGTTATGCTCAATTATCGTTATAGATTCAATTTACCTATGGAATATCTTCTGACTAAATAAGAGATTATGACACAACAGATATAAATAGATAATATTAATTAACATATATTTAATCCTTAATTTCACTGGCACAGTTAATCTAGTTTTAATATTTAATCAAATAAATTTTATTTACTTTTAATTTAAAAAAATGTGAGATAAAAGTTAATTCAAATGTAAATTCATTAGTTTCCGATCTCATCTTCTGTAATCAAATGATTTCATATCAGTTTTAATTATTTTAATATGAAATTAAATTTGTGTTTTTTTCCATTTTTTTTTTTTTTCAAAGATAAAATTTATTGCTTTATAAATTCAACATGTCTACACTTGAATCACTATCAGATTTAATAATTTCAGATCTGAATTTGAATTTAAATCAGTTGATAAATTTAATTTTAAATTAGTCTCTCTTATAGGAGAGGAAATTGGAAACGGTGAGCCGAATTCATGTTCTTTCTAAAACGGTAGCGTTCAGTTTTCATGCGTCCGGTAAGCGTAAATACATTATTTCAAGCCCCTCCCCCGCACCACTTCATACACATAACTGAGCTCTGGGTTAAACATTGGGGAAGGCTAGAGAAGGGTGCTGAGTCAGAGCATGTAACCAATGAAGCTGTAAAAATGTTATATAGGAATAAAGTGTCACTGTCCACACTTAAGTTAGAACATGGATCGCCAGTGAGCAAACACAGGCGATCCCATTATTGAATTAAGTAGACCACGTAACCATAGAGGAAACGAATATACAGTTGCGTGAGGTCTAGTTTGATCGCTATTCTCTATTCTATTCACTGTACTATTTCTCTATTCGGATCACTATAGGGGTTAGTATTCGAGCGAGTATTATCGAGCAAGTACCATTTGTGCGAGTGTTATTCGAAGGCGTCTGACACCAGTATTGTTCAACGGCGTTACTATAGTTGTAACTGCGATTACAAAGTCTCTACTACAACGAGCATTACAAAAGTGGTAACGAGTATTCTTTGACATCACAAAAACAGAACACTTTTACTGAGAATTAGAACAAGACAGACGAAATTTCTATAACACATAATGAGAAAAGATGGTTTGGAGAATGTAATACTCACATCACAAATGAAAGACAGAACAAAGACTGGGAGGTAAGAGGACAAACACTACAAAACATAGGAAGTTGTGGAGAGCCATTGAAGTCACATAAAAGAATATGAGTATGTCCGCGCTAATTATGTAAATTAGTATGCGAATTCTCGAGTTTTTAATTCGATTCGAAAACTGGCAATGTGAAATGCGTAACTTTACCAACGAAAATCTGATTTTCTAAGCGTAGCTTAGATGTGCGGCAAAGCCGACATTATGGCGCACCCAGTCAGAATAGAACTCCCTTTTCAGTTTTAATTAATCTAGCAAGAGAGGCTTGTTAAGTATTTCAGCACGTCAAAATACCCTTAAAGAATTTGTGTCACAAGGCCGAAATTATGGAGGAGCCTGTGAGGAATGAACTCTATTCAGGCGTAACTGGTCGAACGAGAAATAGTAGCTATTACACCACTTCAGAACTCCCTTGATTTACTAAGCATAGCGTAGATGTGGCGCCAGGACAAATTAAAACGCTACCCAGTGAGGATCAAACTAACTGATCAGACGTAATTGATTTAGCGAGACAAGCATGTGCACAATTACACTACGTTGATGTACCCTAATTTTATGTTCTACGGTGCGGTAAAAAATAGCGGCTCGGATTGAGGTATCAGATATCCGAGTTCGAATACCAGTCGAATCCATTACGTTTACTTACGTGCTAATACATTTAGGAAATGTTTGAATCCTGTTCCTCTCCTGCACCAGCTATGGGTAAATAGCAGGACAGACCAGGTTCTAACTGGTCTCCGCAGAAAGAAATGGCAACCAACTGCGGGAAAAATAAGCCTCGTCAGTCATGTATCGCAATATTCATGATCGCCTAAGTGTGTATCACACATGCTACATAACTGACTGAAGTTTAGCATAGATGTGGCACAAGGCCGAGTGTCTGGAGGACCCAATGAATATCGAACTAACAACTCAGTTGTAACTGATCTATTAGGTTGGTGCAAAAATAATGACGTAATAATGTTGTTTTTGACGTCAAAAAACGACATTATTACGTCATTATTTTGCACCAACCTAATACAAGCCAAGCTTGCTAACTATTACACCACGTCCAGGTACCCTGATTAACGAAGACATATGCCTTTCATATTAATATGCTGTTGCAAGGGATTGGATTAGCCAATAATGTATTGTGAAAACAAAAGGGTGATTTTAGTACGGAAAGAAAATTAAAATAAATGCAATGAAAATGAACATGATTAATAATGTTTTGAATTGTATTCGTTTAAACATGCAAAATTTATTGCCGTTTTCATCTTAATTTTAGATTGTTTCCGCTATAGACAGAATTATTGGAAAATTTATTGAATTTCGTAAAATACAGCGGGTAAACATTTAATGAATGTTTTATAGACGAGTAAATAGTATAAACACCATGCTGCCTTTCGTGTTTAGCTCTTTTCTCTTTGTAGTCTTTTTATCTGAGATATATTTAATGGTGATACAAATATTTTGTTGTTTGGAGCATTTTTTATTGACGAGAATATATATATATATATATATATTATAATAAAAAGAAAGAACAGTAAGATATATAATCTGGTGTTCTTATTGATATTTTTTATTTTTACAAAACAGTGCTCAATGTAAATTTACAGAGCATTAATATTATAAACTAACTGATTTAAAATATATTTTCTTCGCTACTATGTTTCAAAAACCAAAGCTAAAACTTCAATTTTAATTATATAATTAAATTAAAAGCATGATATGCCTAGCATCCTTCTGCAGAACCACATCTCCGTCGCCTTGAGGCTCTTCTTTGGGGAAATCGTCCAACATTCGCTGGCGTAAAGGGGGACAGATATCACGTAACAGCTCAGTATTCAGTAAATCTCTGAAGATACTTCTTTTATTCCTTCCAAAAACACATTACATGGCAAATCAGAGACAGCTTAATATTTGTAATTCCTATATTTAAGGAAAGACAGCTTGGCATAGAACTTCGCTACATCTAATCATTATAATGATATATATATATAATGAAAAGGCTTAAAAACTAATATTCCATGGTCATAATTTATTCCATTGGATTCGTAAATACGATC
>OZ010595.1:66473709-66576209 GCA_963932145.1 Acanthosepion lycidas
AAGAACAACAACAGTGGAAAAAGTTACTGAAGACGAGATGCCAGTCCAAAACCGATAATAAAGCAGAACATTCTTGAAGTATTTTTTTATTGCTTCCAACTTTTGCTCAAATAGCTTTTTTTTCCGTGTTTACATATATTTCTTTTAATGATGTTGAATATTAAATGTAGGTGTTGTGTTTGATTCCATTAATTTGAAGTATTTTAAAACTTTTTTCACAGCATGTGCAATAGACGGTTTTCAGGGAAATAACATTGTCTTAGATGAATAAATTCTTCTGCTTAATATTTCTTTCTGTGATGTCTAGCACTTTAAAATTTCTTGTAGAAGAAATGGAAATAATAATTATTTTGGCATTAAAATCGACAGTGTAACATTCCTTATTTTTACTACTTACAATCAAAAAGATTACTTGACTTGCTGTTGTCGTTTTGGCTGAAGATTTCCAAGAAGACCCACATTCTAACCGAACCATTAAATACATCTAATTTATATCTACATTTGTCACTAAAAACTACAGTTCAGAATATAGTTTTCATGTACTTATTCACACTGTTTTTTTCTGAGATTTACGTAAATGTGAGAGTTCAGATGTTGGTTTTTGTTCCATATACTTTTAATGTTCGTCTTTTCTTTTTGTTGATATTTCCAAGACCATTTTCAGATATTTTCTTGCTGGTAAATCAATTTTTCTTGCTTTTAATATTTCTAGATTTTCTTTTCCCGACATACTCCAAAACATTTGAGATTCTCGTTTTTACCTTGTTAACATGTTCACTTTTTTTCTTAGGAAAACGGTCTGAAAATCAATTTAAAATAATCTTTTCTCTTTTTTGGTTAAATGTTTCTATCTTTGTTAAAACTCGTGGGTATCGTTATATATTTGAAATTTAAAAATGCATATCAACAACTACAGACCACACACTCATGCACACAACTAATATATATATATATAATATGTATGTATATATATATATATATATATAATATATATATATATATATATATATATATATATATATATATATATATATAATATGTATATATATATATATATATATATATAATATGTATATATATATATATCTAGTATTGGGCCAGCGGATCGAATATGAGAACGGCTCATGATCAGACATAACAGAAATTCATTGTCTGTTATATTTAATAATATATGTTTAAATAATGATAATCTGTCGCAATACACACACACATATATATATATATATATATATATATATATATATATATATATATATATATATATATATATATATATATAACAAAATTATATTTAAAATTACCAGCATACCTCATACGTGCGCATGTGTAGCCGCACCAGTATAACACATTTAGTCAAAGGATGTCCGAAAGGACGAAAAAAACGTCGGACGAAAACTTTTTCCACTTTGTCATACATTTCCCATATATATATATGTGTGTGTGTGTGTGTGTGTTTTGCAACATGAAAACAACGGTTTTATTTAGCAATAATATCGGATTAAAAAAATATTTAAAAATCAATGTTTATGATTGGGTGCTGAAACGAATTTGTCAAATATAGATGCGTAGAAGTTCCATTGAGAGATGTGAGTTTCCTGAAATAGGTAATTAAACGTTGCTGATATTGTCTCGGGCACCTAAATTGTTAACGGCATGTTTCGGCTATAAACGTAGCTTTCCTGATGAGAAAAGGAATACAGGTTCGATTCTTATCGGGGGTTGGGGGCACAAGTTTTCTTTAACCGGGTTCTGCAATCTAAACCGATTGGTATTAATTTTACTACAGTGTAACCCGGATATAAGAGAAACCCGGATATAAGAGAGATTTTCTCTGGTCCCAAATTAGAGCTATACTTACCTAAACAAAACTGACCAAACCCGGATATAAGAGACTTCTTCCCCGGTCCCGACAACTCTCTTATATCCGGGTTACACTAAGAAATCCCTAAGTATAGAAATTATAAGTAACGTTAATGGTATTATGAACACACACACACACACACACACGATACCCTTGGGCACCTCGGCGTAGTGTAATGGTTAGCAAGCTTGTCTCGCTAGATCTGTTACGACTGAAAAGTGAGTTCGATACTTACTAGGTGCTCCATACTTTCAGCCTTGTGCCACATCTAAGCTACGCTTAGAAAATTACCATATATATATATATATATATATATATATATATATATATATATGATACCTTAGAAGTGAACAGTTTAGAAAATGTATTTTGATATGAAAACACATCAGAATTTGGGGTGTACCACTAAATAAAACTATGTGGAAAAAATTGAAACCATAAACATTTATAGATGCTTTTTTTTAATCGAGTTCATCCTAAGCAAGGCAATAAATCCACAGAGATTCAAATGGCTAATGTGTGTGGAAGAATTTGAAATCGGAATATTGGTAAGTAGCGAGAACAGAAGAAGAGTAATTAGAGGAAGAGCAGATAGTGATTGACATTGCATCTAAGTTTTTGCAGATTAAAGCTGGCTGTATCCGGAAGTATGGATAAGGAAGCGAATTCCACAAACGAGAAGTGCGAGAGAAAACCCCGTTAGCCTAGAATTTACGGTTACATCTAGCCAGCTCAACTGTAAATTAACGAAACCCTGTCGCCAGTCTAGGACTGCGCATAAATTCGAAGAATCTAGGCACCATAGTGTAGAGCTCATTCGAACAATTACCATGATAGTCTTTATAGAAAAGGCAAAAGGAGGCTGTGGAACCGTACGTCCACACACACACACACACACACACACACGTTACATCAGATGTATACTGAATAAACGAATGTGATATGTTAAATGTCCACTGATTGGATTGATTCGGCCAATCGGAGCAGGGGTGAGTGTAAATTTTTTTACCGCAAAATCGTGGGGTTGTTCGGAGTCCTATATAAACATTTTCCCGCGAGGGGTCGGTTAGTTGCGGCCTCACACATCAAGAGTTTTTAATCTTCACAAAATAAATAATAGAGGTTCAGCTCCCCCCACCCCACCACCACCACAAGGGAACCTTACGGCGTTGAGAAAGTGACCAAAGCCACTTTTGTGGAAACCAAACAGTGGATGTGAATATGGTAGATAGAACTCTTCGTGCATCTAATTCCTAAGCAATAGTAGTGATTTTTTTCGTAAAATACCGTTGTTAGCGTTAAATTTGATCCATACAACGGATTAATTGTACTCTTGATATCTTTTGTAGTTAATAGAAGGTCTCTCTTTCGAAGCCTCCAACTTAATATGAATAGATACGGTGCACATATTTAAAGGATATAAATACATAGGGTTATAAATTATGTTATACCCTATAAATTATATTATAGCCTATTATCAGCATATGCACAAGTCCACTTGTATATGTATGCATGTTAATAAAATTACAGATCTTTTCAGCCCACCAATTATAGCATTCTTCTGTCTGATCAGCATCACACTCTCTTTTCTTTTAGAAAAGCCTTCATGACCAGCATTAATCATAGAATAAAGCCCCCAGCACTCAATAAAATCACTGAACGTCATCAAATCAGCTCTTATTTCCCCTTCCATCTGCTCTGTTAGTATTAGGTTGGTGCAAAAATAATGACGTAATAATGTCGTTTTTTGGCGTATTTTTTGACGTAAAAAATGACATTATTACGTCATTATTTTTGCACCAACCTAATATTTCTGTAACTTGAATCCCTTCAATGCAATAGCAACCGCTAATTTCATTCAGAACTCAATAAGACGTGGTCACATCAAAGAAATATCTTTTTTGCTTTCCTTTTCGGCCATTAGATGAAAAATGAATAATATTTGTTTAGAGCTGAAGCTATGAGAAAAAAAAAACCCAAGGAAGAAAACAGATATTCAAACAAAACAATTCGGATGAAAAGAAATGTTCTTTTTAGGAATATTCTGCAATGATATATAATTATGTAGGTATAAAAGAATATTGGAACGTAGACGAAATTAAAGGATTCCTTGATTGTTCTACTAAATGAACTGACAATTTCAGCTCCGGATCGTTTCGGCTGCTGTTGTCCTTCGCATAAATGACGGGCGCAGCTGTTGCTCATCCCGTTGCAAATGCCACTGTTGCTACTCGGAAAACTGAGGCAACGATTATACTTTGTTTCGTTTCTTTTAATACCTATCCATAATTCTGAGATAAGGTATTGTAATTATTTACACTATTTCAATTGTTCGGACTTTTGTCGTCCCTTTGCTGTGGGGTGAGGTTAAAAATAATAGACAGAGAACATCACTGAAAAATTAAGAAACAACAAACCAAAGAAAAAAATCATGGCATGCAATTTTGGAAAGAGATTGACGTTCTATGACGTCAGCCCTGAAACGCCGGATTAATGACGTTACTTTAGACTCGATATTAATTTTGAAAAATTATACAATTATGGCACAAGGCCGAAATAGGGAGAGGTTGAGGCTGGTCATCACTATCTTATGCCGAGCTAATCCGATTTACGACCCATTCATACATTACAATTTCCACATTCACCATAAGAACTCGTCCGTCACCGATCAATCCTCTCTCCGCCATAATACTCTCATGCCAACATAATTAATTAACAAAAATGCCGACAATAACTGTGAGCAAGTAAATGATTAAAGAAATAACAGAACAAGTGTTACATATATATCATATACTAGCAGGATAGCCCGGCGTTGCCCGGAGATGTAACAGTAAGAGATAGATCAAGTATCGACCATCATAAAGACTAAAAAATAAAATCGACAAAGATTATTGTTTAAGGTTGACGGACACGCATATCTTAATTAGTTTTTTGTTTTGTTTTGTTTTTTTTTTGTTTTTTGGGTTTTTTTTTTACGAATTGGTCAAACTCAAACAAAAACATTGTTTTCAATCGTTATGAGTCTACCGATTGAATAGAATTGTATTATAAACAATTGTCTTGTTAATTGAATTTTTAAAGCATTCTGAATGTAAAAATAAAGAAAAAAGTGTGCAAGACAATAAGAAACACTCCCTGCCAAAAAAAAGTGAAGTTTTGTTGAAATCGGTTGAAAAATGTAGGAAATTCGATCCCATATATAAACGAACACACACAAACAACCAACCTGGGTTTTATAATAAGTATAACTCGATAACTCGATATGAATAAGTATAACTCTGTATGAGTTGTCCCCCTTTCATTAATGCCACTTAATCGTGTTTTCAAATTGATTTCGTGCAAAAACAATTGCTTTACCAATTTTTGGCACTGTCAGAACCACCGCAAGGTAATTTCACGCAGTCCTGTGAAGTTTTGTTGAAATCGGTTGAAAAATGTAGGAAATCCGATCCAATATATTAACGTACAGACACACACACACACACACACACACAATCTGCGTTTTATAATAAGTAAGATTAAACAGTAAGTACAACAGAAGAGTGTTACATTAGTGAGTGTGGGTCAGATGATCTAGCGTTCAATTTAGTCGACTGTTATATTTTCCAGTCTCCCGAGGAGGTAGGGCGTAGCACAAGGCCGAGTTTAATGTGAGGCAATCCGAGCCCGTAGGCTCGACCAAAAGTTCCCCATAGACCCCATATAAAACAGGGACGGGTAGCTGTTACCCGAGACTACTTGAACCAATCCTTTTATCCACTGGGTTAAGCCTTCTTGTAGTTTGAATTTTAGGGTCTTATAAACCTAATATCTCAGTAACAATTTGTTAGGTTATGCTGTTATAATTTTGATTTCCTACCACTCTCTATTCCTTTTTGCCATATTGTATTCATGTCTATGCTTGGCCAGCTTAAGAGCTTCCATATACAACATATATATGTGACACAAGGCCGAAAGTTTGGGGCAGTTAGTGAGGATCGAACTCAAAACTCGGTTATAATTGATCTAGCGAGACCATCTTGCTAACCATTAAACAACGTCGAAGTGCCGTACTTGAAGAATGTTACATTCCGTGCTAATAGGAATATGTATACATGAAAAATAAGTTGGATAAAATAAGTAAAGATTTATTGTAAAAAAAAAACAGTTCAATAAGAATAAAGGTAACAGTTATGCACAGGGTCGTCACAAGTCGATCCAGTAGTGAGTGCTACTATTGGAAAGTCGGTAGATCTCGCGTAAGTCTGAGTCGTACTCAACAGATCAACAGCTAGACTGTATCTAGCAACTGCGCCACGCAGTCACATATGGCACAAAGCCAAATTTAATGTGGAGCAATCTGAACCCGTAGGCTCGGCCAAAAAATCCCCGTAGATCCCGCATAAACGAGATCGGGTCTGTCTACCTCCACGGACGAGACTGCACTTCGACATAGCCTCGTCCAGTTTCCTCGATGCCCAAAGGTAGAGAGTTCGACAGCACAACTGGAAAAGATTCCAGCTAGTGTATTTACTAACCTCCCCACGTATCAGATGTGGCACAGGGCCGAATTTAATGTGTGGCATCCGAGCCCGTAGGCTCAGCCAAACATTCTCGTAGAAACCGTATAAAACGGGACCGGGCAGCTGCTTTCCGAAACGATATCCAGCCCCGTCTGAGGAACCTTCCTGCTCGGAGCCGGACCGGCACAGCTAGAAAAGATTGCAGCTAGAGTATCAGGCAAGTCACATGTGACACAAGGCCGAATTAAATGTGCGGTTCCTGAGCCTGTAGGCTCGGCCAAAAAATTCCCGCATAAACTGGATCGGGCCTGTCTACCTCCCCGAACGAGACTCTGCCCTTTGGCGTAGCCTCGTCCGGGCTGCTCGGAGGCAGAGAGTTCGACCAGCACAGCTGAAAAGATTCCAGCGAGACCTTGCAGTCCGTTGACTTACAGATACTTATAGGCAGTTACTACCTATAGTGTAGTCACTCATGGGGGTGACAGTTTATTCCATTACATCAAAGAATAACTAAACACATGAAGGAAGGAATGTGCGAATGAATTTTCTATGAATGAGAACAAATGATCATGTGATAGATGAATAAGAAAAAAACAGTGAAAAAAAGAATGAAAATAAAAAATCGAAAATATTAAGTAATAAAAACAATGAAGTAAGTTTTAAAAATTAATTTAAAAAATGTTAATACATTTTAATTGCTGTTATTCGGAATTCGAATTATTCAAATCATTAACATCAACGAGGAACTCACAAAACGAGTTTTTTTCATTTATAACAAAAATCAAAGAAATAGGCTGTTTAGTTATTACATATTAAATCATATTTTGAATGTTTTTTTTTATGCATAATTTTCGTGTTTTATTTCTTCACGATCAAATATATGTTCCTCTGTATGCGCAGGCAAGATACGAGTGAAAAGGGCCTCAACGTCAAATGATGAGGCTAGGCTTGTGTGTCTGAACATCTGTTCATCTTGAGAATAAAATTATGCGTTTATGAGAGATTGCACAGGAGCCTGCCTCCCTCTTTCGTGCGTCGTAAGAAGCCAAATCGACAGTTACACATTATGTTCTTTCCCCGAGATATTCAATAGACTTTTTCTAAAATAAAAATATCTATTTATTATTGATAATAATAATAATAATAATAATAATAATAATAAGGAGAAGAAGAAGAATAAGCTTTTTTTATTTAAAATAAAGAATTTTTCATACATTGATTGAACTGGACCAATATTGACTTCGATTTGAGGGCTTGAAGAACTCGGCGTTTATTTTCCATTCATTTCATTTTCAGTGCGCATGCGTATTGTATTTATAACTGAGAAAACATCTGAGTTTTATCTCTCACTAATACATACACACACACACACACACACACACACACACATATATATATGCTCAGATGGAATTTATCTTCGCTTCTGTGTATATAAACACTTGCAGCATTATAAATGCTCCATTGCCTTGTAAAATCCCTCAGGGAACGAAACGCGTCGACTAAGTGTAGTTTTTCCACTTGTCTCTGTTTATTCACACACACACACACACACACACACACACACACACACATATATATATATATATATATATATATATTGTGTATGCGTGTGTGTCTCTATTATCTTTAGTGTTCATTGAAAAATCCATACATCATCGTGTGTCTGCAAATGTGCGTGCAGTCATATTTTACAATGTATACTCAAGAATAGTTGTTAGAGGTTTCACACTATTTACATTGTCATCTTCATTGCCATATTCACGACGTTTCAACTGTTGTAAGCACTGGCCTTCTTCAGGTCATATACTTTGAAATTTCAAAGCGAACGTTTATTTAGTCTAATTTAACATGCATTTTCTGGATATCTCAGTCTCTGTTAATTACTTTTAGCAACTCAATTCTCTAATTATTTGTTCAGCTGTGGCCAGGTATGAAACTCGGAACTCTATGGGACAAATCTCTTTTGGATTTCTTCAGCATTACGAAAACAGGAATAACCAAAAAGCTGCTAAGCTAAAAGCAGTCTTAGTTTGGCCTAATATAAGTAGCCGCTAATTGTTATATATTTTATGTAATATTTGGTGGCTGGTATTAATTTTAGCTGTTTTACACATCCTCGGTTGAGTACTGATGACCGAAGGTTGATAAACAGATTTACCTGATTTTATTGGTTTAAGAAAATATAAAATGAAGTGATCTAAAATAATACTCTCGCTTTGGTAGATAGTGAGAGATTTGTATAAAGTAGGAACTGAATATATATCTGTTATGGGACCTTACATATAATAATATAATGGACTATTCTATACGTAATAAATACTGCGCCTCAGGAGGAAGTAGAGAGTTCAGTCCGAAGTCGGGCGACCGGCTGAGCTCTCTGCCTTCGGGCGGGGAGGAACCCGAACGAGGCTACGCCGAAGGGCGGAGTCTCTTTCGGGGAGGTAAACCGACCCTGAACCCGTTTATACGGGTTCAAAGGGCATATTTTTGGTCAAGCCCACGGGCTCGGAGATCCCACGTTAAACCGGCCTTGTGCCACATGATGCCCTCGTGGGGTGGTGGCTAAATACCGTTCAGTCTGAGGTCAGGCGACCGGCTGACCGGCTGAACTCTCTGCCTTTGGGCGGGGAGGAACCCAAACGAGGCTATGCCGAAGGGCGGAGTCTCTTTCAGGGAGGTAAACCGACAATGAACCCGTTTATACGGGTTTTAAAGGGCATATTTTTGACCGAGCCCACGGGCTCGGAGATTACACGTTAAACTGGCCTTGTGCCACATGATGTCCTCGTGGGGGGTGACTAAATACCGATCAGTCTGAAGTGAGGTCCGTCAGGAGTCTGTCAGTCAGTCAGAGCGAGCGAGTCAGTCAGTCGAGTCAGAGGCAGTCCGAAACAGAGTCGCGTTCAGACAATTACTACTAAACCTGATTGTTCGTACTAACACTTTCTACTTCTCTGTATATATTCCTGTTTTTAATATATCTGTGTTATTCCATATCCGCCTTCGAGTTCTTCTTTATTGGTTCTACCTTAGACTATCACCGTGGTACAAGGAACCGGACCATAACGATATCTTTAAAACCTTATTCTCATTGTCCATTCAGTTTTTCTTGCCTTCGCAAATGAATGGTTAGGCTCCTCTTATCTCAAGAGCAGAGAACCGCATACAAATAATTGCAAGTGATCAGGTCGATACAAAGTGTACTGTTGTCATTGTCTATATATTGCATGTCTATTCCGGTCAGTTAAATGTTAATTCGGATAATGACAAAAGTCTAAGGATTCCAACCTACACTTCTCAATATTACTTCTGTCACTTCTTAACTGTGATATCGCAACTTTAAATGAGGGATATGTATTCCTACCTTGTAGAAGTTTCTTGGTTAATCAATTAACTCTTTTGCGAAAACCGGTGTCCTCTGAATGCTATGTTTAGCTCACCTTCGATTCAGCTTTCTTCAGTTTACACAGAGATTTTAGTAACCAAAACTGCACTAAAGAACAAGCAATTTATTGTAGCAATTATGTTGTCAGCCGTAATGAGAGCATCAGCTTGTTCGGGCGTTACAGCAGCAGCTTGTCTGTCACTGTCGGACCTGTCACTAGGCTCAGTTTCTTTGCTGTTCATTCCACTAACCAATCTACTTACTATGCTTTCATCATTTAAAACATCTCCACAATTATTTACTAATTTCTTGGAAATGCAGTAATTTTACTTTTCAAAAGAGAAATTCTATGATAGCTCTTTATTTTCTCAATTTGTCAAGGCGGGCAGCCATATTGAAAGTTAGCTCAAAGTAGAAAAGAAGATAACTCCGGAGATATTTTCCTTGAGTTCCGGGACAATTTACCTATTTAATAATAAAAAACAAATCAGAACATATTTTTTATATGAAATTAATATTAATACATTCAGTAGATTTTATCTTAAATTTATATATTTATTGAGTAAAATAACTTGAAGCAACTGTCATGTTTGGATCTATCGTCAAGTGAAAAAATGGTATATTTTCCTTCCAAAATGATTTAATTTGATTTTTTTTTTTTTGATTTTTTTTTTTTTTTTTTTTCAGAATTATTTGCCTCCAATTCATCCTATTAATCATTCTGCATTCGCAAATACAGATGTCTGCTTAGGCATGTATAGAAAAAAAAACGAGAAAAATATTCCTAAGTCGATATACAATTATAGGCACTCAAATGTATTTATCTATTCATGCAGACTATAAAGACAAGAAAAGAAATCGATGACGATTGATTTGGGTGCTTATAAAGAAATGCGCCAATGTGTTAATAAGTGCTATCTGAAAATTACTTTTTTATATTCATTATTTGAGCGGCATGTGGCGGTTATTGCTGGGAATCTTGAGGGAGAAAGATATCGGCAAGATTCAGCACAGTAGTACCCTTGCTCACTTAGATCTCTTGCTGTGGTATGACTTTTTGAATTTATTTGCTGGATATTGAATTCTTCAAACACTGAGGATATTTGAGTCTTTAAATTTATTTGGCGTATATGACTACGTATAATTAGGCGCTGAAACATCAGACGGACTTATATTTAAGGAGGATATACTCAGGAAAAAACAAACATTATCTGATAATCATTAAACAAGTCATAAGAATATTTCAAAAGGCCTTTAGATATAAGAGAAAACTTCTTTTTCTTCTACGCACAGGAGGCTTGTGTGCATTGCTCTCCACCATTTCTTGTCTTTTGTATTAGGTTGGTGCAAAAATAATTTCGTTTTCTAACATATGTTACTATGTGAAAAAACGAAATTATTTTTGCACCAACCTAATAGCTATTAGTATTAAGTTTCTTTTTGCTATCTCTGCTAAATCCTTCTCCGGTATCCATTTTCACAAGCTCGTTAGATAGGTTATACTCTGTTTTCCTCTACTAACCTTCAATATATGCTGAGCATATCAAATTTTCCAAGCCCTCTTTCCTCATCATGTGCCCTAGAAATTATAGTGTAGGCGCGGTTCAAACAGAAATATCTTCATGTCGGATAAAAACGTCCACTGAGGATACACAATTACCTTGATTTGATGCATTATATTATAATCATGCTTGTTCCTTAGTTCTTATTGCCTTACGACCATACCAACTAAAGTTAAGCAATGCTGAATCTGGTCAAATGAATCAATGCTTAGGAATCCCAGGTGCTGTAAGTTTCGATGTGCATGTGTGATGTATTGAGTAAAGACGCGGAATAGAAAACCTGAGTGCAGAGTTTCAATTCCGGTTGCGTTGGTTATATTCATTTATGCGATCATAGCCTTGGAAAAGGTATAAATCCACCTCTTCTCCCCCCCCCCAACCATGAGTTAATTAGTAGGAGGTTTATCAATAAAAATTATTATTATCTCCAAATGATTCTTACAATCTAAAAACAAATATTTTCTAGTTTTAAATAACCTACAAAAGGCTGAAACCCGGTAAACACTAATCAGTCAATCCATAATTCTTAAGTCCGTTTCGCCCTACGAAAATACCTTATGAATAATGGGCTATTCCGTTTTGTGCGCGAGATAGGACGGGAAAGATATTGAAGATGATGTTTGGGTTCAGTGAGACACTCAAAGCAGAAGCGTTAACACTCTCATATCTATAACGTCTGATTCAATAAAATGGAGAAACTTGTTAATTTTAAATATTTTCTTTCATAATTCTTCATCTTTTTATGTGCCATGTCTTTTCAGGATGCAGGCGATCATGTCTTTCCACTACCCTCTATCCCTTGCAGCTCCTAACAAGTTCCTTCTCTCTGCCACTTCCCCCACACCACGTTGTGTCATCCACTTGCTTAAGGCCTCTAGGTATGTCATAAGTTGTTTTCCCTTGTCTCTCTTTCGCTCTATTCGACCCATGAGTATTAGATTCTCCAGACCATACTTACGCATTATGAGTCCCAGAAACTTGAGCTGCCTCTACCTGATATTAAGTATAAGCCTTCTCTTTGTTTGCAACATCTCTAAGATCTCATCTTTGCTTAAACTCTCGGTCCATGACACTTACTTCTTTAAATAATGAACCGTATTCCTATTTATGTTTGTTACAACGGAAGACACCGGAAACACAAACAAGGACGAACGAATTTGAAACGACGCTGGGTAAGGAACGGCCATCCCGTGGTACGGTCAACGCGGTGTACTTCCAAGTTTGGGTACTTTATTGTCGCTCCCACTGTTTACTAGATGTGACATAATGTCGGTTTCATGTGGACCACCCGAGCGCGTACACCCAGACCAGGGCCAAAAATAGCTCACCCCGCCCAATCCTCTGTTTTTATACCGACCCCACTCTTTAGTCCAATGACGGAAGTGGGGACTGCTTCAGGCAGCTGTTACCCGGGACAAGGCAGCTTTCAATAATTTCTCAGTTGCGCTCACACCAAAGACAGAACCACAACTGAGAGATGAGGACAGCGTAAGGCCGAGCTTGGCGTCTTCCCAGAAAATGTGGCGACTTTTACGCAGCCTAAAACTTCAGTATTTGGCTAGCTAAGGAATCATTTGCATAGTTTACGCCCTCCCGACAATCTCTTGGGGAAACTGGTAAACACATCCTTTCTTCATAACTAGACGTCCCAAGGGTTCATATCGTCACTTTTCTGGCACGGCAGCCATGCGCTCTCTTTCGCCCGAGACGGTACACTAAACGTTGTCTCTTTGACCGACTTCGCGTTGAGATGCGCTACCGTTATCAGTAACGACTGTCTGCTCCGTTTGCATTTCGTTTCCGCTACACGATGCAATAAGGGAATTTTTTTTTTACATTTTATAGTCTTCGAATTCGCAAGGAGCTTATTCAATCTTTAACGCAAGAATTAAGATTTATATAAAAGAAATCCAGACATGAAGATCGTGAAATTTTCAAGAATATGTCCAGTTATTGTTTTCATAACTGTTATTTCTATCGAAGAGTAAATAGACATTATACTCAAAATTTCTTCGTTCTCTCTACCATGACGTTGCGTTACACTTTTCACTAATTTAGTCAATCTGTTACATCGACTATTTCCTCAGATTTTTTTTTATAAACGTCACGGCTGTCTATGATTCTATTTTAGTTTTCCTTCATTTGTCATCTGTGTATTTTTATGGTTAAATATATTTAAATGTTCTTCATAATAATTTATGCAATATTACAACGTTGTCATTAAAACATTACTTTGTATTCAGTAACGAACTGAACTAGCCATAATTGCATCAAATTTGCCTCAAGTGCATTTGAAGTAGCCTCTCTTTCCAGCCAAGTATTGAATAAAGATATCGGTAGTCATCAGTCTGCTTTAGAAGCGTATATTTCTTTTTTCTAGTTGAGATATTATTTGCTGCATTTGAGTTGTTCTGATCAGAACGAAAAGAGATTATCGCGTCATTATAATGACTTTAAATCAAGGAAGGTCAATGCAAAGAAGTTCATCTTTTGTAGAAAAAGTTTTCTTGTTGCTTTTCATATTGATTCCGTTCGAAAGATGGAGATCTAGTTGAGCAATTTTGTGTTTTGCTATCTAGTGACTAATAAGAAGCTAAGAGTTTAAATTTAGAAAAAAGAAAAACAGAAACCGCTCCCAAAAGCATCATTAATGTTGAAGATAGTTATGCACTTTCCGATATTTCAAATACAGAAGACCCTGTAAGGATTTAACCTTCTGACAAGCACTATCAAGTTAAACTTTGGTTAAAGTCATGAGATTAAATGGCGTACAGTGAATCAAACTCCGGATAGTAGCCCATTTACCTACGGATTTCTTGCTAAGTTTCAGTTCCGTTAGTATTTTTTTTACACACACACAATATATATATATATATATATATATATATAATATATATATATATATATATATATATATATAGTTAAATTCCCAGGTCACTTTGCCGACGCGTTTCGTCTTCCGACTTCTTCAAGGCAAAAATGAAATCGAAATGTTTTTTTTGTTTTTTTTCTGGTTAATGTAAATTACATTTATAATAAGGGATTTTTTTTATGTCGACAATATAGTTACTTACAATAAAGGTAATTTACATTAACCAAAAAAAAGCTTAGACAGAAGCGTCAATCTTTTTATATTTGAATTTTTTAATGTAACTATAACAACAAAAACATTTCGATTTCATTTTTCCCTTGAAAAAGCCGGAAGACGAAACGCGTCAGCAAAATCTAAGATATTTTTCCAATTGTCATTTTAAACCATATATATATATATATATATATATATATATATAAATATATATAAAATGGGCATAGGAAACGACACTCTAAGGATACTGTAAGTTTCGCAACTTAGTGCGATCTACAGAGCAAGGCTATATCTATAAAAGCTCTATTTATGATATAGAGCACTTTTTCCCCAAATAAATATATACAATTTTACACACAAACATACACACAATAATGTAAAGAAAGGAAATGTATTCTTAGTTTAAAAGGACGCAGGTCGCAATCCTCCAGGCAAACGCATCTTTTTTCTAATAAGATTTCTCGAATTTTTCAGGCCTTTATACGAGAATAAATAAATATCGTGTTTAATAAATAAACGGAGAGTTAAATCAATTACGAGTATCCACTGATAATAATATATATAGAAAGAGACAGCATGGTATGATTGTTTATATATATATATATATATATATATATATATATATATATATATATTATGCCTTTTTATATATATATTTATAGATAGTATGCCTGTTATACTATATATATATATATATATATATATATATATATATATATACATGTATGTAGTATGTCTTTTATATGTATTTGTATATATATAATGTCTTTTATATATATATGTGTGTATATATATATATATATATATATATATATAATGTCTTTTATATATATATTTGTATATACATATATATAGTATGTCTTTTATATATATTTGTATATACATATATATATATATAATGTTAGTATATGTGTGTGTCTGTGTATATTATGTATTGAAAAAGCGCGTGATCTAGAGTTTGGTTGACTGACATCAAAATATACCGGTAATTTAATACTTGAAATGGTTTCAGAAAAGAAATCGATGAAAACGAGTTTATCGATTTCTTTCTGGATTTTTGAATTCGAATAATGTCCGTCGTGACTTGGGGATATGAAAAAATTGATCAACCTGTTCAAATGCACCATCCTCCACCGAAAAAAAACTTATTGGGCATGAACCTCATTAACTTGGTTCATAGTTGGATGCTTACTGCGTGTTTCTGTGGGTATTTATGTATAAATGCGTGTTAGTGTTCCAGAAAATTATTAGATTCTCTCCGCTCTGTTAATCTGATAAGAAATTTCCCGCCTAAATTGAATTGTCAGTGATTTCTTTTTTTCATTACCATTTTTTCCCCTTTTATCGATCATATATATTTTGGTTTGTCAATCCTTCTTTTGAAACATCGTCGTAGGACGTTTAATGCAATTATATTCATTCACAAAGCAAAGAGCCTTTGTTGGTTGATAGTTTGTCTTAAATATGAACAACAGTTAGCATCCGTGACACATTGGATGGGTCTTCTTACTTTCCTTCATTAATTAGAGAAAATATGCAAACGGCCTGAACTTGATTCTTCCTAAGCTGTTAAAGAATGGAAATCCCAACATAAACATATATTTAAAAACACATGTTGATAATAAAATTGTTTTAACCAAGGAACGTTACTGAATAGAATAATTAAACGAAGGTTGGTAATGAACGATAATACTGAGGGCAAGAACAACACTTACAAGATTCGCCAGCAGCGCGTAGAAGTAGGAGTCAATTTCTAGAAAGTGAGTCAAGTGAATTCCACAATTAATCTCCAACTGCAGGATATCTACCAACCGCCCCACGTGGTCAGTTGTGGCACAAAGCCGAATTTAATGTGGTGTATCTGAGCCTGTAGTTTCGGCCAAAAATTCTACTTAAGTCGCAGTCGGGTAGCTGTTTCCCGAGACGAGACGAGACTGGCCTTTGACATAGCCTCGTCTGGGGATCCTCTCTGCCCGGAGGCAGATAGTCTGACGAGCAGGGCTGGAGACGAATCTCCGACTGAAGGATATGTACCAACTGCAAGGTATGGTTACTAAACAAAGTTGTTGTATGGACTTAGAACGGAAAAGTATGTGCAGATTATGAAGATACGATAATTGATATGCTGAATTTGAAGAGATTACGGTTTTACTTTTCAGAGAATCACATTAGTTACTAGAAAGGTAATGTTTATAGACGGTACGGATATTAATATAAAGATAGTCAACTAATATAGAACTACTTTCCTATGAAGTATTTCTTGATATGATCGCTGTTTTTTTTAAAATACCGATAATATTTCGAGAGAAGAATATTTAATTTAGTTAAATCAAATTTATCAATTAACTAAAATACATGATGAAATAGTTGCATTAAAACAGATGGTAGTCCGTGAAAACAAGATCAAGTTAGCTGCAAGAGGTAAACGCATGTTACTCTTTTTAGTTATTTTTTATTTTTCATATCCGATGGTTGGAAATCGTATACGTAATAATCTCTATCTATAAAATGTAGGATGTGTGTGTGTGTGTAATGAATGCACGGTCGCAATTGTCGACGGATTTGCACCAAAATTTACATGCACATGCTCCACATTAGTGAAAAGGCCAAGACCGACATTGCATTTCCCAACTACCATCGATAGTGGAAATAATCGATTTTTTCATGCTTCTACGGCAGTTTTCATATAGTTTGTGGCCATGTTCTATTGGCCAGAGTGAGACCCTATAGCTGGCTGCCACGAATAGGCAGGAAGATTCTATTGGCCAGCGTGAGAGCCATCAGCTGACTGAGACGAATGTTGACTAGCATGCTAGCATGCAAAAAAAAAATCGATAGCTACATTTGTCACAAGTGGAAAAAATTTAAATCTGCATGGCACTTTACTCCAATTGACTCATTCGCTTGCTTAAACTCAACGTTGATTCTGATTCCGCAGAACTGGGTTGAGTGTGAAAAAGTATTTGTTGTTAACATTCTTTTTTCATTCGGTTTTTCCAGTTACGAGTCCTTTTTTAAAGCTGATCGTTTTGTGTTCATTTTGTTTAGTTCTTTTATCGTGACAGATTTAATTTTTAGTATAGAACTTAGAAAAAGTTCGCAGTGTGAGATAGGCAAGAAGTAAGGCATGTAGCAACATCAGCATGGCAAAGGGCACTCCTTTAAATGCAAGGAAGGGCAAAAATATTTTAAGTCAAGTGATAGCGATTGCTGTATGAGTCGTACGATTTTTTAATTAAGCACCGGCAACGCCCGGCCATGATGCTAGTCAGAATTAAATATGACTGATATTAAAACCGGGTAGGCTCTATGCACTTTGCTGTCATCAAAACCTAATCTGTTTATAAAATGTGTGATTTAATTTTAGATTTCGTTTTTCAAGTTATAGATAGTTTAACATGACTTATATTGCACAACCGGAAGTGGTTAATCGAAATGTGAAATATGGCATGCATGCTGCTTGCCTCAGATAATCAAGAAGATTAAACGCCATCCTTTGTTCGATCGTTATCTGTATTGGCGTTTTCGGTCCGAATATAGCCAAATCTCTAAACCGTAATCAAAGTGAACTTAGTTTTATTTTCTATACTCTCCCACGAGATTAGTACAGATAAATCACAAAGATATAAAAGAATACTACAAACAACTATCAACAGATAAAGTAATTACAAGTTGTCCCTTCGGAAGGGGTTAAGCACACCTTGTGACGAATACTTTTATACTGAATCTGATGTCACTCGCATGATTTCTAATGTGACTTCAAAAACTGATTCAGTCACAACTGGTTAGGGCTGTACGTTTTAATTTAGCTCAGTTGACGCATGTAAACACACACACACACACACACACATACACACACACACACACATATATATATATATATATATATATATATATATATATATATATTAAAAGAAAAACAGACCACTTTAAGGTACCATTATAATAATTTTAGAATAATTTATTTCACCAAAGCCCTTTTAAATGACGCCGGATCATCAGATAGCACTTCCAAAATATATATATATATATAAAGCTTTAAAATAATAATAAGGCGAATATATATATATATATATATATATATATATATATATATATATATATATATATATAGATAGATAGATATATATGCCTTATTATTATTTTAAAGCGAGATATATATATATATGCCTTATTATTATTTTAAAGCGAGATATATATATATATATATATATATGCCTTATTATTTTAAAGCGATATATATATATATATATATATCGCTTTAAAATAATAAGGCGTATATGTGTATATATATATATATATCGCTTTAAAATAATAAGGCATATATACATATATATATACATATATATATATATATATATATATATGCCTTATTATTTTAAAGCGATATATATATATATATATATATATATATATATATATACACATATACGCCTTATTATTTTAAAGCGATATATATATATATATATAATGAATACAGAATCTTTAAAAATTTATTCACGTGATATTTTATTTCGTGGAATCAGATGTCCATCTCTTTAGACCAAATTTCACAAAATGAATTATATATATATATTATGAAATGGACAAAGTCCGACAATTATTTTATGACATTTTCATGTTTATACGTTCTTTTTTATAGATACAAATATTTAAGTAAATTCACTGTGTATAATAAACAGTATTAATGACATTTAACGGCCTGAACATCCGATAAATTTACATAGAAAATATGCGTCATCTGACAAGAATCGAACCTGTATCCTACACTGAACCGTCATATAGCTTGACGTGCTTTACTGATTTAGCTACAGAGGAGCGTTGCAGTTAGCAAGGTCGATTTTACTGTTTTTAAACTACAATTCTCCATGAGTTTCTCTCGAACATTCATATTTGCTGGAAGTGTATCCAAATGTAAACAAATGACATCACACATTATGAAATGGAGAAAGTCCGACAGTTATTTTAAGACATTTTCATGTTTATACCTTTTTTTTTCTACATACAAGATTGTAAGTAAATGCTCTGTTTATTATAAACAAATCATTTACTTCCATCTTTGTATCTCGAAAAAAGAACGTATTAGCATAAAAATGTCTTAAACTATATATATATATCATTTTAAACGTTATTTTCAGTGGATACCGATATTTGAGTAGAGGCTCTGTTTATTTATTAAGCAATATATTTATTTATGTTTGTCTGCCGATCTCAATATTCTTATTGAGAGAAAAAAGATGCGCTCTCTGGCAGAATCTTAGCTTGCGCCCATCTTTGCTGGAGAAAATGTGGGCGCATCTTTATCCTTTAATGAGATTTACTCGAACTTAGTTTATTTAAGAGATAAATATTGTACCCATTCCTATTTAGTAGTGCTTACTGAACATTTATGGAAACCAAACAGTGGATACGTGCAGTTAGGCAGGTCCTAAAGAAATGCCTACAGCGATGTATTTCACGAGCTGCAATACAGGCAGCACTATATAGCTATCAACTGCAACTCGCTTTTATCGCTTTCAAAAATACATAACTATTGGTGACAATGTGGTAAAATAAGGTTTTATAACAGAAAACACATTTTTGCCTGACGGTATTATATGACACTTTCAATTTCTTCTAATTTACGCCGGAATAAACAGGGAGCATTTATTTTTGGAGTGTCTCTTGTCTAATATGCAGATATATTTAAAACACAATTGACACGTATTTACAACCAGGGTACATTGTTGGCTCTGTTTCAAAGAAGAAAAGAAGAAGCAAGTAGTTCATTCTCTGCATACCTAGTAGACCTCTGACCGCGTCTGATATCTTTTTGGCCATGATTCAGAATCATTTTTTTCGAAGGACACCATTGCAGAGTTTGTTGAGTGCACGACCCTTACTCACCCAGCAAGACACTCGCCCGTGTCTACCCGACATTCATGCGCCTGTGGCTCTCCTCCAAGTTTTCCTTCTTTTCTTTTTTTTTTTTTTATTCTTCTCCTTGGTACCCTTCGGCTGTATTTTTACTCAATGCTTTCACAATAAATACAGTTACTAAAGATCCTACAAAACAGTTACTTCATACCTAATCCTCTAAACCAAACAACATTAAAAAAAAAAAAAAAAGCTTGGGATTAACTGATTTATCTCCCCTCTTTCGATCTGGTTCCAATTTGAAAAAAAATTAATTACGAACACATAGACACGTGTGTTGTGTATATATATATATATATATATATATATATATATATATATATATTATGAAATGGACTATTATTTTAATATATTTACTATTTATACGTTATTTTTATAGATAAAAACAAATATTTAAGTAAATGTTCTGTTAATAATAACCAGAGTTAAGAAAAATTTCCAGCCTGAATATCCGAGAAATCTCATAGAAAATATATATCCTCCTAACAGGAATCTAACCTGTATCCTTCACGAAAGAGTCATATGGCCTGACGTGCTCTCCCATTTAGTTACAGAGGAAACGTCTGGTTAAAAAAGCATTTAATTCTACCTTGCTAACCAGACGTTTCCTCTGTAGCTAAATGTTATAGCACGTCATGGTATATGTCGGTTTCGCGTAGGATACAGAATAGCATGACACTTCTCCTTCTTGTGCTATCTCCATTTAGGTCGTTGGGTAATCCTAGCTCTACATAACTTCTTGTCTCTTGTAATTTTAATATCTTCTTATTTTAATATCTTTAATATCTTCTTATTTTTTCCAAACTCTGCTCTGTCATCCATTTACTCAAGCTCCCCAGGTAGGTTACGTATTGTTTTCCCCCACCTCTGTCATCATTAATCTGTCCTATGTGTATCAAATTCAACTGTCTCTTCCTAATGTTAAGTAGAAATGTCATATTTTTTTCCACTTTCTCTAAACTTTATCGTTACTCACATGTTCGGTCCGTGGTATTCTCATCTTTTTCTGTAGAACCAAATTCCTGCTACTTCAAGTCTCCTCTTTATCTGTGGCAAGATTATTCAGTATTCACTGCCATATAGGATGAGTGATACTATTAGGTTGGTGCAAAAATAATGACGTAATAATGTCGTTTTTGACGTTAAAAAATACGTCAAAAAACGACATTATTACGTCATTATTTTTGCACCAACCTAATACATAATTAGAATCACTTATTATCCTCTTCGTGATAAACTTCCTGGTTGATTGTTCCGTTTCACAAACATTTTATCATTAAACAGCAAAATGTGGATGAAACTAAGCAACTATCGCATCTCACACCCTCTCACCCGATGCGGCGGCTTCATTAGTCAGTCTAGCACGTCAGGGTATATGTCGGTTTCGCGTAGGATACAGGTTCGATTCCTGTCGGAGGACGCATATTTTCTATGAGATTTCTCGTACATGTGTATTATAAAAAGAGCATTTTCGGAAATATTTGTACCTATAAAAATAACATATAAACATATATATATATATATATATATATATACACACACATATATATATGTGTGTGTGTTATAGAATGGTAGAGTCAGTCAAGTATAAAATGACAATTCTCCTTCTTGTGCTGTGTCCATTTAAGACGTTGGCGATCCTGGCTCTCCACAACTTCCTGTCTCTTATAATTTTAATAACTTTTAACTTTTTGTCGTCTTTTCCAAACTGTTCTCTGCTATCCATTCACTCAAGCTCACGATCGGCGCCTATACAACACAGACTATACCATTTTTAGCCGGGGGCTACATTAAATGCTTATTATCGTCCTCGGGCTTATAGAATAGGCTTCTTCATCAAATAAAGGAATTATGATTCACTTCTTTTCTAGACTCATTCTACATTTCCTACAAACAACTCCACCTACGTTTGTGTATTTATTTTGTGAACTTCTAGTTAATTATAAGCATTTAATTTACCTATTTTATAGTCTCATACGAACTTCGAAATCCTAAAGAGCCATGAACAACCTAGTTTCCGCCTAAACGGGTTTATTTTCTTTATTCCAGCTCTACTTAGCGTATTGGGCACGCAACTTTTTAGCTTTGTGACTTGCTTGGTTCTTTTTTTTTTTCTTGGACTAAAAACTTAAGGTACTGGACGACTTGGTTCGTCCTATTTGGATATTTCTAGGTCTTTCTTTTTTTTTTTTTTTTTCAATTTTTTTCTGCAGGTACCAATTTGTTTCGATATACTTGCAAGTTGGGATACCCGAGATTTTTTTACCAAGCGAGTACTACTTTTATATAATATATCGCATTATTACACTTCTAACGAATCTAGACGTTTGATTTTGTTGAGCCGCATATCAACGCCTATGGGTTATTTAATGTCGGATTCTAACTATTTTCAACATCGTTTTATGGCTTCAACTACAGATTAAATGTATTTTGCCATAACGTTTGTTGTTGGTAATTCTGGTTTAAAAATTGTATTCGTAATTTTACTAAACTGTGTATCGTAGGTAATGTTTTAATATGAAAATGTATTGCTAGTATTTTTACTGTTCTCACCCCGGGGCAATTTGAACCGGGGAAAAGTAGCAATTAAAAGGTGGTTCCATGCTCGTCAATTTTGCCAATCTTTCGATCAAAGACTTGCGGCCGGATGAAGTTTATCGTCAAACCCAAGACTAATGAATCTCGCCCTTTAGCGAAACGCGTTAAATTTATACAGTTTTTCCTAAATAATGTACAATTAAACGAAAGGTTTGATCCATATGTTTTCTACACTTTGTCACTCTAATTTAATATCTGATATATTCATTGGTTCATACAGTTGAAAATCATAGAATGATTGATTTTTTATGGCTTATCAACCCACAGCACGATATTTAAAGATAGAAAATAATTTTACATTTTAAGAATTCTTTTGCTTTATAATAATGATTTAGTGATACAAGTTTTATTAATTAACCTAGAGTTGTGGTGAGAAGCGGTGGGTTCTTACGTTTCCTAAAGGTATTTGCTTGCAAAGTGAATATAAGAAACCTAAATTTCAGGTTAACAATCCTTGATCATTATCCATGACACCACTCTAACATCCAAGATGGCTCTACCTGGTATTCCCAAGCGGTATGTACTGACAAGGCTCGACGTTGCTTAACTTCGATAATCGTACGAGAACGAGTGTTTCAACGCCATATTGCCGTAAGCAATCACAGATACAGCGTTTGTAGATAAAACCAATGTAGATTTATAAGTCAACATGTCATGGTGACTGGCAGTTTCACGCTTTAATCGATCGTCAGAACATATTCTGATGATCGAATGATGTGTCATACTGACTGTCACTATGCAATGTTGATATTTTTTTTTTATTTCTAAATCCACAGTTCAACCTAAATGGGTATTTAGAAAGATTACTCAATCCTTTACTCTCCTTCTAAATTCCCCACATCCCACTGAATATATAATTTAAATTAATCTGTTCCCAGCACTTAGCTCATTTATCGAGCAGCCCCACCTTCCGAAGGTTGGTCTAGCATTATACACAAATATCTGGTGGATTTAAACATGTTAAACAATCAATTTATCTATCAAGTTAACTAGTGCTTCTCGTGAATCACCAGACATTTAGCGACTCTTTGGAAATTATTCCAGCTGGATATAATATCCTTCAATTTCTATCAATTTGGTTTCTTTGAAGAAAGTATTTAGTGCGCTTTGTCTCTTGATCTTTTGGGAAACATTCCTTCCAGTACAATGACCAAATTCTTTTAATGTTTGGTCTTGGATGTGCGACTTATTTATAAGAGTTTTCGATAGATTTCGTTAAATTAGTTGATTATATAATTTATATGAGAATAACATCAAGAGCGGATCAAAGAACTTCCCAATAAAAATGTTTTTTTTTCTTAGGATAAACAAAACTTAAAAAAAAAAAAAAAACTATTTTAATGATGGACGGTATTTAAGCAAATAATTAACAAAGTGTAATAATTAAATATTCATATCACATCATCCATTCTTACTCTCTCGATTTTCCATTATAAGACATTCTCTGTGAAAACCATATTTTTCCCGACTAAGTTTCTATTCTTCTCGTTTCTAAAAGACAAATTCTAGACAATCTCCCTCTAAAATGCGACCCCGAGCCTAGTATCTTCATCTGTCATCTCTTGGTATTTCTTCAACCAATATCTCTTTCCTCCTAGCTGAGCCAGATCGATCCATTGACATATCGATCTTCTTGAAAACATTGTCTGTTATTATGACAATCCGTTCTTTACATTGGCATGATTCTCCTTTTAAATCTTACGTTGGACAAATTTCTGCGTATTCGTGTGTCTCAACGATCGAGACTACGAAAACCTGGATTTGACTTAATTTTATGCGTATCAAGTCGAACAGAGAAGATATCAATATTTTTCGTTCTCTCCAGTCTCAATGTTTGTAATGAATTCAGCCATATTTATTCGTAAAAGCAACCCATTTCTTGTTCCTATCAACGTCCACTGTTTGTGATCTATTGTTTTTATTTCTTTTCTTTTCTTTCTCTATGTTTATCATAATTTCTTTATTTTTATATCTATATTTTCTTTCTGTATTCCATATTCAGTTTGTTTTCTTTCATCTTTTTCGTTCTTTTTTCTGTTTAATTTTCTCATTCCATCTTACGTTTCTCTTTATTTTTTCGTTTTCTTTTACTGTTTTTCTTTTTATTGTGTTCCTTTTTTTCTTTTTCTATTTTTCCTCCATCTTTTTTTTTCCTTCAGATATCTCATTTCACCATTATTATTTCCTTTTCTTTCTTCTTTCTTTTTCTTCATTTTTATTCTCTAATTGTTTACTTTCTCCTTTTTTAATCCTTTGTTTTTTATCTCTTCTCTTTTTTTTCTTTCACCGATGGCGTGTTTTTCTTTCTTTCCATATTTAATTCTTTCTCTTTTCGGATAGATCTATCTTTATTCTTGTTGACTTACTTTCCAGCACCCACCTCCACTCTCTTTCTATCCTATCCCTTTACGTCTCTTCTATCTTCTTTATCGTTGTCTGTAATCATTTCAATTTAAAAAAAATATGGCGTCTATTTTTTATCGAATCCCATTCATCATACTTTGTCATTTTCTTTCCTAATTCATTTAATAAAAACTTCTTGTTTGAATTTCCATTTTCTTTTTTCTTTTTATCCCCTGAAGTTTAACAAAAATGAAACAACAAGTTAGAATGCCATATGAATAAGACTGTGTTGCGCCGGATTAGAAATATACCTACTTTTAAATGTCATCATTGGGGAGATTACATTTCATGTGATTTGACAAGCTACCAAACTATCATTCACGCCACGTTATTTTTATTTACCATAATTTATTAGTATCGTATACGAAAGTGGACATATCTCCATCACAGATGGAATCCCCCATTATTTACCCACTTAGTTTATACAAACTCTTACAATGTTAATATTTCATCAGTTCGTTTTCTGCTTGATATTTTCTAGTTGGCCGCATTGATGGCATTTTCTTGTCCTGTGGAAAATGTGACACCGAAATCACGATTTGCATAAGATGTCTTCTAAAAACTAAACAAAAAAAAAAAAAAAAAAAAGAAAGATTCCGTTTCGGCCGTTGTACCCTCCGTTCGAACCTAACACTTTATTTAATCCACAAGGCTGGATTGTTCCAGATTCATGTCCCATGCCTTTTCTGGAAATACATGGCCCAGTGGACAAAATCGTTGGTTGAAGTAATCCAGTTACTTGACCCCCAAACGTTGTGAGTTCAATATATGGGCGCCGCAGAGGTGGACAAAAACTTGAAGAGTTGAGTTACTGAAGGGAATTAACTGAAATTGAAATATCCAGAAAAGGCCTGGTACGTGAAACAAGAAAAATAACCCAGGTGGAGTAAATAAAGGGTACGGTTCAATATTCCAACGTATATCACCCGAAGAAGGCCGGAGCGTACATCGGCTGTAATCCCGTGAATATGACAATAAACATGACAACAGTCCGTACAATGTAAATATTACACACACACGCACATACATATATAAATATATATATATATAATTTTTATTATAATTATATAATAATCATGTTATATTGTTATATAATATATATAATTTTTATTGTAATTATATAAAAATTACGTTATAATTTTTAAATATTCATATATATATATAATTTAATATAAGTATGTTATAACATCACTACAAAAATATCCATTTTGTTTTGAAGATTTCTGGTGTCTTATCAAGTGCTGGTGTCCACACACACACACATATATATATATATATATATATATATATATATATATATATATATATATATATAGTTACTGGTAGGGGTTAAATTAGACCAAGAAGCGGTAGCGTTAAAAAGCGCTCAATACACGTATAAAGAAAATAAAAAAAATCTAAAGTGCAGAGCTTTTAAAGTTAAAAGATTTGGAGATCAGATGATCACGCTACCTTGGTTTCAACCTTTCGCTATTTTCCCGACGATTCGGACAAAATGATCTTTTAAAGTAACGCTTTATTATTTAAAAATAAGTAAAACAAATAAACGCACAACAAAGTTATTGAAATTATATCGGGGATGGCGGTTATACGAAATGTACAAGCTTTCATCATCGTCTATACTCGAAAGAATGTATGCATCGAGTCATTATTTCTGATCTCATATTCAGAAGGGTTTTTTCTTTCTGTTTTGGAAATGTTTTTGTTATTAACTTTTTTTCCTGCCAAAGATTGTAGACATCACTATGAATATTGTAAGGTTTGACATTTTTTTTAATATTTCCCAGTTTACAATCGGGTCTTCTTTTTTCTTTTAACTTCTACAAATGTCTCGCTAGTCTAGTAGAATTCCCAAGTTTTTCTAGCTTGAATGATGACTTGAGATTATATCAACTCTGAGATGGTATCATTACAAGTTATCAGGATGAAATTAAAAAATTTCATATACCCACCACCGACATAATTTCCCGTCACTTCTCCGCACTTCACGTTGTGCTTTTATTTATTTTTAAATAATAAAGAGTTAGAAAATTATTTAGCCCGAAATATCTTAATGATATCGAAATGTTGAAAGCGTGTAGCGTGGTCAACTGATCTCGTAATATAGAAAATATATTAAATGAAAAGATTGCTTTTTGTGAAAAATTCTAAATAGCCTTTAAAACCACAATCCCAGGATACTGGAAATTTTATCAAGAAACATCGACGTCGGGATAAAATTGATATTTAAAAGTTAAGAAATCTTTTCATATGATTACCGCTCTATTTTGAATAATATTTCAATATTTTTGATATTGAGAACTATATATAAAATATATGCTGTTTCTTAAATCTTAATATATATATATATATATATATATATACATTAAGAAATGGACAATTAATTTATTAAAGACATTTTTTTTTATGTTTAACGTTCTTCTTATAGATACAAGTATTTAAGTAAATGCTCTGTTTATAATAAACAGTATTAAACAGCATTTACCGGCCTGAATGTCAGAGAAATTTTCATAGAAAATATTCGTCCTTTGACAGGATTCGAACCTGCATCCTATACGGAACCGTCATTTAGCCTTTGCGGCCGAGCGGTTAGGCACGTCAGGTTAAATGACGGTTCCGTATAGGATGCAGGTTCGAATCCTGTCAAAGGACGAATATTTTCTATGAAAATTTCTCTGACATTCAGGCCGGTAAATGCTGTTTAATACTGTTTATTATAAACAGAGCATTTACTTAAATACTTGTATTTATAAAAAGAACGTTAAACATAAAAATGTCTTTAATAAATATATATTATATATATATATATATATATATATATATATATATATATATATATATATATGTGAGAGAGAGAGGGGATTTCCTATTTGTCATGTATTTTTTTATATTTTTCCATAATTCCTTATGGTCTCAAGTAATATTAATTCAACATTTTTGTTTCTTAAGTCTTGACGGTTTTATAGTCTCTGACTCTCTTTTTGATGTCGTCTATGTTAATAATCATTCAGTTGCTTTGTTGCCCAATCTTTCTCGTATTTGTTCTTCTTCTCACCGACATTCTTCCATTGTCCATTCTCTCCCACTCTTTTGTTTTGCACCACTGTAATATTTCTTCGATTTTGCATTTCTTCTGGAATGTTCCTTCATTTTGCTTCCTTTTTTCGTCTTTGTATTATTTACAGATTTTCGTCTATAATTGAATTTCTAATACAATTGAAATCGTATCAATCTTTCAATTAAAATGATTGATAATGCAACGCAACTGCCACATAATCCCACTTATCGTGACAAACATATATTTCTTTCTTTATTTGTCAGGTCTCCTACCGATTTTCACTTCTTGAACAACGACTTGTGTATACACATAATACTAGATTTAAATACATTCAGACACAAATACACACGCACTCATACATGTGTAATTTTTTCTTATATATACACACATTCATATGATGAATATATAGATAGAGAATGAGAGTTAATTAATTCCTATATATATATATATATATATAACATATTCTTTTATGTTCATACATATATATATACACACATATATATATAACATATTCTTTTATGTTCATACATATATATACACATATATATATATATATACAGAATATGTTCATTCTTTTATGTTCATATATATATATATATATATATATATATATATGCAGAATATGTTCATATATATATATATATATATATGCAGAATATGTTCATATATATATATATATATGCAGAATATGTTCATATATATATATATATATATATGCAGAATATGTTCATATATATATATATATATGCAGAATATGTTCATATATATATATATATATATGCAGAATATGTTCATATATATATATATATATATATATATATGCAGAATATGTTCATATATATATATATATATATGCAGAATATGTTCATATATATATATATATATATATATATGCAGAATATGTTCATATATATATATATATATATGCAGAATATGTTCATATATATATATATATATATATATATATAATTCATAAATGTTTATAAATGTAATACATTTATATATGTTTATATGTATGTATGTGTGTGGTTTGTGTGTGTGTACGAGTGTATGTGTCCTCATACATACACACACAAGTAATTACTTAGTGTTAGATACATTTATGTAAAAGAAGATAGAAATAAAAATGCTGAATTTAGCTACAGTAATATGTAAAGAGAAACATTGATTCTATTTTATGAAATACAAAAGCTGGAATATATTAATTTAGATATACAGTATTTTTGGATCTCCGAATATAGATATGAAGGAATTATTCTTATTTTTTAAAATAATTATATTTACAGAAATGTACACACACACACACACACATATATATATATATATATATATATGAAAATCATAGAGATGTCAAACCAGTAAAGTTATTCAAAATAAATATTCTTAAAGGTTCCAGTTGAATTTTCAGCTTCTTCCTATATTTTTTACCAGCGTTGCTTATATATATATATATATATATATATATATATATATATATATATATATATATATATACACAGTGTAACCCGGTTATAAGAGAGTTGTCGGGATCGGAAAAGAAGTCTCTTATATCCGAGTTTGGTCTAATTTATATACATTAACACAGGCTCTAATTTGGGACCGGAGAATATCTCTCTTATATCCGGGTTACACTATATATATATATATATATATATATATATATATATATGAAACTTATTTTATGATAAAGGCAGAAAATTATAACTTCTTTTCAAAGATATATTCAGAAAGCGGTACACACACACACACACATATATATATATATATGCGCAAAGAGAAATATAACTAAAGATAAAACTAAAAAATACATCTGTAAAATGGCAATATGAATAAAGAAAAAAGGAAAGCTTATGTTTTATTCACTAAAATAATATAGATAAAAATAATTATTGCAAAAAATACCAACATTTACCCACATATGTTTATTAAATATTACATCGCTTAGCCTCCCACCAAAATCCCCGTCCTTACCTTTTCAATTAGCCTGATGTATATTTATAAGCGTTCGTAAATTTCAAAAAAAAAATTAATATCATTACTTTTGTTCATAAACACTTGAAGTAAAATAAAATTCTTATACTTGTCTTGATAAAGTCCATCAGAGGACATATATATATATATATATATATACACACACAGATACGTGTATATATACATATATATATATATATATATATATATATATATATATATATATATATATATGGAGAGAGATAGAGAGCCTTTAGTAGGGCTAAGAATTTTTCTCCATCTTTAACTTCATATTTAAGTATATGTATATCCGCACTTTCGACTTCATTTCCTGTCTTTTCTTAAATCTATTCGTGTGTTTGTGTGTGTATAAAATTTTATGTGGCTCTGAGGATGGCGAGAGTACGTTTCTTTCTCTTTTCGACCGATATGACCGGAACACTAGGTTCGGCTGTGCAAACATTTTCGCATCCAATAAGAAAACCCATACTGCTTTGCAGCCGTTTCCGAACACTATGCATTCGTGACATTTGCATTATTTTTCCGAGCTCAAAAAGGATTTACTTGACTCAACAAACATCCTTGTGACCCTTCACGCTGATTGCTGTATCGATCCGAACTGAAGGACTTTGCTTGCGCTCACAGGCTGCCATCTATAGGCGTACACCTGCCTACAAATAGTTAAGCGAAAACAGACGCAAGGTCGCCTGCCGTTGAGCTGTTTCCAGCCAATCAGATTCGTTTGGGAAGAGCTACGGCGATTTCAATGTGAAATTTTCTAAATCCATGTCTTCGTGAAGAACAAAAGTTCACGAGAGTTCTTCAAGGGACTTAATTCGTTTCTCTTGATTTGATTGCTAGTTATTTTCAAGTGTTCAAAACGTTCACAAAATATTGTTAGAGAATGATCTTAAATGGGGAGTATTTGTGTTGAGCATACAGATTTCCCTTGGAATAATTTTATCGAGCAATAACAAGGAATGCATTTATTGAGGATTTTATTAGCACATATATTCTTTATTAATTAACATTCAGGTACAAATGAATTCCTATTAACTTAGATAAATTTATTTGGGAATATATATATATATATATATATATATACATATATATAAATGTAAAAGACAATAGGAAAACTGTAATGTTAGCCGACGCGTTTCTTCCAATGTGAACTTTTTCAATGCAAAAACGAAATGAATTTTTTAAACAATGTAACAAATAATAAAAAAATGTCCTTAGCAACTGGAATAATTTAGAGAACGCCATTATATAATAGCGTTCTCTAATTTTTTTGTATATACATATATAATATATATATATATAATGTGCATATATATATATATATATATAATGTGCATATATATATATATATATATAATGTGCATATATATATATATATATATAATGTGCATATATATATATATATATATAATGTGCATATATATATATATATATATAATGTGCATATATATATATATATATATAATGTGCATATATATATATATATATATAATGTGCATATATATATATATATATATAATGTGCATATATATATATATATATATAATGTGCATATATATATATATATATAATGTGCATATATATATATATATATAATGTGCATATATATATATATATATATAATGTGCATATATATATATATATATAATGTGCATATATATATATATATATATAATGTGCATATATATATATATATATATAATGTGCATATATATATATATATATATAATGTGCATATATATATATATATAATGTGCATATATATATATATATATATAATGTGCATATATATATATATATATATAATGTGCATATATATATATATATAATGTGCATATATATATATATATATATATATATATATATATATATATATAATGTGCATATATATATATATATATATAATGTGCATATATATATATATATATATATATATATATATAATGTGCATATATATATATATATATATATATAATGTGCATATATATATATATATATATATATAATGTGCATATATATATATATATATATATATATATAATGTGCATATATATATATATATATATATATATATAATGTGCATATATATATATATATATATATAATGTGCATATATATATATATATATATATATATATATATATATATATATATATATATATATATGTGCATATATATATATATATATATATATATATATATAATGTGCATATATATATATATATATATATATATATATATAATGTGCATATATATATATATATATATATAATGTGCATATATATATATATATATGTATGTAATATACATAAGTGAACATTGAAGTCAACACTCAGAGGCGACTGTTTCATGCTAGACCCAATCGTCAATTTTTCAACTTTTAAACAGTACTCTTAAATACTAATGCAATACTTAAATGCAGTGATTAATTTTGAGTTTTTCTGTAGTTTATCATTGCCTATCGCATCTACACCTCTCTTACTACTTTTCATGCACACGACAATATTTGTCTTGAAATAAGCAACACCCTAATGATGTCATTGTATTATGTCGAAACAACGCGGAATAAAATAATATGTATCAATAAGGCTATATATAAATATATTAACACATATAAAACATATGTATAGAGAGGTATGAACAGCTTAAGATTGTTACATAGACGAACAGACCCCCATTATCAATAGAGATGAGTCGAGTCGACTGAGATAAAATGGAATGGACATTCCAAGATAAACAGAAACTTATTTAGATCCTAGTGTTCAGATTCTGGAGGAAATTACAGTTTTTGTAAATTTCTACTGTCTGTATTTCTCATCTCTTTCGTAGATTTTTATATATTTTTGTTCAACTCTCTTCGTGTCAACGCCAATCGTGCCCAGGGAGACAAATTTCTCTCAAGGGGCTTCACGCAAATTTACGATCTTTTTTTTTTTTACGTGCCATCCATTACTTTTCGACAGAAAAAAGTCCTTAATCGAGTTGCTAAAAAAAAAAAAATAAATAAAAGAAATATATTCTGATCTTCCACGATGTACGCACCGAGCCGAACTGATCGTCGTTTTGAATAAGAAATCAGAAATGGATTTCTGAATCTTGGAATTTTTTAATATTCTTTGTTTTCATATATATACACACACACATTATATATATATATATATATATATATATATATATATATATAGACCCCCTCCCACATACATATGTATGTTAAAACATAGCCTGGTATGACAAACCCTCTTTAAAAATGGTGAAACTTGAATAGCATCAGTACTGTTTTTTGGCATCAATATGTGCATGCATATATATATATATATATATATATATATATATATATATATATATATATATTATTATAATTATTATTATTATTATTATTATTATAAGGGATTAGAACAAAACCATGTTAAAATAGCTACACCCCATACCGATAGCGATTTCAACATGTTT
The DNA here is from genome assembly GCA_963932145.1 of Acanthosepion lycidas. NCBI lineage: Eukaryota > Metazoa > Mollusca > Cephalopoda > Sepiida > Sepiidae > Acanthosepion > Acanthosepion lycidas. The sequence continues at coordinate 66,507,522 of OZ010595.1, forward strand.
TTATTATAAGCTCTGATAATATATATATATATATATATATATATATATATATATATATATATATATATATATGCTTGTACATGTTGATGCCAAAAAATATATATTGCTCTACTTTTTATTGAGCACATTTTTAGAAGTAAATGTTGCGAAGAGTGAAATTTCTGTTCTTTCTCACACACACATATATATATATATATATATATATCTGTGTGTGTGCGTGTATGTGTTTTACATTTCTTAGAGAGTTTTTGGAGTAATGTGTTTGCTTATATATTCTCATGCACAGGGCTAAAACGTGCTTATGTCCTTAAAGAATTTCTAAAGATAGAAATGTTTGATAGTCTCAATTTTTGTCACAAAAATGTAAACGGTGAGTTACACATGCCACGTCCCTTCAGAACGTTGGCGATCACCTCTCTCCACAGTGTCCTTGCCGTGAATTTTGAATCATTGTCCTTGGGAGCGCTTTTCTGCCGAGATTAGCAGCCTCGCAATGGTAGAGAGCGTAGTCTACCCAACTATTTAACCACATATCTAGAATGAGGAAAAAAGAGATATATTCTAGCCTTTACCAAGGGCATTATTGCGGAATTGGTGACTCGGTGCGTCGCATTCACTTTCCACACTGATAACCGTTAAGATACTCCCTTCATTCAAGGGAAATTACTGTGTATGATAACTAAAATTATTTTAGTACCGTCAATCAGTTATGTGCCATGCATAATACAAGCTTAGGTGATTATGAATCTTTCGATACATCACTGATGAGGCACATTGTTTACCAGCAGTAGGTTGTCATTTCTTTCTGCGGTAGACAAGTTGTCATCCAATGCTATAAAACTCGGTCTGTCCTGCTATTTATCTATATCTGGGTGGAGAAGAAGTGGATTCGTACCTTTCCCAAGGTTATTAGCACGTAAGGGAATGTAATGGATTCGTCTGGAATTCGAACTCTGCTCTCCGATTCCTCAATCCGAACCAGTATCCACTGCACCAACGTGCCTTCCTTTAGTACAGTACATGCCTATAAGAATGCAAAATAGCCAAAAAAATGTTTGTTTCTTTCATATACAGTGTCCATATCTTCGAAGAAAATCAGCATTTCTTATCAGTGAGAAATAACACCCTATCTCAGCCACGAGGTAGACTATAGTCATTTACTGATCTTAGCTTAGTATGTCACTAATTTTAAGTACAAGTTTTAGCATATGGTCAGAGGTAATGACACAATGGTATACTAATTTAGATGAGGCTCACTTCAATTGCTTATTCCACCATTCATACACTTAAATGTATATACACACTCCCATGGGAACATCCGACTACAATCATTATTTATCCCTGCAAAAGAGAAGTTTAATTTAATCTTCGTTAAAAATATTCCTCATGTTTGCTACTCTCTACAAAAACTTTAATTTACTTAGCCTTATATGATCTACTGAAACGTAATAGACCGAAATTGGACAATATATAATAGCTACTTCTTTTGGGGTACGCCCTTCTACTAAAGTGACGAAGTAAAATCTCTTTTGAAGACGCCTACAAATGATAATCTGTATCTCTTCAACTTGCATAGAATCAAGCTTTGATTTCTACCGTCACTACTAAAAGGGCCTACGTTACGGTTTCTGGAAGAAAATGCATAATAGGGAGTGGTCAGCAGTTGAACAAGAGAAATATGCTCAAACCCGACGATATCTAACTTCATGTTTGTTCAACTAAAGACCTTTTTCTGAACAGTTTCACTGACAAAAGTTTCAGGAATTTGCCAACAGTAGCACACCCTGTTGTCATCTTCCCAGGCTCATGGAATCAAACTCTCCCTCCACTTGACAAATAAACCAAAGTGAGATTCTCACTCTGATTTCATTGTCGGAAATCTTACGTTGTAAACACTATGCAACGCTTATGTACAGATAGATCTTATTCCCTAAAATTTCGACTTAAAAATAAATAAATACCCTTTTAATCAATGTGGCAATCATCGTGAATAATCTATTCCTTGTCAGAAGCTATCAGACGAAGGTTTTAAGGTCTCCGAACACTTAGTGCGTATCTATACAAATAGTACCAGAGCTTATACATACAGCTCCTAAATTCTGAATGACCAAAACGTACCATCTCACCTCTCATCTGAACTAATCCCGGTGACTTAATGAGGGAAAGGACTGGCTTGTAATGATAGATCTCTTCTTTCAATGAGGCTGGAACGTCTATTCGGACTCAATCTCTCCACAGACGGTAAGTGGAGCTCATCTATCCGTATAGATGTTGTAAAAATCGTTGTAATGCTCCAGTACGTATCTGAAAGCTCTATCTTTACAAGAGGCAGAATTAGACCCAAAATGGAGTAATACTGCCATATCCGGTCTGGAGGTGCCCAGTTTTTTCTTGGCTGTCTTGATAAACTTGAAAATCGATTACGCGGACTTGTAGGTAATAAATTAGTTTCCACTCTGCAACCCCTTTTGCATAGGTCAAACATCACGAGCCTTTCGTTGCAATATTGCTACTTTGAAACAGGTGTTCCGATGAGCTCTATTCCTTAGTCCCACGAGCCCTGAATTTTACAACTGAGACTCGCCGTGCCACGTAAGCAAGTGTGAATCATGTCCATTCCCTTCGTATTCCATTAGTAAGGAGGAAGCTTCACTTCTTAAGATTGCTAGTACCATGTTTTCCCAATCACTACAATCTAGACCTCTCCAAGTCTTCGGTTAACCGTTATCTTACCTACATAAAATTCGAAATTCGATTGTCGCATTTTTAACACACAGACAGCATCACACAGTAAAGCGCTACCTTGAATGGCTCTTAAAAGAAAAAAAAGATTTCAAGAGTTCAAGATGCTTCTAAAGTACAGTCAACGATTTCAAGTCACGTCCTCACTATTTTCATTGTTGCAACTTCTTTTGAAGAGCGAAGACGGATCATTTAAATAACAACATTGATAAAATAAAACGAATTCAAGTACCTTTTTGTCGATAGCAACCTTATGTTAGTTAACTCAGTGTATTAATTTGAACAACGCCATAGATATTCAGATACATAAATTACTCTGTATGCCATATATGAACACTTGTCTGTGATTATGCAGACTGTTTTTTTTTTTTTTTTTTTTAAACTTTCCTATATTTTTTCAAGGAGTGAGATAAGTCTTTTTTTTCTTTGCGTCAAGTTCCTGGAAATGGTTTAGTTCTAAGCTGTTTGTGGTTTCTTACCATGAATAAAATGTGATTACATTACCGAGAACTTGGACTATAGGTGAAAGTTCAGAGAAACGAACCGAATTGAATGTGCCTAGAAACGATATGAGAGGAAGAGAAAGTAATGAGATTCAAAGACGTAGATTCTGTTGTTGTTTTTTGTTGTCGTTGTTTTTTTTGTTTTTTTTTTTTTTTTCGTCGGGTGAGGGATGTCGGTGTAATATAGCGTCTCCAGGAAAAAAAAATTCTCTGATTTATCGAACCGATTTATTTACTTCAACGAAAACTATTGGGTTATTTTTGGTTTCGAAATTCATGCAAAGCTTTTCCTCCGAAATTTGTCCCTGGCATACTTAGTACAGTAGAAATAAACCTTTCGAAACTGTACGTGTTTTTGCCTGATGAGCGAGCCTAAAATACGCCGAATGCGCCTGAGAAGAGGTGTATAAACGAATACTTCCCTAAAATGATCATAGACAACGGTAAATGACTAATAGCACAGGGTGGTCCGAAATTCTTGTCACGGACTATTTCTCTTCCAAAATGTAGGAGTTCGCGTCAGCCATCTGAAATAGAAAATTATAGGCGTGACAAGACTTTTGGACCACGCTGTATTGAAGTAAAATATTTTTTTAAAGTATTATGTTGGTGCAAAAATAATGTCGTTTTCTCACATAGTAACATATGTGAGAAAACGACATTATTTTTGCTCCAAATTAGAATTTTGAGCAGTACACGGGTTGCCTAATATCTGCATAGAAATTAGTATTCACGTTGCTTAAATTTATTATGCTTGCGTCTAATGAACAGAAAAGAAAGATATTTGAACGTGCCTAAAAATAACAGAATTATTTAATTCTAGTTTTACCCCGTGAAAATTTCACGGTTCTGCTATTTGAAATTTAACGATTCAATAAGCTCATGGAGAGTTTATATAGTTTGAACAGTCCTCCTCATCATTTTTGCAATATTCACATTTGTTGTACGCCCCTGCCTCTCTTCAGATGACTGGAATTTCGAAATGAACCCGTTAGTTCGTCCAGCGATTGTCCTCAAGTGCACATGGCCCAGTGAACACAAACGTTGGTTGGATCCAACGATTTGTCCCAAAGAATTGTGAGTTCAATACCTGCCTACTTGGCGAACAAAATCTTGGGTTCAGCTAAAGGGAGATAACCGAGAAGAGGCATGACACGTGGAACTAGAACAATCTACTCCGGTGGACGAAATAAAGGCTTCAGTTGGAAATTCCAGTCACCAGAAGAAGGTCGGAGCGTACACCGGCTGAAACGTCGTGAATAGAGCAATAAATATGAGGATAACAGTCTGACAATTTAAATAAATACAATATTTAATCTCAGAAATATAGACATATGTTCATGGCGTATTCTATAATAAATATCCGTTGAAAATAGTTATGTTGCATCGTTCAATATTTGAGCTGAACAATCTTGAAAAAAAATATTGCAATAACAGTCACAGAGACGAATACTGCTCGTTATTTTAACAAGTAAGGCGGTACAAACGAAAATATTTGAACATGAAAACGTTTTTCATTGTTTCTCTTTTTTTCTTCTTTGACTTTCTCATTGAAACCAAGTAGCGTCTCTGATATGTCTTTTGTCTTCTCACACAATCAAAACAGAATAGACCACTATTAAAGATCTATTGTCAGAGAGTAATGAACCAACGACAGGAGAGGCAGGCACAATTATTGTATGATAAAATAACGTAATTAACAATTTTTGTTTATTTTTTGAATTGCTAAAAACTGTATGAAGTGTCAAATCTGAGCTGAGTTGCTTATGATAGCAAAACACATTTCGGCTTTCAATCGCACAAGGGGTGACATATCGTAAGATCCACTAAACTAAATACATCCACATTTTTGACAGTTGATATGTTATTACACAAATATTAAATAAAACTCAATCATATAAGTGGAATAAATAAAATTTACTTACAAGATTTTAGAAAGAAATCGGACGAAGTCTCCGAAACTTTGGCGATAGACATTTCTCTGATATGGGTTGATCTGTTGTCATAAAGTTTACTTTTGTTTGCAAAGGGTAAAGATGATTCGTCGAAAAAAAAAAATAAAAAGAAGAAGCAAAATAACAATGGCACTTTGTAAGTTGAAGTGTGACTCTTAGTTCGAATAGGTGTTAACTTTTGGGAATTTAGTTGATGACGCAATTAAACTGCTTACTGACCACCGATCTTTCCTTGTAAAAGATCTATCAAGAATATTATTAGGATTATTTGAAACAGTCACAACATGTGAGACTGTCACTTACTAAGAAGTTAATTTACGATAAATAAAAATTGGTTATTTGCTGGGCATTAGATTTTTTGTTTTGTTCTTTTAATAGTTGGTAATTTGTCTCTAAAGTATATACAGTGTAACCCGGAAGAGAGTTGTCGGGACCGGAGAAGAAGTCTCTTATATCCGGGTTTGGTCTGTTATATATACATTAACACAGGCTCTAATTTGGGACCAGATAAAATCTCTTATCTCCGGGTTACACTGTACTCATTTAAATTTAATCTGACAGATTTTTGTAATTCTTCCTTTTAGTAAGAATTCACTTACTGATTGATTATTCGCGGGTATTTTTTCTCTTTTCCTTCTAGATTCTAGTAGATCATTATTAATTTCAGTTCAGTTGAATATTAGACCATTTAGGATCAATATGAGCAACAGTCTTCGACATGAACTGCAGAATTATTCCCAAGGCAAAAAATTTTGCAGCACCCAGTGGGGACCAAATTTAGTGATAGTCGGAAAGCTTTATTTAAAATCGTACTAGATCTTTTCAGGAAGCACACAATAAAGTTAGGAATCGATGCAGTAATAAACTGGACAGGCATCATGTAATACCTTGATTGCTGATTTGCCAAATTTTCTCGTTATTTGATTTCGTCCTCCTGTTCTGTAGATAGCGTCGTAGTTATCTAGGCACAGAATGCATTCAGAGCCATCTTTCCCGTCAAGACTAAAACATTCACTTCACGCGAATGTCCCTGGAAAAGGAATAGATCTGTCTAATGTTTCCACAGCTATAGCTTAAATAGCATGGTAGACTAAACTCTAACCTAAAACTAAGAGAAGAGTAACTTATAATTCGAAACTATGGGGAAGGGAATTGGAACCTCTATGTATCTTTCTCTATAAACCATGAGAGTGCGTGCGGCGCTATTACTCTTACGCCGCGGTGTAATTTTTTTTCCCAATTGACTACACGTGGCTATCCTTTTTACACTTCTTACTTTCATAACTTCACGTACTTTACTGACTTCAAACCAAGTATTATAGCTGGTTTTCAACGTGTTCGCAATCAACAGGTTTTTGAAGACATCACCATTTTGAAGATTGGAGCACAATTTTACAACAATATTGATAATTGCGTTGACTGTTACCATATCTATATTTTGCTAGCAGTCAGTTTGGACTGCATTGCTTGCAACAGCCGTTGTAGGGAACAGACGTATTCCCGATCGGTGGAGGTGTCTACAAAAGTGTAATATAATTTGTAGTGAACCGTTAACGCTTCTTGGCCTTCAGACTGGGACCAATGCCTTGTAGCTGTTCTCAGAAAGCAATGGAGAATGCGTCTAGTCTCCGGAGCTCCAAGCTTGCGGCAGCACCTTCCTTATTATACGAAAATGAAGATCAGCGGAATATTAGTATCAGTGTGACAATGGTTGCGCCGAACGGACAAATGTGGAATGGCTACCGACATTAAAACCTTATGTTATATCCTGCCTTATTGAGGAGATCAGCAAATAGCTTATCACTTGTTTGTCTAGTGATATAGCATTAAATAAAATTATAAACACATCACTCAATCGTTCCAAAACAGTTACCAAAGCTGGCGTAATTAACACGATTAGATAACGAAAACATTTCTTAACATACAGAATCAAGTAGGGTCTGTATAACGTATAGTTCCGCGCAAATTCACATCGAACGGTACAGGTAATGTTCATTTAGTCAGGAAACTTTTACTACCTCGTGAAGCCAAATAAACCTAATATATCTGATATTAAAACCTCTTTGAATATTTGATATGAAATATAATGGCTGTCTGGTGAATTTTTTTGCAGACTTGCGAGTTTGCAAAGAAGTGTTGTTATTTGAAAAGCACAGAAACTTATTAAAGAAAAAGCGTTATTCTGTTGCTGTGCTGTCGAAATTATGAACGAAACAAATCTGAAATATAAAAATACTGTCTGGAGTGACGGTGGAAAAAATTTACATGCATCGAACTGTTATTAATATTCTGCCTGGCAAGCCAAAAAAAAAAAACATTCACTTTTATCACGTCTTCTGTAGTTCCATTAATGTTGTTGCCGGAGAATGATAGCGAGGACCCCGACCTTGCACACCCTTTCAACACCAATGTGTTTTACTTCGCTCCCCTCGCGTATAATTTGAAATCATCTGGGTAGCTGATGTACCTAGCGCTGTTGGAATAGATTGTTCACGTTGGAATATTAAGAGTCATTTCGTTCTTTGTTATTTTTCCTGTGGAATTATTCTTTTAAAAAGACTCAAGGGATATATCTGACAAGAACAGATGAGTGGATAAAAAAAAAAAAAAATCCACTTCTCCCTAAAGTATTAGGTATGTAAAAAAAAACTTCTTCACGTTACATATAATGTATTTTATATTCGAAATCTTTTGTTTTCAAGAAGTTAAACAATTTATTCATGTTTTCTTTATTGAACTTTCAATATTCACGTCTAGAGAAAACAATAGTTAACTATGTGACAGATTAACAGATGAAATGTTAAAAAAAATCCTGCTCCGCATTTCGTCTTTATCAATGTAATCAACTGTACGAGGAAGGAAGGAAAATGAAGTCATCGGTTACAATCCCACATTGTAACGCTGGAGGTAAACGGGGCGCGTAATTATAAATTTTCGTTTTAAATTTCTTTATTATATTTAGAGAAACTAAAAAAAAAAAAAAATACTTGTAAGTTCAGTTGAGTTGTACAGTTCCATATATCGGATGCTTAAATGTTATTAGCACATTCAAAGCTAAAGGAACCTGTCTCTTCAACGTTTTTTCATGGTGAATTGTAACCGATTTTGTTTTAATCAATTCCTTCCATTTACATATAAAACGATCAGAAATTGTCTCTTCAAAGACTTGACGAGTATCGGCCTTTTTTCTGACGTGTTTACAGAAACTCGATAATTAAAGAAATTTAAAATTAAAATACTTTTTTCAAATTAAGTACTCCAAATCCCAAATATCACTTTTTATTTATTGAAATGTAATTGAGGACTAAATTTATTATATAAAAACCTAGTACATTGACCTAATTCGACATCATCATCTGTTCCTTGCTTCAAAGGCGTAAATTAAGAACTGAAAGTAACTGTTACAAAAAAAAAAATTAAAATAACTTCAAGTTAATGTTATTTAAAGCCTGTCTTATTTTTCCTTCATTTTGTAAAAGACATAGCCAATTTAAATAAATACAAAACAGCCTCGAAATATGAATTGAAGTCCTATTTCTCTAAAACCTGGATCAGATAGTGCCATATTTGTAGCTTGCGATGAGGAATCAAAATAATGATTTTTAAATAGCATTCTGAGCCACTTGGAATGTTTTAAATATATATATATATATATATAGTGAATTAGCGATATTTTAGGGAAAAAATTAATTGCAGTGTTAACTTTCTGTGGCAACGTCTTTATATTCCCATTTTTGTTATTCAATTATCTATTCCCCTTACACAGACTCTCAGAATTTTAGTTCCAAGTATTCCATACAAGAGATGCGGATGTGACGAGTCGATTTCTAAAAGCCGCCTTTAAAATCATGACCTAAGTGCAGTTACCACCTAGTTATTCAGCAATTACTAATGTAGATAAAAGTTCATACTGCATGAACCCGTATAAAAGCCTATTTTGTGTGTTTAACATAAAAAATTTCTTAACAGCTGATATACGCAAGTGATAGAGCTTGATAAACATATGCCCAAGTAACTCTCAGTATTTGCTTATTTTTACGCTTGTAATGAAACTAGTTTATTGGCATACAGGTGGAGCCGTTTATTTAGAGTTCGCTGGGTATTTTAGATCAAAGTAACCGTGTAAAAAAAAAAAAAAAAAAAAAAAAAAAAAAAAAAAAATATATATATATATATACATACATATATATATATATATATATATATATATAAAATTTTTGGAGTAATTTGCATTCAGTGTTATCTGTTCATCGTCAGAAACATAGGGTAGCTTTTAAGCTAGTTTAACAATCGGGTGTCAACTGAGCTAGCTCCTGCAGAGGACTCTTGATTGGGCCTTTGACTTGTCCAGGAGTGTGAGTCCCCAAATCATTGCGTCTTCTCAGTACTGGAAGCTCTCCTGGCTACCCTTTGATTTGGGTTTTCATTTGCGCTGGAGTTTGTATTTCTCTCTGAAACTTTGGCTCTTTTGATTGCAATCTGGTATTCTGTTGCCGGAGATTTCTTACTACGAAACACATTGCTGCATTATGGAATAAGCAACAATAAACAACAGAAATTAAAATTGACTGCTGCATTTAAATATTGCATTAATATTTGAGCTTACCTTTTTAAAAGTTCAACGATAATTCTTCTGCCGCCACTTAAAGACCATTTGATAGGTACCTCCACGATATCGCTAAAAAAAGGGCATATCATGAGGAAAAAGACGCCAAACTTGACGAAAAGAAAAGTTTATCGTCTAAATGTTTATGCTATTAAGAGGAAAGATCAAAGTTTATTTTAATTATTTTTAAGACTTTTCCTTCTTTTTAGAACATTCTGAATTTTCAATTAAAAATCATTGTTTCTCTTTGTATAACTGGAACTAGTAAAATGTACAATTTTTAGCACTTTTTTTTCTTTGTATGACACATTAATTTGGAAGATCTTGCAAAAATAAAAATAACTGTCGGATGTTAATGAAACTTTGAAAAACTATTCACAGATGATCAAAATTATTATAGATATGTTTTTATTAATGTCAAGGCAGTAATATTTTTTTATATATTTATTACCCGCCCCATAAATAATTTTATGAAAACTCTAGAAATTCGATCGAGTCCACTTTAGTAAATACAATAGTTAAAAACACAAGGCTTTGAGGAATGAAAATCACTTTTTTTTTTGTTATTGTACCCCTCTACCTGAAAATCAGCTCTGAATTGAAATATACAAAACTCAAAACAAATATTTAATTTCAAATTCTTTTATTTGTTTTTATGAATATGGACAATATTTTCTGAAAGCAAAAAATTTTTCGATGAAAAATGAATTTTTAATACAATTATTTATTCTTTAATTATAATAGATTTTTACATTTAATTTGTTAAAATATTATAAAATTAGTTAAAAGCCGCATCTACTTTAAGTGTCCTTATAAAATAGATCTTTTTATAGCGCGTTGTAAATTGTATCATTTTGACTAATCAGAAGATCCGCAGTAATTAAATGAAATTTAGTGTTTATAATCGAGCTCTAATTATAAAGTACGGAAGACCAACCAGAATACAATTAAGTTGCGTTATTTGAGTTAAACCTTGTTCTCCGCTGTTAAGGCCTTTACTTTTGCGAAACACGTGTGGAGAAGTTTATTTGATTTTTCAGTTTTAACTGAGAAGGGTACCTAAAAGTATCAGTATCATCTTAGGAAATTTATGATCTTATTTTTATATTAATCTCAGTTATGGCAGTTTTTCCATAAATGAAATATCAAAATTAATAAAATGAATGGGAATACAAATAACACAGTAAATGTACATAAAATTATAGTATTTTGTGTACACTTCTGATAAAATCTCATAAGGTACCTATACCTTTCTCATGAAATATAATCTCACACTTAAGTCTTATTTTAATTTCTTTATAATATATTTTCCATAAAGCATCATAAACGTAAAGGGAATGCTAAGTACAAAAAACAAAAACTAGAGCGCTGAAAGTTTTCCTTAAAAATAACGAGGTAAATAATTTGTTCACTTAAATGTAAATAAGTTCACTTTTCTCCTTCCGTAGAACAAATTAGCCTCAGGGAATCGGTCAATGTCATTCGTCATCTCTCAAGTGATGCGAAAGTTTAACCTGCTTTATTTTCAAATTGCATGTTTTCGGCAGAGAAGAATGTTAATCTTAGTTCAAAATATTTTAAATAAACAATTTCTGATTTTCTTAAAATATGTTTTGAAAAAATGATAAATGATAATTGATATTTAAAAGAATTTCAAACAGAGATTCATTTTTTTTTTTTTTTTATAAAATTGCAAAAAAATAGTTGCCATGAATGATTACCTGCCTATTTTCTCCAAAAGAAAACAAGAGTTTTAACGAATTTCGGACGTGCTAGGAACGATTAAAAAATGTAAAAGAAAAAATACCCACACACGAATTCGATTACTCCCAAATTTATGTCCGATGTTGGTCAGATTTAGTTTATCAATGTCACATGTATGAAGAAATATTTTCTCCGCAAACAAGGGCCGATACTGTAGACATGTAAAATATATATTAAATCCATTAGAATTTTCCCGGTTATCCTATTCGAGATTTTTGATGTATCTTAATTGTTCATTGAATGATTAAATAAGCTCATTGCGAGTGAAAATATTAGTTGAAATTCCCTTTATTGCATCGTTCCATACTTGAGCTTCACAACTTTAACAAAATATTGAAATAACAATCATAAATATGTTAGTCGTTATTTTAAGTATGGATGTACAGTGTAACTCGGATATAAGAGAGTTGTCGGGACCGGAGAAGAGGTATCTTATATCCGGGTTTCTCTTATATCAGGGTTTGGTCTATTTTGTTTAGGTAAGTATGGCTCTAATTTGGGACCAGAGAAAATCTCTTATATCTGGGTTTCTCTTATATCCGGGTTACACTGTACAAATATAATCTTATATTACCAAATTTTCTATTTCACTGCAACAGACGTTAATCATTTCTGTTCCCTTTCCTTTTTTTTTACTGAAACCAATTAACGTTTTTGAGATGTATTTCGTCATCTCGCGCTATGAAAATGGAATAGTCCATTATTCGTTGTATTTGCAGGGGACATTAAATACTTCTATCTATTTTACACTGAAACAGAGTAGTATCTGTTTTTCGTTCGATCAAAACGGAATAGTCCATTATTTGAGGTATTGATTGGGCGTAACGGTCGTTCAAACTAAGAAACTGACGAAGGGAGTGGCAGGCACAGTTATATGATTATTAGTTTTTTTTGTTTTTTTTTAATTATGCATGGCATTTCCAAATCCAAAGTAGATAGGACCGGCAGTCATATTCTACGCTCTGTTGCTACTTCCATGGAAAATGCTCGGGCGAAGTCCATTGGTTGCTTCCGCCATTTCTAATCTTCATGGCTATGATCCGCCGTGACACTTATATTGTAACAAACCACAGACATTTCCTCCGTATTCCGTCGGTGAGAAGAAAGTTTCACTCAAACAGCTTCTACTCGCGAATCATGCTCTGTGAAATAGATGATGTTTCCCCAATCACTACAATCATAACCTGTTCAAGTCTCGATTTAAGTTTTCTTCCCTTCCTATCCGTATTAACTACCTCTTGACGTAAGACTACGTCGAATACCCCGCAGTAATTAAATGCTAAAAAAAAAAAGAAAAAACATATCTTATAAATTTGGCGACATCCGGTTCAGAAGACTTCATGTAAGTTTTTATTTACACAAAATAGCGTAATTCCCCATTTATAATACACCTTAATCTATAATACGCACTCATAAAATTGTGCTGAGAGTGGGAAAATGCTTCTACTCCTGCATAATACGCACAACTTGTTTGGTAATCAAACCCTATAAATTTACTTCTCCAATTTCATTACGGCCAGCATTTCGTACTCTTATTTAAAAATAAAATGGTTTTAAACATCGAGGAAAATTATTCTAATTTGGTTTTATAATTATTTTATATTTTTGTGTTGTTAGGTACATATGATTGTATTTGACATCCTTATGGGGTCACAATCGCCGAATGTTACTGTCAAATTGTATGTTTGCGGGGAGTAGTCATTTCGCAACTGAAATTAACCTATGAAACAGCAATTTTTTTTTTTTTACGTTTCTTGTTGCTATTCATAATGCGCACTCCTGATTTTGCCTGTGTTGTAGAAAAATGCGTATTATACATGAATTACAGTAGTTGGAAGAAAATTCACTTTTTAAATTCTTAACACTTTCACAAACCTTGCTCTTTTGCTTTTTACCTTTCCTTCTAGTATATTCGAATGTTATTTTCTTTATTATAATTTCCCTGTAATATATTAGGACGTGTCAGTGTAATGTAGCATCAGAAATGGGACTAACGACTTCTTGCTTCGACTTAAAATCTGCCATTGTTGACTTTTTTTTTTTTTTTTTTTTTTTTTTTTTTTAACTCTCATCAGTTTTCTTAATACTGTCTGGTCTCAATTCCTTAAAATTAGCTGCGCCTTTCTATCTTTTAATCCTAATTTTATAATTCAAACTTAGTACAGCAAATATACTTCATAATTAATAAAGAGTATTTTTGCACTTTATTTTATATGTATGACTTTTCAAATATAAACTGGATTGCTAGGTAACGGCTACTAGTTCGAATATTAAACGAAATCTAGTTTTAGTGTTTGTCATATGAAAACCATTCAAGACAATAAATTTTACTAAACCTTAATGTAATTGATTTATCTATTTCAAAATATTTCTTGAAGACTATTCTAGTAAAAAAAAAAAGTACTATTTTTCCCCTAAAACGAAATGGACTTAAAAAAAAAAAAAAAAAAGACAATATTATAAATAATTACAGGGAACATATTACAGTGTGTAATGGATAAATTATCACCATTTTATATTTTTAATTTTTGCGCATGCGCGTTGTTTTTGGTTTTTGCCAACTGCACAGCATAGTAGGATCAGCTGGGCACCGTCTATGAAAAATCGAGCACCATGACGCAATTCACGCCGCAAAAATTTAGAAACGGCATGTTGTACTGCTTTTTATTCGCGTCAGAAGATCCAATACGAACAGGTAGAATGTTCGGTGTCGATCTAATGACATTGCAAAGGATTTGGAGAGAGCTACATGGCACTAATGGGGATTTCATTGGTCTGTCAGCTCTGAAAACTCATACTGATCGTTCTGATGAAAGAACTCTCTAATTGGTTGGTGACATCTAGTGTCTTGAGGTGGTAGTGATTCCCGAGGTCTTCAGGTGGCTGCTGGAAGATCGTAAGTCTGGCAACAGGATTTTTCACCATGTCACGGAAGCAGAACCCATTCATGGAGCGCAGGCAATTTCTGCGACCACATAACCCTTTACATCTGAACCATTAATTCCCCAGACTGCAGTCAGCCCCCTCCCCACAATTATGTATGAGGCGCACTTGAGAAAGAGACACACCAGAAAAACACCTTGCAACACCGAAGATTGTCTGAAGACAATGATTATAGCAGCATTCACCAACTTAAACAAGGAAACCACCCAGAAGAGATGCAAGAGATTCCGAAGTAGTCTGAAGGCTGTGATTGATGCCAATGATTTTATTGAATAAATTTACTCGTTATTTTGAAATTTTTGTGTAATTTTGGTTAATATATCTTTTAAAATGAGATGTCCGTGACATTTTGATATTTCCTTAATTTAGGGGACAATTTATTTATCGATCACTGTATATTCATTACACCCATCTGATACACATTATTTGAGGCTCTTTAAGTGGTCAACTGACCAAGGACTAAAGGAAGGGCGAAATTGCTCATGCGCAGTCAGTTAATAAGGGAGTCGGTGTAATTGTAAAAAATTACCCATAAAATAAAGCTTGTGCTTTTTATTCGTTCAATTTGCTCATAAGTATTTTTTTTTTTAATTTCATTTCGGTTTGGTTGGGAAGGCTAGCATCTGGTTCTAACTCGGTTAAGCGATGTCAGTCTTAATGTATATGAGGACACAAAAACAACTAAAAGCCATAAAAGAAATCAATGAGAAATGAAATCAACAGTAGCATACTTATTCTCGACAGAGATTTTGACCTATAATAGAAAACTGTATTTTATGTGATCAGATTAATAGATGTTTTCTGTATATTTGAAAAAAAAAATAGACGAATATTTACTCCCGTCTCGTCTGCTCGATAGATTGAAAATGGCAGCTTTTTTTAACAGTAACCATCAGTATCTTGTTAACCGGGACAACCAAGTGTTGGTTAATTTTAACGCCTCTAAAAATAAATCACTCTCATTTAGTCGTCTTCGAGAACCATTTTTGCATTCCATTAGCATGGCTGAAGCTAACCTCCAGGTGTGTAAATCTTTGTTCCTTCTGAATTTCCAATTTACCACTGATATTAATTTGAATTATATTGTCAATCGCTTTGTTGGCTTCTGATGATTTTAGTAAACACTATAATTCAAGACAGTTTTTCTCATCTAAATCTGTATTGCACTTGTAGAAGTCCATCATTCGTCCGTGCATTCTTTCGTTTGCTGTCAAGTTTGATCTGGTGCTTCAGTTATGTATCTGCAGATTCTTGGCTAAATCCAAACAAATCTGCAATGTTTTAGGTTCAGACATGGCATATCAGCTTTAATCATTTTCCGGTCGCCGTCACTTGTAACTTTTTTCTAGAAATATTTGAACAATTTTTCTGCTGAGCTTCCCTCTTCGGTACATCGACAAGAGAAGCTTTAGCTTAACACTAGTTTGTTATTAATTTGAATTATTATATAGTCAATCGCTCTGTTTGCTTCTTATATAATATCTCGAAGTTAACAACCAGAGGCAATACTCTGTTCATGCTTGAATGCAATCGTCATAATATTGAGCACTTCAATCCATAAAGATAGCCTACATTATATATATAATATATATATATATATATATATATATATATATATATATATATATATATATATGAGAAAGATAGGTGGATTGTTCAGCAGTGGCTATTTGGGGCATAATTTAATATTGCTACTATGTTTATGTGGAAAATAAAAAGAAGAAAAATATTCGCAACCAAGATACGCCGACGAATATACTGAAATCTCATTACATTACACAATACATAAACTTTAGAGGGATTCAGTTATGTCGGATCCCTCAGATTGTTATAAGAGGACAATACATGTTTATTTAAACACGTCTGAAGTCCATTGAGAAAATAATTAATTTTTCAACATGATCTTACCTTATTTTCCGCAGCAGCAGTAGAAATCTGACAGACATGCAACAATCGCCCCTCTAATCACCAGGCAGGTTAGGTTTAAAGCTCAGAGTACGCCACAACAAATTGGCTTAGAGGGTTAAAACGTTGATTTGTGAGTGTGGTGACATCGTGATGGCAAGTTCAATACCTGCATCGGGTAGTGTGTAATTACACACAGTGGAAACGGGTGAGAAATACTAAACGATATTGCTCGTCTTGAACAGTGGAATATGTCTAGCCCCATAGGCCGGAGACAAGGGAGAATATTCCAAATATAAATAGTGTAAGTAAGGATCTTGTTAATGCACTTGATTCACGGTGAATGATAATCGTTTGAACAGAAATTATAGCGAAAATTACAAATTCAGTTGTTAACTATGTGTTAGTTAGGTACTGGTACATCGCCACATAATATCTTATAGAACTCAACCAATTATGAAATAGCAAATTTAATTCGCTATTTACCCGAAAGTCAATTTACTTTAAGATTGCTTGACAAATTTCAGACATTTAAATGCCAAAACAAATTTAGCAAAAAGATATTTATTCCAGCCGGATATTTGAGCATGCCAGCCTTAAAAATGACAAAAAACTTTTCTTTTTTTTTTTTTTTTTTTTTTTTTTTCATAGCTCTGTATTGATTATTAAGAACAGGTTCCGTATTGAAGACTTGCTTACCGCAAGCTATTTCCAGAAAATTTACTGTTAGGTTGGTGCAAAAATAATGTCGTTTTCTCACATATGTTACTATGTGAGAAAACGACATTATTTTTGCACCAACCTAATAACGATTTTCCAAATGGATTCGATGTTTTTTTTTTTTTTTTTTTTTTTTTTACCAAATGTTTCATAATCGACAACATTTACACGATTTTTTTTTTTGTTTGATTAATCTGATTTCTAAATCTATGTCCGTTCGAAACTCTGAAAATTATAAATTGAGTGCGCGAATATGTAAAACCGTTTTCCCTCTTCCCCAATTTCGTGTTTACAACTGCTTATTTTACTGGAAATCACGTGCGCGCGAATCAATTACGATGTTAATTGCCGAAACATTTGCCTCGAAGGCAGTCGAATTTGAAAGGCGTACTGAAAATGAAATTAAATAGTTTGAATGAAACTTCCGCTATTTACTCATAGTTTACTCAAATTGTTTATGAAATTTTCACTTAGTAAGAGAAATTATTAGAAATATGTTGATATAAATAAACTCCCTTCGATTTCAATGGCTCGAGTATTTCTCCACCTAAAAAGCATTAAAATTGCTCAAAAAATTCTTTATGGTATTGAATTTGCTTGAATGTTTTCTAAAAATGAATCCTGGGGATAAATGAATTCCTAGAAAGGGAATATTTAAACGTGCAATATAAATTAGTCTTTCAGCAATTTTAGTTCTTACATTATAATATATTACATGTAAGCTGGAAAGGATTTATAATATTTTTTTTAAATAGTAGTTTTTCTTTCATAGTGGTTTCTCGGAGACTCTTGAAAGGATATGCTAAGCCATTAACGAATATGTTAATAAGACCTTTTTATTGCCGTCAGTCACTCATAGACCGTTGTCTAGCGGCCTGGAAATCGAAGGTCTTATTAAAGTAAATATTGTCTCCGACAGTTAAGGAACGTGTATTTCTTTAATTTATTCTCAATTCCTAGTTATGCATAGCACGTACTTTAATAAGTATTTTTCTAAGCATTAATTTCTGTGATGTTTTTAAAAGACGTCTACACAAACAACTGCACCCACTAAATAGAACGCTGGCACCCCCAACACACACACACACATATATATATATATATATATATATATATATATATATATATATATATATACACTCAGATGTAATGAGGGCGAAGAGAAAAAATTTCAAAACGTTCATAGGATTAATTTAAAAGAAGGTTCAATACCAAAAGTAGAGTAATCTTTAATATAAAGATGTTACTTACGGACAAAATAGTACTCATGAAAAAGATGCATTTTTGTTTCGATGCGAATGCATCTCGATAGGTAAGGGACATAGCTGATTTATTTATATATATATATAATATATAATGACCAAAAATTGTAAGAATTATTAAATAATACACTTCTTTTCAAAATGTCCAATTTAATTGGATGTTATTTATTAATCATTTATGGAAACCGCTGTCTTCTACAAATAACCGCAACTAAAAAAAAAATCGTTAAAAATGAAACCGGAACAAAAGTTGCTGAAAAGTTTTAATTTCGGAAACAAATTCCCTGTTTTTCCTTAGTTTTTATTTTATTTTATTCTATTTTATTTTATTTTTAAATGCTTTCTCGATTAATACTTTCATACTTGAAACTCTTTATCGGCAGCAAACCCTATTTTTCACTTGCCCACTGACATATATTTTAGCTTACGTTCTTATTTAGTGCTGTCATCGCGCACTGCCTTTTCGTTTTTGGTCATCCGTACATTGTCGTAATATTGCTCTCACGAATTAACTCAAATGGAATAACCGTAGGCAATTATCTCCCGCTTTCTTCATTTTTATTTATTCTAAACGAAAGAATAAACATTTTTCTGGTGAGCTTATACAGGGAATCCGAGCATGGTATTTTAGTTATCGTTAAGGATAAGATTTTTTATTTTTTTTTATTTTTTTATTTTTTTATTTTTTATTTTTTATTAAAAAAAAAATTTTGGTAAAAATGAGGATATCATTTTCCTCGGAAAATTCTAGTCACGGCACAAATTTGATCGAGCTTTTGAACCCTTTTCCTGTTTGCTTATTAACAAGTTCAATCGCCTTGTGCGGCAAAACGGACCATTATTTGAAATTATAAAAGATAATTAATCTTAATAAGACCCAGTAAAATAATCGTTAATCTGATTAATAATCTAATCAGTGATTTTTTTTTTCTGAACATACCCTTGTAAGTTTTGATATGTCCACTAATGACCTAAGATTTAGCTTAATTACAATTTTAAAAATAGTAAAAGAATATTTTTAAAATGATTTTACATACCCGAAAAAGTATGTCGAATGCATAAAGAAATACATCAATTAAAATCTAATTATATTGTCACAGCGTCGTGTCTGTAAAAAGCATAATAATGGTGTCAAAAATAATTGTAATAATGTAATTATAACAATTATAATTAATTCCTTCATTCTAAACCAATGGAAATCAATCCTACTTTTCTCCTCTACACATGCAAAAAGGTAACTCATTATCGGAAAAGCAGTTCGCACACAGTTCGTCATGTGAGTCAACGAAAATTTCGTTTCCTTTTCAGTCCATAATAGTAACATTAATCTTTTAGCACACAACAAAAAATTGAGGTAAGAAAACACCAGACACTTGTAATTTAGTAACTCAGTTGTCTGGACACTCATTGCACATATCTATAAACAAAATACATACAAAAATAACTGAATGCAGGTTGTTTATTCTTTATTCTATCCTATCAGATTTCGAGCCATATTTCATCTACATTTGGTCCCAAACTTAGAATTTTTCTGTCTTACTATCTCCCATTTCTCAAATACCGCACACCAGATAATAATACTCCTTTTGTTGTTTCCATATTTTGCTGTTTGCCATTTTTACGAGTATTTTTGTATGCAGACAACGGACATCGGATGCAACGGAAAAAAAATTTGAAGGCAAAATAGTTATGCAGGAAAAAAACTTGCAAATTGTCAGCGATGTATTTCAAAATTTGCGGTCTTAGCGGAACGAATCGTATTAGTTCTCAAAGTGGACACTTGGCGGCGGTGGCTGGCCTTTTAATTGTAAACAAAGAAGGATGTACAGTATATAATGTTATACATTAACGCGTGCTGTGAAAAACATTTTTGTTGGATTAAATTATCTAAACTAAGCATATATTTATTTATGCCATATCTAAATGTTTATAATATTTACATTATAATTATAACTACGGGTAGTTACTACAGTGGTTTTATAACTCAAAAATAATCCCTTCCTATCTACATTCAGCTTTAATAGACCAACCATTTCGCCTACTAGTCCGTTGAAGGGATAGTCTGTATTTAAATGATAGGGGGTTTATATTTACTCAGTTAAACTCTATCGGCAAAAATACAACCTAAATGAAAACTTCAGTATATTTAAATTATTGAAATAAGTCATAAAATTTTTAAGAATATATTTTGGTTATATTTAAAAGGAGACCTAACTTACTTTCGTCACATGAATGTTAATTTTATTTCAGTGATTAAATTCAAAATGACTGTCTCCCCACATACAGGAATAATCGCTTTAATCCAAAGGGCTAATGCTCAGTCTTAAGGACGAGATACCGCGAGGCATGGCCAGCAGAACGAGAATAATCTACCCCCGTAGGTTAAATGAAGGAGGCAGTTCGAAATTTCCACATGATTACCCGGATTGTTAATCGGCTTAACAAGGCCGAAGAACACGATAACCAAAACGTTGTGATAACAAAGACGAGGACAAAAATCCTAATAGAAATAACTACTCATCTCTAAAACTCGGAAAGTAATAATCTTCGCTGTTATTATGGCGTGACAGGTACCGTCCATTTCCCGCCACGGCGTGACAGGTACCGTCCATTTCCCGCCACGGCGTGACAGGTACCGTCCATTTCCCGCCACGGCGTGACAGGTACCGTCCATTTCCCGCCACGGCGTGACAGGTACCGTCCATTTCCCGCCACGGCGTGACAGGTACCGTCCATTTCCCGCCACGGCGTGACAGGTACCGTCCATTTCCCGCCACGGCGTGACAGGTACCGTCCATTTCCCGCCACGGCGTGACAGGTACCGTCCATTTCCCGCCACGGCGTGACAGGTACCAAATGTTGGAAGTATGAAATATGTTAAAAGCCATTAAAGGAGTTTAATAAACAGTTTGTAATGTAAACTTTATACCAGTTAATTATAGTAATTGGTGACTTTCCAGTAAAATTTACTGATGTCCTCATTAAGAATTCGTGAACAAAATCATACACGAATTCTAAAATTTCACACAATTTTTTACATAAATACCTCCCCTTTAAGAATACAAATTAGATAAATACACAACACTTCAAGTTAAAATAACACTATATAGTTCTATGAATAAATTTCTGTAGCCCCATTTTTTTTTTTTTTTTTTTTTTTTTCTGCGAATAAATTCCCTTTGGAGGGATTTTAACGCAGGCTTATCTCTCAGTTGCGTCTCTGTCTTTGGACAGAGGGGCAACTGAGAAAATTAGACTGAGAGGTGCCTAGCCCTAGGGAACGGCTGCCCGAGGCCACGCCCTTCCATTGCACAAGAGGGAGGGATCGGTTCTCGCACCGAGGCCAGCGCAACCGACGGTTGCGGGAGCTGTGGGGAATTTTTGTCCCTTGTACAGGTGTACGCGCTCGGGTCCCTAATTTAAAACGACCTTGTGTCACATCTCGTTCTGGTGGGGAGCGAGTAAGGTGTGTTTTTTAGGGGTTTTTTTTTGGGGGGGGAGTGCATCGAAGGTAATTGCGACTGAGACCATTGTCATATGTTGGAAGATTGTATAGAACAAAATGGACAATACCTTCTCAGAGTCGATGTTGCAGGAGTTTCCGATTTGAATGCTATATGTTTAGCACATCTGGTGACAATTTCCAGATCTGGAAATGGAAAAAAAAACTTTATCCTGTATTTACATTCTCCCTTAGATAAAAAAATGATTTCTCTTCATATATGAAAAGAGAGTAATAAGGCATATCGTCTGAAAATGTGTGTGACGCTAAATTGTTTTGAACCAAACGGATTTCATGCGAGATGTGTGGATCATAAAACGCTACACGCTCTCAAGTATACGAAATATGCATTGAAATCGACAAAGGAAATTAAGACTTGAAACGTAGTTTGGGAGAATGAATTGAAATTTACAACTTGCATGTATTTGCACACACTGAGCTCTTTTGAAACAGCGTAGATAGAAGGGGGTGAGATCTATCGGGGCGGTGTGGAAAAAGAGCTGTGAGATGAATAGAAACGGTGTATGTATATATATATATATATGAGCGAGCGTGATATCTGTAGAGATGGCATTGATGGCTAGAGAGGGAAATATCTATAGAAATGCCTTGAATAGTGATATGTTCTCAATATAAGGTGTAAGTATGTTAATATTCCCCCGTGTTTGCGTGTGTTTTTCTGATTGGATGTAAAAGTGAGTTGATAATCGGATCTGATATTTGCCGAGCGCAAAACAAACACCTTACGCGCACACTGTCCAATATCAGCGTTCGATCTTCGTTGCTTTGCAAACAACACTTTTCCTTTGTCCTCATTCTATTTCTCTGTTTTTTGTTTTTTTTGTTTTTATTTTCTTCCTTTTAAATTTCGATATAAAGCTTTATCCTCTCCGAAAAAAAAATGCTTACCTACCTCCTCTTTCTGTTTGTTTTTCTTCCTTGAACGCCTTTCTTATGCGTTCAACCCACCGCAATCTTGGGTAAAGTCTGTTTTCCCCGTTCACTCCGATTAAGCCTTAACAAGGGAAACAAGAATCGTCATCATTACCTCTGTCGCTCTAGTCACTTCCTTGTCACCATTAACACTGGAACTATCTCAAAAGGCTAAGCTTCTTTTTTTTTTTTTTGTTCAGTTGTCTGATTGGTGGGAAATTTACAGCTGCGCAATTTTCATTTTTTATTCAACAAGATGACTGATATTGTCCGCTTTTCTGTGTTTCAATTCTTCTGCATACAGTATAAGCACATTATCAAACCCATGATATCTGAGCGTGAACTTTTCGCTCTTCACAATCCAGATGCCTCTCTGCGGCCTTCTGGGGGGTTTATTTTTTCACCTTTTGTAAGAGACCAAACATTGAAAACCATTCAATCGTTATTTTCATGGAAAATCTTCCGACTAGCTACATTGTTTAGTTGAACGTTCACGCAAACTGCAGTGAGCCACCTTCATACACTTCGCCCTCTATTAGTGAGATGTCACTACCACTGGAAATGTTTTGTGGAATCGACTCCCAAGAGGAGGTTTTCCCGACCACTACAATCTTAACCTGATCAAGTCTATGATTAACACTTTTCTTTTTGCCACATAAACAAAAGTTGGGCCTCTTAATCCTTACTTTTATTGCTCGCGACTCTTCGGCGAGTCGCGCTCGCGACTCTTCGGCGAGTCGCGCTCGCGACTCTTCAGGAGTAGACTCGGCCTTTACAGCTGTCTCTGCCACAGACACCGATACGAGATGGGAGAACGGAAATAAGGAGAGAATGACTATCCCGATGCCAGCTGGTGTCGACGACGTAGATAAAAACATGCAAAATGGAATAGGCCGCTAAATCTGAAGAAAAGTACATATGTATTAGTCAGATTTCGTGTTGGTTTTCGCCATTATCTGTTGCTTAATACAATTTTCTGAAACGTTTAGAATATACTGAAAATATAGCATGGGAACTTTTAAAATTATATCCAATCGGTTTGGTTGAGTCATATTTTGTTAGGCATCTTGAGCGTCGTTCATCATAGTGTAAATGCCTTACGCCTGTTTTTATAAGACGCTGTTTTTTATATCCAAAATAATATCCAAAAATCTGCCTCTTATACTTTAGTTTAGAAATCAATACCATATTTTACAGGACACAAAACTGTCAAAATCGACTCAAATTGGATTTATTTGTTTACCAAAGTGATATCTAATGGCATATGAAGGGAGATAAATCTTTCGTAATCTTTCTGTCTCCCGTATGGTTCCATATATTTTCAGGATTTTTTTGAGTTAAACACCTACGTGAGTTTGGATATAATTAAATTGTAGAAATATTAATTTTCGATAAAAGAATTACATGATGAATAATTTCAAAATAAAATAATTTTATTTTTATTTTACTTTACGTCATGCATACAAATCACAAAATTAATGTTCCGTTTTTCTCTTTCATTTTAAAAAGTTTTGTTTTCTTTGCTCTAAAATCGGGTGTGTTTTATGCATGAAAATATTTTTTTTTCCTCTGGGATTTCTCTGCTTTTTTAAATGAGTCTTATAGTCAATAGCAATCTATACACAAAGGTTTACAGTCAATATCTAAATGAATATAAAAGATACCTGTTGCAACATTCACATGGTCGACTTGACCCGCTCCATCAAACGAACCTGTTGTATTCTTTTAGATAGGCAAGTCTATACTCGGAATTTCATGGGAACTTTGATTGAGAAGCTTACGATAATGCGATTCGGTTTAAATTCAGTTTCCTTCTTCTAGATTGGTTGCCATTCAAGGTTATAGAACCAGTTCTGTCGTGTGTTAGCCAAAGCTCGGGAAGGAGAGACGGATTCATGCCTTTACAATGGTATCAGCACGTAATTCGAAATCTGCTCTCTTGTTGCTCAACTGGAACCACTAACCATTACTCCAGCGTGCATCGAATATAAAAGATAAGCTGTGAACGTTTCCTTCCTATAAATGTACTTCTTTAACAGTGAAAGCTTTACTTACAATGAACACATTTTTTAAGTGTTAACCTCAGGAAATATATATGTCTATATTTCTTGCTAAAAAAAACATCGTGTTTATCTATGTATGTGCCCTTAATGATAGCTTCGTGTGAATAGCAACTCTCATTAAAACAAATGATAAACAATTTAAAACCTATTCTATTAGAGCAAAAACTAATAAACAAATAATTTATTTTTGAATAGGCATTCTAAAATGTACTTATATTCTTAGAATACGCAGCAAGTCACGTTTACACGAAACTACAAATTTTTAAACGCGGAATAATAATTCTTTTTTCTGGACATCACATTGTAAACTTAATTTCAAAACACAAAAAAGACAGACTATACTTAAATATACTTGTAATTTCATTTTATTTAAAAATTCTAGATAACAAGCTAGTCAAAGACTGAAAATCTTTGGTAGAATTCTCCTGAACTCTGGACATGTTCTTGACACCTTAATAGGAAAGCTAATCGGTCAAAGAAAAATTGGTTTAAAATATGAGATGGATCAGTCATTTTCAAAAAACATTGTTTGAATAAATATTTACTAACTAGATTATTGTTTGTTTGGGTTTTATGGCATATCAACCACTGTGGGTTATTTAATGCCAAATCCAGTTTATATATATATATATATATATATATATATATATATGCCAAATATATGATTTTTAAATGTCTATTTTGTATGGAACATTTTTAGGAAACTAGAGCTTATTTGCTTGCACACTGCAAAATAATCCTAGATATTTTTTGTTTAAGTCAAGAATTTCCATTTGATTGTTTTGTTAAACGGCATCTCAACCTTAGGGGTCACTTTATGCCGAAATTGATTTTGAGTGACTTTAAAAGTCAAAAACGCATAGCTGGCAATATTATTTTTTTTACAAAGAACGTATAGCTGGCAACATTATGGTTTCCAAAAAACGTATAGCTGGCAACATTATGGTTTCCAAAAAACGTACAGCTGGCAACATTGTTCTTTCAAAAACAATGTTGCCAGCTGTACATTTTTGTACGTTTTTTCCGAAAACATTATCTGAGGCCTTGATGTTGGATGTAGTTTATCGCCATACCCAGGAGGCGGATGTAGTTGAACGTTATACCCAGGACGTTTACTAACTAGATGAACTCAGACAAATTCTGTATAAAATCAAACCTGCAGGTTTAAGAAATATCAGTCAATGATACATTTTGTAATTTGGAAGTGATTGTCAGCATCGAGTAAAAATACATACAGCCAATGATTTAATGTACGAAGAATTCAAAAAGTCATAAAAGTCTATACTTCTTTGTAAATAATCAGCTGAGTCCCTGCAATATCCTTCTTCAAATGGGTTTGCAAGTTTGGATTCCTGCATATTCCAATCAGTCGACAATAAAATCGAAAGAAGGAATTACATTAAATTAGTTTTATTTCTGTAGACACCAAATTCCACATAGGAACCAGAAATAAAAACGGTTTTGTACTAGTCTGCTATCGTTGCTAATGTTCTTCACAAATTAATCTTTTGCTTCATTCGATCGTATTATTTGTCTATTCTCAATCTGTGATACGCATCCTAGTAACAAAATAATCGCACCCCACCCACCCCTCTCGCTTGTAACTATGGATTACAATAAATATTTTTCAGCTCTAAATTAAGTTAAAGCTTCATAATCTTCTACTTGGTTATATTACAGCTTATTTAGCTAAAACACCTTTGCAATTATGGAATGTGTACAAAGCTAGGCACAGTGTATTGCGAGACAGGAGGATTTCTTTGGTAACGAAGAAAATAATACTGAGCTGTTACTTGATATCTGTCCCTCTTTACAGCAGCAAATGTTGGATAATTTACTCAAAGATGAAGGAGAGACACGAGGCGACAGATCTGTTTCTAGAGAAGGATGCTAAGGATATGGACCTAGCGTGTGAGCAACGATGAAGTCTTAGAGAGGATGCAAACAAGGAGGAGGCTTATATTTAGCGTCAGGAAGAGGCAGCTGAAATTCCTGGGACACGTGATGAGGAAGGAGGGCCTGGAGAATCTAATACTCACGGGTCGAATAGAGGAAAAGAGACAAGGGAAAACAACGCATGACATACCTAGCGGGTTTAAACAAGTGGATGATAGAACGTCGTCTGGGGGAGGTGGCAGATGAAAGGATCTTTTTTGAGAGCTGCAAGGGATAGAGGGAGGCGGAGAGCCATGATCGCCTACTTTCTAAAAGGAAACGCCGCATAGAAATAAAAATAACTATACCCAAACAAATTAACTACGGATCCGAATTCTTTGAACGCTAAAAGGATATCGTCATTGGCGAAAAACCTCCTGAAAAGTTCTTGGGAGAATGTTGCCGCGTGTAACAAGTTTTGTTACATACCAAAGTATGTATCAACGAGCTTTATATATATATATATATATATATATATATATGCACACACCTTGTGTTTAATTGATATCGATGATAGAAGTTGACGACCATGTTGTTGAAACCATGAATTACATCAAATCCCAGTAGGGACAGTGTTTCATGACACAATCGCCAGGCGATGTCGCGGTTTATTGGGTGTTGACTGACTTTAATATCCACTTCTGTATTCTCATACGCTCTATCCATAATTGGTTTGGTTTATTTTGTTTTAAAGCATATCAACCTCAACGAGTTATTTAATGCTGACAACATTTTTAGGATAGATTCGTATGAATAGAGCATGTATTTTTTGGTTTAGATTGGTTTAGTTTATTTTGTTTTACAGCATATCAACCTCAATGGGTTATTTAATGCCGACAAACTGTTATTTTTCGTAATATCTTGTTTTGTCAAAAATCTTTCTGATTTATATTTTTCCTTCAAAAATGTATTGGTGGTAATAATTTTTTTAAAGTATTTCTGGTATTAAAACCTATTTTCACATTGTATTTTGACCCAAGTTTGGGGGTTAACTATTTGCCCATAGCTACGACCCTAACAGGTGCTACCACCCCGGGTCAGGGTGGATATGGGAACACCAGCAATTGAGAGGTGCTTCCACGCTCCTCAAAACCTCCTGATCAGAGGCCTTGCTGCTGGACGTAGTTCATCGTCTTACCCAGAACGGCTATCCCTGATATAGAAGACTTTAACCTAAATATATAGCATACCGTAAAACTATATAATTATCATATATACATACTTACGCACACACGTTATGTTTAGTGGATAAAATGGACGAAATGTTTTATAAATAAGGAATTACGTGTACCAATCTGAGCATACGATTCCAACGAGGCATCTAATCACACATGGGTATCCACTTTACTATAAATAACTTTTAGTCATACTAAATAATGTCTAATTAAAAATAAAATCTACTAATATATTTTTTTATCCCTTGACCCGTAGACTCACCATATGTACTGCAGTAGTGTTTCTTGGTCAAGATAGCCTGACGGAGGCCAAACTTCTTGAGGCCGGTTTTAAATTCACTTTTTCCTTCTCCTAGACCGATTGCCACCCAAGGTTATAGAATCCAGTCTGTCCTGCCGTTTACCCATAGCTGGAGGAGGAGGAGAGGATTTATACCTTTTCGAATGGTATTAGCACGTAAGTGAATGTAATGAATCGGATTCATCAATCCGAGTCGCTATCCATTACTCCAACGTGACCCCACTTATATATGTAGTGATTTTTTTTCAAGCGTAGCTCAGATGTGGCACAAGGCCGAAAGTATGACAGCACCCCGGGAGGATCAAACTCACTACTCGGCCATAATTGTTCAAGCGAAACAAGCTTGCTAACGATTACACCACCTCGAGGTTCTCCATAGTGCTTTTCCAAGCGTAGCTTAGATGTGGCACAAGGCCGAAAGTATGAGACCTCAATGATCTCACTACTGAGTCGTAAATGTTCTAGCGAGACGAGCTTGTTTCTGGATTATCCTGTTGTATCATGAGTTCGTACTAGGACTAGAGAAATTCGTATTTAAAATCCTTTGTTCTTTTTTGTCCCTCCATCTTAAATCATAAATATCGTAATTGTTATGAAAAAAAAAAATGAAATCGTTGTACAGAGTTCAAATTCAATCTAAAGCTTTTTTCCCTTCATTTTGCTTTAATACGCTGGAAGGGTACACGGATGTTTGTTCTTTGACTCTTTTTCGTGTGTGAAATAGAGATAGGATAGACTAGGTTTTGTAGTCTTTGCAGCACATTCGCTATAGGATGAGATTACTGAATTCAAAATCAATGTGAAGAAAGGATGCCCTCCATTACACCACGCTGAGGTGCGGAAATGATTTTCTAAGCGCAGCTTCGATGCGGCACAAGGCCTAAAGTATGGGGCACCCAGTGAGGATCGAACTAACTGTTCAGTCGTAACTGTTTTAGCGAGACAAGATTGCTAAGAATTACACCACGTCGATGTACCCCTCACTTATATGTATGTATAATATATATATATATATATATATATATATATATATATATATATATATATATATAATGTGTGTGTGTAACAAAGAATTATGTTTTTGAAGAGAGAGGGCGGTGAATAGTAATAGCTAACTCCTACGCATTTGTAGATAACGTCAATATGCTTCTGAATGAAGTGTAATGTATTGATCCTGTGCTGGTGTCCATTACAATTGGTCAGTATTTATGATATAAGCTTATCTGTGCTTAGTAGAAACTCCAAATTGAAAACTACTTCCTGTACGGATATTACGGATGAAACTCCCGAACTGAGGCGGCCTACACAAGTTGAAATCATTTCTGAAACATAAAAAATTCTTCGCGTTATGATATTTAGTCAATACTGCTAGTACGTGAAGGTGCACTAAACTGATGCTGGGTATTTAATAAGCTTATCTTTGTTTGGGAGAAGGTCATATCGGGCGGAGAGAAAGGTGTACCATTAATCTTCCAAGTACAGAAGACAGGTTTTGAAAGCAGTTTCATGTTATTTACTCTGGTTTGTTTAAGGCCAGCACAAAAGTCGAAATAAACATATGAAGATGATTTTCACTCTAAGTAGAAAAGGCTTGCCTGCATTGAAAGTGAATGTTCGATATGATATTCTTATTTTTATGAATTTCACTACCAAGTATTGGCGCTCATAACAAAATATGAGGTTATATAACTTCCCAAGGAAAAGATTGATTACTTGTCACTGGATTATCCTGCTGTATCTTGAGTTCGTACTAGGACTAGAGAAACTCGTATTTAAAATGCTTTTTTTTTTCCTCCATCTTAAATCATAAATATCGTAATTGTTATGAAAAAAAAAATGAAATCGTTGTACAGAGTTCAAATTCAATCTGAAGCTTTTTTCCCTTCATTTTGCTTTAATACGCTGGAAGGGTACACGAATGTTCGTTCTTTGTCTCTATTTAGTGTGTGAAATAGCAGGATAGACTAGTTTTTTAGTCTTTGCAGCACATTCGCTATAGGATGAGATTACTGAATTCAAAATCAATCTGAAGAGGAAGGCACTCCATTAAGCAGTTTTATTTGTACTCTATCACGAGCCTAGAAAGGAAAATAAGCAATCAATTTAGCAATTTGTACATATACGTAGCCCGTTATTATTAGGTTGGTGCAAAAATAATGACGTAATAATGTCGTTTTTTGACGTTAAAATACGTCAAAAACGACATTATTACGTCATTGTTTATGCACCAACCTAATAGCAAAAATCGGAAGATGCTTTCATAAAGCAAAGTATAAGAAACAGGACAAATTTCATTAGAAATAAAAGGTGTTGAACTATTTCATCGCAATTCTCCAATAGGGCAGTGAAGGCTGGATTTCCTCACAGATGAAATGGAGACTTGAGGCAACAGAAATATATCACTCTGCGGACGTGGGCCGAGACTACAATAAAAGGAGAATGTGAGCGATGAGGTCTTAAGGAAGACTGGAATAAAAAAAGAAAAAAAAGGACACTAAGAAAGATTGTAAATTTCTCGGACGCACAAGAGGACACCGCTTGAGAATGATACTTAGAAAACCTTGAAGGCAATGAGCGTAGGTGGAAACCCTAATCTATTAGGTTGGTGCAAAAATAATGACGTAATAATGTCGTTTTTTTTACATATTTTTTAACGTCAAAAAAACGACATTATTACGTCATTATTTTGCACCAACCTAATATAAAGATTTTGGTAAGGGGCGAGTTGAAACAAAAGAGGTATAGTGAATAAACCAATATCACTTACAGGTACAAAGGATCGGACGTCATGAAGGCAAATTTTGCATAGAAAAATAAAGCTACGTTTAACGTGATTCAAATAGATTCAGCTGAATAAAGGCATGATTCTACTTCTCTCTGCGCTATGTTTCCTAACGAAAATGCCCTGAATTTTTTTTTTTTTTTTTTTTTTTTTTTTTTACACACAAGCGATTTGTGTGTGAACAATAGGAGAAATCACCTTCACGTCCCTACGACCTTAATGTTCGGAAAAGATTTGAATAGATTTGAAGCCAAAAAGAAAACTACTGTCTCGATTGTTAACCTTGCCATTGGCTTTTTGAAACGTTTGTTATAGTTGAAGAATTTGATATTGTACACGGAAAAACATCAATGATTTTCTTTTTAAATTTTTTTATTATTATTTATTACTTACAGTATTTACATTAGTCGGACTATTGTCCTCATCTTTGTCGCCATATTTGTCACAACGTTTCGGCCGTTGTACGCTCCGGCCTTCTTCAGGTGGTTGGAATTTCGAACTGAACCCTTTATTTTGATCACTGGGTTAGACTGTTCTAGTTCCACGTGTCATGTTTGATGGATGTCAGTTATCAGTTATCTCCTGCTAATTTTCCCTCTGAAAGTTCTCCACTGCCTTAACCGGGTATTGAACTCACACTCTTTGGGTCTGTCACTGGATCTAACCAACGCCTTTATCCACTGTGCCAACTTCTGTCAAAGGAAAGCGAGAAAATACTGTTCATAAGTATAACAAAGCCATGTTGTCATTAGGAAGATAGCGCCAATGTTATGTTGGTTGTTTTTTGTTGAACAGCATATCAACACCTATGTGGGTTATTTAATACCGAAATCTAAGAATTTTGTACCCAATTTCATTGCTCCAACTATGGATATTTAGTACGTTCGAAGTCACTATATATTTTTTAGATATAGTTTGTAGATGACTAAATGTATTGTTGGTAATTTTAGTATAAAAATGTATTTTTACACTTTAGTGTTCTATTATCATTTTGCTATAAAAATGTATTGCTGATTATTTCACTATAAAAAAAATTATTTTAGGTAATTTATTTTTATAAATATATTGCTGGTATTTTTACCATTACTATTTAGATTATTGTTTGGTGGTTCACTATTTTCCCATAGCTCGGACCCTAACAGGTGCTACCACCCCGGGTCAGAGTGAACTTGGGAACAACAGCAATTAGAGGTGGTTCCACGTTCTTCAAACTCACTACTCGATCTGAAGCCTTGCTACCGCATGTCTGTTTTAGATTTCATTAGGAAACCTCACGATCAAGCTGCAAGAGACGTCAGCGTAAGGATCTTCGGAACGGCAGAAGAGGCCTTCTAGAACTTAAGTCACGTATTAAGACGTAAGAAATATTCTTTAAAAGTAAATAGGTATTAAATTACTATATCATATCTATCCACTTGCCTGTTAGTGTGAATCATGGTCAGTTTCCCCCACGCTCTCGGATGAAGACTGAAAGCGATACATGAGGTTTTGCAGATGGTAGCTGAGAATAGAATGAATTAAAATGCGCGCATAAATGACTGTAATCGGAAAAGACAATTGGCCCTTTTGTAACATAACGAGAAAACAGATTGAAAATTTACTATTTAAAGAACATCTTGAAGTAAGGTAACAGGTAGAAACAGCGAATAACTTACATGAGTAGTTTGGGTGAACGAAGAGCAGATCGGGGGGGGGATAAAGGGCTGTTTTAGGTCAAATGTGGCTTCACACAAAAAGATGTTGTGGAGATCCATCATCCTTTACGCCCTGCAGGGATATGGCACATGAAAGGATTGATATTACAATTTTCTAAGCCGTATGCTGTCAGGACGTAGCCGATTATGACTGTCGAGTCTTTTTATTATCGAGAAATTCCCATAATACTTTGGGGAAAAATAGCTCTCTGGTTTTATGGTTTTGATTTCAGAGCGGTCCTTTCAAACTGACAGCAATACAAAGCTAGACATCCAAGTCTACACTACTATTTAAGCAAGACCTGGCGGCTGGAAAAGGATTATCTATCAAGGCCATTATTTACATACGCGCAAATACTCTTGGGAAAGGTATGAGTCCAGCTCTTGCTTCCAGCTATGGGTTAAATAATAGAACTTGTATCTGGAAAAAGTTTAAATGAAAAATAGTCAATGCAATATTTACTAACAAAAACAAAATCTGATAATACTGATACGATTCGGCTTCAAATAACCCACAAAGGGTTGATAAGCTGTAAAAAGAAAAAATAGAGGGAATTCGTGTGAAGCTGAACATGACTGAAAAAGGCGGAATTCGAACTCGTCACGCCGATTTTCATTTCCGAACTGACAGTTGTGCTGTTAACTGCATATGTCATAATTATTTTCTAAGCGCAGCTTAGATGTTGCACAAGGCTGAAAGTATGGGGCACCTAGTGACGGTCGAATTCACTCTCTAGTCGTAAGTGTTTTAGCGAGACAAGCTTGCTAACCATTAAACCACGTCGAGGTGCCCAAACTGCATACGTCATTATTAAACTGTTATCACAATATTTTGATTCGATTACTAAAAGCAATCCATCTTAATATCGATGTTTCGAATTTTAATGCAATATAAACTTATGAAGTTTTACTCATAGTTTGAAGAAATTTAAATTGCGACATAAACCGTTGTATGAGAAATAATATTATCAAAAAAAAAATGGCGACGTCCTTAAAGTCATTTCACACCTATGAGCAAGGTTTTAGAGAAAAAGTAAACAAAAAGAGACACTTATACTTAACATCAGCAAGAGACATTTCTAAGGTACATAATGAGTAAAGAGGGTTTAGAAAATTTGATACACATAGGACGAAATGAAGTAAAGAGACAGGAAAACGCATGACCTAGCTATCGAGTTTGGGTAAATGGATGGTGGAAGTGTGTTTTGAGAGATAAGAAAAAGACCACATTTAAGAGCTAGAAAGGATAAGAAATTGTGGAGAGCCATGATAACCAAAACCCTGAAGGGATACGGCTTGTAGAAGTAGGACAAGTACGCTATCTCTTAAGAAAATGGTTAAAATAACTGCCCGGTATATGAAGGAATACACGTGCTGACCGTATTAGTAAGCGTTAAAACTGATAGAGAAACAATGAATTAAAACGTCTTTTGGTCCCCCCCACCCCGATCATACCCGTATAAATGTAATGGGTGATACTGAGTCACAGGTTAATGAGTGAGATAGTTTACGTCGACAGCAATATTTAAAAGGAGAAAAAATTGGCAAGATGATTGAACGATGAAAACTGTATGAAACAAAAATGTTATAGTGTGTAGCTGACCTCTTTTGTTTTTTGTTTTTTTTTATATTTTCTTCAGCTCAATGACCTGTGTAAAGAAAATGTACACCAATATATTACCGTGCTGACGAAAGCTCCTTCGTCGTCTCAATTATTGCTAGATTTATTTAGAGTTTTCTACATAAGTTGAAATTTTAAAACTCCTTATCTTTATATTTTTAGTAATTACAATTTATTTTAATCTTTTGCCAATCTTTAAATTCTATGATAGCTAAAACAGACTTACTAATGTTTACAAGACTAAATCGGAAACTGTCACTTTTCCATTTCGACTCCATGTTTCCTGTAAAGCTTACGAATTTTCTGATTTTCACTACACGTTTTTCTGCAATATGCCGTTAAGACTTGATAAGTCTTCAACAAATATATTCTCGACATGTCAGTGCAGAATATAATTTCTGTGATTATGGCCTTTATTGAATAGCTGTTAAAGATCGAGTTTGCTGTCTTCATATATCCATAATGTAAACATAATTAACATTGACGTTTTTAATATAAACATTCATGCAATGTCCATCAGCTTTTTTATACATAAAGATCTGCCAGATTGATTTTGCATTTTAACTAAATATCCTGAAATTTTGCTAAAGTTTTAAATCCTTTCTAACTTAAAAACACATTTCAAAATAGGTAACTACTTCCTCTGTATTCATATAAGAATTAAATCACAATCATCTAAGCCAGTTTGTGACAAAAGGTCGGTTTTTAACGTGAGGACCCGAGTGTTTCCATTCGGGCCGCTGGTCATAGTTTGTCTAAGCAGTTCCTACCACCGCTACGGAACGGGGGTGGACAACGCAAGAGAGGAGAGTAGGTCTCCGGCACGGAACAGATACTACAACCGCAGCATCTCGTCCGACGAGAAAACCCCCTTTCTCCTGCTCTGCTAATCCTTCCAGAAGGAAAGCCCCCAACAGATTTCCTAAGCGTTGCTTAGATGTGGCACAAGGCCGAAAGTATGGGACACCCAGTGAGGATCGAACTTACTCTTCAATTGTAATTGATTTAGCGAGACAAGCTTGCTAATCATTACACGAAGTGCCCACCGACATTAAATATTTCCAAATATGCTAGATCATTAACTTTTATTGATGTGAAAAGTATATCAAATACAGCACAAGACTTAAAATGAGGTAAGTGGGCGGGGATGTTGATCACTGTCCGCTTTTTAACTTGGCTGCTCACAATCATTGGCCCAGTCATTCAGTAATGTTATTTTCCCCCAAACCATATTGTATTTCTCGTTTACAATACAGCTACCAGAATGTCATAAATTGTCTCAGAAGACATAACGACCCTCGTATGTCCAGGTGGTCCGAAAGATTTGTCACTACACCCCTACTAAAAAGTAATGAGAAAAATAGAAAAAAAAAGTAATGCAGTAATACAAAGCACAACTATTGGATTCACTTACATTGATGCAATCAAACCGAAGCTTCTCTTTCAAAATGTAGAAGATAGTGCCATCCATCTAAAATAGAATATTATATCATGTCGGTGACGAGACTTTCGGACCACCCTGTATAATTCTCTGTGAAGAATGTGAAATTATGATAATACACGAGATAATGTAGTACTACATGACTAGAACAAATTTAATGAGTACTAAAAACCTTTCACTCTGACAATAAAGGAGAATATTTTTAAGCTGTACAACTTCAGGTCGGGGATAGATATGGTTCTCCACAACTTGCTATTTTATTTTCATTATTATTATTATTATTTTTTGTTTTACTCTCTTTCCCACTGTTCTGATCTAGATCGTCAAAAACAGTTCATTCGTGTTTTCCTGGTCCTCTTGCCTACAGATGTCCGACCTTCGTTCCTTTAATACATCTCGGAAAATTCCTCTTCCTGACTTTAAGCTTGTCTCCTTTTTGTTGTCATAGTCTTTAAAACTTCCTCGTGGCTTAAATGCACCGCCTATGATATTTTCGACGTCCTTCTGTATAATTGTCTCTGTTGCCTCAAGTTTTCATTTGATCTGTGTGGAAATTCTTCAGCATCCTTTTACATATGAATTTTCCTGTTTCTTAATATTTTTAGTTTGTGGAAGGCATTTTGACTATTTTCATCTGTTAAAAACATTTCCTATTTATTTACACTCAATTACCTGTTATATATATATATATATATATATATATATGTATATAATATATGACCTTTTTCTCTAGCAGACAACGAGAGTCTTTTTATAAATGATGGTTAGTCGATGTAGCTTTCATTTACTGATTTGTCTAAGTTACTGCAATTTTCTTTGTGTTTGACCTTAAAAAATATTTCTTAATCATTTCATCTCAAGGCTATGAAGCCACTGAGATGCAAGGTGTTACTGAATTCGGAAGATTAAAAAAAACACTGTTAAGGATAGAAAAAAGAACGGGAATTAAGATAGAAGATAACGATTAAAAATGCATTTAAATTTTGGAAAATGAAATTACTGGGAAGCAAGAAACCGAAATAATCCCACAAACGAGAAGTGCGAGAGAAGAAAGCATAGAACTTGCGGTTACATTTAGCCATTTCAAGTGTAAAATGAGACCTAGCCGCCAATCTAGTACTGCGTTTAAATCCATAAAGCCTAAGTACCATAGAGGAACATGCGTTCCATTTTTGGACGTAAACTTAAAACCTGGCTTAATTTTAATAATTTATAAATTTAATGATTACGTGGCTTTCTTAGAAAGTTAAGAGGGGAGCAGATGGCACTAGGTGTTAGAGAGTATTTGGTGAAAGGATGAGAGAAGTTTTGGGTCGAGAGTAAAATAAATAAAGCACGAAGAAATAAAGGCGGGAAATGGGATGGAATAATTCTTTGACTGGACTCTTCGATTGGCTTTAACGGAAAACGCCAAATATTGAAGGATCAAATAAATCCTACATTAGTGAAATCTATTTCGCTTTCAATCGAAGAGATACGCTCGGTTTCTGACGACGGCAATTTCCGCATATTTGCGTTTCTAACGGTCGCCATATTAGCCACCTCCGTCTCTCCTTAAGTCGCCTCCGTTTTGCGGTAATCGAAAAAGAGGCGACACTTCAATAGGCAAACCGGAAGAAACCGTCTGTAGAAGCGCGCGTCATTTGGCATATTAATATCTCACAAACTTCACCAATATATGTCGATTTTGTATCACCGTCTCCAGGAAAGCGTGACCAAAGGAAGTCACAGCATTAACTTTTGAATCAATTTTGAATTTGTTTGCTTTTCATGCCAGAACTCTCGCCACTGCCTCCGCATATTCCTGCTACTTTCCGCTACCACTTACCATTTTTACAGCAGCATCGCTACCATCTTTATAACACTCAAAATGAAGGACGCTGGCGAAAGAGTCGCGGGTTAACGCCTGAGCACGCATGCGCAATATAAAGTTGATAATGACTTATTTCATAGACTGTGTGGGTAGGCGTTGTTTTGCAAAGAATTCTTGGAGTATGTATTTGTTCAGCCTGTATGACTGTAAGCTGAAGCGTCAACACGAAGACAGGGTAAGCCACTGTGTTATAATAATTATCCCTATTCTAGCAGTCCATTATGAATATAACTATTTGATAAAATGAGCCGGTTTTCGTTGATTGTTTAATATTCACTTCAATGTAAGGCTAAGAGAGGTATAGTTTAACTGTTCATTCCAGATATGCAATTTTGTCTTTCTTTCAATTAAATATTTAATTTACTTTTTTTTAAGAAGCATTTCTGAACGTCAAATCATTGGTTGTGGCATTACAGAATGATTGATACATATAAAATAACGGATTTAATATGAACTATTACGCTTTAAGATTCCGCTAATCAGGTTAATTGGCATAAAAATGTTCGATCTATTAATATACGCAAAATATTACAAATTACTAGTCATCAATGAACAGCATTGAGCAAAAACTCCGATTGTAAATAATAAACGATATGTCCATGATGAAATTTGAACTTCCCTTCTATTTAACGCAGGAAAACTTTGTTAACCTTGCCAGCTGATCTTCCTGTTTAGGTTATGATAAGGTTAAGATTTAGAAGATCACATAACTTTTATAAAACCTTTCTTTCTGTTTTTCTACCTCTTCATGTGCTATTTTCTTTCTATCAGAAATATTATTGGTTCTTATTTGAGAATCTCGGTTTCACTTGCTTTCCTATCGCCTTAATGTAGCTTCTCTTTGTTTTCTATAAATATTAGGTTGGTGCAAAAATAATGACGCAACAATGTCGTTTTTTGACGTATTTTTTAACGTCAAAAACCAACATTATTACGTCATTATTTTTGCACCAACCTAATACTTTCATTGTAAATGTTCGGATAACCTCTTCGCTATGGTACCTAGACTTCCTGAATTTTTAAATTGAAACTAAATTGACAGCAGGGTGCCATCAATTTATAGTCGAGTTGGCTAGATGTAACCGTAACAGTTTCGCAAGCGAGAAAAATTATCTTCTGGTTGCATGCTGTCCAACCACCTTTGATCCTAAATAATTTACATGTAACTTCAATCGTGACCTATTGTCTCTTTGATTGCTCTTCGATTGTTCTCACTCCATAATGTTTTATTTTCTTCTTTCAGTAACCCCTTGTATGAATTTATTGCTTTGCATGGGGTGATATTTATTTTAAAAAATCGGTAGTAACAAATGTATCATTATTTCTCGTTTTCATTTCATGGATGGAGTGTCCTCAGCCATCATTACTGTTTACACAATAACTGTAAAAGGAAAAC
This sequence comes from Acanthosepion lycidas, assembly GCA_963932145.1. Taxonomy (NCBI): domain Eukaryota; kingdom Metazoa; phylum Mollusca; class Cephalopoda; order Sepiida; family Sepiidae; genus Acanthosepion; species Acanthosepion lycidas. The sequence continues at coordinate 66,546,638 of OZ010595.1, forward strand.
CTGGGAGACAAATCAAAACAAATAAAATACTATTTACAATCGTGCTAATGTCCTCATTTTAATAGGATCCTAACGTTTTGGCTGTTGATGTCTTTGAACTTCAGATTTCTGTCAGTCTAAGTAACTTTCAAAGACTTTAGGATTGAATGTTTTTATTCAGTCACAGAGTGTGGATAGTTCTCATTTTGTTTGTCTAGGGCCATCTTTTAATGACCTGTTCACTTATTGCCAATCCTTTTTTTTACGGAAAACAGAGTCCTAACCACCTCATGGATTAAAGTTCATTCAGTAACGCTCTACAATGAGTGAATCTTGAGTTTTGTTTTGGCTGAACATGAGAACAAAGAACAGAAACAAAACATTAGCCATTGTCAGACAGAAGGTATAGTAAATCGTTCACGGTATCCTAAAACAGGGCAGAGACCAATAAATAATCGTGCTCGTGAAGGTAATGTTGTTTTACTTGACTTTTTTTTTTTCTGAACTAGTTTTCCCTTCCTTTGACTTGATCAGCTTATATATATATATATATATATATATATATATAATGTGTGTGTGTCTACTTTTTCTGTAGTTGAGTGTTTAAATTACTGTTTTTGTTTGTATTTTTCAAGTGAAATTAATAACTGCTCTAGATTGAGAAACCAACTAAAGAATTTTAAAATATAAGGATAGCAACTAAAATACGTCTACCTATTAAAGTAACGTTTATAGTAATTATAATGTCGGATGAAAATGCTTTAAATAGTTACTTTATATATATATATATATATATATATATGAAATGAAAATTTTATTTATTGGAGAAATTATCGGAAAGGTAACATATATAGTGATACAGATGTAAAAAGCCTGGAGAGAAATCAACACCGTATGGTTACTGCTTTTTTATGCCATAGGCTTTTCTTGGTTTCATGATCATGCCATAAGTGATAAAACTCACAATAAACGGGCAATGTTGACCTGATATATAGGTGTGTGCTGTGTCGGGTATGATACTAAATGGAAAAGCACTTACTGACAACGCGTTTTTCCTTCAGTAGTTAGGCGCCTTCAGTTTCATTATCAGATCACTTATTGCCAATCCTGTTTTTACTAAACCAGAGTACTACCCACATCAATGATTAAACCTCATTCAGTAACGATCTACAATGATTGACTGTTGAGTCTTGTTTTGGCTGAACATATGCATGCAAACGTTAGCGATTGTTAGACAGGAGCTATAGTAAATCGTTCACGGTATCCTAAAACATTGCAGAGACCAATAAACAATAGAGATCGTGAACATAATGCTATTTTACATGGTGTATGAGAGAGAGAGAGAGAGAGCTCGTAGGTCTTTTTTTTTCCTTTTATACTAATATTCAGTAAAATATTATCGGATAAGAAATATAGAGACTAAACAGTTATAGACGGAGTGTCATTACTCAATTTATTTGAACATGTCTGTAAGTTGTTTTGTGAAGTCAACGAACACTTGTTGCCACTTTTTTGATGTCCAAGAATAATCGTCATCACTTTCGTAATGCTCGTTGTAATAGACTTGTGATCGAAGATACCACTATAGTAACGCTGTAGAACAATACTTGTACCAGACGCCTTCAAATAAACTGGCACTAGTAGTACTTGCTCGAGAGTACTCGCTCGAAAAGTCAACCGTGTAGTGATCCGAATAGAGAAATAGTATAGAGAATAGCTGTCCGTATAATAATAGAGGATAGAATAGAAATAACGATCAATTAGACGTCACGCTACATTCCATATATGCGTTTCCTCTATATTCACTTGGTCTACTTAGTTCAATAATGGGATCGCCCTTGTTTTGCACACTGGCGATCCATGTCCTAACTCGAGTGTCGGCAGCGACATTTTATTCCTATACAACAAAGTTCAATTAAAAAAGGACATGTGAAAGGCGATTGTATAGTATCGCATTTTTAATATTCCTGTATTCTTCACAAAGCATTACAGAAATGTGCCTATTCTGATAGAGATACTGCGCAAATATTTCTATGATTGACGTTCTCAGTTAGCCAATATTAGCCAGGATATCGGACAATACAATTATTCACATGAAAATACATTAAATCTTTTCTTTCTCTTTCATCTTCTCTTATATTTTATCATTTACATCTTAAGTCCACAATTCTTATAAACCAAACACGTAACATGAGCCTGTCTGCTGGCACAGCTTCATAATTCCCACCAACATCAGATGTTGGCACTCGATACCGAGTAAAGGCTGATTTTTCAAAGTATTCGGACAGAACTTCATCTGCTGTAAGACTCGTCCGGCATACACTTCTGTCGGCCAATTAAACTCGGTGATATATTAATCACAACATTCGTGTATACAATGCTTGAAATATTATTGGCTCGTCGATGAGATAGTTAAAATTTTGTTCATATTTAACAAGGATTATAGGTCGAATTGAAGTAAAGGTATGCCTCATAGTTTTGTAATAGGTACATCCGAATTTTTCTAAAGTAGTTTTCCCTTCCTTTGACTTGATCAACTTAGAAATATGTGTTTTATTAATTTCTGTACTTAAGTGTTTTAATTGATGTTTTTTCGTTTGGTTATTTAAATGAAGTTAATAAAAGGTCTAAATTGAGAAAACCAACTAAAGAAAGAGTTTTAAATATAAGGATAGCAACTTAAACACGAGTACCTATTAAAGTACCTTTTATAGTAATAATAATGTCGGATGAAAATGCTTTAAGAAGTTACTTACATTTATTTATTATATATATATATATATATATATATATATATATATATATATATATATATATATATATATATATGTGTGTGTGTGTATGTGTGTGAATTTATTGAAATTATCGGAAAGGGAACAGATATAGATATTAGGTTGGTGCAAAAATAATGACGTAATAATGTCGTTTTTTGACGATAAAAAATACGCCAAAAAACGACGTTATTACGTCATTATTTTTGCACCAACCTAATATAAAATATATGGACAGATATTAACACCGCATGTTTTACTTTTTTTTTTTTTTCTTTTTTTTTTTTTTCTTTTTTTTTTTTTTTCTTTTTTTTTTTTCTTTTTTTTTTTTTCTTTTTTTTTTTTTCTTCATGCCATAGACATTTCTTGGTTTGATAACGATGTCTTAATTTACGAAACTTTCACTCAAGATGCAATGTTGGCCTGTTATATAGGTTTATGCGGAGGGGGCTCTGACACTAAATGGAAAGCCACTTATTGACAACGCGTTTTGCCTTGAGTCGATATGCGCCTTTAGGTTAAAATGTGAAACTTTTTGTTTATAATATGAAAACGCTTAATGTGTTATCTAAGTTGGCGTCTTTCATTGGAAATGAAAGTAATCGTTGTCTTTTTCTTTTCTTTTTTTTTTTTTTTTATTAGACCCTACCACTCTTTCACCCACAAAGTTTTGGTTATTTTTTCCAACGCAAGCACACCTTCTCTCTTTCCGTATTTGAGAATGACAGGAAGCAGTTTTGAGCAAAAAAAAATCTCCACTCCCAATATTATATAATGCGTGCTGATGTATATTAATATATTCTTTACTGAAATATAAACCATAAATACGTCCTTATCTCTGAATGTACATGAGCGAAAACTGTGGGAAAAAATGAAATTGTTTCCTGAAAGCAAGTGAACGCATTCGATTGTAAAAAGTCACGTAAGATCGAAATATTATGAGTGGGGGGCATACAAGGATGGAAATGAATATTTGAAAGCTTTCAGTTTTTATTTTATCACGAGTATATTGAACCTGCTATCTCGTCGATTATTTTGTCGAAAAGCCTAACAGAAACTAGCATAAAAAGTTAAGTCGCTCGGAAAGATGAACGAGTATATATTTCAATATTACGATTAAAATTAACACTTGTCTTATGAAGGAAATGTACCGACAAGATAATTATTCATAGCAATAGCGGATAAATTGAATTTCGTGTTGTGATGACCATGCAACATGTTCCATTTTCACTTCACTGATGTGACATATTTTGCATTTGCATATTGTAGTTACATAAATTCGATGCGTGCTTGCAAGTCCATTATCTAATATTGAAAACAAATTGAAACATTTCTCAGTGATTTACTAAACGTAGCTTAGTTGTGGGACAAAGCCGAAAGTATGGAGCGCCACAAGTGCGTATCGAACTCGCTATTCACCCGTCATTTATCTTACGAGATAAGCTTGCTAAACATTACAACACGTCAAAGTGCGCAAATTGAAACATTAAAGGAAGAACATTCATAGTCCCATTACATTCATAACTCGTGAAAATTATCTGATGGGTCAGATCTAACACACCTATAAAATTCCATTCCGATTAAAAAATGTATAAAAAACATACACACACACATATATATATATATATATATATATACACACACACACATGTGTGGTATGTGTGTGTGTGTATATATATATATATATATATATATATATATATATATATATATATATATAATATTGTGTGTGTATGAGAGCATAATTTGGCGAGTAAAATGTGTCATTTAATCAATAAGGACAAATATTGGGGCGGGAAAAGAAAGCCAGCGTCGTGAAAGAGGAAAGTGGAGGGTAAGTAGGAAATGTATGAATCAATAAAGTATGAAAAATGATATGGTAGCAGAAAAGCAAACGACAGTATAAATCATAGCCATTGAAAAGAGGAAAAATTTAAAAGATTTAAAATATTGAACGGAGACAATTAACTATTTAGAAGTAAACCGATAAAGATTAAGTTAAGAATATCAAGTAAACAGAATAGCGGCAAGAAAGGAAATTTAAAAAAAAAAAAAAAAAAGTCGTAGAAAAATGTGAAGACTGGATTTGAAAGATAAAAAAAAACAGCTTTTATTCTATTCTAAATGCAGTTCAAGAAGATTGTAAATATTTTAAAGTGTTTAGAAACACTGTGCCCGAATGTTGGCACATTAATGGAAGCTTCTGTTCCAGTCATTGATTTGTAACGAAAGAACACAGTGAATATCAAATAGAGAAGGCAACGTGAAGTTTTGGTGACCAAACATAATTTGACTGCCATTCGAAGAACTGGTTTCATGCGGCACTAAAAAATCGCCTATGTATGCCGAATAGAAGAACGATCATATCATTATGATAATGAAGATGAAGGAATTAGCGATTAAAGAAACAAAAGGTAGCTCAAGATAGAAAGAAACTTTAACAATGAAGAGGAAAAAAAACTCCAATTGGGTGAATAACAATCAGTAATGTTAATCGATGACAAAAATGTGATGACCGCTCAAGAAAATAATTGCAAAATTGAATATGTAGCTTGAAAGAAATAACAAAAAGGAAGAAAAAGAACGATTTGATTTTGATTTTTGTTTAACGGCATATCAGCTTTTTAGGAGTCACTTGATGCTGAAATTTAATTTTCTTGGGAGTTTGAAGTAATAAAAATGTTATTCCTTTTTTCACAATTGAATACATGGTAGACTGTAACAACAACAAAAAAAAAGCTTTAAACTTTTGTTTTCTCTCTTTGCAAACAATGCCCACAATAAGTTTCCTTTGAGACGCTCTACTGTCTGCGACACGTGCACTCTGTCCGACACAGCAGTAAATAGCTCTGACTGTCGCCTGGTTCTCCCCGTTTTTATATTTCATTTACAGCTAAAAGATAATGACGCGAAATAGCACCCGACTCCGGGATTTATCTGTTTTAAATATCTAACCCGTGAAACCGCCATTTCTTTGTTTCTTTGAACAGTTTACACGCGATGCACGTTCGAATCTTTGTTCGCGATGGAGGCAAGTTGTTTATTCTAGCGTTGCAAAAAAAAAAAAAAAAAAAATGTACGGAACCCTAGGTCTTTTTGCCGTCTGCGGGAGTTCACTGCATACATGATACTCAGCTTTTATGCATATTCATGTTTACGGGGACATAATAATTATAGATGGTGATACTTGTGTTTTTTATGCTGTAGCTTTATTGAAGTCATATTTTGGAATACAGTTTGATTTCTTGAAATTGTATTATATTACATGGATTATTGACATTTTTTTCATGATGGCTATTTCTTTGATTGATTTTGTTTAGCAGCATATCAACCTCCATGGGTGATTTAATGCCGAAATTTAAATATTTTTAATACAATTTTATGGCTTCAAATAAATATATACGCTGGTCAGGCATCGTCGGTTGTTTTGCTTTGGACAGGCAGCGTTCGTATTTTTATATAAAAACGTATTTTTATACTTTCATAGTGTTTTTTTTTTTTTGTGGAGGGGAGGTCACTGTTTGCCCATATGCCTAACAGGCGTTACTGGGGCCCGGGAACAACAGAAAATAAGAGGCGGTTTCACTCTCCTCAAAACCTTCACTCTCCCGATCAGAAGCCTTGCTGCCGGGTCTATTTCATCGCCAGATGTAGAACTAAAGAACGAATGAAAATAAACTCTAACAAAAGATCAAATTTAAAATAAAAACTGCAAAGATCAGGAAAACAAAGATAAAAAAAAACCTGAATTAAAACCGATGAAATGATAAAGCATAAAAGAGAAAGTGAATATCAAATAAGGAATCCCAAAGTAGAAATGAATTACAAGACAATGAACAGAAAAGTGAAACAGAATATCAAAAAGCTGACAAGAAAAACTAATGATAATTTAACAATAACGTTCATTTCATTGCAACTGTCTGCTGAACTGAACGGCATGAACTCTCCAGAGACCCTCTGAAGTTCGTGAACCAGACCATCACTCGACCAGCGTCCAACTGATTGGTCCCTGTTCAAATTTCTCGGGCCGATCAGTATTAAAATGACAGAAATTAATCGATATGTATCCGTGTGTCGATATTAATGCCCAGACTGACTTGAGAAAGACGCTGTCTCCTCAAGCCTTCATCTAATTAGTAGCCATTGTCCATTCCTAATTAGATTTACACCAAAGAATTCTTGCCTCATCACCATAAACATTCCCAAACCCATTAGTATTTGTTTTGTTTTTTTTGTTTTTTGTTTTTTTGTTTGTTTTTTAGTGGGGAGGGTGCTTTGTCTTCACCTATGAAGAACACTGGTAGTATTCTACTTCTGGAGTTTTCTCGCTGATAGCGTTTAAAACCAATACAGGAAAGATGTGTACCGCCATAATGGCCGACAGAGAAAGGCTCAAGAATTTATTCTGAAACTTACTTTTCGCTTCTCTGTTATTACTATGGGTTCAGCGTTTATTTCTTTGTTTTTTCTAGGATGTAAAAAGTGTGTGTAGAAGTTTTTTCTTTTAGGAACATTTTCTACCCGTTGAAAAAGGAGATGAATATCAAAGTGTCTTGTGTTTCTCAGACCAATTTCGGTGAAGTACAGTATTCTATATGCGACTTCAGTGCTAGTCTTGTGAAAATTATTGGTTATGACTTGATGATTGCAGGAACTTTAGTTTCGGAGAGTACACCTGGGCGTAAGTTTCTTTTATGTATCGGTAAGTCCTAGTATCAAATATATTATCTTTTTATTTGGAAAAGATGTGCGAAACATTCACACTTTCAACTTAAACTGTCTAGAATATAATTAAAATATGTTTTGCAATTAATATAGAGGTGAAAAGAAATCATCTGTGTAATTTTTTTTTTTTAATTGTATTTTCCTCATCTTCGGATGTTGTATATCCATATTAGGAGGAAGTTAGGTTTGTCATATTGTAGATACAACTGAAATCCGCTACGATTGCGGTTTTTCATCTAAAAAATAAATATACATCTCTATCGGCTTGAACATATCAGGATACTTTTTGTATAAATTAGACGAAAAACACATAATACAATATAAAGCATTTTATATATATATATATATATATATATATATATATATATATATATAAAATATGTGTGTGTGCGCAAGTATGCAGAAAAATAGGAAAGAACACGTTAGGTAAATAATCCGAAGTTTTTTAATATTTCTTTGTTTTTATTTTAAAAAAAACAGTGCTCCATACAGAAGTAGAGCTTAAATTATAATTAAAAAAAAAAAATGATTCCTTCGCTACGGAAGAGTTCTCAGGTTTCAAAAACGAGAGCCGAAACCCTCTATATAATTATTAAAATTAAATTGAATTAAAGTAACAAGCCCTGTTTCATCCTCAAGCGAAAATTTAGGAAGTCAATTTAATTTTAATAGTTATATTAAGGGTTTCGGCTCTCGTTTTTGAAACATGAGAACTCTTATGTAACGAAGGAATCATATTTTTTTTAAATAATTATATATATAAAATTTCTGAGATGAGGTATTATGTACATTATTTACATTATTCGGACTATTGTCTTTATGTTTGTCGCCATATAAATAAATATGGCGACAAATGAGGACAATAGTGCGAATAATGTAAATAACTAATATATATATATATATATATATATATATATATATAATATATATAGAGAGAGAGAGGAAAATAGGTATTATATCTTTGATAAATCTCTCGAAACACCAACAAACCAAACAAAGAAATTTCTGGGTTATATGTTCTGGGAAGAATGATTGGTGAAAGCAGAGAATCACTGAGCTGACGAGTTTGTGTATATGGAGGGCGAAATGGTAGAATGAACCTTAGCAAAGAGAACTTCTCGGAACAAATGTGAGATAGCTGGCACGACGCTTCAAAGCTTCGTATATCTTGAAGAAACGCAGCATATATAAGATTATAACATTAATCTTGGCGTAATACTTCTAAAACAAGACTATTGAACCTAGCGGAAATGCTTATTAACTTTTAAAGCAATCACTTTTTTCTCTTTATTTCCGTGTTATGAGGCACACTGTAGAGACAGTGGTGATGGAAACTCACACTCGCTTTGGGATTAACAGTCAATATTTTTTTTTTTTTTTTTTTTTTTTTACAATCTCCATAATACTGAAAATGCTTTTGGAGACTATAAATCCATTTTTCCATGTAGCTATATTAAATCGGAGGGTAGACTATGCTCTCTAACCTTGGGTATGTACTGCTGTAGGAACAGCGTAACTATGGCTGCCGAACCTACATGTACCAACGGCGTAGCTGGAGGGGTGTGAAGCTGTGGTAATATTCATTCAAATGTAATCTAGAGACGTCGAGAAAGATATTATGAAAAGAAAAAATAAATGTGAAACCAACTTAGTCAGAAATAATTTCACTGTCCTTAGTATATCTGTATTTTTTATTTTTTTTTAAATACAGATATTTACAACTGGTCATCTCGTAAAATAACGCACGTCATCCCGTATCAAGTACGTGCGAGGGTGGCAAGTGGTTCTTGGCAGAGTGCATCATATTGGCGCCAATTCTCGAGAGAATGTGACGCCATCGATCTCATGTATAACAGTTGGCAATGCACCCGACAATCAAACCTGGTTACAATGTCTGCTGAAATATTTGAGTCGTGAGCAGGTGGTCATGGCTCATCCGATAAAGAACACGTTTCCTTACCTTAACGAAATTAAGAACCCCAGAGCGAAACACAAAGGAAGTTAGTAATAAACCTTAGCATTTTCTGAAATACTGATAATTTATTAAGTTTATATTTCCGATGTGGAAATATTTTCCTGCTTTACACTATTCTAACAATTCTGAATTACGACGAAATGTGATGCTACAATTCCAAGGTACACTGGAATAGCGAAAGAAGTCTTCCAAATGCTAAACAGAGTATTAAGTATTAGAAAACATGGAATATTGAACTTGTATATATATCTCCCACCGAAAGCACTATTCGGAGTTTCATGCATAACGCAATCTTCATGTGCTGCGTATAGACTGGCCATTACGTAATTTAAATGTTAAAACATATCTGGTTATCGCCATGTTGGCGCAATTATATATTATACTGGGTTTACGGGTTTTGGAGTTTTTTTTAATGTCATTTAAAATAAACTCGATTTGTATATTTATGCAATAAAGAAAGAAAATAAGAGTTATCATCTTTTTTATAGTATGAATTTAAAAAAGGTATTTTACATTAAAAATTACTCTCGATCAGCGTATATATGTGTGTGTGTGTTTGCATATATGTGTTTGTATATATGTGTGTGTGTGTGTTTGTATATATATATATGTGTTTGTATATATGTGTTTATATATATGTGTGTGTGTATGTTTGCATATATGTGTGTGTGTATGTTTGTATATATATGTGTGTGTATGTTTGTATATATATGTGTGTATGTTTGTATATATATGTGTGTGTGTATGTTTGCATATATGTGTGTGTGTGTATGTTTGCATATATGTGTGTGTGTGTAAGTTTGCATATATGTGTGTGTGTGTGTATGTTTGCATATATGTGTGTGTGTGTATGTTTGCATATATGTGTGTGTGTGTGTATGTTTGCATATATGTGTGTGTGTGTATGTTTGCATATATGTGTGTGTGTGTATGTTTGCATATATGTGTGTGTGTGTATGTTTGCATATATGTGTGTGTGTGTATGTTTGCATATATATGTGTGTGTGTGTATGTTTGCATATATATGTGTGTGTATGTTTGCATATATATGTGTGTGTATGTTTGCATATATGTGTGTGTGTGTATGTTTGCATATATGTGTGTGTGTGTGTGTGTATGTTTGCATATATGTGTGTGTGTGTATGCATATATGTGTGTGTGTGTGTATGTTTGCATATGTGTGTGTATGTTTGCATATGTGTGTGTGTATGTTTGCATATGTGTGTGTGTATGTTTGCATATGTGTGTGTGTATGTTTGCATATGTGTGTGTGTTTGCATGTGTGTGTGTGTGTTTGCATATATGTGTGTGTGTTTGCATATATGTGTGTGTGTTTGCATATATGTGTGTATGTTTGCATATATATGTGTGTGTGTTTGCATATATGTGTGTGTGTGTTTGCATATATGTGTGTGTGTGTTTGCATATATGTGTGTGTGTTTGCATATATGTGTGTGTGTTTGCATATATGTGTGTGTGTGTTTGCATATGTGTGTGTGTTTGCATATGTGTGTGTGTGTGTTTGCATATGTGTGTGTGTGTATATTTGCATATGTGTGTGTGTATGTTTGCATATGTGTGTGTGTATGTTTGTGTGTGTTTGCATATATATATTTATATATGTGTGTGTGTGTGTGTTTGCATATATGTGTGTGTATGTGTGTGTGTTTGCATATATATATATATATATATGTGTGTGTTTGCATATATATATGTGTGTGTGTGTTTGCATATATATATATATATATATGTGTGTGTGTGTTTGCATATATATATATATGTGTGTGTGTGTTTGCATATATATATATGTGTGTTTGCATATATATATATGTGTGTGTGTTTGCATATATATATGTGTGTGTGTTTGCATATATATATATATATATATATATATATATATATATATGTGTGTGTGTGTGTGTTTGCATATATATATATATATATATGTGTGTGTGTGTGTATACACACTTCAGGAAATGAAAAGCTTGTCATTCGTTGTTTTATCAAATTGCGATAACATTGTTTACTGTAGAAGGATATTTTCTCTACAGTTAACATTACATTGGTGACCCCCCCCCCTTAGGCAAGAAATTGAAAATGCATGTGAAGCAATATCACTATGAAATTTGGGCAAACAGTAGATATAAATGTATCGAATCTAAATGCCACCATTTCTCGTGAAGTCTGAATAAATTTAGTATTACAAGACATAATATAGAAGGTTTTACCTTTTCCTGAAGTGTATATTTTTTGGTGGACACACTCACATATATCATCTCAATGAGTTATTTTCAATTTTGTTTCAAGGAAGTATTTGTCTATTCTAGTATTTGGATATTCTAAGACAAGTGAATTACAGGTTTTAATGAGATGCAAAGATCCGAAGATCATCCAAACACGTGATAGATTATATAGCAGTCTTCCTTTGGCCTTTTTTTTTTTTTAATTTCTCATTTTAAATGATAATAAACAGGAAAAAGAAAGAAATATAAGCGGTAATTCGATTCGTATATTTGTGTTTACTGTTCTTTCCTGGCAGTCGAAAAAGTGGAAGGGACAAGAGTAGTGAAATGAAGCCGTAGGAAATCAGATTCAAGTCTAACTCTGCTGCCTGTTTGTTCATCTCAAATTGTCATCCGTGTCGAACTTTAATATCAAAGATGCTGTCACGAAAAATGAACGAATAGAGAGAAAAGAGAATAATAGGAACGCGGAGAAGGAAGTGAAATGAAAAAACTCCGACTGAATAAAGAACTCTACCAACGAACGGAAATACGAAGGAGATATGAGGAAATAGAATCACAAATAATTGGAAGAGGGATACAAATTGAGATAGAAGGCGAAGAATGAAAGTTAAAGATTTATAAAGAAAAAAAAAAGGAAAGAAATGGTTTAGAGAAATAGAAGTGTCCACATTTGTTGTTGTTCTTCCTGAAGCTCTCCACCCGTCGATCTGTCTTTCTGTCTGTCAACGTTTTTTTCGTGTCATTTTGGTTTAAGGTTGTAATCCTGTCAACCTCGAAAATGCTCATGTAGTCATATGCATCTGCCTCCGACAAAGCATAATACCCTTTGTTTGTTTTTTATTTATTGATTCGTTTCTAGTTTATGCTTTCTTAGAAAACCATATTTTTTAACCCGTTTCATTTCTATCTTTTTTATTTTTTTTATTTTACAATGCATGCTTTTAGTTCTTGATAACCATTTGTAGGAGCTTTGAAGAAAAACTCGTCTCTAATCAGATGCTCAGATGAAAACGGACATTTTGAAAATCCAAAGCTTTCTGAATAACTCACCAGATTTATGGAGCTTGGTATATTCCTTGATATTAATCACGCCAGAAGATATATATTAGAAGCGTTATATATATATATATATATATATATATATATCCCCACTTGCTATGCAGCATCAGTTTGTGACAAATGTGAATTTCACCTTCTAAGTCAATATACATTGACTATGGAGTAGGCGGGTCTGCTGTTATCAAATTGTATCTGTTTGTTTCTACTGGTGCCTACTAATATTGAACTGGTTTTCTTTCATATAAATATATATAATTAAAATACTTTGCGTTCGGTGTCATAATGAACAGTACGGTATACACAATTACCCACTCATATGATTTGGGCAGCAATAACTTTTCATACAAATTTCAATAAAGTCTACTGCTAAGGAACAGATGAAGCCTTTTATTTATTTTGTCTTCTGTTCGTATTAGTTGTTTGTTTTTTTTTTTTCTTTTGTAGACATAAAGTTCGTAAAAGAATTGTCCAGATGTCCTATATATTCGAGCGATTTCGGCAAGTCCATTAGCCATTATCAGGGATGATTATTTTTATTTTTATTTTCAACGAATGCGTAGATCTTTATATCCGTTTCTAGAATTTTCGGAATGCCGCTTTTGTTTTTTTTTTTGTTTTTTTTTGTTTTTTTTTATTAGTGCTTCCATGATTTTTAGTATTTTTTCTTCCATGAGGATGAGTCTATTATACTTGTATTTTCTATAAGTATGTGCGGATAGTTTAGTGTGTGTGTGTTTAAATGAATCCTAATTGAGCTACGGTTAGAGGGTGGGGTGTAACATGAGTCATCTTGATAGGCATGTAGTGGTGTATCATAAATTTGGTTTGCTCAGGAATTCAGTTTAAGGGACAGGTGAATTCATAAATAATATTTTCGTCATTTAGGTGTTGCAGGTGAATTGTTGATTACGATAAAGTTACGTTTTAAAGTCTAAAGTTTTTATAGATAATTTAATTTTCTTTTCTGGTTGACTGGGGTTTGTAATTGATTGTGTCTATGCGAAGTTTCATCGTGCTCATAATGAACCTGTATTTGACTTTTGTAGAAAATGCTTTCGTTTTTTATCTCTGTGGTCAGTGTTGCTACTGTTACCTTAGAAAGAAATAGGCAAATGTGATGATCTATGAGGTTGTTCGGAAAACACTTATTTAATAGCATCTGATAATATATAAATTTCATACATATTTGGTTATCTAATATTTAAGTTTTGACTAACATTTTTGTTAATTTTTTTTTTCAAATTTCCCAATTAAATGTTTTGTTTTCTATAAATTTGACAAACCCCATTTTCATTTTATACTACTTTTTCTGAGTACTATAGATTGTTGCTACATTATTTTTCAAGGATTCCTTTGTGTGTATTTACGCAACTCTATTTAAATTCCGCTGTTTTCACAATGGAACACATTTAAAATCATTCAAGGTGACGTCATTTAAAAGATAAATCTAAAATTTTCATGTGTATTTTTTAAATACACATCAATATACAGTTCCCTATTGAAAAAGATACTGTATTTAATAGTGGTGGCTGCTTTTATTACAACAGACTCCAGAAATTTGGAGCCTTTCTTTGCTATATAAAATTTTGGTGATATCTACTAAGATTTGTATTATTATTGACTCATTTGTTATATGATATTTGCGCGAATTGCACTAATTTTTAACGAATCAAAACCAAAATGCGTAACCCGTTGGCATAGTTTTCCTATTCTTTTATCTATATGGTCCTTAGAGATATTTATATCTGCATGTTTATACACACACACACATATATATATATATATATATATATATGAAAGAGGGATAATTAATGTTTTGTCTTTTAATGTCAACTAGCATGTTTGACATGACTTGGCTGTTATTTTCCAAAAGTTTTGACGTTATTCTCTTCAGATTTGATTCACTGTCAGTGGTAGCCATTTTGAACTGATGCCCTTTCAGAATTCATAGGAATTGATCTTCATAGTTTTTTATCTAATACCTCTATAAAAAAATTCCTGAGACAGATGACGGAAATCTTGAAAGAATTAACCCAAGCAGCGAGCAGTTTTTCTTACTGGATGACAAGGCAGGAACAATAAAGAGATGGTCAAGTGTTAAATATCCCTACAAAGACCTGGGAGTTATGGATGACGCCATAACCCATTCTGTGATTAGATATAACGCATAAATTGAGTAGACGATGGGGGATCATTATCAAAATTGACAGAAGAGACGTGACGACATTGTTATTCCGTTCATTGAAAATTTCACTTTTAGTTTTTCGTGATTTTTTTTTTTTTTTTTTTTTTTTTCTTCCGTCTCCTGCCAGATCCCGCTTCATTTGTATCATTTGAACGTATCTCCACGACGTACCTCCTGAAGTGACCTGAAAAAACGCACAGTTATTGCCAGATGCTTAAAAGGAGACCTCTAGAAATGTACCCCTCTTCACGTGTAAATGTGTCCAATGTGTTGACGTTGAATAAAGTTCTCTTGCTATGATTAATTCGTGCTGGATCATATGAAAAATAATCTACACGTAGCTTTGAGAAGGCTGTTTTGTTTCATGTCATGTACTGGGATTGAAATGATCTGAAATCTTAGAAAATAGAAATCGGACTCTATTTTTGACCTAATGCAAAGAGGCAAATTACTTTTGTGCAGTCATTTCAGTGTTAGAAAATCGAATTTTACAGTATGTTCCTTCGTCGGCGATAATATTTTTTCCAGTGAAATGTTTCTAGACTTTGTTTTATGGAAGATAAACAGGTATCGATGATCAAGAAAAGTGTCAAAAAAATCTTTTAACAAAAATAACGCCATCGTCCATTTTTCATCCTCTGTTAGACTATTATTGTTATTCTCATATTTGTAATGTTCACGGAAGACATCAATTTGGGACGCCATCTCATTCAGAAAGTTTATATCAGTAAGATGAATGTTTCTTGGTTTAGCACAATTTCGTAACTGATTTTTTTTCTTTTTTTTTTTTTTATAGCTGTGTTCAGTATGACGTACCGAATGTTTGATTCATACAAAATGAAAAAAAAATGTAAAGAAATCATAGATTAGCAAGCTTCTTATTCACTTCCTCTATACCAATAACTATTGCACTCAGGAAAAAATCCAAATGTCTGTTGGAATCTGCATTAAAAAAAAGTTAGGAAAAGAAAATTGGAAGTAAAATTAAAATTCAATCGACAGTTAGTTCAGGAGTTTCCATTAGCAGACAGAAAGTTTGACGCCAAAATTTGTAGACACAGTGAGATAGCGAAAGATTTCTTTCAAGAAGTGGCGGACATAATTTTTTGGTATCCTGACGTTTGAACACGTATGGTGATGTATTTCGCAACCAGCAACAATACATTCGAAGATCCAACTGCCAAATATAGTCTATAGATTCTGCTGAGATCAGAGAGCCTTTACAGCTAGGGGTCCGGTTAGTGCAAGCTCCCAAGAAAATTTGGAAATATAACCAATTACAGGTTAGCTTTTTATTTTTGTTTTTTTGTTTTGTTTTTAACCCCACATACTTAAGATATTTTCGAATTTTCAGGGGTAAATTACAATAAATTGCAATAACTTGCTTTGTAATTTAACCTTTTGAAGTTGATCTTGAAAAAGATCGAAAGTGCTTGCGTTAGGAAAAGAAAACTACGGCGGCTTCCTTGATGAATTATATTTGATCATTAAACTGATGAGAGAACCGGATATTATCAGTATAAAATAGACACAATATATCTACATTATTCAATCACACACACACACATATCCCTTCACTTTCTTCCATAATCTCCGTATAGAGTAACAATCTAATTCTGCAGATAGTTTATTTTCTGAGCATTTTTCCTCGCCTCATCTCTCGATGGCACATTAAATGTCCGAACGAAAAAGAATCGGGGGCCAGAAATTGATGCAAGCATTATTGGTACACAGAAAATATAGATACGCGCGCACACAGTGGATTGGTTTTATAACGTTCCTATCTCCACATACACCATATTCACTTTCTAAATAGGTTTCTGCTGTCCAATTTCTTGTTTAGCCAATGGTCGTATCCACTTCCTTCTCCCGGACGTATAAATACCAAAGCAAAAATGATGACCACGCAAAGTATATTCCTACAAACTATCTCCATTTATCATGAGTGGACTAAGAGTTGAATAGGCAGCCGAAATAAAAGAGAAAAGAAAATTAGTTTCCATATCCTTTCTTTCCACTGGCATTGGCCTTTGGTTTAAAAGCATAAGACCTCGAATCAAGACAAATGATAAAATAAAAACAAAGGCATATCGTTATGGGGATTGCTGTCTTCTTTCCTTCTTCGCAGAACAAAAATGAAACCAAAATATATTTATTCTCGCCCTGATTGTTCATATATCTGTCGTGAAAAGGATGTTTCTGTTTCTAAGTATAGATCATAATGTGTATATTACTATCATTTTTTTTCTTTTTGGTAGGAGTCATTTTCTGTTGGACGTATCGCGACAGGATATTTGAATGAGTGGAAGATGTCGACCACCCTGACCCCATCCCCGCCCTCTCGCCTGCATGACCCATTCTCGCGTAACCTAGAATGCCACTTAAAAAAAAAACAACTGCGAAATAGATTTTCTACGGATGAATTCTGGAAATTGGTCGACAGTTTACAATATAGGACATTTCAAATTTTCTTAATCTGAAATAATATCTACCGTCTATAATCGTGTATAACTCGATTTCATATATAGTGCAACGCCAGAGTTTTTTTTAATTTTTTTTGCTTGACGTTTAAACTTTACAGAAAAACATTACCTATATATAGTGCAAACTGTCAGCGAAAATTCATGATTTTTAACCTTATTCAAAAATTTTAAAAAAATAACCAGTGTAGTGCGACTGTTTTTGAGCATAAAAAACTGAACATAAGATATTTCAGGATCAGGGTTCCATAGCTTAATGCAAAATGGTGCTGGTTCGTGAATTCGGTGGCATAGCAACTGTCCTATCTCTCAGTACAGATGTAATCTCGGTGGATACGGGGCAAGCTATTATTGACGATTAAACGAAACATGGTCAGCTGAAAGACTCCCATTTAGGAAATTTTAAGATTATGCCCCATAAAATAATTGCTCCTTACACCCGCAAAGACGCACATGCGCACATATAATCCAATATTGACTACCCCAACAGGTTATAATTGAGAAGAATCTGTGGCCGCAGTGTTTTCACTGGTAACACCGGCGTATAAGACGGCACGAATGAATATGATGAAAAGGGAAAGTGGACTGATTATATGCATGAATGCACGTGTATATTTTACAATTATATATGTATTTAATTAGTTAGGTTTGTTTCATCGCACTGTAATATCCAGCCTTCATGACATGAGTAAATAGGCCTCATCCTATCACGTTGGTCCATATTCAAGAGGATTTTGTTAAAGGTCCGTTTAGTCTTTCAAGCTGTAAAGGGAGATGTAACGTGGCTGATTGAAAACAGCGCTTTTATTACTTAATTTTGACGCCTAGAAATGTACAAGTTTCGAGCACAAGACGATTCAGATTTGATGTATATGTTTTTGAATGAGTTTAATATTGCCAATATTTTACGAGATTGCTTGTACGAGATTCAACCACGTATGGTCTATATGGATGTCCACTTGAAGGAAGAAGAATGACTGACCATAATGTTGGGCTAGCAACAAAACATACAAAGACTTCAGAATTTTCTGTTTTCATATTACTCCCGTGCTCATCACAAAACTAGAAAAATAAATGGAAACCCAATTGAATCGGTCACGAATGTGTACAGATAAAAATAAACTTTTTAATTTTAAAAAGTATTCGTGGTTTTTACCTGATTCACTCGGCTATTTTTTGGTAAAACTAAGTTCGAATCGTTACGTTTATTTAACTGCGATATCGCACAATCATCGTTAGTCGAAGCACAGACGTTAAGTCTAGATATGAAAATTAATAATCGACGGAATAAACGATCGTTTAGACAATACCTGAAAAGACTGTGTTGCCGACCTATTTGATCAGAAATTTTTTTTTTTGACGTTGGAGATGTGAGAAGTCTCTCTTTACATCTTTTGTTGATTTCTGAAAGAACGGGAGTTGGGTGAAAAGAATAGGATCAATTTTATTTACATGTCTGTTTCCCCTTCCATCATTTTAGTTATGATGAGTGATAGACTGGCATTTCAGCACTAAATAAAGGAAAATAGTCTTAAAACCAGACACGCGAAGGGATGATTTCATAGTAGATTGGATATAAGCAGAGTATATAACCCACGCAGAGGTACACGTCAAACACTAACAGGTTCTGTGAGTAAATGCGATAGTAAAAGAACCTGACTTAGCATGATGACAAAGTATTATTTGTATTAGAGAATGGAGAAGGGGTTATTATGAACCTGATTTTTCAGGTTTCCTTTTTCACAAGCTCAAAGTCTGAAAACGGACAAGCACAATCAATGAGTTTTTATTAAATCAAGACGCCTCAGTGACAAGTAATATTGTTGACAAGTTTTCTACCTGTCTCTGTTTAAATAATTATTAGGATTTCATGACTACTGTTGAAACGATCTCCATTGTTTAGTGTCACCAGTTGGTACTTTTACAGCCGATATCCAACTTGCTACGTCCACAGGGCTTCAGGTATTCCATTCAGAAAAGTTCTGTCTAAGAACCTTTTTGGCGAATATTTCCTGCTTCGATGCTTCTCCGAACACATCCATCTCTGTCTCTTCAAGACTAGGATCAATTACTTTCTATCTTCGATATTTTCATGATCTTCACTCTCTACTATGTCCTTTTTACGTTCATATCACACACATTGTTTCGTAACCCTGTAAAAAAATAAAAAATAAAATAAAAACGTCTACTTACTCGGCTTTCATGCCAGATATTTATTTATTTTTATCGCAAGTAGACGTGAAGTCAGAAAATGTGCAAATTCATTTCAGTCCGAGCCTTAAAAAAACTATGCAAGCGTCGCTGATTTGAATAGACTTCTTTAACGAAAAAAAAACAAAAAAAAACATTAATAACAATTTCACTCTTGGTCAATCATAAAAGAGTGAGTCGACCATTTTCTTTCTGCCACGGGCTTGTAGAAAACCTTATGTAGATGCAAGGGAAGGAAACTTCATGACTTTTTGAGACTTTGATTACGACATTTTGGAGACATTCAATTCGTCGTTTTACAAACCATCTACCTTGACTGGCTCTTTGAAGTTGTGTTGGGTGAATATTAGTACAAAAATTTCTTCATCGATCTTGTCTGTTTCAATTTTTGGCTCCTCGGTGTTGTATAATTTTTTCGAAGGGTAATCTGATTGGCCCTTACTGCTGTTTAGTGTGTTCGATCCGAAAGTCAGCATTAAATAGTATAACTATATAGATACAGTCAACTAAAAAAATAAATTGTTTAGGACAGTGTAACCCGGATATAAGAGACCCTGATATACTACTCGGTTTCAGTGTAAAATAGAAGTATTTAATGTCTCCTGCAAATACAACGAATAATGGACTATTCCATTTTCATAGCGCGAGAGGACGAAATACATCTCAAACGTTAATTGGTTTCAGTAAAAAAAAGGAAAGGGAACAGAAATGATTAACGTCTGTTTCAGTGAAATAGAAAATTTGGTAATATAAGATGATTATATTTGTACAGTGTAACCCGGATATATGAGAAACCCAGACATGAGATTTTCTCTGGTCCCAAATTAGAGCCATACTTAGCTAAACAAAATAGACCAAACCGAATATAAGAGAAACCTGGATATAAGAGACTTCTTCTCCGGTCCCGGCAATTCTCTTATATCCGGGTTACACTGTAATATTTAGTGGAGTTAGTTTTATCGATCATTGCTACTGACAGTGTTCGATTCCACTAAGGAATTATTTTAATGATTTTTTTTCGTTTTTGTTTTTTTAAGAGCATGAATCCAAAAAAGGCCATATCCACTTGAATCAAGTTGTAGGAAATTCTTCCCGATTACTGTCGGAATCTTTTGTAAACGTCTGCTATATGTTATTTAATGTTT
This sequence comes from Acanthosepion lycidas, assembly GCA_963932145.1. Taxonomy (NCBI): domain Eukaryota; kingdom Metazoa; phylum Mollusca; class Cephalopoda; order Sepiida; family Sepiidae; genus Acanthosepion; species Acanthosepion lycidas. The sequence continues at coordinate 66,567,414 of OZ010595.1, forward strand.
GATTATTCTCAAGAAAGCCTTAGATTTGAAAGCTAGTATCCACATTAACGTTACTCGATCTTTTAACTAGAAATCTAACACTAAATTTCACAAAACTCTATTGACCCGTTCGGTCTTTGATAGTACCTTCTTTTAAACATCTACCAATCATTTTTCTGTTGTTGGTTTTACCTTGGCTAAAATAATAAGTAAAATTGTTAATATATTATTCGTTTATCTTTTATGTTAAAACGTTTTCCGTACGGCCACTGAAGTTAAACAACGTTCAGCCGGGACAATACATTCATGGGTGACCGCTTGATAATACCAAGTGCTGTAAGCTTCTATATGTGGCTTGTGTAATGGATAATGGCTTGGAATTCTTAATTCAAGAGCCCAGTACCAATTTCCGTTGGGTTCGTTAGATTCACTCCGTCACAAATACCGTTGGGAAATGTATGAATCCACCTCTTCTCCTCCAGCTATGGGTTAATTAGTAAGTCTTAATCACTAAACCATTATCTGCAAAATGAAAATATATCTGAAAATATTTTCTGGTTTTTAAATAACTGCAATCGGGTTGATAAGCCTTAAGAAATGAATTCGTTAGAATCGACAGAAACACGCAAAATGATATTTTGAATACACCATAAAGTGATATCTATAATTCTCAAAGTCTGTGTATGATCGGATGTTTATACATTTCCATAATTTTCATCCGATATCGAAAAATTTTTATTTTTTTGTTTTTGTTTTTGTTTGATAGATAATTCTTCAGTGCCGGTATTGCGTTCAAATTGTTGGAAAAAATGGCTCTCCACTATTTCCTGTCCATTAGAACTCTCAGCAACGTTTTTACTATCTGTTCTTGGAGATATATATATATATATATCTTTCGTAAGAACTTTAATAAACTTTGAATACTTAAAATTATTACAATATTATTATTATTATTATTATTATACAGTTCCCTTTTCAGGGCCACCCCCTGTTAAAATTGTTAACCCCCATTTTGGGATGTGCCTCAATTGCACCCAAATGTTGTTACTAATATTGATTTTCGGGTGGGATGACTTTAAACTTCAACTTCTCGAACTGAACGGCAAAGATTCCCAGTAATGACGATGAAAACGATGGAAATTTTATATCAACCGTGAGTGAACGCGCACATACCTATGCTTTCATTTTTACACGCCAAAAATAATTTTCTGATGGTGATGAAAATCATACATTGAAATATCCTCCAGCTGTTTTCAGTGTTTTTTAGATAAATTTTAAATGACGTTTTATTTAGAATTCCTTGATATACGTTGGTTTTTTTTTCGTTTTTTTTTTTTTTTTAACCATGCAAAAAATCTCGTAGTCATTATTACTTTTTGTGATTCTGAACCTTATTTGCATTTCACAGTTGTGGCTTTGAACATAATTACGCTTAACTAATATCGATGCTAAATATAGTACGGAAACAGAAAAGGAGAAAAATATAACGAATCAACAATTTAAGAAGAGCGAAACTCTGAAAAAAAGTCAAACTCAGAAACAGGTTTACTCCTGCCAGAAATTTCCTTACTATTTATACGACATTTTTTTTTAATTTGCATCTGCACAGTCAGAACTAAAAAGCCAAAACAAAAAAAAAATATCACCACCTAACGTGGCAGTTACACCGTTCGCCAATTCACCAGGCATGATTAATTACGATGGCTCAGTTCCATGATAAAGTAACATCAGACTCGTTCCAATGGTGCATCGCCCGTCAATTTTGTCGTCTGTCGCACGCAAGTTGACGTCAGGATAGAGAAAGCGAACGATTGGTCGATTGTGCCAGGGTTTACGTGCGCCGGACTCAAATAAATCAAACCTGGCGCAGGAATTGCATTCTGCAGCAATTTCCTGTTCTACGAACGTTGTTATTAACTAACGTTGTCACTGTCACCGATACTGTTGCAGTCGTCTCCCTAGCATTCGCCATTATTTCCTCGATATATACCAAGATACCAATACATTCGTTTCTACTTTCGACGTTAAAGGCGTGTAGTATGTACGTGTGGGTTCTTCAAAAACGTATATCACATAGATCCGATATATCAATATCAAGAATATATTGTGCCGAAATGTTTGCCATAGTTTTGAAATTGTCATTCAACAATTCAATACCACCCTTGAATGTTGCAATGGCAAACTACACACACACACACACACACACACACACACACACACATATATATATATATGAAAAAATTCTCATAGCTAGCCTGTAGAAAAAGACAATATTTATAAATGTAAAAGACAATAGGAAAACTAATGGCAGCCGACGCGTTTCGTCAAACGTGAACTTTTTCAAGGCAAAATACGAAAGGATTTTATTAAACAAAGTAACTAATAACAAAACAAAATGTCCTTAGCAACTTAATTCTTCCAGTTGCTAAGGACATTTTGTTTTTTTATTATTAGTTACTTTGTTAATAAACACATTTCGTGGGAATGATTTCTACTGTATCCTGTATATCAAGAAAAACTTTTTCCGTGCAATTTAATTTCCTGACCCAGTTTTTATGGTATCCGATAGTCAGATTTCGGATTATAATTTTATTGGAACTAAGAATTGGTTAAGTTTAACTACAAAGACTGCTTAAGGTATCTTACAGAAATACACTGGCCGACCGACTTTTTCTGTGTGTGTGTATTTGTAAAAGATTCCTTATATAAATTTATGTATACAAATATGTGTGGTTCATACCATGCAATATAGAATTGACGAGTCTGGTTCAGATTGCCATCGATTCGCAATAATGCCGGTACAATAATATATTATTCAATCTTCTATGTATGGACGAATTCGCGGGTACCGTATTTTCCGGCTTGGAAGACGCATCCTAATATTGGAAAGAAATTTCCATGAAAAAGTCATTGTCCTAAACAACACATTCATTGGCGCCACGTATTGAAGCTTACAGTGAAGAACACTTCTCTTATCAGTTTATTCGAAAAATGTTCTAATCAGATCATTCACGTCTACAGGTTGTCATAAACTTAGTAATTCGGCCTTCATATGTCGAAATTAAGCATAGATTATCGGAACACATACACACATATATATATATATATATATATATATATATACACTTGCTTTTTAGACATGAAGCAATAGATATGTTGCTGACAAAACCATGAATCGAATATGTGAGCAACAACGAAGTTTTAGCGAAACTGAAACAAAAAACAAAGCTTGTACATATCAGGAAGAGACATTAGAAATTTCTAGCGCAGATGAAGAGGGCTTGGAAAATGTGATATTCACAGGGCAGATTGAAGGCGGGAGAAAGGAAAACAAAGCGTAATGTATTTAGTGAGTAAATGGATGGCAGAACAAGGTTTAGGAGAAATAACAAAACAAAAAAAAATTTATTAAGATCTACAGTGTAACCCAGGTATAATAGACCCGGATATAAGAGATTTTCTCTGGTCCCAAATTAGAGCCTGTGTTAATGTATATATAATAGACCAAACCGGTATATAAGAGACTTCTTCTCCGGTCCCGACAACTCTCTTATATCCGGGTTACACTGTACAGATGACAGCAAATTGTGAAGAGCCGTTATTGCCTACACACTGAGGGGACATAATTTATAATGTATGTGTTTGCATATAGAACACTCTAATTTGAATCAAGTAAATAGCTATAGTAAATAGAATTGTGTTCGTATATTATTGAGTGCATATATGTTTAATATGGAAATAATTCTTTATGTATATTAGATTATTCGGTGTTTGGAAATCGGACTGATCGCAAGCTAGTTTGTAAGGTAATCTTGCCGTTTATCAAACCCTCAACGTATCTCCGTCTCTCAGGATTCAACGCGGTCTCTCTTCGTTTCTGCTGTTTCATATTTCCTCTCTTTGTCAGGCGAAATCAACAAATGTCTATTCAATTTTTGAACCGAAATTATTAATGAACAGCTTTGACAATGATTTCCCTCCATTGAAGGCATCTTGAAGGCAGAAAATGATGTGGTCTCGCTGAAGAATACCTTTCATATCGTCACGTCATATTTGGTTGATGAGAAACTTATCACTATTCTTTCTCATAACGTATGTGAGAAATCCGATAAATATCTTTGGATTTTATTCAGTTTTACTTTACGTGCAGAAACGGTTTATTCAAGTACCCATATTATTGTCAAAGACATTTTTCTGTTCTCTCTGAGGAATTAGCCTTATTTCTATGATTTACAGTAAAATGAATTCCTACATTTTTCCCGCCTTTTTCAGGTGTCTGTCGGTCCGAGTAATCTATTTGAAACTGGACACTTTATTTAAGCAAGGGAGTATATTGTTCTCTTATTTTGTTTGAGTACGTTTTAGTTATTGCTAATTATATTTCCACAAACTCATCACGGAGTAACTCTTGAACGCTCAAGATCATCAAATCTAATGTCTTTTTCTAACTTCGAAGATTAAACATATCTTTCGGATGCATACACTATACGGCATATTTTGAAAAAAACTGAAAGTAAATTAACCTGAATCATCTATTGTTCAGTAAATGATTTAAAGTAAGTGTTGAACAAAATTCAACCGAACAATATTTGACTTCTTACAAAAAGTTAAGCTATATATATATATATATATATAATTTCAAATGTGTGTGGTCATCATCTAAGTCTTTGTTACTAAGAGTGTAAGCTCATTAGAATAATGAGGTGGATGGGGGGAGGCGATATTGATAGAAATGAAGGCCCCTAAGAATTTTTTTTTTTTTTTTTTTTTTTTAGTTCATACATTTAGTTTGTACACGCTGTTTCAGTTCAAGGAGTGTGGATTCTTTGCTTGGGCACTACAGTCTTAATCTATCCTTATCTCCAGAATCTTCATTCCTACCAACACTTCCCCTTACTTAACCTCATTCATCACAACCATTTTAACAGAAAACCTCTACCTTGGGTGACTCTTGAGGATGGTATTGGTTGAATTTTAGTATAAATAAATTCCAAAAAGTGATAAATCTTTCTGATGTGATATAACGCTATGAATTGGATGTGAGGCTAAACGCACACCCAACACAACCTTAATATTTACATTAGTTACGTTGTTCGGACTGTTGTTTCCTTCTTTATTGGCATGTTAACGACGTTTCGGCTGTTGTACGCTCCGGCTTTCTTCAGGTAATATACTTTGGAATTTCGAACCGAAACATTTATTTCGTTCACTGGGGTAGATTGTATCTTGAGTAACTCGGTTCTCCAAGTTTTTATTGACTTCTGCCGTGGCCAGGTATTGAAATCACAACTATTTGGAAACGATGTGAAAGGAAGATGTGGATAACAGTTCAAACAATGTAAACAGTGTAAATACTTACATGACCTCATGTCAGGACCATAGAGAGACAACCCTAATATGTTGACTTTGTTATGCATATTATATTATTTTTATATATTTTATTTACTGTTTAATTAAAAATGTTTAGAGGATTTTAGTTTTCCCAAATACCTTACATTATTTTTGTTGTTGTTTTTGTAGGTAAGTTCATGAGAGCTTTCTTTAAACACATATCTGAAAGTGGAAACTCTAGAGGTGTGACGTCATAGCTGTCGCCAGTAGAAAGGTAAGAACACAATTTATTTGTTTCGCTTCCAGCGACAAAAAAACGTGCTGGGGAATTGGAGAAAAAGTTGTCAATAATAAATGGAAGAATAGATTATTTTAATAATAAAAGAAAATTGAAGAATATATTTTTAATTTTTTTTAATAAATATTTTGTGTTAATGAAGGTAATTAATTACGCTGATGGTCTTGACGTCAAAATTAAAAAAAAAATACAGATAGGGAAAATTAGGCCGCCATTTTGGTGAACAAAAAAATTATATATTATGTGACTTCCGTTAGTCCGTCCGACCGTCACACCCTCTAAAATAGCCATACGTTAACCGATCAAAACAAAATTCTTGGGAGAAGTGAAAACTGGTACAAAGTACAGTATTATTAGTTTTTAATAAAACCTTTACGTAAGCTGCATCAATTAGTTGATATCAGATGTTTTCGAGCGAAACCTCACTTCTGAATACTTTCTAAGTATTTTGTGAACACTTTTCTTTTCTTTTTTTTTTTTTTTTTTTAAAAAAAAAAACAAATTTCCAGTTCGTCTGTATTTGCGAAAACTATAATCAAATCACAAGGCCAATCTTTTCACAGTGTTCGAATATGGCTTCAGGAAGAAATATTTACGGATGATCAGTTGTATGTTGCATGCTTAAGAGTCAGAAATCCCAAGAATTTATTATTCGCTGTTAAAAAATAAATAAATTTTCTTTAAAAAAAATATTTTAACCACGAAATCCTATAAATTGAATTAAAAAATTATTCAACTACGAAGTAAGTTGGTTTTGTTTTTTTGTTTTTTTTGTTTTTATCAAAGTGTTTTCCAAACAAATCAGCTTATTCAAATTTCATAAATTGACTTGCGAAATTGAACGAAAGATAGTTTGTAAATCTCGAGAAAAATGTTAGCGGTAACTTCAACAACACTAAACGCGTCAGAATAGAATAATTATAGTCCTATAAAATGTACTAATAAAAAAACAGGCACACGCGTTTCCTAACTGGGGCAGCATATTTTTCATTCTTGATCTAGTCCATTCGTAATATTTAGAGAAAAATGTATTTTTTTTAAACACGAATAAAAGGAGATTTTTGTGTCAAATTTCCACAAATGAAAATTAAATTTGAGTTATCGCCCAAACCGACACGTATGTAGACTTTTTATTTACCTCCCTTCCCCTTTCCAAGATGGTTAGGTTCGACGCACAAAAAGTGGAGTCCCGCTAGCCTACGTGCTGGAAAATGTCCTGTTCTGTCGGTATCTTTGGGGTTGCCTCGGGCCTCAGAGATTGATTCGGAGTAGTGTGGAAATTATAACGTAGGCGACGAGCTTATGGAATCGAACTTGACTAGATTTACGCCTCGCTGTTTTTAAAGCCTGAGAGGCGTTGTTGTTTAGCTTAGTTACATCACAAGGCCAAAAGTTTGTGTCGCCCAGTAAGGATAGAAGTAGTAATGACCATCTTGTTAAACATTACATCACGCTGAGACGCCGATCTAAGGAAAGGAAATGTATAATAGTACAAACAGGGAAAACAGACAAGAAATATGTTAGGTTTTGTCAAAAGTAATTTCAGGGAACCAACTGGATCAATTGTAATGACTAATATAACGTCCTTGCAACTAATCATGTCTGGCAGTTATGACATCTGCAGTACAAAAGCAAAACTGCAAAGATGCATCTCAGCCAACCACAAAACTTGAATTCCTGTAAGGAATGATAATGTTGTGCATATGGCTAGATCACTGGAGGATTTATTTCTAATTCTTAAAATGTAATGTGACACTAACTGCACGTTTTATGTCCACCAGCTGCAATATAAAAAAAATTAGTGCAAAGGGATCTACACTCGTCTATATAAAAATACGTTGCAAAACCTCATATAGCAAGAATAACAGGTATATTTTGGGACTCTGATGGCCATTTTTTTCACCTGCCATTCACCATATTCTCCTGACCTTATTCCAACCTGTCATTACCTTTATCGCCGCTGCAAAACGTTTTTTTTTTTTTTTTTTTTTTGTTTTTTTTAAACCTAAAAATCAATTTCAGGAATTCGTGTAAAAATTTTCACAATAAAAACTGCGAAATTTTACTCGAAAGCTATGAACGAACGGCCTGATAAGTAGTAACATGATAATGAAAATGATGACTATTAGGTTGGTGCAAAGATAATGTCGTTTTACACATATGTTACTATGTGAGAAAACGACATTATTTTTGCACCAACCTAATATATAATTCACTAAAATATAATTTTACTTTTTTTTTTTTTTTTTTTTTTTTTTAAAAAAAAAAAAATAATGTTGATTAAACGAATCACGGAATTCATGACACGTCTCAATAGGACTGCGTTATAAAAAAAAAAAAAAGTTACTCGCCATTGTTCGGAAAATCAATCCGAATAAACAATTATGCAATAGATATAAATTCGTCTCCAAAATTAAAAACAATCTTTGAAAAAAAAAAAAAAAATTAAGCGCATAGTCAAATTGCCAGGTAAAATGTTCCATCGTTTTTCCAAAATGGTTGTATCAAAATCTCTTCTGGATGCCGCTTGGTAAGAAAGGTCTTGTAAAAGCAACCTGTCAATGATTGTGTAAACAAAAACTGGGAGATGATATATGAGCTGCTATATGTTGGCAACAATAAATACTATGTAGATAAAAATTATATGCAACTGTATTCGTGCGCAGGTAGGTAGCCGATTAAGTCACATGGTTGAAGTAAGAAGGCCAGAAAGTTTGTCGCATAATTTAGTTATTGATGCTGCATATTCACGTCATAGTTTTACTCTCTCCTCTCCGTCTCTCTCTCTCTCTACATCTCTCTTACATCTCTCTCTCTCTCTCTACATCTCGCTTACATATCTCTCTCTCTACATCTCGCTTACATATCTCTCTCTCTACATCTCGCTTACATATCTCTCTCTCTCTACATCTCGCTTGCATATCTCTCTCTCTACATCTCGCTTACATATCTCTCTCTCTACATCTCGCTTACATATCTCTCTCTCTCCATATCGCTTACATCTCTCTCTCTCTCCATATCGCTTACATCTCTCTCTCTCTCCATATCGCTTACATCTCTCTCTCTCTCTCCATATCGCTTACATCTCTCTCTCTCTCCATATCGCTTACATCTCTCTCTCTCTCCATATCGCTTACATCTCTCTCTCTAGATCTCGCTTACATCTCTCTCTCTAGATCTCGCTTACA
>OZ010595.1:66583709-66616209 GCA_963932145.1 Acanthosepion lycidas
GTTTTGACTTTTTGTTATTTCTCCTAGACACTGTTTCGCCATCCACTTGCTCAAGCCCATTAAGTATGTCACGCCTTGTTTTTCCCCTACCTGTCCTGTGAGTATCTGATTTTCCAAGGCCACCTTTCTCATTACGTATCCCAGAAATTTCAGCCGCCTTATCCTGATAAGTATGTTTCATCTTTGTTTCCATTCCCATCAAAACCTCGTCGTTACTAACATGTTCAGCCCATCGTTGCATCCTTCTGGAGAACTACACTGCTGTTGCATCGCGTTTCTAGATTTGAGGAGATTGTCCACCATTCGCTGCTATAGAGGAGGACAACTATCACGTAGCAGTTCAGTTTCTTTGTTTCCAACGAAACTTTCCTGTTCTCCATATATAACCCTAAAAAAACAACTTGTAGAATTATTTAAACATAAACCGATTTGCCCCCAGCCCCAAAGTAATGTTTGTGTATATTGTGGAATGATGTGAGCACAAAGCATACTAGGAAGGTTATATTGTCATCCACAGACACTGTTTCGTTGTATCACAGCTTATCAGTGTGGCTAGACGTCCAAATCTATCAATGCATGTATTATTATTTATTTATTTTTTTTTTTTTTTTTGTACAACTAATGTTATGGATGATCTGTTGAGGCGATAATTTTCCAATTCACCTGTCAGTGTAACGCTGATTATAAAGTGAGAACTGGTCAAATGTGGAAAACATAGCCAATCGACACGTAGCAGTTAATATTCGCAATGGCAAGGTGGGCAATTTGCATCGGTAGATGAAGACAACTAGCTCTAGCAATAACAGAACATTTGTGTAAAATCCAGTAATGTGCCCACTCAAGAAATATCTTCGGTACTGAGGAAGGCCATCTCTGAATTACATTTGGATGTGTTGCAATAAATTTTCATTAAGTTCTACCAGCCATCTTTCGATAAGCAGGTGTTACTAGATTTAAAGGTAATTATTGCGTAAGTGTTACATATTTATGTAACATTTAATTGTTGGTGTTCATTTCTCGTCGGTGTGCATATTTTTCGTTCTCAGCTGATATAAGAGAGGACAGTTTTTTTTTTGTGTTAATCGTGTTGTATTTTGATATTTCTTCACTGTAATCTTAGGTTACATCACTCTTCCTTATTACAATATGTCCGTTTTTTTCATTGCCTTAATAGCGACCTTATTTTTTTTCTGTCAATTCTTAATGACTGATATAATTTTTCATCACGCCAAAAAAAGATGGCTTCATTGTCAATTTAGATAACATTCTTATTGTATGAATTATTAATGCCAGTCTCCTGCTTCTGATTTTGACCACAGCATTGACGATTATCATTCTTTGCTTTTATAGTCTTATCCGTTCGATTTTCGAAGTGAGCAATCGAATATCCCCTAGTTATGGTGGTCAGGCGTTGAATCGGGAGATTGCAGGTTTTGGAGAGCCTACAACTATCTCTTAATTGTTTTTGTACACTGATTTACCCAGACTGGGAGTGGTAGCACATGTTTGGAACACAGCTATCGACAAATAGTGACCCCACTAAACATATATCAAAACATTAAGAAATTGTAAAAAAAAAATACATCTTTATGATGAAAATAACAGCAATACATTTTCCAGTAAACTTGAAGATATGACATACATTATCAAACATAAAAATAAGATAAAAAAAATAACAATTTGCTCTGATTAATTTATTTTCTTATCAGTAGAAACAACTTTTCACTACTCGTCTCATTTAATATGATTATTTGATAAAAATAATTTGGCTAAGTAATTGTAATTTAAAGATGAAATAATGGCATTTCCTTTCATTGAAAACATATATAACGCATAATTATCAGGCGTTTTTTAAACTATTATGAAAAAAAAAATAATTCAACATATTTTTAAATGATTATTCCAGAGGGTATGACTATCGACACGCATTTTTATAACCTGAAAATAAAATATTTCTTATTAAAAGAAAAGTATACGAAACAGCAATTTTTATTAACAAAAAAGCCTGATAATTATGCACAAACCCAATAATTATTATAAAGTTTAGAATTTTTATAGGTAGATTTCAGCATTAAATAATATATACGGGTTGATACGCCGCTAAAAAAAAACAAAAAAAAACAATCAAATATCTCCACAGTAGTATGTCGTTTCTTAATGCTATTCAAGAAAAACATTGTTAGAACTTCAGATGGCCTATCATCGAAAAAGAAAGCGGAAGTGATAAATGGCCGAGTGGTTAAATAGGTTTCCAGACGCAAGTAATAATAAACAGTTGAGGCCGATCAAGTGAAATAAATTCAATAGTGACGTTAAAAAAATGAACTTGTATCACGTGTTAAAAAAAGCACGCCAGTGACACCCATAACTGAATAAAGAGCAATATACATGGGTTAATGACATGAGGTATGTATACGCTCTTTCACTTCTTTTTTCCGACATTCCGAATAAACAATGAACATTTGCAGTATCCCAGCCGCATTCATTTTGACCCGTGATTGTTAAATGAACACACTGCCGTGATTAAAGAACTGAGAGAGAAAAAAAAAACAGGTCGATCATTAAGATCAAACTCTGGACTAATGAAACAAAAACAAACGCTGGATCGATAGATCGATTTACTCTGTCATAATAAAATGGACGCATTTAATTAAATTCAATGTGTCTCATATTATTACTCAGGTAACAGATGTTCTACAGAAGGATGCCGAGAATACTATGGAAGGAGCATGTGAGCAAGGAGAACAATTTATAGAAAAACAATCAAAAAGGTAACTTCACTTAGAATCAGAAAATGTTTAAATTTCTGATGCGCATAACGATGAAAAAGGCTTGTGGATTCTGACACTTACAGGGCATTTTGAATGCTACAGATCCATTAGAAAACCTACGTAAGAGTTTGTAAATGGATGGCAGAATAAGTACTTAGACTCTTAGTAAAGAGATTAAAATTGCTTTGAGATGTAAAACGTAGGTAAAAACATCTATGTTGAAGGATGAACTTGTGAGGAAAGCTTGTGCTAATAACCACGAAACCTCTGGCACATTAATTTGGAAATTATTTTGTCAATGAACAGAACGATTGAAAGCTGGTTCTCTTGGATTCCCTTAATTTTATTCTCTTTATGGATGTTTTTGTTGTTTTTTTTTTTTTTTGTTTGTTTTTTTTTTTCAAAGGAGATCTAGCGATCGGATTTGTGTTAAATTTTCTCTCACGTTGTAATAAATTACGTCATGTACCTGTTTGATGTTGGCATCCCTAATACGTAACGCGCTCTCTGGACTGCCTCTGTTGATAACAACTGTGCAATCTCTCGTGTGAGAGTTAAATTTCCAACAAAAGGCAAATTGGGCTTCTAAATTTTAAATTCACTTTATTTTAATGTGTAATAAAAGTTAACATCCTATAACTATAAACTGTAGCATATAGTAAAACTAAAAATTTAGTCGTGTGTTTCGAAAGCCAGTCAGTTATGTCATGCGTGATACACGCTTAGGCGATCACGTATCTTTCGATACATGACTGACGAAGCAATTTTTTTCGTGTAGTATTTTGCCATTTCTTTCTGAAGTAGACCAGTTGCCATTCAAGGCTACAGAACCTGGTCTGTCCTGCTACTTACCTATCCATAGCTGGGAGGGGAGAATAAGAGGATTCATACTTTTCTCAAGAGTATTAGCACGTAAGTGAATGTAGTGGATTCGACTGGAATTCGATCTCGGCTCTCTGATTCCTCAATCCGAGTTGCTATCCACCTGATTAGATCAGGAGATATTTTGATTTTTTTTTTTTTATCAACACTGGTAACAGAAATAACACGGATTGAGCCAAATTTTCTGAATAAGGTACACGAAACTGATTGGAAGACTTCAGTGGTTGTCTTCGCCACAGGTTACAAGGGATCGTCATTAAGGCTCTAAGTATAATGGCTTTTATCAGTGTTGACCCCACTGGATAATTTGTAACTAAGGTCAGTTCAGTATAGTTTCAGGCTGTGTGGATGCTAAAGAAACAAATATGTACTTGAGCAGGCGCCTACAACATGGATTGGATAGACTCGCTAATGGATTCCACAATAATCTGAGTTTGAGGAAAGCTTATCGAAAGAAACATAATTAGTTATTATCAGAATCGTGCTTGTGATATTATAATTTTTCAAGTTCTTCAGTAATTATAGTTTAAAGTTGGTTTTGAGGATTCTAATATTTCCATTACATTGTTCTGTTACTTACTTCATTTTCTGCTTTTAAAAGCTACGTTTATTCAATCCAAATTCGAATATAAACGCTTTTTAGAGTCGGCTAAAACGCGATATAAATTATTGTGGAAAATAATAACCCTTTAAAAAAATTGAAGATTTGCTAACCGTTTCTCCAAATACACACAAGTTTGTTTTTTTTGTTTTGTTTTGTTTGTTTTTTTTTTTTTGGTTTTTTTTTTTTGTTGTTTTTCGTTCTTTTTTCCCCAAATATCTTATTTTTTCCAATGAATATCTGAGAGTAAAATTTTTGAGTAATTTTCATTTTGAAAATACATGAAAGTGCCTGGAGACTTTTTCAAATGAAATTAAGTAATGGCTGCGATTCAAAAGAAAAAAAAATAGTCACCTGAAGAAATACATTGTTTGTTTGTGTTTTTTTAATACAGTCGTCTGTGGATATGGTTGAAGATAAGTGGACACGCATATCTCGTAACGTAAAAACACACATACACGCATCTGCAGTTGTTACCCATTAAAATGAATAATTGAATTGTAATCTGGTTTTGGAGTCACCGGTTCTAATTACATTTTATGTCGTTGCAATTTCGTGTCAGTCACTTTGAGTTAAAATCTGGCGCCATTACCTGGACAATTACGGCTTCAAACAAACGTTTATTTCCCTTATTTTCTTTTGTTCAGTTTTTTTGTTTTTCAGTAAAATAAACAAATAAAAGTAAATTTTAGTAATACAATTTCTAAAAAAAATACACCCGCTTATGGGGACAATTCTGCCGACACATTTTAGCATACACAGAGATGCGCGGTTGTTTTTCAGAAGAAAATGAGTCCAATGAGTTTTGTCTTGAAAAACAAAAACAAAAAACCTAGTATATTGGAATCCATTTTTAACCAACATGTCTCGGATGTTAGGTTGGTGCAAAAATAATGTCGGTTTTTGACGTATAACGTCAAAAACCGACATTATTTTTGCACCAACCTAATATTAATGATTCTTGTATACAAGTCAAGATTAATAATGAAAACATCAGTTAATCGAACAAATTCAAATGCGATGTCACCCTTGTCGATTCGCAAGTATTTCATGGGTCGACAGAACAGTGTTTCTGTGAATTTAGGCAATGAGGATTTATTTAAATTCGGGCGAAGATCTCTATCGTTGTATCTACCGATGTCCTCTTCTGGTTTCTCTCAATACGGATAACATTCCAAGAACATCCACCAGGATCTTTCACTTAATTGACCGGAGAGAGTTTTTTCTAATTCTGATCGATACGACTACAAATAACTAGACTTTTTTTTTGTTAGTACGCCTCAGTTACTATTCAAATTGTGTCACTCTCGGACCACTGATTGAAGCCAGAATTACAAAGTTCAAAAACAATGATCTAACGCTTTATTGCATTCGGCTATTGTATTCGTTTTCCTCGGCCAAATCTAATACAATGCTTTTTGGGTTTCATTAATAAAATTACGCTGTGGTTGTCTAGCATAACCTTCTACATTAAGAAAGTAGAACTACTATTAGAAAAATATATCGGGGGGGGGTGAATATGGCCTACGATATAAAGTTCTAATCATGGCAGAGATTATGAATTGTATAATTCTTGTTTTCAGTTTCTGTATTGCTGACGCCTATATCACGCTGAAACACCATTTCCTGTACGATCACTGAAGTTAAGCAACGTCGAAACCGATCAGTACCTATGAAGTTCACCCTTTGGGAATAACAGGTGCTGTAAGCTTGGCTGTGCGGGTGGTGTAATCGTCATTTGCTCAGAATTGTTAACCGGAGAGCCGAATTCCAATTTCAGTTGCATTCATTAAATACAACTACAAGCAAATACCCTTATGAAAGGTATGTATCCACATCTTCTCCCCAGCTATGGATTAATTAGTAAAAAATATCACTAAAACCATTATCTGATAAACAAGTTCCTACAATCTAAAAGTATTACCTGGCTTTAAATAACTTGCACTGGGTTGATAAACCGTAAAAAAAAAGAATCAACGAATTAAGCAACCAAATGTTAGGTACTGGGTGAAAGTTGAAATAATTACATTATTAATGGTTTCCTAGACTGGATCACGAACGGCTACACGCCCATGTTTTTAGAGTAATATTAAGACTAGATAAATTTGCGATAAATCTGTGTAAGTGATTACTCTGTAAGTATCGAACGCACTAGACTAACGGATTAATTCACTAAAAGGATTTACTCACCAACGGCTACAAAAGGGCTGAAAAGTTATTCATCCAATCAGGACAGGGATTCCTCGAATAAGTCTGATGTCATTCGTCAGTAAGACAGATTTTGGGATATGACTTGGCCAGAAACCTTTCAGCAGCGTTTTGTGTGTGAATGTGCAGATATAATAGAAATACATATCTATACAACTACACTTCGAATTTCAAATAAACCTGATGCATTTTTTAAAAATATATTTCTGTAGTTTTCTCAAATGAAACATTTTGCCTTGCTCTTGCATTCTAGGATAAAGTAGAAATTTCACTAGTGGACTTTTCTGGTTGTTGGTGAATAAAAAAAAAATTAACAATTTAGGTCCGTCTATTTGAAACTGCCCAAAATTTTAACCAGACAACGTCAAGCAAGGCGATAACGCCACTGGGACGCTAGAAGCTACTGGAAGTGAAAGAGAAGGAAAAGACTTCAGAAAAAACTGGGAACCCAGTCCTAAAGAGGAAACAAGGGATAAACTTCTACTCCTGTTTAAAAAACATCGATGTGTGAACAAGACGATAGGCGAACCTGTCTATTCTTATTGAGAGAGAAGGAAAAAGTAAATAGTAAATAAAATATTAGTATAGTCGGAGACGTTAAAAGTATAGAGTTGATGTAGAATTTAGAAAAAAAAATACACTGTCCTAAAGAGTTAACACCTAATAAATATCTACTCCTGTTCAAAAGACCTTGGAGGTGTGTGAACAGGCCGATAGGTGAACCTATCTGTTATATTTATTGGGAAGAAGGGATCAATATTGATTAGTGTTTGTGTTTACACAGAAACGCGCACTAAATGGTGATGTCAGATTTGTCGCTTGAACGCAGTATCAAACACACACGTACATATATGTGTGCGTGTGCGAAAATGTTACATTTTTTTTTTCAGTTAAAGGGACACAACTCTAACTTTTAAATATCTCATCTTCTTCAAATGAGACTTGTTGATCCAAGATTGGAATTGAATCCGGAGATTGCAAATTTACCTCTCTGTGAGACTGAAGACAAAGTGATGAACTTGGCTCTAAGAGATCTCAGGAATTTTAGTCAGCTAAATCGAAACAGAAACTGGACAAATCGTCAGAGAAATTTTGAGGAGAAACAGAATACAAGAAGGAAGAACTGCGGCAATGTGTTTAAAACAATTAGCTCCTGTTAAACCAAGACCAACAACATGTGCATCAGATGGCCCTTGATGACATAAGCAACAACAATGGAGGGATTTTCATCATTGGTGCACCTGGAGGTAGTGATAAAATATTTGTAACTAACCTTCTTTTATCTGAATTGAGACTCGAAAAAAAAGTAGCAGTAGCAGCATCTAGAAATGCTGCTACCGTCTTCTACCCACTTGCCTGGAGAGCAATAGGGTGGCTTTTAAGCATATATATATATATATATATATATATATATATATAAAATATGCGTGTTTCCTTAAAAAGGAACAATTTCATTCTGTGAAGTTTTTCTTGTGTACAAACAAAATATTGTGAGGACTGAGTGCATATGGTGCTTTACAAATAGATTTCATTGTGAATGCTTCGGCTTAATCTATTAGTCATTTCCAAGAATGTTTTTCATATACACTACTGGATTAATGTGTTACACTCCCAGCAACCGAGCTTTTCTGATTTCTGCATATATTACTTTCTTAAAACTGTCCGCCACTGCTAAGTTTTGATAGGTCTTTTCAGTCTTTTTTCTTCATTTACCATTTGATAGTCTCTTAATAAATCTTTACACGACACCTGCGATAATGAAAGCTTTTTTTTGTGAGAAAGTTATCGAGCATATTGAATTTTTCTAGCAATAGGTTTCCTAGAATCTTAATGTTGCATGGGAATACATTTCGATGACTGAACGTAGCCACGGATGTATGTCTCGAATGACTGAACGTGGCCACGGATATAGGTTTTCATTCTTTGTCATTTCACCCACTATAATTGGACTAACAGTTGTTTCAATTTCAATGTTGTGTTTTGAAAGTTGTTCCAATACTTTTGTCGATAGATTTTTATCAGAAGGGATGTCCATGTCTGTTAGATAATTTTTTAGTTTCGTTTTTGGAGTTGTATTCACTCTCATTATATCTGGCTTATTGGCTTGTAAATTGAGGCTAGTACGTATGAAGTGTTAACAGTGAAAATCTCACGGCACAGTGAACGCGAAGCGCAAATGTCTCCCTATCCTCGTTTGCAATTTATTACCACCTATTTGTGCATGTAGAACTTTTTTATTGAGAAGAGTAAACTATCCCCTGTCTTAACAGCCTGTAAATTCCCTAAAAACAGCCTCATAAGAAAAGTTTTTTTTTTTTGTCACCTCAGTTTGTCTCCTTGTTATTCACCCCAATAAGTTGGCAGTCATTTACAAAAACAGGTTGGCTGGTTCCTAGTAGTCTTTTTTTAATACTAATTTTGCTTTCAATATGCCCTATCAGCGTTACATTCTTCAAGCTTTCTTTCTCTCATTAAGTGCCATACACATTTCAGCTCTGTATGCAAGTATCCTTTATTTCTGTTCACCTTCAAACATCCTCGTTGATCAGATGTTTCATCGACGGTGTTCTAAGCCTTCTTCAGTAGAAACACGTATTCCTACAGTTTCTTTTCTCAAGCAATGACTGCCGAGTACAAATAAGCATTACGTATATTTCAACATTCTTTTGATTTTAACATTTTCCTGGTTATTAATTCTTAACATTTTTGAAGACCTCTTTCTCGAGTTCAATGTTTCTGTGGATTTATATCGCACATCTAACTTCATATTTTAAAGCACTTGCCGGATGGTTGATTTTCTAGACTTGATTCTAATGTTGACACTGAAAACCGACGTTTGTACGAATACAGACACCTCGACTAATTTTATATATAAAATAAGCTATACCCGTTTAAAATGAAAGCACATTAGGTTACACATGGTGTATAAATTTAATTGATTTTAGGTTCATGAAATCTATATTCCTTGAGTTTGAGGAAGATATATTGTTCGGTTCAAGATGATCTCGCAAACATTCCCAGATGTCATGGTTTTCACATAAGATATTGTATATACTTGTCCCGTGCGAGATTTTATGACCAGTTTTTTTGTTTTTGTTTTTTTTTTTTTTTTTTTTTTTTTACAGAAAATAGAAGGGATCGCACTGTACACAGGTAATATATTAAAGAGGTTAACATCCAAGTACTTTTCGATGACCGGTTGTGCTATCCACAGATTATTTCTTTCGAGGGGGGGGGGGTAAAATTAATGTTTTTTGTTTAGCGGCTTATTTGTGTTTTGGGGTAATTTTATGACGAAATCTAAATATTTTTTTACGCTATTTTATTTTTTTATTTATTTATTTTTAGATAATAGTTTAGTGCAACCCTTTATCTTAATAATTAATCCATAGCTGGGGGCAGTAGAGGTGTATTCATACCTTTCTTCAAGGGTATATACGCGTAAATGAATATAACAAATTCAAAGTGGAATCCATTACAGCACTCGCACATCCGAGTTCTATCTATCTATCTGTAAGGACTGCACCGAGTTCTATCTATCTATCTATCTATCTATCTATCTATCTATCTATCTATCTATCTATCTATCTATCTATCTATCTATCAGGACTGCAGGACTGAATTCGCAACCAAGAAGAAAGGTCATATGGTAATAGTAATATTAGATGTTTTCCTACAAGAAACCACTTGGTATTCATTAAAAGATCACCCAGTACGTTTTTCGGTTGAAATTGATAAAATCATTGTCTTAAAACCATTTTTCAATAAAATGAATTTCTCATGCCTACTAGCTGTTATAGATCTTTACAGTAATTAATGAGAATAGTTCAGTTGGTCTTTGATTCTGCGTTATGGGGCTCCGTGATGTCATTTTCCCGTTGAGGAGATCACTCTAAAGAATGGTCCGCGGCAGTCTTGAAGGGGCCATTCGGGTGATGTGCTTGTTCTACATTGAAGAGTAAAGCAACATCGGAACGGTATGCTTGGATATGGTGTGCTAAGGAGTGTGTTAAACATGTAGTTTCTTCTTATCCACGTAATCATCACTTCCTTTCCCTTTTTTTCATTCGTCTCGCACAAATCCTTTCATTATGAGTATTTTAACAATAGCGCTCTATTTCGAGTGGCTCTCCAACCTTGTACTATGAATTCTATTAGAAAAAATCAGAATGGAATTTTGTTTCTTGCTGCCGTATAAAAATACACGTAATTTTTCAATATATGAATTTCTTCTTTCAATAACTCCATGCTTTTGAAGTTTGTTTTTTTTTCTGCTTCGTTTTGAGTTGATTTCCATCTCCATTGTTAGCCTTTGTTGTTTCGCAATTACATTATTCATTCTTCGTCTTCTTACATCTATTTCTTTATCATTCTACGCCTTATTCCTTCTTTTTTGACAATACCATTTTTCTGCTCTTTATTTCGTAGCATTCTTCGTACTCAAAAAGTTGTTTGGCTGTGACAAACGATAAAGTGTGCAATAAATAGAATCTGAGATCTTCGCCGTATTAAATATTCCTGTTGAAATCAGATACGATTCATTTTTCCCGCCTAAAAGCTGCCACAATGGCTGACTCGTCCGACGATGAAAAAGAAATTAAGCAAAAAAAACGCAGTTATTTTCAAAATCATAAAATATTCAAACGCACAAAAAAATGAATTATTTTTATTTTATTTTTTTTATTTTTATTTTTTGAAAGCATTCGGAATTACTTTCATGTACAGTCAGGGAGACAAGAACTTGACGACATGCTTCAGTTGTCAAAGATCAGTCTCAATACTTATGGTTATAGAATATGCAGTATACAGAGTTGTAATGAATAGAAATTACATCAGATATTTATTCCCAAATATACAGGAATTGTGACACACGACCGAAGTGGGGGGATAGGGGAGGGGCTGATCTTCCTTAGCTGTCCTAATCCTAGTTAATCAGACTCTCGACCCATTCATTAATTATAATTTACTACAAGAACCCATCCATCATCTTCGATTTTGCATACACCAAAATACGACATACTCACAGGGGAATCTACAAAACATGCCATGGCATAAGAATTTAGATGTCCATATATATATATATATATATATATATATATATATATATATATATATATATATATAAATTACAACATCAGATATTACATATATTTATTTTGTATAAAAATACAAAATTGTGGCACAAGGCCAAAGGGGAAAAAGGGAGGGGCTGGTATTCCTTAGCTGCCCTAGTTAATCTCACTGTCGACCCATTCATTAATTATAATTTACAAATTTATTACAAGAACCCATCCATCAACTTCGATCTTACACACACCAAAATACAGGGGGACCTACAAAACACCCCATGAAATAAAAAAAATTACATGTCCATATATATATATATATATATATATATAAATTCCAACATCAGATATTACATATGTCTCCGCGAGATGTCTCTTATACAGAACTCTGTTTTTGTATTATTTTTATCAAATATATGGTTTAAATACAGTGTTTTGTTTTTTTGTTTTTGCTTTTGGTTTTATTTTTTTGTTTTCGTGGTTTTCTACACGTGACCAGTAGTTCTTTTCTTGCCTGTCTCTTAGTTTACTGTACACTTTATATCTTTTCTACTTAGCATATTCAAATAGGTAGAATGCTATTTACCAATCGACTACATACATAGATAGGGAAAGAGGACGATTAAGAATTCTTTAGTATTTTATTTTGAATATTACTTACTAACCATTTTCTCATCAAGATTTGTTTTTCAGTTGTGCGGGGTTAAGCAAATTATCAGTTGAATATAATTCAATGTAAGTCGTGTTCTCTAAATACGAAATCACTCAATTTTCATCTCTTCTCAAACTGTCTGCATCTGACAGAAGGTAGGACAGAAATACCTCCCACATAATGGTAAGTTGTCAGTAGCAAGGTTTTAGCATTATGTGGGAGTATTTCTACCCAACACACACACACACACACACATATATATATATATATATATATATATATATATATATATACTCGAATCTATCGTCGAATTCGATATGAGGTTCAAGCAGATCAGTTCCCATGAAACTGGCATGAGATTTGATTATAGTGGTGAAGGTTTTGAATCATTCACACTCTTTGAAGGTCCGAATACAGAGACTTGGTGCACTACGTTTTTGAATTCAGAGATGACGTTCTCCAAGACCAGTTGCCAACGAAGGCTATAGAACCCAGTCTGTCCTGCAATTTACCCATAGCTGGAGGGAGAAGAAGAGGGTATTCCCAAGAGTATTGGCTCGTGTGTGTGCATGCAAGCAAGCCAGTTTTTATTTTTCAGTCAGTTATGAACAGCGGAGTGTAAACCATCTTAGCCTTTTTTACAAACATTTTTATTAGTTTTTTTTTTTTTGTGATAAGGTAAGAACAGGACGTATACATGGATTATTTTCATTCAAATATGATCCTGCAATCAATGACATTTTCAACCTTTTTCCCCCCCTAATTCGAACCGGCATATATATATATAATAAAAAGTGGATCAATAACAGGAAAAGTAAAAACAAAAAATAGGCCAATCAATAAGTAAAATAACGAGAATAAAAAAACAAAAACTATGTATGTTGGGAATAGTGAAAGAATGGATTGAAAATAGTCGATCATAAGGAAAAGCTGGGGGTAAAAATAAGACTACAATTCTCTCTACTTATATTAACGGGCACAACTAAACCGAATAAATCAGATGAGGAATAATAATAATAATAAAAAAAAAAGCAAGTTAGGATCGAAATATGCCTTGAAATTGCGCATGCGTATTACGACTTCCCATTTTCTTATCACCACCCGAACCGGAAAGAATTTCTTTTGGAAACGAAAGAAAATGCTGTCATTTTCATGTGATGTTCGTAGTAATACTGTATAAAATTGATAGAATCTGTTTTGTTTGGTTTTTTGATTTTTTTTTTTCTTGTTTTGTTTTTGTAACTCTTATATCGGTGACCTGCTGTAAATTTCAAAGTGGTTAGTTGTAAAGAGGATATGTCTCCTTTGGATCTTCTTTTTTATTGTTTCCACTTCTAAGTTCGTCTTTTCCAAACACTAAAACCTGGCATCCATTATTTCATGAAGAAAAAAAAAACGAGATCTGATTAACTTCAATTTTGAATCCCCATTCCGATTGCTGCATTAACTTATTTTTATTATTTTCAACAATATGAAATAGACGGCTGTTTTAATTGATCATTGCAATTGTTGACATCTTCCGTTACAGCAACATGAAAATCGGTAAAAATGTGTCTCGGTATAAGGAGAGATTGTAAGAATAGCTTAAATAATGGCACAAGGATCGAACTCGTTACTAACTCGTAATTGATCTAACGAGACAAGCTTGCTAGCCGTTGCACTACATCGAAGTGCCGACGTATCTGAGTACATTGGAGAATGCCTGTCTGTTATGGTGGCTATCTGATCCCTGTTGGAGTCACTTCTCAGGCACAGTTGTGCTTGTTCAACAGCCACAGAGCCAACCAGTGGTTTGGTTGATATAGTAACTGTACTTAGAGGATTTTACTTATGACAGTGTAACCCGGATATAAGATATTTTCTCTGGTCCCAAATTAGAGCCTGTGTTAATGTATATAAAATAGACCAAACCCGGACATAAGAGACTTCTTCTCGGGTCCCGCCAACTCTCTTATATCCGGGTTACACTGTAGTAGATGGATAAAGTGAATAATGTGCCACACTTGTGACACAACCATCAATGTATTCGGACCAGTTTTAAAGTTTTGGTCAAACCGTGGTATATTTTCCAGGCACTTCAGCTTGGAGGTGCACGTACTCAGCCGGATATTATAAAGATAATTTAAGCTTAATAAAAAGTAAATCCTTTATTTTAGCTTCTGAATGCTAATATTCTAACTATTCTGCGCCGATTCTTTGTTTCTCTTAGTCAAATAAAGAAAAGAAATGGTTCACCAAACTTCTTCGAACAGAGATTCCTCACTTTTTCCTTCCTCAACGATCCCTCCATTTAAAATATCGTTGAGCCTTAAATATCCCACTGATGCTGGTATTTACCTAAAATGGATGAAAAGTTAAAAAAAAAAAAATCTGGTTCAGAATTTTACCTTCAAATTATGCTGAGGAAAATCTTAAATATTAGGTTGGTGCAAAAATGACGTAATAATGTCGTTTTTTGACGTATTTTTTAACGTCAAAAAACGACATTGTTACGTCATTATTTTTGCACCAACCTAATAACACCAGTCAATCGAGGAAATAATATATTTTATATACAGTAAGTCTAAATATAGCCAGTGTTGTTAAACAGAAATGCATAACCGCTATTAATATTCAAGCAAAGATGGTTGATAAAACAGGGAGTAAATTTTCTCAAATGCAAAGAATCTCTGAAATTAGTGCCCGAAAAAATACACACATTGGGTATGCTCAAATATGTATTGAAAGAGCATGTGCTTCATACAAGAAGACGCTGGAGCGACTCGGTGACAAGACACTCTTATAGCCCACGCGATATCTCTCCTTCAGGCTACTCGCCTTGCCGCTGAGAGACGACTGTGTCTCCCCGCAACGCCATAAGCGGAAGAAAAAAACTAGATTAAATTGGTTGGACTTGGTATTGTTGTAGATGTTGACGAAACGATGCTTTAAGTGCAAAGGTCAGAGACTGTTCACCGCGTAACAGATTCGCTCTGAATTGTTGAATTTGATTAGCAGATTATCCGTGCATATTTTTATAATATTCTGATACTTGAGTTCAAAGGTACTTGGATAAATGGAACGAATGCTTTTGATTCTCTTGGTCATCGGGTTCAGTGTCTTTATTTCATCTACACCAAAAGAATACAACATACATGTACACTAAGTAAAATTTAGCTCCGTATCATTCGCACACCAATCCCTATTCGACCCTTTCACTATCATTGATCCCCCCCCCCGAACTCCTTACCTACCCAGAGGGGCTCGCTTGGACCCATTTTTTAAACCCCTGCTGTAGATCAATATTAATGTTTTATTTGAACAAAAATTTATTGTTTTTTCAATCAAGCATTTTTCTGACCATCTTGGGTAGACAGTGTTCTGCAATTAAGATAAATCTAAATTAAAGGAACTAAGGTGACACTATTTGGCTTGCTAAAAGAAAAAAAAGGCGAGAATTAAATTTAGGTGATAAGAAGCCATCACGAAAAGGACACTAAGCGGTGTTATTTTTCTGACAAGGAAATGTAATTTTTTTATTTCCAATGTCGAGAAGGTAAAAAGGAAGATACTGGAAGTAATGTAGGTTACGGGGCGGGTGGAAATTCCAGGTTGGCCAAATAACCTCAGAGACAGAATTATAAATAGATAAAAATTAACTGTGTCGCAGAATTACAAAAACAAAAGTGCCCGTTGACCACCATGAAGGAAAGGTTAAGCCTTTGTCTATATGTAGAAATCATTGAGAGGAGCATCTGTTTATCGTCAGGCTGGCTATGATAGCGAATTTATTTTATCGGGACGAAAAATTCGCTGTGTTTTGCCAGATGACCATCCACTTGATAATTGGCCAAAATCTCGTTGACGAATTCCATATGAAATTCGGCTATAATAGCGAAACTATTTTATTGGATCAGTGGTTGGCACCAGGAGTGCAGGTACGTCTGGGTGTCCACCCGCTTGGTGATGGCGAAAAGCTAACTGACGAATTCCAGGTAATACGGTTAAAAGATAAAGAGTCTAGGGGTGAGGTCTCTTCGAAGAGAAGAAGGAAAAGGAAAAGTGAACAAAAAAGGATCATTTTTTTTTTCTTTGAGCAAGATTTTTTTTAAAACCGAGGCTAGTCTGGCCACACCCACGCCGCTGAGCGCCCATTGGCTGAATGATAGCAGGAGTATTGGGTGGAGGTAATCATGTGAAGAAAGAGGGGAGGCCTGTTGCGCCCCCCTGAAGGGATAGGTGTGAGATGCCACTGTGAGAGAGAGGGGAAACCCATTGACACCCTCTGAGGGCATGGTGAGATACCAATATGAGAACAGGAGGAGGTGGGAAGACGAAAGACTTCCAAAAATGGAAAATAATAAAATTTTCCTGAAAGAAACCAAAGTAGATTGTAGGTTGAGAATTAACAAGGAACCTCAAACCCCGACAAGCCCACCCCGGTTTCGGTCGGCGTCCATATAAGCAAAGTCGCAGCGAGCGAAAATCAATTGCAGTTTTGGTTGGAGACACAGAGGGAAGCAGTTGCAGTGAGCTGAGCGCTGTGAAGACCCGCCTCGAAGAAGCTAAGATTCGCGCAAATTCCGAACTCAACTTCTAGCCAAGAACAATTTATTTTTGAAGAACGACTTAGACTCACACCACCGAAACAAATTTCACGAATATCGTCTGAAGATACACCAAGAAGCAGTTTCTTAAAGAACAAACAACTTGGGATGTTAAGACTCGCCTAACAAACACAAAGTGTCACGAATCCATATAGCGAGTCGGGAAGTAGACGCAGTCCTGTATTCAGCAACCATATATAAAATATTGTTATCCTTTTTTAACACATTTGAACTTTTCGAGTTATTATTTTATTTTATTTTACATATACTTGTGCGATATCACCCTTATTCGAACCCGACTTGCATTACGGCCCGGCGACTGATTGGTTTCGTCTGCCTAAGATCAATTCACAACGTGGGTGGGTTAGACTGAAAATCAAAGGAGTTACTTCGGTAACCAGACGTTGGAAGCGAGCTGGGAACGACAAAGATGATACCGATTCTAACCAGATTCCCATTCGAATCACCAAAAGGTTATAATGTCACATTTGGTGCCGCGACCAATACCAAACCAGTTGGTCGTCACAGGACAGGATAGTACGACGGACGCAGCCAGGCAGACGTCACATTTGGCGCAGCGACACCGGTAGGACGTCACACTAACACTACTAATAGATAAAAAAAAAACGATAAACAGGAAACAAGAGAGCGAGTTGCCCACAACAGAAGAGCCGAATCTAGAATCCATAGAAATATTGATGTACTTCGGTAAGAATGACACTGACCAAAATGAACGGAAATGGAGCAGCTGGAATGATAAAAGTTATAGACAGTATCAACTTCAATGGCGGTAAATCCTTCTGAAATATAGTATAAAAAAGACGGAAGATCTTCTTGGAAAAACTCTTAAACAATGATCAAATTAGATTAAAACATGGAATGCATAATTATATATCAACGGAAAACTGATACATAAATTTCTATATATCATGACGATGTTCAGTAGCTGCATGCAAAAAGTAAAATTCAATGAAACTCCTCTGATCCTCTAAGAGACTTAATCACACGAAAGTAATTCTTCTTGATGGAATTATATACAGGAACATATAAACAGTGTTAAAAAGCAACGTTTATATCTCCATTCTGCCTATATATATATATATATATATATATATATATATAATAGTACTACAGAATTTAAACATAGCTTTGAAAATGACGGAACGCATTCTTTAAAAGTGTCCTTTTTCGTCCAGCACTTCAGACCGATTCATTGGAACGGCGAAACTGAAAAAGACAGACACGTTCCCACGAAGCTTTCTGAAGAAGTTTTGGGAGAAAAAGGTCCCTTTAATAGAATACATTCCGCCATTTTCAAAGTTTATATATACACATAGTGAACATTGAAGTCAACAGTCAGGCGACAGGCTGCTTGATGTTAGGCGCAATCGTCAGGCTGCGAGTGCTGGATTTTTTTTCTAGATTATTTATATATGCGTCAGTGGTGCATTGTGGGTAATCCATTCTGACGGTTATTTTGGCGGAAGTGGCTTGTTTTATTTCTTTGGGTTAATTTATTTTGTTTTTTTTCTAACTTTTTAATTTATATTTCTGTTCGGTTTTCGATGTTTTATTAACGTATTAAATTTTATATATATATATACACACACACACACACACACTGTCCTTTTAGAGAGCGAGAAGCGTTATATAGACAGCGTTCTCTTTTACATACGTATATACATCGGCGTATCCCAATTTCATAGACCAAAATGTTTGAAGATTAACATTGACAAGATGTTAACTGTTGCCAGCTTCTTTAAATTCAGCGTCCATTTTACCAATTTTAAGCTGAAAACGGTCAGTTGAAGAATGTCATTTTCTAGCTGCCTCTACATTAAAATCATTGCCATAACCACACATATTCTGTACCTTCCTATTATTTTCTTGGGTCCTCCTCACTATTTTTACATCTTCCATCCCAGAATCTTGACCAATAATAATCGACCGTTGCCAAAGCGGCAGTGGTCGACTTGGACTGTGATAAGTACGGCGCGGTCATTAGAACCTAGCGGATCTTAATAAGACGGCAGAATCGAAGCAAACGACCCGAACGCTCTGTAATTTCTGCTACAGTAATGTCATTTCGCGAGTTGCCTTTCCCTGTCTCTTATTAACTATGGGAAACTATTGCTCCGGTAGAGGGCAATCCTAATGAAAGGAACACCGACAGAATTATAATAGCGACTGATAGATTGAGTCAGTAATAATAATGCTACATCATGTACTAATATCAGTAATCAATGTAATAACAGCCCTGCGAGACGAAACCATGCAGTATCATCAATCATGAAGCTAAAATAAGGGATTTAATCTTTCTTTTTTAAGTTTAAATTATCTTTTTGACTATCAATCCCCTAATTTAAATTCAACTTTTTTCTTTCCCTCTTGGCTCGTTCGTTTGTTCTTTCGTTTTCTCAATATTTATTTTGCAAATTAACTGTTTCTTTTTTTTAATTTTTTTTTTTTTTTTTTTTTTTTTGGAGGGGCGGGTTGCCAATTTCTTTTTCTTTCTATTTCTTTCATCTTTTTAAAGTTGATTTTCATTTCTACTTTTTGCTTTCATGTTTTAAATTGTTTTTCTTTTATCACTCTTTCACAGATAAAAGAATATGCTACCTTATAGTACATTCATGCATTTATTACTTTCGAAACGCACATGTACACACACCAATATATATATATATATATATATATATATATATATAATATACACAAATATTTTTAAAGACGTTTTTTTTATGTTTATACGTTCTTTTTAAAGATACAAATATTTAAATAAATACTCTGTTTATAATTTATAATTCTGAGACATTCAGGCCGGTAAATGTTATTAATACTGTTTATTATAAACAGAGCATTTACTTAAATATTTGTATCTATAAAAAGAACGTATAAACATAAATGTCTTTAAAAAAAACAATTGTCGGACTAAGTCCATTTCACACACACACACACACACAAACATATATATATATATATATATATAATGTGTGTCTGTGTCGTTCAGTTTCGCTGTATCACGGCTCATCAGTGTGACTAGACATCGGATTGTCACAAGCCAGCATCGAAAACCAATTGATTTGATATATATATATATATATATATATATATATATATATGCGCCAACATTTGGCAAGTATAAGGATCACATACGCTACTAAGACGTAATTGATCTCGCTAGACATCCTTTTTAATATTACAACACGAGGAAGTGTCGTTGTTTCATATTTCCAAGAGGACAGAATCCCGGTAGAACTCAATGTACAAGACAGAGCAACAATATAATATAAAAGGCTCAAACACTAATATCCCATGGTTATAATTTATTACACTTGAATCCTGACCATGATTACGTGATAGAAATGGAGGAGGAGAATGTGTAGAAGGAAGTAGTAGAGAAATGTATGTATAAATTCTGTTTAAGCATATGAGGCTGGATAAAAAAAGTAAAATTCTAATAACCAATCCAATACATTTATAATAACCTTGCTTTTCTTCTCCTTCCTCCTCCCCCTTTCTTTCATACCCTCCTCCCCCTTTCTTTCATACCCTCCTCCCCCTTTCTTTCATACCCTCCTCCCCCTTTCTTTCATATCCTCCTCCCCCTTTCTATTCCAACCAACGTCGTGCGCTTGTTTATTTTTTTTTTTATTTTCAAAAATTAAGTATTCATTAATTTTTTTTATTTTAAATAAATCATTGGTAGATCAAATGATAAAATCGCCTGCAGATACCGTAACGTTGAAATCAAGTTAGAGGATTCAACTGATCTCCTGATATTTAAAGTATATATATATATATATATATATATATATATATATATATATATATATATATATATATATATATATATATATATATATTCGTCCGTATGTCTAAAGACTGCTTTATGCCTGAAAGTAATTGTTAAAATCCTTTTACATTTCCGTCTCGAAGTATTTCTGCTCTTCACTGGATTGTTCTATTTTCATTTTTGGTTTGGATTATTGAGTGGTTTTCGTTTCCCAGGGTACTTTTCGTTGGTGGTTTTATTGTTACGTCCGTTTCTTTTTAATTGCTTTCCTTCCATTCGTTTATTGCTAACTAAAAATTGCAGAATAATTTTCTTATGGTGATGCCATGTTTGGGCAATCAAGCATGTGTTTATATATATATATACACACACACACATTCTTAAGGTATGCTATATTTATAGGATAAAGTGCTCAATATCGGAGATAAAGCGTGTGTAAATATAAAAGTGAACATTGAAGTCAACAGTTAGGGGGCGACAGTGTTTCTTGCTAGACGCAATCGTCAGGCCATCCTGACAATTGTCTAGCATGAAACAGACTAATATATATATAATGTGTGTGTGTGTGTGAGAGAGAGAGAGAGACTTTGTACTGAAATAAGCAAATTCTTCAGATCAGCATATTTTCATTGCTAACAAGACAAAATCCCAGTCTCCTATATAGGAAGAAAGAAATTTGACAAGTAATGGATTTTTTTTATTTAGCAATCCGAATTTAAGCCACTTATTAAGTAAAATATGTCGGGTATCGCACATATTTAATATTTCTCAACGACGGTAAACTTAGGCAATCTTGCCCATACATCAAATTTGGTTCTAATAACAAATAAGCCACAATGTAAGATTTAAGATTTCATATTTTTCAGTCCTTCATTTAATTTATCTTTTCTGGACTTAGTTTTATAAGCCTTAACTTCCACGTCTTTTCAAATTTTTTATTGTTATTTTTTCATTGTGTATTTTTATTAGATGAGATTTTTTTATATATTATTATTATTATTATTATTATTTACAGTTTCCACACGGAACCTATTTTCTTGCCATTTTAAAATAATCCGATCTTCGCTTTTATAATCTTTCTTTGATCTTCTTCCTGGATATTTATTCTTTGTCTTCTTTCATTGTTGTCTATTCTTTCAATTCCTTGTTTTTTTGTTGTTTTTTTTTTTTGGGGGGGGGGTGGTTTTTGTTTTTCCTTCTTTTGATTATCTTTCTGCCTTTTCTTCTCACTTCTCTCTCTTCACTTCCTTGTTATGTCGTATATTTTTGTTTTACTTCGTTTATTTTACAACATGAAAAGTGTACAAATGATTCATTCCCCAGATGTTTCTATTACCTCGACTTGATTTTTTTTGTTCTCGAATTTGTGAAATTAAAACGAATTTGCTATATTTTTTATATATATATATATATATATATATATATTTTTTGTTCTGTGATTGAAAGAATGAAAACAATGTATTCGGATGGGAATAAAATTCCTTCTCTCCAATTTTCAGGGTCGAGAATTTAAAAGAAAAATAATTTCTTTTGAAAATTAATGAATCTTGAGACGTGTGACGATAAGACTAAACTGGATTATAGCATTTCAATAAAGAAGTTGAGGAACATATTGAGTAAAATGTTTATTATAAATGATTATGATCATGGTAACCATTTCCTCCTGGATGAATTATTGGGGAATTCTGTACAAGAGTTTTCCTGATATTGATTTTCAAAAGAGCCTGCTTCAACTCAATTGCTACAGTATAATCTATACACATACACTCGTGTGTATATATATATATAATATATATATATATATATATATATATAATATATATATATGGTTGGATAGATGTGAGCTTGTGACCCTGGGTTTCACGCTTTAGCGTTTGTCTGACGATCGCTAAAGCGTGAAACCCAGGGTCACAAGCTCACATCTATCCAACCATATATGTTAGCTCTATCTCTGATATTGAGCGCTTTCTAATAAGTACCGCATATATAATATATAAATAATTATACACGTATATATATATATATATATATATATATATATATATATATACACACACACTTTTCACACACA
Source organism: Acanthosepion lycidas (assembly GCA_963932145.1). Lineage (NCBI taxonomy): Eukaryota > Metazoa > Mollusca > Cephalopoda > Sepiida > Sepiidae > Acanthosepion > Acanthosepion lycidas. The sequence goes on from OZ010595.1 coordinate 66,606,343, forward strand.
CACATATATATAATATATATATATATATATATATATATATAATTCTAAGGCTACAGAACCCGACCTGTCCTGCTATTTAACGATAGCCTCAGAAGTGGATTTCATACCTATCTGAAAGTAAGTGAATGTAATGGATTCAACTGGAATCCTCAATCCGAGCCTCTAGCCATTACTCTACCTAAATTAAACAGTAAAATAGGCAGAGTTGGGCTGGGCTTTCGTAAGGACTTGTGATGTGGCTCGGATAGTAAAGAATTGACATGAATAAACCTCCGTACTCGTTACGTAGACCAGCCAACACGAGTAAGTGCTATGCCTAATGGTGTTTGTACATCAATAAGTCGACAGGTCAAAATTGAAAGTGATATTGTTGCACATGCGATATCTTTTAATATTTTCATCTTCAGTGCGCATTATTTAGTGGTTAATATTAAAGAAAAATAAAACATTTTCTAATCAAAATTCAGGTCAAGTATTTATTGATTTGCCCACTTTCGGATGGACTTACATCAAAACATCTCCGAAATGGAGTTAACGGAAGATACTATTTCACTAATCCCCGCTGTTAACTGTGTCTTGTGTTGTAAATAATAAAAAAAAACAAAAAAAAAACATGCCTTATTTTGTGTTTCTTTCTAACAAGAAAATGGATAAGGAAATAAATATTCCAATCGTCATGTGTATTTATTATTAATATTATTATTATTATTCCCCCCTCCGCATCAGTCAGACTCTCTCTCTCTTCGCCTCGGAGTCGGACTCTCTCTCTCTCTCTCTCTCTTCGCCTCGGAGTCGGACTCTCTCTCTCTCTCTCTCTCTCTCTTCGCCTCGGAGTCGGACTCTCTCTCTCTCTCTCTCTCTCTCTCTTCGCCTCGGAGTCGGACTCTCTCTCTCTCTCTCTCTCTCTCTTCGCCTCGGAGTCGGACTCTCTCTCTCTCTCTCTCTCTCTCTTCGCCTCGGAGTCGGACTCTCTCTCTCTCTCTCTCTCTCTCTTCGCCTCGGAGTCGGACTCTCTCTCTCTCTCTCTCTCTTCGCCTCGGAGTCGGACTCTCTCTCTCTCTCTCTCTCTCTCTTCGCCTCGGAGTCGGACTCTCTCTCTCTCTCTCTCTCTCTCTTCGCCTCGGAGTCGGACTCTCTCTCTCTCTCTCTCTCTTCGCCTCGGAGTCGGACTCTCTCTCTCTCTCTCTCTTCGCCTCGGAGTCGGACTCTCTCTCTCTCTCTCTCTCTTCGCCTCGGAGTCGGACTCTCTCTCTCTCTCTCTCTCTTCGCCTCGGAGTCGGACTCTCTCTCTCTCTCTCTCTCTTCGCCTCGGAGTCGGACTCTCTCTCTCTCTCTCTCTCTCTCTCTCTTCGCCTCGGAGTCGGACTCTCTCTCTCTCTCTCTCTCTTCGCCTCGGAGTCGGACTCTCTCTCTCTCTCTCTCTCTCTCTTCGCCTCGGAGTCGGACTCTCTCTCTCTCTCTCTCTCTCTCTTCGCCTCGGAGTCGGACTCTCTCTCTCTCTCTCTCTCTCTCTTCGCCTCGGAGTCGGACTCTCTCTCTCTCTCTCACTCTCTTCGCCTCGGAGTCGGACTCTCTCTCTCTCTCTCACTCTCTTCGCCTCGGAGTCGGACTCTCTCTCTCTCTCTCTCTCTCTCTTCGCCTCGGAGTCGGACTCTCTCTCTCTCTCTCTCTCTTCGCCTCGGAGTCGGACTCTCTCTCTCTCTCTCTCTCTCTCTTCGCCTCGGAGTCGGACTCTCTCTCTCTCTCTCTCTCTCTCTTCGCCTCGGAGTCGGACTCTCTCTCTCTCTCTCTTCGCCTCGGAGTCGGACTCTCTCTCTCTCTCTCTCTCTCTCTTCGCCTCGGAGTCGGACTCTCTCTCTCTCTCTCTCTCTCTCTTCGCCTCGGAGTCGGACTCTCTCTCTCTCTCTCTCTCTCTCTTCGCCTCGGAGTCGGACTCTCTCTCTCTCTCTCTCTCTCTCTTCGCCTCGGAGTCGGACTCTCTCTCTCTCTCTCTCTCTCTCTCTCTCTCTCTCTTCGCCTCGGAGTCGGACTCTCTCTCTCTCTCTCTCTCTCTCTCTCTCTTCGCCTCGGAGTCGGACTCTCTCTCTCTCTCTCTCTCTCTCTCTCTCTTCGCCTCGGAGTCGGACTCTCTCTCTCTCTCTCTCTCTCTCTCTCTTCGCCTCGGAGTCGGACTCTCTCTCTCTCTCTCTCTCTCTCTCTCTCTTCGCCTCGGAGTCGGACTCTCTCTCTCTCTCTCTCTCTCTCTTCGCCTCGGAGTCGGACTCTCTCTCTCTCTCTCTCTCTCTCTTCGCCTCGGAGTCGGACTCTCTCTCTCTCTCTCTCTCTCTCTTCGCCTCGGAGTCGGACTCTCTCTCTCTCTCTCTCTCTTCGCCTCGGAGTCTCTCTCTCTCTCTCTCTCTCTCTCTCTTCGAGTCGGAGTCTCTCTCTCTCTCTCTCTCTCTCTCTCTTCGAGTCGGAGTCTCTCTCTCTCTCTCTCTCTCTCTTCGAGTCGGAGTCTCTCTCTCTCTCTCTCTCTCTCTCTCTTCGAGTCGGAGTCTCTCTCTCTCTCTCTCTTCGAGTCGGAGTCTCTCTCTCTCTCTCTCTCTCTCTCTCTTCGAGTCGGAGTCTCTCTCTCTCTCTCTCTCTCTCTCTTCGAGTCGGAGTCTCTCTCTCTCTCTCTCTCTCTCTCTTCGAGTCGGAGTCTCTCTCTCTCTCTCTCTCTCTCTCTTCGAGTCGGAGTCTCTCTCTCTCTCTCTCTCTTTATTTTCGGAAACCCAGAAATTTACTTCATTATTGCGACTTCTCATCACATTAAAAATGTCAGTGGCTCAAAGACAACTCAGGAGAAAAAAAATACATTCGTTTGAAAAAAACAAGTGCAAATGGCTGGTGAGATATAGGTGTCGGTGCGGGGAAGGATAGATCATTAAAACCATTCATTACGAAAGGCAATGACGTGAAAAGGGAATAATAGGAAAGTGTGTGGGTGGGTGGCTAATAGCGGGGGGGTAGAGAATGAAAATAAAAGAATACGAACATGTAGCAGGAGAGAAACAACAACAACAACCAGGGAAGAGAAAAGAGTAAAACAGTTGCGAGCTATAACGAACGTATTGGGTGCCTCTTCGGGTGCTAGTTAAGAAGCTGCCTATTCTGGCTCTTACGAGATAGCTTCTCAATAGACCCCCCCCCCTTTCGACGCAATGAACCTAAGTTTATTAAAGACGTAAGTGCGCCTTGCTATAGATGGTAGCAAGCCACTCTGGCAGTTTATGAGAACTTAAGTTTCCATCATCTTACGTGAATACCCCACATTAGCCTTGTGTCAAGCAAAGACAATATTTAACAACGTTAATGTAGATCAATGCTTATCAAATGAAATTAGGTAGATTATGACTGCTATAAGGTTATTGACACAACACAGTGTGTACAGTTACAGAACAAAACTTTGGGCTATCTTTGTTGCCATATTTATCACAATGTGTCGGTCGTTATACGCTCCGGCCTTCTTCAGTTGGATGGAATTACGAAATAAACCCTTTATTTCGCTCACTGGGGTAGACTGTTCTAAGGGATGTCAGTTATCTCCTTTTAATTCCCTTTCTCCTAGTTCTTCACTGCCTTAACCGAGTATTGAACTTGCACTGTTTGGGTCTTGTCACTAGATCTAACAAACCCTTTTATCCACTGTACCACGTGTCCTTGAGTTTGTGTACGAATTTCTGGATATAATAAACCTAACATCTTCAGCTACCATTTTTTTCCAGAGTTCATATTGTAATTTTACCATTCTCTGGCACTCATAATTACTGGTTCACATTGTATTCCTTTCTATACTTGGTCGGCTCAGGTGATTTTTGTGGCCTAACATATGTGCTGATTCCTTAAGTTTACGAATTTTCCAATGGTGTTCTTTGTCTGTGATCTCGACCTGATCCCACAGAGGGCGGCGATCTCCCTTTTCTCTCTATATGTGGTCAGCAATGTCTGATTTTTCTAATTCTCGTGTTACAGCTTTCTGCTTAGTAAATGACTACGAAGGAAATGCGGGTTGTTCGGCCCAATGTTACAGTTAGTTTCTTTCTTTTTTATATACAATATACGAAAGCAAATTTGAGAAAAATCGGTTAAATTCTTCCCATAACGCGAAGAGGAAATAACGGCTTTAGTTTAATCATGGGAAGATGCCGACTATCATGTGTATACAATTAGTTTTTAAAATGAATGATTAAAAAGGGTTTCGTGATTTTTTTTTTCCTACTGCCACACCAAGACAAAATGACTTTAAAGAATAGAACCATATTTTTTTTTATTAAAATAGATACAAAGTATCGTTTAAAACTAAAAGGATTTTAGGCACCTTTCGGCCAACACTTCCTCAGATAAAGAATAGTCGGCAGTCTAAAACAGATGCTGACAAGAAAAATTATTATTAAAAATAGTATTAAAATAAATTACCCAATAGTCATATGAGGGTGAGAAAAATTATGACTAAATGTTTCCAGTTAGGCAGTGGATTTCTCAACTTAAATTTAATCTCGCGCTGTCTACACAGGGCAGGATGTTCCATATTAATGACAATAGACTGCAAGATGTCTAATGGGAGTCTCGCCCTGGTCATGTGTATGACAGAAAAAAAAAAGTCAGGAGAATAATTCGTCCTACAAGAAACAGAATTTAATAGGTTCTCTGCAATTTTTGCGAACACCCGGAGATATATATATATATATATATATATATATGCGCATGCTTTGAAGTCAACACCCATAGGCGGCAGTCTGTTTCATCATAATCGTCCGGCCATGAAACACTATCGCCTGTGGGTGCTGACTTCAGTATCCACTTGTATAGTCTCTTTTTCGTATTTTAACCCATAATACCGTAAAACTATATTTTAGCATATATGTATGTGTGGAAACCCAGATCGAGAAAAAATCGTAACGGATGTTCTCAATTTGTCGCCTTCATGTAAATCCCTGCAAATTGAAAACCAATGAAATCCATCGGCTCAACATTATATAAAGAATAATACAGAAATGAGGTTTAACTATTCAAACTCACGAAAAAATCGAAATGAACCAATCTGAGACACTTTTAATGATACAGAGTAAACACAGTGTTCGTTCGTTTATCTGTTCTGCCCAACCGTATTGCTTTCCTCTTACTATCATTGCAAAGCGAAACACCTTTAAATCACAGCTGATATCAGTAAGCCACACACGTTGAAACACCTGTTCTAGCACGATCATTGGAGTTAAGCGACGCTATAAGCTTGGATGAGCGTTTGGTGTAATAGATATTGGCAGGGAATTCTTAATCGGTGATCTGTATTTCAATTGTTATTGTGTTCCTTATATTCACTTAGACGGAAATGCCTGAAATGTATGAATCCACATCTTCTTCTCCCCCCAAGCGATGGGTTAATTACTAAGAGTTGTATCACGATTTCATTATCTCAAAACATATCTTAAAATAAGTTGTCTGGCTTTAAACAACCTGCAAAGAGTTGATAAGCCGTAAGAATCGAATTTATCAATGGTAATTTCAAAAAAGATCTTGTCTTTTATTCTATTCATCTTTATATTGAACACATTTTTATTGCATTCAGATCAACTCGGTTTACTTGTAAATATCTTATTTCAGGTGCTTAAAGATCACATGACGAAGTAATGCAGAAATGCATTGCTTTCAAACAAGAAAGTATCATTGACCAACGTTTCTCTTTTTTACAGATAGTTAAAAATCCGATAAGCCTACTACATACAGATAAATTTCTCAGTGTAACCTTTTGTGTTTTGTTTTAGGTTTTCTATTTTTGTTTTTAAACTAACATTATCCTAAAATATTAGCTTAATACCTCATTCGCAAGAATAGCAGATTTACTTTTAGTACTCAAAATATGTTGGCCGTTTTTCACATCTGTAAAAACCTATTATCTTTGCTAGTAACTATATATACATCATGAATGTCGTTATACCAATATCCTAAACAATACAAAGCAGTTAATTTTTTAGAACTCTGTGAATTAGTTTTAGTTAAACAGTATCTTTGTCCATACTATTCTGTTGACAATGCCTTTTGCTTTCTCTTTTTTTATGTACATAAGATACTTTTTTTTAATTTTTAGAGATAATTTTTCATTCTTTGTTTAATTGCATAGAATCTCAATTCTTGTTCGTTTTATGCTCAGTACTCTGAGTTCTCTTCTCTTCAATGCCATAAAAGCATTTACAAAGAGCTTCGGAGTAAAGTAACTGAAACGAAATATGGAGACGCATAGTTGAATTGGTTTATGGTGTCAAAAGGTTCAAAACTAACCAAAAAAAAAAAAAAAAAAAATGATAATTCTGGCACTCCAGAGATGAAACGGGAATATTAAAAACACAGTGAATTTTAATAGAAGGCTGATGGTAGAATCTAGAAATGGAAGAGGAGGTCGGGGAGCTAATGAAAATGTCGGCGGTTAAAAGAATGGTTTTGAAACTGGCGAGAGTCAGTGACTAAAGAGGATGGCATGAAAAAAGACAATATAAAACAATCAAGCCATAAGAATAATGCCGAAACAGGGAGATGACGAAGAGTCAAACGGAGAGAGACTGTTGGTCAATAGTCTCGACTCAAACGAGCAGGGTAAGCTTTTGACCTCATCAATCAGGATAAAAAAAAATATAAGCTTCAATTTGCTAGATTTGTTGATGTACATTTGTCTTCCCTTTTAACTTTGTACTCGCGGCAATGCCATATCGTTTTTAAGGTTTGGTGCGTGATATTTTTAACCTTTCACTGATACGAATCCTCCTCCGTTGCCTGTTTGTGTGTGTGCATGTCTGTTATCCCCTCTCCCTTCCGATGACGTCTAGTTAATTTAATTAATGGTATTGCAAACACACCCATTGATCCATCCATCATCCTATCTATTCGTCCGCCAGTCCGTCCACAAACGACGGTATCTCGCCTACACCATCTCACGCTTTATTTCTACAGCATTTTACTTAATTTTTATTCCATTGTTCTCTGTAAAAGGAAAAAAAACATTCCGAGACATTTAAAAAATAAAATTAGTTCACTTTATTTTCAAATACAAATAAGAATCTTATTTTTATTATATAATAAAGATGGTTAATAATTACATTGCATGTGCAGTCACCAACGCTAAGCCAGCAGGAGGTTGTAAACGAATTCTTTCATGTGCCGTTTCCCTTCAGGACGTAGGCGATCAAGGCCCTCCACATCTCCCTGTTCCTTATAGCTCTTAATAGGTTTCGTCATCTTATTTCTCTCAAACCCTGTTATGCCTTCCATTTGCTCAGGCTCATCAAGAACGTTAAGTGATGCTTTCCTCTGTCCCTCTCTCTTGTGAGTATCAGATTTTCCAAGCCGGCTTTCCTCATTACGTGCCCCAGAAATTTAAACTCTCTCTTCCTGATTTTAAGTATTAGTTTCGTCTTTGTTTCCATTTTCTCTAAAACCTCCTTTTTTCCTCACTTGTTCAGTCCATGGTATCTTCAGCATCTTTCTGTAGAACTACATTTCTTTTTCTACGAGTCTCTTCATCTTTGAGAAGATTGTCCAGCATTCGCTACCATATAGGAGGAGAGATCATGTAACATTTCATTAAACTTTTCTTTGTTTCTAACGAAATTTTTCTGTCTCTTAATATTCTGCTTAGCTTCTGCAATGCATCTTTCGCCATCTCAATACGTTTGGGTTCACCACTGCTATGACTAGACCCAAAGAGTTGAGTTCAATACCAGGCCACAGCAGTGGTGAACCAAAATTTGGAGAGTTGAGTTATAGGGAAATAACTGCGACATTCGGAAGAGGCGTGGAACTAGAACAATCTACTCCGGTGGACGGAATAAATTGTTCGAAATTCCGATCATCTGAAATAGGCCGTCGCGTACATCGGCCGAAACGTTATGAATATGACTATAACATTACGAATAATGCAATTAATCTTTATTTTCTCTTCAAGTTAAATGCGCAGTCCATAAGTAGTATATCTGATCCATCGGTAAATTGCTGGAAAATTGGTGTTGGTTAACTTCAACGCTCCAGTAAATATCTGACTCCTCCTACCCTGCTTTAGCTTTACAAGAGCTAGATGAGACCGAAAATGGTTTACTGCTGACGTATCTGGGCTGGAGCTACCCAGTATTCCCTTTTTAGTCTTCATAGTCCAAAACGTATCCGGGTTCTTTGGGTTGTTGGATTATTTTCCAGTCTGCAACTCCCTTTCCTGCAGAGAAAACGTTGCAGGCCTCTCGACATTTCAATGGAAAAAGTTTAGGCGAGCTACATTGCTTAGTTTCAAGTCTTGACCTCATAGCCAATATCCACCATATCATGTACTTGGACGTAAATCGCCCTCATTTTTTTCATATTCCATTAGTGAGAAGTAAATCCCACACGATCAACTTCTTCCCGAAACCAACTCCCAAGAAGATGCTTTCTCTCCCACGACAACCTTAAACTGTTCAATTCTAGAGTTAAGTTTTCTTTGCCACATAACCTCATAAAATGTGCCTCTCACGATTACCACTCACTGAACCATCTCCTTAACTGTCTCGGGTGGCTCTTGGGCCTTGTATAGAGAGAATGAACATTTTTTTTAAGTAGGTTTTACTGTTGTTGAGTCCTTAAGTGATGTGGTTTCTGCTATATTCACTTTTAACCATCTATGTGAGAAAGCGTTTGTATAGCGTTGACAACAATTTTTCTATTTCTAAACGACAAGCACAAGACGTATCTATGTGAAAGTGTTGAAGAAAACCCTTTTGTTGAGATTAAAAAATAATTTTCTGCGATAGTGAGATTCCACTGAATCGCCCAATCCGGGTTAGAAGACGGGTTATAGTTGTAGTAATTAGAATTAAATGTCTGGTATGTATTATCTCTGATAAACGTAAAGTAAAAGTCTGGAAAAATATGTAAACGTGACAAATTTTTTTTAAGTGGTCTTTCAAATGATCTTATGCATGGAAAATGGAATCGGCATGCAGAGTTCAAATTCCAGCAGTTCTTTGCGTTCACTTGAGTAAAAATACCCAAACGGGCGGGGGAAATAAGAATACATATCTTCTTATCAAAAAAGTAAAGGTATAGAGTGAGTTAGCGAAGCTTGGTCGGCAACCAGCCTAGGAAGAGGAATAGTCTGAATTCAATAAAAGTTCCTAGTGACTGAAGACAAGTTCCAGAAACTCTAGCAGTAACGGACAAATTATCCAACAGATGAGTCTAATAGAACGGAGGGATTGTATGACGAAGGCTTTCTTTAAAACATTTTGGGATATTTCATAGGCCTGTATAATCAAGCCTTTATCGTTTGCGTTTACAAAATGAAATACTATTAAGTGTTGTCTGATTTATTCTCAAAAATCACCGTACGTAATTTAACTAGACTGCAATGGAATCTAAATGGTGCATAATCAACGTTGCTACATTTTTTGTGAAATTTATAACGGAAAAAGCATATTCATGGTCATCTAAGTCCTGTCTCGTTATTCGGGGAGGACAAGATTTGTAGGGCCTTTTTGGAAAAGTAAGGCTGGGAGTATCAGTGACGTTCTTTTGCGGATACCGAAAGATACATTAAATAAATGTGTGATGACACAGGATTTCAACTTGAAGACCAAGTAAGTGCGGTGGATAATCAGGATACTTGGAAAGAAATATCGTAAGAATCTGAAATAGGCATGCCTAAATGAAGATGACACTATTCGCACTCGAAATTAAAACAAATTAAATTCTCCGTTGACCACATCCGGTAAGTATAATTCATGGAATTGTAACCAAACAAATTTTTGTTCAGTACAACGCTATGTACTTTAATATTTTCCCGCTTCTCCAAGTTTATCATAGACGCCCATCTTTTGAACTACTTGGCAA
>OZ010595.1:66621209-66693709 GCA_963932145.1 Acanthosepion lycidas
CTGTCTCTCTCTCTCTCTTTCTGTCTCTCTCTCTCTCTTTCTGTCTCTCTCTCTCTCTTTCTGTCTCTCTCTCTCTCTTTCTGTCTCTCTCTCGCTCTGTCTGTCTCTCTCTCGCTCTGTCTGTCTCTCTCTCGCTCTGTCTGTCTCTCTCTCGCTCTGTCTGTCTCTCTCTCGCTCTGTCTCTCGCTCTGTCTGTCTCTCGCTCTGTCTGTCTCTCTCTCGCTCTGTCTGTCTCTCTCTCGCTCTGTCTGTCTCTCTCTCGCTCTGTCTGTCTCTCTCTCGCTCTTTCTCTCTCTCGCTCTTTCTCTCTCTCGCTCTTTCTCTCTCTCGCTCTTTCTCTCTCTCGCTCTTTCTCTCTCTCGCTCTTTCTCTCTCTCGCTCTTTCTCTCTCTCGCTCTTTCTCTCTCTCGCTCTTTCTCTCTCTCGCTCTTTCTCTCTCTCGCTCTTTCTCTCTCTCGCTCTTTCTCTCTCTCGCTCTTTCTCTCTCTGTCTCTCGCTCTTTCTGTCTGTCTCTCGCTCTTTCTGTCTGTCTCTCGCTCTTTCTGTCTGTCTCTCGCTCTTTCTCTCTCTCTCTCTCGCTCTTTCTGTCTGTCTCTCTCTCGCTCTTTCTGTCTGTCTCTCTCTCGCTCTCTTTCTCTCTCTCTCTCGCTCTTTCTCTCTCTCTCTCGCTCTTTCTCTCTCTCTCTCGCTCTTTCTCTCTCTCTCTCGCTCTTTCTCTCTCTCTCTCGCTCTCTCGCTCTTTCTCTCTCTCTCTCGCTCTCTCTCTCGCTCTCTCGCTCTCTCTCTGACTCTTTCGCACATTCTCTCTCTCTCTCTCTCGCTCTTTCTCTCTCGCTCTCTCGCTCTTTCTGGTCTCTCTCTCTCTCTCTCTCTCTCTCTCGCCCTCGCTTTCTGTCTCGCTCTCTCGCTCTTTCTGGTCTCTCTCTCTCTCTCTCGCCCTCGCTTTCTGTCTCGCTCTCTCTTGTTATTTTGTATTATTCCATTGTTTTCACAGGCGATATTTTTTCATAAAATATATTTATTACACTTTATTTTGATATTCAAATTATACGCTTTACTTGAGCGGTGATTGGCTATTCTATGATTAGCTTAACTAGTCCTATTATTATTATATCCTTGGTTTTAGTTCTACTAATACGGATTTAGTTTCTCTTTTCACTTGTCCTTCACATTAAGAATGACCATTTTAATTTTGTTTGCTTTTATTCGTATTGTTTTCAGTCAATATTTATGAAAATTATTTTGATCTTTCGTATTGGCTTTTATCTGAATTTCCTTGTGTATTGATTTCTTTGTAGTGTCATTCCACATCGGCCTTCGCTATTGTTGATATCTGATTGCAGCTAATTGGATTCGTCATAATTACATCAGGATGTAAAGATAGGATTGTTTGTGTGTGTGCACCTGTAATTTTACTGTAAGAATTATGTCGAAAGAGATAAGTTAGAGGAAATATTTGAAATAGTTTGTGTGTATGAAATCTGGCAGAAAACACAGATACTACGCAGTACTCCTAATATTGATTTATTTTTCCATAGAGAGAAATTGGATAGATGTTCAGTTTAACTCGGGGTCCTTAGGCCTACGTAATGTACAAGGACAATAACTGGCGAGTCCACAATCTCAGTGTCACGAATGTGTTAGAATAGTTCTATTCTACACTTGCCGTGCAATCAGTAAACTCAGCTCAAGCCCGAACATCTCCAAGAATATATATATATATATATATATAAGGTTGGTGCAAAAATAACGTAATAATGTCGTTTTTTGACGTATTTTTAACGGTAAAAAACGACATTATTACGTCATTATTTTTGCACCAACCTTACATATATATTGGTGTATAGGGGGCCAGCAGATTATTATTCAGACATATATTTATGTTGAATTTAATTTCAAGAGAGACAAAAACTGTCCTCCGTTAGCATATTTCTTGTGTTGTTCGTCGATGTAAGCTTTCGACTCACATGAGCCATCATCAGCGTGGTTATTAGGACTGTACGACAGAGGTTCACCTTCAATAGATCAGCATTACGAATTTACGACTTACGCCTGCCATTCCGTTATCGTCGCATAGCAAACATTTGAGGTAAAACATCTGTTGTAATCTCCATATAACCATTCTTATGATGGCTCATGTGAGCGGAAAGCTCAGATCGATGAACGGCACAATAAAGTGATTCAAGCGTTAGGCAGTTTGTTTTTTTTGTTGTTGTTTTTTCTTCTGAAATTAACGGCTCCTAATAAAACTTAAGACACTCGTTGTCTGCTATATTTAGCAAATATATATATATATAGCTACCACTTTCTTGTCTCCCCCTCGGCTCTAAGATAATTTAATTTGTCCCTCTTACCCACACAAATAACAGCAGATTTTCTTTACATGCAGTTTTCTTTCATTCAGTCAAAAAGCAGCTGAAACCACAAAACGTCATAACGGCGAAAGCGAAACGCGTCGTTTAAGAAATTTTCTACTGACAGTCAGGATGCGATTATACATTCTACAAACTCTCGCTCTACACACACATATACATATATACATATAAATCCATCTTTGTCCCTCACCTATCGAGATGCATTCGCATCGAAACAAAAATGCATCTTTGTCGTGAGAAAATTTTGTCCGTAAGTAACATCTTTATGTTAAAGCTTACTCTACTTTTGGTATTGATATACCAAGATGTCACCCATTTCTTGAAGTAATGATTCACGGTGGGATACGAACTTTCGTAACTATATTCTCTGAACGGCATTATAGAACAGCAATTTAAAATCAATATTCACTGCGACATAGTTGATCATCAGAATATAATACTGGATACTTCACTGCATTTCTCGAGGCAATACCTAGTTCTTTTGTACTCGTATTCTACAAAGTATACACTGTCACATGCTGACTGATCAAGTTTGGGTAGTGATTGTTCTAGCTTAATGAGAGAAATGGGTTAGTCTTTCCGAAGAAAGAATGCAAAGGGAAATATTAAAATTAACCTTCAAATTTTCGGTTTTGGTTACCTGAGAATAACAGATCATTGGCATAAGTAAAAATGCCAATAAATGTGAAGTTGTATCAACGTTTAACCAAAATATCGCGTCCTGGGCAAGACGATACCCTCCCACCCTGACTTGGGATGGTAGCACTTTTTAGGGTGCCAGCTATGGGCAAGTAGCTAACCCCCAAACTGCAAAGAAATTGCAAAAATAGGTTCTAATGCCAGAAATATTTTGTAAAACATTATTACCAGCAATACATTTTTGAGAAATTCCCAGCGATACATATGTGAAGAAAAAATGTTGCCAGAAATATATTTTTGAAAAAAAATATTACCAACAATAAAAATTTTGTCGGCATGAAATAACCCATTGACGTTGATATGCCGTAAAACAAAACGAACCAATAAGCAAAATATCCGTGATTTTGAGTCAATTTTTCCTCGCCTTTCGTCTATTCTTGGGCCACAATTTTGTGAATCTCGTATACCAACGGTTTGCCTGTTGCGGAGTGCGGTAAACTTAATTGAAGGTACATATTGGGCCCTCAGAAGAAATACTTTCTTTTTTATCTTGACAAAATCTTTTTAATTTGAAGAATCTGGCCTCGAACACTGACCACTATCAGCTTCAGGAAACTGTCTGGGCAAATAATAGTTATTTTCTGCTGAATTTTTTTTTTCTATTTTATGTCTTATTTATTTCACGCCTTCATTGTCTTCATTCTAACACGTCTCGTTCTTCGCTATCCTTGCCTCTTCTGTTGTATCTCCATTGTTGATTCATTACTCTTTGCTTTCATTCTAATTCATTTGTTTTTGCTGATTTCTTTCTTCATATCCTTAGTGGTCGTTGGGGATAGTTTAGGGCGCCTATCCTTTCGTTGTACGTCTTCGTCACCATCCTCCAACGACGCCTCTTGCACCTTATTCTTTTTCTCTTTTTCCCCTCTTCATCTTTCTTTTAATTATTCTTCTCCTCTTACTGCTGCTTATTATTATTATTATTTCTTGTGGTGTTAATTCCAGGGTTCTGTCTATAGTGTGATTCAAAAGCAAATCTTTTATTCAAATGTGGTTAACCGTTCCCGCCGTGAGCAAACAGTACAGGTCATAACCGTTTGTCGCAATCAATCAAAATGCCCGCTTGCATCAAGTGGGTCGCAAACTAGATGATAACTTTTTCCATCATCTCAACTACCATCAGAGAAATACGGCAACACACAAGCGAATAAGAATCGAAATGGCCCAGGCATTATTATTTGAATAAACGATATTCTCTCGTTCAGAGCTCTCTTTTTTGAGGATAAGGTTTTTCCATAGATTTTTATCAACTGCCATTTCTTCACAAAATATAAAAATGTTACTTCCAGGAACTCTCTCTCCCTTATACACACACACACACACATATATATATATATATATATATATATATATATATGTATTACAGGCAAAATGTGAAGACAGCGAGCGTTTCTTAAAAACACCTTAAAATGAGATACTTGTATTTTGTTTAAAATAAGCTAAATTTTCAGTAACTACAATGCATTTGCTTTTAAGTCTTTTTCCAGGCTTCTCTTAGTAACAAAAAGTTCAAATTTGAATTCGTCTTCGTAATGGGTTTATTATGATTTTGTAAGATACTTTTTTTTATTTTTGCCAAAACAAATTTTAAGATTTTAGATTTTTTTTTTTTTTGGTTTTGTTTTTAAGAAATGCAGGTTGGTTCCAAACTCTTTACATTGTTTAATATATATACTAAAAGCATACGGTACCTATTTATACCTTAGGACTGCAGGAATCTTTGATTAGCGGATTTTGAATACCATATATATATATATATATATATAATGTGAACTAAGTCCGACAATTATTTTAACATATTTTCTAAGTACAAATATTTAAGTAAATGATCTGTTTATAATAAACAGTATTAACATTTACCGGCCTGAATGCTGGAGAAATTTAATAGTAATTATGTGTCCTCCGACAGGAGACGAATCCGTATCCTACACGGAATCGTCACATAGACTGACATGCTATACAGTTTCGCTACAGAGGAAACGTCTGATTAGCAAGGTCGAACTACCGTTTTTAACCAGACGCTTGCTCTGTAGCTAAATTGTATAGCATGTCAGGATATATGACGATTTCGTGTAGGATACACATTCGATTACTGTCAGACACATTTTGTATGAAATTTTTTGGATATTCAGGCCGGTAAATGTTAATACTGTTTGTTATGAACAGTGCATTTACTTAGATATTTGTATCTATAAATAATAACGTATAAACTATAATATATATATATATATATATATATATATAAGTTGTTCTTTTGGGGAACGATAGTTTTGATATTCTGAATTTTATTGCTTTTCGTTTTTATTCGAAATCATTTTACATTGACCGTTTCATTTCCCTTTTTTTATGATCTCACTTTTGATTCATTCAAATATGACGGGGAAGGACAGAAACAATTCGTTATAACACAAGGTCATATAATCTGGAAACTCTGAGGAAAAACAAATCTCAATATTTTCAGTTGCACCAACATTCTTCTTGCACGTATTCAATGGAATTCAATTTTATCATAAACGCTCTTAAAAATTAGACTCTATTCAGTAGAGATTATGAAATGTTAAATTTTCTGTCTCTTCGAATAGGATTTACTTCAGTGAAGAAGAAAAATGCTAGATCACTAAATTGGTTCAAAGAACGTTTTTAATACATCGAGCTAATTTAATTAAAAAATGCCAGAAGTCTAAGGTTAGGTGTCTGCTGACTAAAGCCCCCCTCCCACACTCCTCGAATTGATATATGAACGAAACCGTCTCGCTGGGCCTACTAGAATTTATCCGCAAGTATCTTCTTAACAATGAGATAAACAGATCAAATTCTGTCAATAGCACGCTCCTAGGGATAACTGCGTAATATCTTCGACAACGTAACAAAGGAAAAGTAAAAAAGTTAAAAAAAGAACTAGTAATCATAAGAAAATCTTGTGTCCGAACTTTGAAATAGATCGTGATTCAAATTGAGTCAGTCAACAAACACCCACCCGATAGGTGGCTAGTTTACAGGGCGTTATTTTTCTGGGGGAGGTGGAGTGCAGTCAGCGTATTTTTGTGATACCTGTTAGGTGATCCAATAATCAAATTAAAACATTGAAACCATGCTTGACCATCGGATTGACAAGTGATGAAAACTCAGAGATCGCAAGAATATATAATGAATATCTTATGAAAACTGTATTTATATTTATCCCAAAGTCAACACACTTAAGTGGTGATTGTTAATAACATATTTTTCACATTGAACATGGCAAATTAAACTTCAGCGAATAACAAGGTCTGAATCCGCCAGCATTGATCCACTCGTGAAGATATACCTTTAGGTCTTTCTCCGCATGGAAAATGTGACACCCGGTTCAGTTTAAAGTGGCATGAGACCACTTTCCCATAAATGGATATAACTGCAAGGCAGCGGAGTTCTTAATTATCTTTTATTCTAGACTGGTTGCCAACCATGGTATGAGAACGCTGGTTGTCCCGTTTTTTTTATTTTTTTTATTTTTTTGTTTTAAACTATTTCCGGGTGGATACAGATTCTTGTCTATGCAAAACGCTTTTCTGTAGCAGTGGTGTCAGTCAGAATTTAGACTTTGTTCGCTGGCCCCATTTCTACGCCCGTAATTCATCTTCATCATGGCCTGTTGTTTTAGGACGTGGGTGTACATGGCTCTCCACAACCTCTTGTCCTTTTTAGCCCTTAGTAATTTTTGTCTATTTCCGACATCTCCAAATAACTATTCTGTCAGCCATTTAAACAATGTTATGCACTGATTTCTTTTGTTTCTCTTACCTTCACCGTGTCTTGTAAGTGTCAAATTTTCCAAGTCCTCTTTTCTCATTATTATTGATAGATTCGTTTTCTACGGCTTATCACCCCTTTGCCGATGATTTAAATACAGAAAATATTTTTAAATTGTGAAATTTGGGGATAATGATTTAGAATGCAAGTCTTAGGTTGGTGCAAAAGTAATATCGTTTTCTCACATATGTTACTATGTGAGAAAACGACATTATTTTTGCACCAACCTAATAATAGGTGGATTCATATTTTCCCCATGGTATTTGCGCGTAGATGAATATAAAGAACCTAACTGGAATTGGAATTCGGCTCTCCAATTAGTAATTCTGAGCCATTATTCATTACACCACCCGCACATCCAAGCTGAAAATCTTTGGTGTTCTGAAGCTGTCACCAATCTAGATACTTATTTGTGTCCTAAGAATATATTTCTGTTGTTACTTATACGTGCCATTCTTGCTTCCATTATCACTAAAACTTTTTCGTTATCATATCCAGTATATGGTACTCTCAGCATCCTTCTGTAGAACCATTTCTGTTGGCTTAAGTTTGTTCATCTGAGAAGTATTCACTGTCATGTCGGAGGAACGATATTAACGTAACAGCTGAGTACTCCTTCTTTCCAATGACTATAATAATAAAAACAAAGCTACACAAAGAAGAACAGACTGAGAGAGGGATGAAGTAAAAAACGATGACTGGACCAGCTGCTGCTTTCAACAAACACCTTGTCATGAAACATTCAAAGACGTTATTACGGCCGCGAAGGCGGACCCTGGTGATCTTTTCCACATGATGGATGTCTGAAGAGACGATTTAGTCCAAGGATAAGCGATCGAATTTCACATCCTGTTAGATGAATGATGTCTCTTCCAGAAGTGTATGCTTCTGTCAGGTTGCATTTCAGGTGCTGTGTGTTTCCGGAAAGTTCTGTGTCTGCTTAACGGGAAAAAGAATCGCATCACTTCTTCTTATCGTCTGCATTAATTTAATAATGTAAAAATAAGTTGGGGGTGGTGAATTGATCGGTTATTGAATTTCTAAGCATGTGCAGGTTCGAATTCAGGAAGTTTTAGTCTCCAATGTTCTGTTTATTATCACTCTCTATTATACTGTATCTCTCTCTCTCTCTCTCTCGTCTTGCTTTTTCTATTAGGTTGGTGCAAAAATAATGACGCAATAATGTCGTTTTTTGACTTCAAAAAATACGTCATAAAACGACATAATTACTTCATTATTTTTGCACCAACCTAATATTAATACTTCCTCACCCAGCTAACATTCTCTCTACCTCTCCATTGAACTACGGTACTGCAATGTAACACTCTCTCTCTCTCATTCGTGCTCATTTTCTTCGCTATCACTCTCTCGCATAATACTTTTCGTCACTATCCTTCACTCTCTCTTGTACTCTTTTTCCTCTCTATCTCTCTTTTCTACTCGTTTTCCCCTCTCTCTCTCTCTCGTACTCGTTTTCCCCTCTTGTCTCTCTCTCTCTCTCTTGTACTCGTTTTCCCCTCTTGTCTCTCTCTCTCCCTCTTGTACTCGTTTTCCCCTCTTGTCTCTCCCTCTTGTACTCGTTTTCCCCTCTTGTCTCTCTCTCTCTTGTACTCGTTTTCCCCTCTTGTCTCTCTCTCTCTTGTACTCGTTTTCCCCTCTTGTCTCTCTCTCTCTTGTACTCGTTTTCCCCTCTTGTCTCTCTCTCTCTTGTACTCGTTTTCCCCTCTTGTCTCTCTCTCTCTCTCTCTTGTACTCGTTTTCCCCTCTTGTCTCTCTTTCTCTTGTACTCGTTTTCCCCTCTTGTCTCTCTTTTCCTCTCTCTATCCATCTCTCTACCTACTCTATTTCTTTTCTATCTATCTCTCACTGCCGGTCTTCTATTCAACTCTTCTCTTCACCGTCGCTCGCTCCCTTCTCTCGTACGAATTTTCATCCCTGAACTCTCTTGTATTATTAAGTATATTAACATTAAATTAACTCTTCATATTTTCTAAATTTCCTGTAACAACTGTATAACTTTCAATCTTTTGGTGTTTCTTTCTTTTTTTTTTTTTTTCTGTGTATTTCTGTCTTATGAACACACATGCATCAAAACTTCGCAATGGAAATATCAAATTTAAATAACACTCAAATCGGACATGATTTTAATCCCAGCCGAAAATGTCAATTGTTCTTCGAATTGTTGGTCTTCGGTTATCTCAGTGCATTTCCTGCAATGTTTTAGTTCTTGAATTTTGAAGCTTTCTTCATATGTTAAGATAATTTTAATGGCTACCATGGCTCTCTCTCTCTCTCTCTCTCCCTCTCTCTCGATCACACATACGCCTCATATTTAATATATACACATAGATATATATATATAAAAATGAGATTGGTGCAAAAATAACGACGTGATAATGTCGTTTTGTGACGTTAAAAATACGTCAAAAAACGACATTATTACGTCATTATTTTTGCACCAACCTAATATTATATATATTATATTTTATAAATTATATCATTTAAAATTTTATTGTTCAATATGTATTTTTGAACTCGGTGTGTAAGTTGTTGACTTAGATTCTGTCTTCCCGAATATGGCATCTATATTATGGTTATGTTTGTAGTATTCTTTTATTTTTCATGAATACAATTATTTATAAATCTCTGTTCTTAGTTATACAATAGTTTTTGTTTTCTTTAAGAACTTTGAAAACAGCTTTTTTAATACATATGAAAATCATTTTATTTAGCTATTAACAACTAATTCACGCTTAAAACATGGAAATTTGCAGTTTTCATTTATTCGCCAATTAAAATTTCTACATCATTTTTTCCTTCATATGTAGATAATATCCTCTTGTCCGACTGGTTTTTAATTACTTATTTTCCATATCACATTTGATAGATCACCCGAGTGCTGATAAGTCTTCAAAATTTTCAGAGACCCAGGACATCAATAAATCTTAAAATTCTATTAACGTCATTTCCATTGGAAAGAGCCAGGAATGTATACCTCGTCACTGATTGACACTTACCTCGCTGCTTAAATGATCTAGACATCTTGTTTTCGAGCAAGGAAAACATAAAAATACTGGATGTAAGCCAGACAATTTTTGTTTCTGGATGCGTGAATTTCTTCTTTGGAAATATGGAAACCTTTTTCAGTAGCAAAAAGAAAAAATACAGAAGAATTTTCCACAAGGAAAACATGTATATTTCGAACGAACACGATGTATTGTTGCAATGAAAAGACCAGAAAAATGTCTCCAGATACGTGACAGAACGGGATATTGCGAGATTGTAGACTTGTTTCCTGCTCATCGAGGCGTTAACGAGCACAAAGTTCTAACAAAACAGAATCTCTGTTTGTCTTTCTCTATATTGAAATGAGATGGAACGATATTGAAAATTTGTTTTTGCTGTCTCTTTGTGATCGCTCGGCAAAGATGCATTTTCATGAAAAACAAAAAGACAGACGAAATGTGCTTGTAATAAAAGCCGATATGGGTATGCGAGAAAGACTTCAGACTGTTCAAACCACGGCAATACTCTGAGCATATCCAAAATAGTGTCGGAATTTTGAAGAGGTTTATCACTCGTTCTCTGCTGAGAAATATCCAATTATATAAACTATTAATAATTTCTCAGGAAGTGACCATTCCTGTGATGATAAAATAAAGGTTAGAAGTAATAACTGTGCTTAAGATACTATTAAATATGAACTTGACAGTCGTTCCAGGGGCACTGGAACCTGCCCACCAGGGCCTTGAAAAAAAGTTGGAAATTAGGTAAAAATCGCGAACCTCGATATCATGAAAATTCTTAAGACTTTAATATATCGTGTCTTTTGGGAACGTATAGTTCTTCAGAAATTCTTGGATGTCCCTTGTAACTTAAATTAACGTTTAGATGTTTATCGCCACCACCTTTGTCCCTACGCTATGAGTTAAATTTTCCAAACTCGCTTTTCTTATAAAGAATCTCGGAAATCTTGTTTCCCCAGTAGCATTTCCTTTGTTATTCGTGACTTATCGTCGTTTCAGGGGAAATACCGTTGTTCTATCCACGATTTTGAATCCAGACTTAGTCTTCAACACCAGCGAATATATGCTATTTAAGCTATGTTCAATTAATGTTTTGATGTTCAACTCGCACAAGGATTGAGAACTACTCGAGGTAGAGGGTTATAGAGTTAGATGGACAGTTTATGCGGTTATGTAGATAAGGATTAACTCCAGACTTGAACAGGATGGTAAGGATTTCAGAAGGACGCTCTTGGAAGTCGGTTCCACAAAGGGTGCGCAGTTCAAGGAAAGAAACTGCTCGAGTGGAACCAATAGATTATGAAGAGAATGTGGGAGGTTTGCTACAATGTTTATGGCATGACGGGTCTTGTCCGTGAAGGTTTCAACTGGTGGAACTAATAAATGTAGTTAGTTTGAGCACTTTCATTGTAGATACGGATAGAGTAGCGAGAAGCTTGTTTCGTCTGTGAAATAAGGGTTGTAGAGTGGAAAATTATTCATCACCCAGAAGGACATGGAGAGAATTTTCGACTCTACTGAGTGGAGACTGAAGACTGTTCAGCTCCTGTGCATATATGGCAGCTGAATCGAAAGAAAATAACCCTGATATAATTAGTATTGTTATTTAAAGGAATAAGATATATATATATATATATATATATATATATATATATATATATATATATATATATATATATATATATTCATACATGTTTCATTAAATAATATAGACAAGTGTTGTCTATTTATTTTATGTAAATTCTTTTCATAACGTCTGACAAGCTTAATAACAGTATTATTAAACGAAGAAAGAAAATCACAATATTGAGCCATGTTATTTTTAATCCAATCTATGCTTTCGGCTTACATAAGCTGTTATTAAAGATGTCAATTACTGTACAATATATTAAGCAATATACGGACAAGACAGTGATGATAGTCTGTTATTGTTTACATGGATGATTTCCAAGCAACGATAAACACGTGCATATAAGACGCTGGAAGCGAAAATCGCACCGCAGCTCATGACGTCCCACATGACCACGCGAGAGTGAATTCTAGAAGTATTAAGTATATATATATATATATATGTACACACATACACACACTTTATATATATATATATATATATATATATACATACACACACTTTATATATATATATATATATACACACTGCTAAACTATTCGATAAACGTACAAGTTAAGGGATAACATTCAAAAACTATTTAAATATACCTTCAGCAGAATGGTTACAGATTCTGCGAGCGATCATCGAAGTTCAGCAATGTCGAACCTAGCTAATGCTTAGATGGGTGACTGCTTGGGACTAATTGGTGCTGTAAGCTTGGATATACGTGTGGAGTTATGAATAACGGCTTGGAATTTTTTTATCGTGAAGCCGACTTTCAACTCTAGTTGGCTACGCTATATTCACTGACGCGCAAATATCCTTGGGAAAGGTACAAGTCTACCTCTTCTCTCCATGGCTATGGTTAATTATTAAGATCTGTATCACTAAACAAATTTTATAATAAAAAATAAAATATAAAATTGCGTATAAAATATTCAGATTTCGGCATTAAATAACTTTCATAGGCTGATATGCCGCTAAACAAAAAAAGTTACTACATGATAACTGAAAATATTTGCTGTCACTTGATCTCCATTGAAAACCAATAGCTTCCACTGCTGTGGGACCCAACGAGGATCTAATACAATTAAGAAGTGCGATATCAGAACAGGGCTTGACAAACATGTCCCTCTGATGCTGTGCAAGCCAAGAATACTGATTGATCACACACAAGTATATTTTTAAAAATATTCCCATCTCTAGATTTAGTTCTTTCGGAATAAACAAGGTTGTTTGTAATGCAACTTCTCGGAAGCATTGCTAACGAGAACTACTGCCTATCAAAATGGCGTATGCAAACAGTAAGGCTTCCTTTGATCGTCTCCTACACTCTTACATTAATAAACGAAAAATCAGTGATGTATCGACTTTTGAATCTATATTATCCCCTTTGCTTGTTTACTTATACACACACATATATATATATATATATATATATATATATATATATATATATACACCTTATGCTTGACGTTCTACCGTTGATCACTATAGTACATGCCCGATCTTCGGTTTTCAGTAATAAAAATCTTAAGCGGAAAGGAATTGCGAAAAACGACAGAAGTGAAGCCTCTCTTTCGTATCGTCTTTTGAGGAAGGAGTTAAAAAAAGCGTGTGGGGGGAAAGGAAGTTGATACATAAAAGCACTAATATGATACATTAAGACTGGTAACAAAGAAGGGCAATTGTTTCAGCATCAAGACAAAAGGAATGATATGGAGTAAATCTGTAGTAACATAATAATACTGAATATTTGTTTTCTTAAAATTAAGAATAAAACGACATAGGAAGAGAACATTGCTTCCTCTAACATGACGACACTGAGATATGAAGACGTATGGGGATGGTCAAATGTGCCTACCAAAAGCTAAGCAACATATTAAGAGACAGAAAAATTTCGTTAAAACCAAAAGAAAAAGTACAGAACTGTTACGTGATATCTGTCCTCTTATATGGCAGCGAATGTCGGATAATCTCAAGATAAAGGGACTTTGATCAAAAGAAATGATTCGACATAGGGCTAATATGTGAGCAACAACGAGGTGCTGGAGAAAATGGAAACGAAAAGGAAACTTACTTAACATCAAAAAGTTAGTTGAAATTTCTTGGGCACGAAGTGAGGAAGGAGTGCTTGGAAAATTTCATACTCACAGGACAAATTGAAGGACAGAGGAAAGCAGCGCGTAATGTACTTAATGAGCTTGAGTAAATGGACAGTAGAATAGAGTTGTGGAGAAATAAGAAAAAAAACACACTTAAGAACTACAAGTGAAAGGAAGATGTGTAGGGTCATGTTCGCCTACATCCTGACGGGAGACGACACATAAAAAAGCTACCCAAAGGGCAATAACGGCAGGATTATTACCACTCCAGATCCAACCAAACCAGGCAGGTCGGAGATTAGGGATCACACTAAAAGAGAATCACAAACCAAAAAAATGAGATGCTGACTGCTGGTTGTGATGAATCAACCGAGTTGATCATCATTTATGATAAAGAGTAAATCGGGCAGAAGAGAAAAATGTTAAAATTTCTAGGATAGCGTCGTTGCCAAAGCGAATTATTGCTAAAAGAGTATCTATATTTATAATTTTCAAAATGTGCGTGTGTGATCAGCTGTTGTTTATGCTTTTGCAGTTTTCATCAGATTTCGATGATTTTATTTTGGTTTGATAGATAATTATTCAGTGCCGGTTTTTCGTCCAAATTGTTGGCGACAAAGGCTCTCCACTACTTCTTCTCCGTTATAACTCTCAGCAACGTTAACTATTTACTATCTGTTCTT
This sequence comes from Acanthosepion lycidas, assembly GCA_963932145.1. NCBI lineage: Eukaryota > Metazoa > Mollusca > Cephalopoda > Sepiida > Sepiidae > Acanthosepion > Acanthosepion lycidas. The sequence goes on from OZ010595.1 coordinate 66,635,499, forward strand.
AGATATATATCTTTCATGAAAACTTCAATAAAAATAAATAGTTTAAATTATTACAATAACATTATCTATATCTATAATTCTCAAAATCTCTGTGTGTGAGATCGGATGTTGTTTATGCGTTTCCACAGTTTTCATCCAAACATTTCTGTGCGCGAGGCTGAAAATGATGATCAAAGAACACAACGGCTGAGAAGAAACGCCCCTTCAACTGCTGCTGCGCGTGAGGCTGAAACAAGATTGAGAACGCATATACGGCCCTTTTCAAATTTTTAACTCCCCTTTGGAGATGTGACTCAGTTTTACTCATTTGTTGTTACTAATATTGATTTTCGGGTGGGCTGATTTTAAACTTAAACTGCTCCAAGTGAACGGCAAATATTCCCTGTAATGGAAGATCCGGTGGAAGACTGGTTATGCTACTAGTTGGCAAATATAGTCGGATTTGGCACCAAAACACTTGTACTCTGAACAAGCCAGACAGGATATAGACAGGGTCACCGTAGTCGGTGAGAACACACAATCAAAATAACCACAGAAATAAGTTAGAGTAAACCGAAGAATATATATAATTGTAGTTTAAATAGATATTAAGAAATTGAAAGAGTTAAGACAGAGTAACGGAAATTATGGAAAAAATCAAAATGAACATAATAGACTGAATGAATGTACACTATTTACATTATTCGGACTATTGTCCTCATCTTTGTCGCCATGTTTATCACAACGCTTCGGCCGTTGTACGCTCCGGCCTTCTTCAGGTGGTTGGAATGTCGGACTGAACCCTTTATTTTACTCACTGGGGTAGACTATTCTAGTCCCACGTGCCATGTTTAATGGATATCAGTTATTCCCTGTTAATTCCCCTCTCAAATTTCTCCACCGCCTTAACCAGGTATTGAACTCATACTCTTTGTGTCTTGTCGCTGGATCTAATCAACGCCTTTATCCAAATTTCAACCGATAAGAACACTGACCGCTACGTGAACAAATGCTGACTATTTCTACGTAAAGAAACAGCTTATACTACGATTACCACTTGCTGTTTTCAGTAGTTAACGCGCCGTGCTTGAGAGGCTGTCAAAGTGTAGGATGCTAATTCAGCTCGAGTCGGTGGCTGCTTCATTATTTCCGATTTGGTGCTGTTGAACAAAGTATTATTGAGCCTGGGTGTAGTGATAAAATCTAACTCTAATCAGTTAGTAAACGTAATAAGACAATCACAATAAAATACTTAATGTAAAAAGGAAGGACGAAAAATGCGTAATAAATGAGTAAGATTCGGTTAAATTTGTAAATATGCGTGCGACAATCTTCATAAAGTTTACCGTATGATATTTAGCTTATTTTTCTACAAAACAAAATGGGTAGAGTGCGTATTATATAGTGAAAGTACATAAAATAAGACGATATCTGTTAATTGTTGACAGTTTTGTCGATTTATAAATAGAAGTAGACTAATACAACTATTTATAGTATAGTATACTAGTATATAATATAGTGTACTAGTGTTTTGTACTAGCGTAGCATACTAGTGTTTTGTACTAGCGTAGCATACTAGTGTTTTGTACTAGCGTAGCATACTAGTGTTTTGTACTAGCGTAGCATACTAGTGTTTTGTACTAGCGTAGCATACTAGTGTTTTGTACTAGCGTAGCATACTAGTGTTTTGTACTAGCGTAGCATACTAGTGTTTTGTACTAGCGTAGCATACTAGTGTTTTGTACTAGCGTAGCATACTAGCGTATAATTGTTACTCGTCTCGAAAATGGCTGAAGTTTACTGCGGCTACGTTACAAATAGACAATTGAATTTCTGGTAATATTGTTTGTCCAACAAAGCTAAATAAAATATTTGCATATATCCAGATAATATCGAAATATAACCTTGTTCACTAAATTACCACATTCATTTATAGTCGTTTAACTAGCATTTCACTGATTTTTGAGGCACCATTTTAGCTTTAGGCTAACGAGCTCCTGTTGCTGCCAAATATGATTGTCAACTTCCATCCTACCAGTCAAATCGTTATCGTCTGCATTTTTCAAATAATACATCACGATGGATACTCTTCACCCGCAATTAAAACACTTTCAGTCAGTATTTTTGCCTGACTGATTTCTCATCGGCGCCGACATTTTGGTTTCAGTCAGTTACTCTGTAGCAGAGACTAAACTAAACGACATCCCCAAAGACAAATTATTTAGTTACAACGCATGTCGTATTGTACGCTACGTTTTGTCTACGTCTATCTAGTACAATGCTCTCGTTAGTTTAAAAGACGATTACTAGAAACCGACATATCGCGGTGTTTTGAAAACTTGTATATACACGTTTTCAGCATGTCTCCTGAGAGTGTTTAAGTACGCTCACAGCTACTGAAATGTTAAACGCATAAGCCTAAACACAATTTAGGCTTTTTTTTTCTATTGAATACAAGCATCTATTTTGCAGCTTCTCTTGATTTCTATCAGTCTTTGACTTGGGTCAATAGTTCTCGCAGATTTTCTCAACCATAACGGTATAGAACCGTTACTTCAAATATTCTTGAGAGGAGGTTACACAATTAATATACAAATTATATACACTTCTCATTTGTGGAAATCTTTTCCGGCTTCTTGTTTCTCATTCAGTTTTAATCTTCAAAAACTTAAATGCAATATCAATCGTTATCTTCTGTCTTAATCCATGTTCTTTTATAGGTTACTCTCCTTGATAGATTTTTTTTTCTCATCTTCTCTAACATTCAGTAACCCCTTGCGTTTGAGTGACTTTATTGTTTAATGTTTAGAGCCTCTCTCACGGTATCGTTTATCCGGTAATGTTAGTTATATATTTCACTGCTCAGTATAAGACTATGTTTCTTGGCATAAGTCATTTACCTATATCGGACATATTAACTCCTTGAGTAGACGCCTCCCATATCACATCTGACCAAGGTGCTAAAAAAATTAGCAACCTACAATTTACAAGAACCCTTAAAAATTCTGGTCGAAAGCACTAAAATGTTATAGAAATCACACTACTAGAAGCATCTGGCTATGAGAAAACCCCTGTATATTAAATATCGCTCAAACTATCGACCTCACCTTATTTAACTGTGGAAATGGTGTGTTGAAAATCTATAAAAAAAAAATAAAAAGATGTTTATTTTTGTTCCAGCCACGCTCAACACGCGAAGCTTGGAATAAACACTTATACTAGTATTGAAGACGACACAAAATATACATTTTAAACAGTCATCCATGAAGAGAAATTAACACCTAAAACAAACGTCCCTTGAAAACGGCTAAGGAAGTGTCCGAATGCGCTTTTCACGATGGACAATATGCGCAATTTTTGCAGAAACAGAAAAATATAAGAATGCTGGAAAAAAAAAACTAAATAAAAAAAAAAAAAAATTAAGTGATCCTTGTCTCTGATATTCAACGAAACAAGTTGAAAAGAAAGGTTGGTGTTTAAATATATATATATATATATATATATATATATATATATATATATATATATATATATATATATAAACTTCAATGCCACATATGATACATAGCCATTTCACCCAGAACGGCCTTGTCAACAACAAAGTTAGTTTTGTTGTTTTTTTTTTATTCATCTGACTTCTTGGTGTTGACAAGCCCGGGTGAAATGGCCATATATCATATGGGGTATTGAGTTTTATGTATATATAAATCAGGTATGCTCTGTAATAAATATATCGAGCACTCTTCTGTTGATGAATTTTAATATTTTATATTACGAGTATTCACTTGGATTACTTAAACGGATTTTTACCTATGTGTGTGTGTCTGTGTATATATATTAGGTTGGTGGAAAAATAATGACGTAATAATGTCGTTTTTTGACGTATTTTTTAACGTCAAAAACGACATTATTACGTCATTATTTTTCCACCAACCTAATATATATATATATATATATATATATATAAGAGAGGGGTGTAATTGATATTCCTACGTATATATATATATACTCTTACGTAAATAGGTAAGTTTAAAGTTACTTTCTAATACATTCTATTTACGTCCAGAATCTTTTTTTCTTTCCAATGTTGTAAACTTTTCAAAGAAACTTTACCTACGTAACGATTAACCCTTTAAACTATGCCTTGATTTTCTCCAAAAATGTCTGTTTGATCGTCGCGTCCAAATAATGAAATTTGGTTGATAGCGAGCAAAAACTAGTTGTAAAACAATTTGTGAAGTGAATGGTTTGAAAACTGACAAGAAAAATTGTCCAAATCTTCTCTTGCTCTTCACAAGTAACGCTTGTTGTGAGGCCCGGATCGTGGCAATTTATGTCGGAATCAGTCTTCATTATCTTGCAGTTCAAAGTAATTGGCTTTTCAGTCTATCGATTCCTGATCAAAATGTCAATATTTTCTCAAATTATAAGTGCTGCGATGTGCCTTAACCTCTTACAAAGCAACCTCATCTTCTCTCAAATGTGAAAAGACCTTTCGTGACTTGCATAATGGAGGCGGTGAATTTGGCTGACGGGACGGTGTGTCGGATATTTGATACTGATTAACGTCACGTGCTGACTGATGATTTCAGCGCAAAGTCTCATACAATGTCCTCACATTATTTTTCTCCTTTCCTGAAAGTTTATGAAATATAATTTCGCAAGCCTGCAATATATTTCAGCAGAGACTTGTGGTTATTTTAAAGCGTTTCCTAAAAAAGAAAGAAAATAAATGGTAATTCCATATAAGCATCATACTGGATCAATATTTTACTGTTAAAGAATACTAAATTATTTTCTGTCGATTAGGGGATTAAAGAGATTGACAGGAAAGTTTTTGCTTTTTTTTTTTTTTGCTTTTTTTTTTTGCTTTTTTTTTTGCTTTTTTTTTTTTTTGCTTTTTTTTTTTTTTGCTTTTTTTTTTTTTTGCTTTTTTTTGCTTTTGTTATTTTTCGAGAATGAGGTATCTCTAATATACATTAACCCATAGAACAAAGTTTTCTTATCTTGATTATTATAAACACGGCATTTCGGCCAAGTGCCTTCTGGCCATCGTCAGGGTCGGTTACGTTTGACAAACATTGCCCAATAACTTTTGTGTCTGTTAGATTTTGTCGATATGTCCCACCGCATTGCTCGCCGGTTACATTTCGGTCGACACGTCTCCCCTCCATTGCTCGCCGGTTACATTTCGGTCGACACGTCTCCCCTCCATCCTTCGCCGGTTACATTTCGGTCGACACGTCTCCCCTCCATTGCTCGCCGGTTACATTTCGGTCGACACGTCTCCCCTCCATTGCTCGCCGGTTACATTTCGGTCGACACGTCTCCCCTCCATTGCTCGCCGGTTACATTTCGGTCGACACGTCTCCCCTCCATCGCTCGCCGGTTACATTTCGGTCGACACGTCTCCCCTCCATCGCTCGCCGGTTACATTTCGGTCGACACGTCTCCCCTCCATCGCTCGCCGGTTACATTTCGGTCGACACGTCTCCCCTCCATCGCTCGCCGGTTACATTTCGGTCGACACGTCTCCCCTCCATCGCTCGCCGGTTACATTTCGGTCGACACGTCTCCCCTCCATTGCTCGCCGCAAATCCTTGCCGGTTACATTCGCTAGACATGTCCCCTAACTTCGATAATCAAACGGAAACCCAAATTTTCGGCATAATTATAACTCATGCACTGACTTCTTACTCTTTCTATTGGTCAAACGTGTAGGCAGAATTAAGTATCATAGGTAAAAGCAAAACTGTTACATTTAAAATCGGTGTAACCTTAAATGCAGTGAACATTCTTATTTCATTTTATGATGCCAGTCCTGGTGTCTTTCGTTTGAATCACGGTCTATTGTTTCACTGTCTGATCCATTGATTGTACTAAAACCACCGAGATTAGAGCAACACTTGTTACACCAACGCCTATATCCTCTATCTCGAAATTTTATATATATATATATATATATATATATATATATGGGTAAATCAGGACAGACTGGGTTCTATAGCCTTGAATGGTAACTGGTCTAGGAGAAGGACAACTCTGAATTCAAAACCTGCGAAGCGTTGTTTGGGAACCTTGTGGCACGCAGTGCACCAAGACTCTGTATTCGGCGCTTCAAAAAGTGTGGATAGTTCTGCAGAAAACATTCACCACTATAATTGAGTATCATATGCTGGTGTCGGGCTGTCACTTTCCTAGGAACTGATCTGCTTGACCCTCATACGTCGAATTCGACGGGGACAGTCCAGGATATATATATATATTACATTGTTATTTAAATCCAGTGTTAGATAGATTCGATATTTGGTAATCCTGTTGAATTCGGTATACACTTGCTTGCCAGAACGAAGAAGAACTATTATGACAGGGGAATAATAACACAATCAACAGGTATCATATCAGCTGAAATAATATTTGAAGCCGGCTAGAAAGAAATTGGTCGAAACGTATCTTGAATAATATCTATAATGATCATAACCATAGTTCGAATATATTGACACCCTAACAGGTAATCTAATTTTACAGGTAAAAAATGGTATCAATCGATGTATAACGATTAGAGGCTACACTTGAAATAGCAAATAGTTCAATGTTTATTTTCTTGGCTGACTTTCGGCGAAATCTAATTACTGCCTAATTGAAGTCAGACGAGGAAATAAACGTAGGAAGGAGGCCGATCTCCAAGAATGTTCTCCGTCCGTGTTTCCGAAAACAATAAGCTGGCCCTGAATGATGGCTGTAGAGCTTCATCTCAAAGCTGCGAGACAGCTGAGAAAATTAAGGATTGAAACAGATGTTATGAAAAACTATGCTGATGGAACTAAATATCTATCAGCATTTGGCAAGCAAAAAAGACATTGAGACACTGAAACTGGGGAACTGATATAAATGATTGATAAATGTACGGAAACCTGTTCATATATCCCAGTCTCTTCCCCCGTAGTAATTCTTGATATTGGCGTGATATTTTTTTTCTAGTTTTTAGCTGATTGGAATAATTAGATATTATAATAGGCATGCAATGCATGCATTTGAATCGTGTATGGCATCACAATTCATTAGCTTTCGCCGTTTGTCTGACGTTTTCTTGCCTCCAATGCATGCATACCAAATGTCGTGTGTGTGTGTGTGTGTATATATATATATATATATATATATATATATATATATATATATATATATATATATACTATAAATTCATGAATCATTCATACAAAAAACAAACATAGAGGCTAATGATTTAAATGGCGAGAATACTTTGTCGCAAACAATATAAATAAGATACATCAACCCCGAACCTGTATATGAATGATATGATCCCCGTTATATATATATATATATATATATATATATATATATATATATAACTAGCAATAAATAGGGAAAATCCTCGTACATCTATGTTCAAAAAGTTAAGCTTATTTATATATATATATATATATATATATATATATATATAGAGAGAGAGAGAGAGAGATTTTCCAAGCATGGCTTAGATGTAGCACAAGGCCGAAAGTATGGGGTACCCAGTGAGAATCGAACTCACTACTCAGTCGTAATTGTTCATAGCAAGACAAGCTTGCTAACCATTACCTCGCCTCGAGGCACCCAAAAATATACACACAAAAAAAGAAAAGAATGTTGTCGTATACTTTACATTTTTTGAGCAATTTCTCCTTTACGCATTTCTCAGTTGCGTCTGTCTTTGGACAGAGTGCACTGTGTGGCTTCTCTGTCAAAGGAAAGAGGGGCAACTGTGGAAATTATACTGAAGAGGTGCCTAGCCCTGGGGAACAGCTGCCCGAGGCCGTGCCCTGCCATTGCACCAGAGGAAGGAAACGGTGCTCGCACCGAGTCCAGCGCAACCTACTGTTGCGTGGGGGGGTCTAAGAGGAATTTTTGTTCCTGTCCCGGGTGTATGCGCTCGGTTCCCCACCTAAAAATAGACCTTGTGTCATATCTTGGCCTAATGGGGGGGACAGAGTAAATACCGAATGTCTATCTGATCATTGTTAAATATATATAATGAATGTCTGTCTGATCATGAGCCGTTCTAATGTTTGTGTTTTTGCTTCAATTTTAGGTGAAAATAAAGACAAAAATCGTCCAACATTTTGATATATTTTTTCTAAGTTGGGCCTTGATCAAAACTCTCGGCTCACATGAGCCATATTCAGTGTGGTTATACAGACATTTTAACAAAGATTTTCAACACCGAAAATAATATTCTGTTATGTTGACATAGAAAATTGCTATGCGATGCTAACGGTCACGGGATTGCAGAAGCAGGTCATAAGTTCAAGATGCGGTTCTATTACATCATACCACGCGCGTGGACGAAATGTTAAAAACAGAACCATATGTCTAGATGCAATGTAATGTCATATATATATATATATATATATATATATATATATATATATATATGTGTGTGTGTCTGTATGAACTTTGAAGCGGCTTGACGATTGCGTCCAGCATGAAACAGCCTGTCGTCTCTGAGTGTTGACTTCAATGTTCACTTTTATATTTACATACGCTCTCTCTGATATTTAGCACTTTATCCCATAAATATAGCACATCTTAAAACTATATTTCTTCATATATATATATATATATATATATATATACATATATATATATATATACATGATAAAGTGGAATAAGTTTCCTTGTGACACATTTCATCCTTCAGGACTTCATCGGACTAAATTTGTTGGTATGACTACGCATGCGCACGATAGATGTGCTAGGAATTAGTTGTTTTTTTTTGTTTTTTTTTCTTACATTATTTTTGGAAGTAGTTATTCTATTCTGTGATATTGGAAGATCTGCCAGGAATATTGTATGAGTCAGGTCACAAATTTATTGTAGATGACCTTGCGATTTATGACCTCCCTTGAGATTTACGATGTAGTGAATTATTTTCTCTTTATTTTGACACATAAAATATGGTACTCTTGTCAAAGAAAATAATATAGCACGGCACAAAAAGATCTAGAGAGTTCCTTAATCGCAAGGTCATCTACAGTAGATTTGCGCTCTGGCTCTTAGAACATTTCACTATTCTGTGAGTATCATATTTCCAGGCAATCTTTCCTCATTATGTGTCCCAGAAAGTTCAGCTTCCTCTTTCTGATGTTAAGTATAAGCTTTCTCCTTGTTTGCAAACTCTCTAAAACCTTATCGTTGCTCACATGCTCGGTCTATGATATCCTTAGCATCCTTCTGTAGAACCACATCTCCGTCTCCTCGAGCCTTTTCTTCATCTTTGAGGAAATCATCCAACATTCGCTGCCGTAAAGAAGAACAGATGTCACGTAAGAGCCCAGTATTCTTTTCTTTGTTACCAAAGAAGTTCTCCTGTCTTGCAATACTCTGCCCAGCATATGGAATGTGTCATTCGCCATCCCAATACATCTACGGATCTCAGTGTAGCACTTACTTTCTCTATCAAGACGGTTTCCAGATATTTAAACTTCCGCATCTGCTTGATTCTAGTGTTCCCGACATGCAAATCGCATTTCGGGCTCTTCCTCTTACTGATGGCCATGCATTCTATTTTCTTGTAATTTATGCTTAGTCCTTTCTTCTCGCTCTCCGTCGCTACCTGCTGTAGGAGATTTTGTAATTTCTTTTCTGGGTCTATCAGTACTGTGTCATCTGCGTATCTTATTTTCTGAATGTTGTGGCTGCCAATCCTAAATCCCGGTGCTTGATCTATGATGGCCCCCATAAGAGTTCATCCGAAAACAAGTTCGGAATCATAGTCAGTTTGGACTACTTGATCCTTCCATTATCTGCATAGTATGTGCTATGACAGGGCTACATAAACTTTTTTAATCCAGAGTTATCATTCTCTGAGGAAAATTGCTGTTCAAAACTGAAAACCTCGTCTACCTAATTATTTATCCCATAGCTGGTGGGAAGAAAATATGCATGCACTCGTTTCCCAACATTAATTACGCATTAGTGGATGTAACGGCCACGACTGGAGTTCGAACTCGGCTCTCCTATTTCATTTTAGTCGCTATCAATTGCACCACATGAACAAAGCATATTTTTATCCTTTCGTGTGTCTAAACATTAACAGGAAGCTGTTACCGACATAGTCAGCCCTGCCGAAGATTAATCAACACTACCTTTGCCAAATATTTATTTTCAATGAGTAATAATACAATTTTCAGAATAACTATCCTAACATTAATGTTAAAAAAATTAATTGCTAAATTCAGTTGTCTAATAATCCAGCAAATACTGCACTGAAGGAAAAATATCCCATGACAATGGTTGTATTTTCGTTGATGAGGTTTTATTAGATTCCGCTCAATAGGATGCCCCCAGGATAGCCGAAAGAATTTCCATTGAATCTTACCGAGAACGGAAACCAATGCAGTATTATGTTCCCGAAAAAAAAATTATATCCCAAATATATCGTCAAATTATCTTTGTCAGGTTACAAACAGTTCTGTGCGAAATGACATTGTTAAAACAGAATAGGCACACACGCGCGCACACACACGTTCTCTCGAGTTTTGTGTCAGCCAAAATTAGGATAAAATCCGAAGGAAATTTCGACATCGACTCAGCGATATATTATAAATGAAAGCGTTTTCAACGAAGCCAAAGAACCGACCAAAATACACAACGGAACTGAAAGCGCGTCGAACAAAAGGAAGAAAAAAAAAAACGAAATAATCGGTAGTACATAAGTCATGAATAGTTTAGCGAATGTATATTTCTAGCGAAGCAAATAGTTCTGATTTGTGTGAGTATTGTTAAAATATAAGATATATTTAAACTAGGAAACCAGACATCGAATAATCAATAACGGTTAGTGCTTGATCAAAAACTCCATTATAACCTAAACTTAAAAGGAAAGTGTATACAATTGTTATCATTAAGAGAAAATAGCCTTTCTAAAAAATGACGAAGATCTGTTGAAATTGAAAGATTCGAAAAGTAATTCTATCGTTTACACGCCTGTTGTAACGATGAAAGAAATATAGTCTTTTTTGCACTTTACACGTACAAAACAAACCGATACTGCCTAGTCAAATTCGACATAATAAATATATATATATATATAAATAAATGAACACTGAAGTCAACATTCGGAGGCGACAGGCTGTTTCATGCTAGACGCAATCGTCAGGCCGCCTGACGTTTACGTCGAGCATGAAACAGCCTGTCGCCTCTGAATCTTGACTTCAGTGTTCACTTTTATATTCGCATAAGCTGTCTCTTATATTGAGCACATTATCCCATAAATATAGCACACCCTAAAGCTATATATATATATATATATATATATATATATATATAAGAAAGAATAGTAAGATTTACAATTTTATTATGAAATGTACAGTTATTGTTTGATGGTCTATTAGGTTGGTGCAAAAATAATGACGTAATGTCGTTTTTGACGTCTTTTTAACGTAAAAAAACGACATTATTACGTCATTATTTTTGTACCAACCTAATGTATGCACATAACTGGGACCCTAACAGGTGCTACTAACTTGGGTCATGGTAGACCTGGAAGCAACAGCAATTAGAGGTCGTGCTACGCTCCTTAAAGCCTCCAATCGAGTTGGAGTGATAAGTAAAAAGTCAAACGCTGCTGTTAGCTACAAAGGACATAGTTTCTGATAGCTATAATCGCCCACGTCCTTACGGGCCATGACACGTAATAACTTTTTGTAGGGTTTGTTAATAATGTTTGTTTTCTAATTATTTCAAACCCAGTAACACCTTGCTTATGGGAAATTCACTTAGAAAAAATACCTTTGATGTGCCTATCGTCAGCAATTTCGAGTAAAATGTCACTTTAAATTATTTTTTCAGCTAATTTTGTTTACGAAGTCATTGTATCTGAAAAATATGAAAAGAGCGTTTTACCGAGGCTAGAGATGAATACTGCTTTCCATTTTGGCTCTAATTAATTTCTCTAAGAAATTACGGTAACGTCTCCGTATAGATTAAGAGATTACTTGGGTTTTGTCGCGAATGGTACATATATTTATCCAGCATGCCTTTCCAAAGGAGTTGAAGGAATGACATGGTCCGAGACGAGTATATCATTAGTAAACTCTGAGTTAAATGTGTGTCAGTTATTTTCTGCGCGGATCGAATATGATTGTCACAATGCTGAACAATTCTTTCGCCAGGAGCAATAGCATAAATATTATGTTAGCAAGATCTCTGTTTCCCCCGCTTATCAAAATGCGAGCGCTATTCTATCATTGTAGCGGGGAAACGTTTTGTTTATTTTCATGATCCTTGGGCTAATGTTTTTGAATTTGTTCAGATCGTGGACAAGGGTCAGTATGAAATATTCCAGGGTCGAGGTCTAGGCTTTCATGCATTTTATATTAAGTAGAATTTGTGCAACACGCTCATAGTATTCAGTATTGTTGAAGTTATCGCTAACTTGTTTCGTCGAAATTTACACACTCTGTTTCATTCAATTTCTCAACTAAATTAATGAAAAAGAAATGATAGGCAAAAAAATATATTGAAATTTTTATTAAATAGGTATTTATTTTAATCATTGAATTGTTTTGAAAATAATGAGAGGATTTCCTATGTTAAATTACAAAACGTAATTTTTCCCGCAAAAAAATGGATGGCAGTTTATTGTACTAAACTGCTCCCCTCATTAAAGTCATCTCTACTTTGTACCCCTTTACCTGCTTGCACTTCTCCCTAAAATTGCTTTCCAATCGTTCCATTTCTGTCTCTTTTAGAGGTTGTGACGGACGGAAATCAGAATTTTATATATATATATATATATATATATATATATATATATATATATATATAGATAGATAGATTCAACGGAAAATTCCAAAGGAAATCCATGAGAGTAGAATATAAATTTAAGTGATCGTTATTTTCAACACCAAAAGAAATGATAAACTACGTTCCAGCATGGAGATACCGACAGAAACATACGATACTGTCCGGGAGGCTTTAAACAAAGGGAATACTTGATGGCATTTACTAATTTTGGCTAATCAACCAATCTCGACTACAATAATTGCTGAGACACCAGAGATAAGAAGGGGGCGTATTTTGTTTTGAATCCATCGATAGTTGGGTAAACTCTATGCCAAAATATTTGAATATTGACCAAACATAATATCGAGTGAATACCTCCATGTTAATTTCGAAACATTTTTGTCGATCTCGTGATAATGTTTGGAAACATGTCAATGATGAAACATGGTTGTACTGCTATTGTAGTTTTCTATGCGTGTTAACCATCATAAAATGTATTACTGGTAATTTTACTATAAAATGTACTGTTGGTCATTTTGCGATGTAAATATAATGTTATGTGTTTGTTTGGGAGCTCACTATTTTCCCATAGCTGAGACCCTAATAAGTAATTTGACCATGCGCCAGAGTGGACCTGGGGAAAAAGAGCTACAAAGAGGTGGTGGTTCCACGCTTCTCAAAACCTCCGATCTTCCTATCAGAGGCCTTGTCATAACCAGGACTTTCTATGTTTGGACGCAGAAGTTTAATTTATTAAATAAAGATCAGAATTTTACGTAGTTGTTATATTTTTATTTATTTAATTTTGTAACGTCAACGAATAATCGTTGCCACTTTCGTAATGCTCGCTGTAGTAGAGACATTGTAATCGCAGATACAACTATAGTACGCCGTTGAACAATACTGGTGTCAGACGCCTTCGAATAATCTCACTCGAATAGAAATCCGAATAGAGAAGTATAGTGAATAGAGTAGAGAACAGAGATCTGTATGTTAATAGAGGATAGTAAAAATGGTGATCCGAATATTAAAGAGGATAGACTAGAAATGGCGCCATTTAGACGTCACGCGACTTCCTATGTATGCGTTTTCTCTATGGTCACGTGGTTTACTTAATTCAATAATGGGATTAGCTGTTGGTTTTTTTGTTCTCACTGGTGATCTATGTTCACTCAAGTGTGAGCAGCGACACTTGATTCCTATATAGCATTTAACTATTGGACATTTAGCCATGTGATCTCTGACACTCCTGAGGAGAACGGATCTCCCACCCTGGACTCTCCATGATTCCAGTCAATATACCAGCCGAATGACTACATGCACTTTCACACGTCGGCCAGTATATCGTCTATTCGATTTCAAAGGGCTCGTGAATTTAAGAGACACGATATTAATGCATAGTAATTATATGAAACAAGATTATCCATTTGCTCCGAGGAGCTGCATTCGTTGGTTCCAAGTCGTCATGAGTTCAAGCGCCCTACGAGGCTGGCATCCCGCTCTCACCCCTTCACTGTCGAAACTCCTAAATGTAGCCGTGTCTTCTACTCCAATAGCTTCATGTCTCGCGCGTCTCACCTGTGGAATTCCCTTCCCTATTCCTGTTTCTCTGAGAGCTATAATCTCCAGCTATTCAAGTGTAATGTCAATCGACATCTCCAGTTGCCTTGATCTATCCACTACCCTCCTCCTCATCCTTTCTTCTATCACTCCTATCTTATCTTGCTCTAAATTTTCTGTAACCCCTTGCGGCCTAGTGGCTTCCCACCTTGCTTGGGGTGAAATGCTTAAAAAAAAAAGTCTAGGTTATTACGTCCTGTTTCAGTTCATGGATCTTCGTCTACCTTCTTATTTACAAGATGTTACCCTAAATTTCTAATGTAACACCTAAGACATAGGGCGGATTTAATGATCGTCATTACCATTTGGGAGCGTTAGCAAACCGAAGGCAAGTGTGCTATTTGGAAGGCGACCCTGAAAAATAGATATTCAGAAAATGTTCAGGTAGACAACAGCATGTTGGTCGTCAGTTTCACACCTTACGCGATCATTAGACTCAGTGATTATTGCTTGAAGATAGATTAGTATTTAAATTATTTCGGATTAGGAGTGATATTTGTGTTATGTTTTGAATCATATGACTTTATAGATTTAACCGTTTTATTTTACTTTTTTAGTATTTTGGGGGTCATTTATTTTGTAATTTTTCAGAAAATGAAATATTGGGAAAAATCCGTGTTGCAGATTTATATTTTGATAAGATTCCATAGCTGCACTTTCGAGTATTTTCATCTAAATAAGGTCAAAGTTCTGGTCGAGTTAATTTCTATGGATGACAAATGCAACTGATAAATTTATGTGCATAAGTCTCATTTTCCGTTCATGCATATTATTTTTAATTTTTGCAAATTTTAACAAATTATTGTGAAGGACAATACTGGCGATTTATTTTGTATAGAACTATTTTAGAATTATTATTGTTGTAGATATTTTGGGTGAAGACAAGTTTTCCTTTTGTCTTTTCAAATATATATATATATATATATATATATATATATATACACTGTGGCCCGAAAGTCTTGTCACCCTCTACCAAAAAGTAATAAGAACAATAACAGAATTAATACAGTAATGCAAAGCAGAAGTACTGGATTTAGTTTATTCACTTTCATTGACACTCGAACATCGAGAAGATTTGTATGAACAAGATCATTTTCGTGTCAGCCATCTGATATAGAAAATTATATTACGTACAGGGGACAGGTCTTTCGGAAAACGATACATTATATATATATATATACATACATATATATATATATATATATATATATATATATATATATATATATATGGCATCAGTTTGGTCAGTAAATTTCAGATTTAGAGATGCTATCCTTACCATCTTGATATGTTTCTAAATCATAGACACCGTAACGAGGGCATATAAACCAACGACGTTTTCCACAGAGGTTGCCTCAGGGTAATCTGTGGAATATTTCTCCGAGAAAGAGTCAGATTCGGACCTCTTTACAATGTGCAGCTCTGGTGGTGTAGAGGGCTTCGTCATAATATCGCAATTGCGTTTGTCTGGTCATGTAATTTGGATGAATGATGACCGCATAACGAAGGACCTGATTTACAGCCAACTAGGGCGTGGTCAGCAAAACGTTTGGTAGAGACCATGGTTAAGGCACAAGGACAAACTGAAAAAGAACCTTACGACCGTCAACATTCTACATAGATCGTTTGAAGTGTTAAAAATAAGAGTAGAAAATTGGACAAGATGCTGCACTGGAATCGAATAGCACAGGGCAACCTCCATTAATCATCTCCGCGAGACTGGAGCCAGAAGTAAAGCAGCCGCAAACATACTTTCTTCTCGGGATTTTAACCATTATACATGCGTACTCGGTGGCCTTCGCTGCAAGTCACTTGCAGGATTAAAATGCCATGCATGCATAAGCAGCAATCAGCGGCATGAGAACCATCAAAACTAAAGAGAAAATTGTCGAACCTCATACGTCGAACTCGACTAGAGAGGCCATAATATATATATATATATATATATATATATATATATAGTGTGTGTGTGTGTGTTTAGGCGGCGATTTTTCATTGATGCATGTTTCATTAAATAATATAGACAAGTTTTGTCTTTATTTTAAGAAGTTTCTTTCATATTGTCTGATAAGATCAATAACATTATCATTGAAAGACTAAAGGAAATCACCATATTGATACATGTTTTAATCTTATCTAAGCTTTCGGCTTACATAAGCCATTATCAGAAGATGACAATTACATTTAAATATATCAAACAATACACAGACAAAACAATAATGATAGTCTGTTTTTGTTGCCTGATAATGGCTTATATAAGCCGAAAGTTTAGATAGGATTAAAACATGTATCAATATGGTGATTTCCTTTCGTCTTTCAATGATAATGTTATTAAGCTTAGCAGACAATATGTAAGAAACTTACTTAAAATAAATAGACAAAACTTGTCTGTATTATTTAATGAAACATGAATCATATATATATATATATATATATATAGTGTGTGCGCGGAATTCTTATTCTCACCAAGAAGCCCTAAAACAAGAAAAAGATATGTCTCTTAATATTTGAATTGATTTTTGGAAGCGTGCGCACCTATGCAAAGATGCGGTTTTAACATGCCGGATTTTAATGCAGAATGTTTTTCGCCGTTGGTTTCGCATTAACTGTTCTAAATTATATCCGTTCATTTCTTATTACATGCAAGATCCCTGAGAAGAATTTTTGCGGTAACACACTGAAACTTGAAAATGCCCGAATTGCATAAAGATACTATTTATTACTAGACAAGTGGAAATCAACTGGATATTGAATGATGGAAGTAATCACCTAGAAAAACGCCTATCACATTACAATTACTAAAAACAAACAAATCAGTAAAGAAAAATCGAAAATAGTTATATAATTAAGTGACACACTTACGTAGTAGCTTTATTTTTCTTTCATGGACACAGGAATGAGAATCTCTCTCTCTCAAAAAAAGTTCAAGACATCTGTTTAATTAGTTGGCTTTTAAAACAATTGAAACGACACTTTTTAACAATTCTTTTATTTTGATTTAATCATCGGGTTTCTTTCTAAAGACATGTGTATAAAAAGATTACTTAAAGCATTTAAAGCTAATTGATGGAATACACTTTTTATCTCGGAAATCGGAGGAAACGCGGCTTTATTTCAGTCGACAGCAAGCGTAAAAAGCAGACAGCAAAATTTATAAAATTTAATCAATCCTAAATTTACAGACAAATTATAAACTTCGTACAAAATACGAGAAAAGGCTATCATAGGTGGGGTATGAATCAGTTTCTATTTTGGAATAAAATATTTTGATTAAGTATAACAAACTTAAAGCAACAGAATAAGAAAATAACGTTATTTATATTAATTTACTGTGATCTTTCATATATATATATATATATATATATATATATATATATATATAAAATTTAGACATGTTTCTTTTCAAATATATCCTTTCGCAATCACGTATAAGGTTTTTCATGGTTGAAGACAGTAAGAAAGGTACCAGGGTTGTATTCATTTTTTTCCGATTACTATCGATATATTCACATTTCCTCTTAAAGGTTATGCTGCCTAAGACAAATAATTTTATTTGTCCTAAGTAATTTTTCTTTTCATGATTAAACCGTTAACTTTTCCGGTCATGCGCAAAGTCACAAATAGTGATTATTATTATTATTATTTTTTTATTTTTTTTTAAGTTGGGAAACAAAATGTAACTTGATGCATAAACAGTGAATTTTTCAAACATTTAATAATATTATAGTATAATATATACGCATCATACGTAATTTTTAGTGGATACAAGTATTTGTGAATAACGCGATATTAAATGGTTCATTTCGCCTACCGGCCTGGGTATTCAAGAGAATTAATAAAAAAATAAATTAATAACCGTACGCTCTACGCAAAAAAAAAACGGATATCCACTAAATATGACGTCGGAAGTTCTAGTTCAAAAATACATGCAAATATTGACTTCAGAACATCCTCTTGCCGGAGGTCGGAATCTTATTTATTTGACAATTCTATAAAATTCCTACCTAGAAATGTCTGCGTGAAAATCCTTGTGGATCAGCCGACACTCAAATAACTTAAGAAGATCATCTGGCGACACTTTCAGTACTATATTATAAACCAATTAAATAGAATTTTTTTTTTTTTTTTTTTGTAATAGTAGTAATGCATGAAATGATATCAACAGGCCGTAAAAAAAATCTTTAAATTGATATAATCCCTTAAAATTTCTGTCGTGTTCTTAGCTGGTTATAAATTTGTAGAAGGATATATATGCGAGCGCGTAAGACAGCTTCATAAGCGTGGCGTAGATGTGGCACAAGGCCGAAAGTACGAGAACATAGTAAGCATCGATTGAATAGTGAGTTCGATCCTCACTGGGTGCCCCATACTTTCGGACTTGCTCGCATCTACGCTTAGATATATATATATATATATATAAGTGAATATAGAAGTCAACACTTAGAGGCGACAGTCTGTTTCATGCTAGATGCAATCGTCAGGCCATCTGACGATTGCATATAGCATGAAATACTGTCGCCTCTAAGTGTTGACTTCTATGTTCACTTTTATATTTACACACGCTCTCTGATATTGATCACTTTATCCCATATATATAGCACTATATTTCTTTATATATGACAGTGACTATTACACACACACACATATATATATATATATATATATATATATATATGACGGTGACTATTACTACTGCTGATGCTAGACACTTCGTTAAGACTAATGGTGTTCTCCGGGCGCTGGCGTGTTTGTCTAAAAATAAATACGTCTAAATTCACGTTCATGTGTGGTGTAAGTTAGGATTAGATATAAAATCTCCGACTGATACCAAATAAGTCGGGTTTCGATCCTGGCTTCTGGCAGTCGGATGTCTAGCGACACTGATGTGCTGCGAAACAGTCTCTGTAGATGACAAAAAAAAAAATAAAAAAATATATATATATATAATATATATATATATATATATATATATATATATATATATAATATATTCGAGAGGTTGTAATAATTGTCTCGTAATATCTATTACGAATGAGTAGGGAGTTCAAACCTAACTGGATACTCGTATTTTCGGCTTTATTGTTCACATCTAATTCATGCTTAGTAAATCTCTATATGATCATTTTCTGACAATGCAAATAATCCCTCTCTAATAACTCTTGTGATGTAATTTCTGAGCGTCGTAACTCAAAATGGAAATCGAATTAGTTTGTCGAGAGAAAGGAAAGAAAACGGAAGGTTCTTAATTTAAATAGACTGTGAGGGTGGAAGAAAATTATCCTTGAAAATCAAAGAAGCAAAATTAATTGCCCTGAAAATTGGTAAGTTACAATCCATGAGCAACAATGTTAAGGGGAAAAATAAAATGTTTGTTTTCTTTGGGCTGCAAGTTTGCTTTTTAATCGAAAGAAAGACAAACAAGCAAAGCCGAAAATACAAAGCAAACGCTGATGAGTTTAAGAGAAATAATTATGCGACAGAATTGAGGAAAAAAAACAGCGAAAAATATATGATGAAAGTCGCGAAAGAAAAGTAGATGTATTTTGAGAAGCAGATGGATGTATAAACAGATGCTGGAATGACAGGAGGTTGAGGATTCAATTATAAACGATACATAGAAATAGTATTGTTACTACAGAACGCTTACTTTAACAGCTAACCATCTTCTACAAATCTCCCTCGTCTATATTCCGTATCCCTTCAGGACGTTGGCGATCATGGCTTTCAACAAATTCCTGATATTTCTAGCGCTTAATAATTTTTTTTCTTTTAATTACCTCTCCGAATTCTTGCTCCGCTATCAATCTACTCAAGCTCGCTTTTAAGTTATTTTCCTCTATTCATCTTGCCTTTCCTGTGAGTAAAAAATTTTCCATGTCTTCATTCCTCATTGTGCTCTTTCTAATAAGCGTAGAGTGTGGCAGAAATATTTCCCCACATATACCTCTGAGAAATACTTCGCATATAAAGGTAAGCTATTAGCTAGTTGAAAACCCCATTGCCATTAAAATCTTAGTTATATGCGATGTATTTCTGCTTCACCATGTATGAGTTATTTCTGTTTCCATTTTTGCTCACATGTTTGATCCCTGGTATTCTCAGTATCCTACTGTAGAACTATATTTCTCTTGCTTCAAGTCTCTTCATGTGCGAGGAGATTGTCCAGCATTCTCTGCCATATTTATCCAACTATAGTTTGAGTATCCGAAATTCTAAAATCAGAAATTTTCTCAGGTGCTAACAAAGCTTGCCACAAATCGTAAATTTCAGAAACTAACACGGCTAACCGTCGCATGATTATTGCGTTGCAGCGTTAGAAATGGCGGCTTTTCAGTTTCATTATATTTAACTGTAATCCGAATCTGTTTTGTTTTTATCCACATCGTGTACCTGTATGTATTGTAATATTTTAATCAACACACGACATCGTTGGCAGAGACTAATAGCTTAGCGAATTTTCCTTCTCACACTTATGGTAATGTCAGCGATGATGTACCCCGCTCCAGTTTCTCACACTTGATCTACAAGTAGTGTTTTATGCTGCATTTACTAATTTTGATATTATTGTTCATGTTTTCTGTACATGTACAGAATGTAAAAACATTATTTTTACTTGGAATCTTAATTTCACTTCTTAAAAGTCCATGTAAGCATTACATGACTAGTGTCATTACTTGTATCTATATGTACACAATATTTATTAAATTTTATATAAAACTACTTTCAGGCTATATGTACAAGATGTCATGAAATGTAAAGGGATATCGGGTTTATGCCTGCGTTTCGTTCTGAAGCTGCCTTTTTTATACATTCTATATTTGGACTAAGTAACCTTTTAGTCCAAAATCCGAAAAAAAAAAATCGGAAAACCAAAGCACTTACGGTACCAAGAATTTCGGCTAAATGATTCTCAGTCTGCAGCTTGTTTTAACAAACTCTAAAGAATTGGAACGATGTATAGCGAGTCATACTTTGAATTTTGGTATGGCCATCCGTTGACACAGGAAGTAAGAATAAAAAATGAGGAAAATAAGTATACAGTGAAAGAAATAAGTATAAAAAGGCAAAAGAATATAATAGAAAAATGAAAGAACATTTGCAAATAAAGGATCAAAAAAGAAAATGAAAAATGAACCATGGTCGGTACGACAGAGAGAAAAAAAAAACTCCCCGGCAACAAAATTAGAAATTTCCAATGCATTTGAAGATTTTTATTCGCAACTTGAAAGAAATAACATAAGAATCTTCCGAAAACGGTTTTCTGTCTTTTAATGCGAAACCCACTGTTTGACCTCTGCGGCCTTCTCGGCCTATAGGATTTCGTTTTCTAAAAACAGTTCTTCCAGGATTTCTATAAAAGAAGAATTAAACACTGAAACACAGGAATACATACACACTATTGGTATATAGATTTGAGAAACAGAGTTCGTAGTGAGAAGCATTGGTATCCTGTCTCTTCAAAAGGTGTGCGATAACGGTTTACCATGGCTTCTTATCCTGTTTCCTTTTTATATCCTCCAGTTGATGCCCTGTCAGAGATTTATACAAGTTCATTAGGTACTTTACTCGATGTCTTTTCTGCTTCATCAGACTTCAATGTTATCCTGTGGATGTCAAAATCTTCAAACCCTTTCCAATAAATTTCGACGATTTTCTGAGTATCCGCTTTTGTTTCAGTTTCCATTAAAACTATTAGGTTGGTGCAAAAATAATGACGTAACAATGTCGTTTTTTGACGTATTTTTAACGTCAAAAAACGACATTATTACGTCATTATTTTTTGCACCAACCTAATATATACTGCAAAACTTCAAATTTTTATTGTAAATATGAAATACTTGTGTCCTCCTCGTATATTATTCGATATCTGTGCCTACATATAGTGCAACTACTTCTATTAATATATTTAAACGCCTATGGATTTATAAATATTCATTGCTTTAAAAACGCTAAAACCTGAGGATGAATGCCGATATACTTTTGTTCCCTCTAATGCATATATACATATGCAATCCAAAATATGAAAAATATGATTTCTGACAGCATTCTCCATAAAATAAACATACATACACACATATACGGGGGCACTTCGACGCGGTTTAACGCTGAGAATATCACCATATGCAGGAGACCTACTCTCTCTCTCTCTCTCTCTCTCTCTCTCTATGCATTATATTTACATTACAGTGAGATAAATTCAACCATGGCTATTATATACACACACATTTCAATGACAAAAAGACACATACACACATCAGTGTCTGTTTTATCTCTTACAGTTGTACGCATTTTATTTTAATAAAAGCATTAAGAAATGAATCTAGAAACTTAATTTTGTGTGCTTCTTCATTTTTCTTGCCATTCTCAGCGATTGTGTTACTTGCGCACGGATAACAATTTTTGCATTTGTATGTGCTTCTTGACAAGCACATGGATTTGTGCGTATGCTGGGGAAATAAAATTTACATTGTATTTGGATAGGTCTTTTTTCGCTGAAATTAGGAGTTTGCAGTTTGTTCACAATAAAAGCTGGAGGCTCTTAAAAAGCGATTAAAAATAAAATCAGAAAATTATTTTTTGTTCGTCCTTTTTTTTTCCTTTGCGTATCTTTCCGCTAGATATTATTTAAGCAGTTTCATTTTTTTTTTCATTTTCGTTTTTAAATTTTCTTTTTTTTTCTTTTTTTGTCCAATTATTATGTTGCAACGCAGTTTGATAATTTTATTCTTATTTTTTTCCAGGTAAGTGTGTATCATCTCAGAATTGTAGGCTCTCTGGAAGATGGTGAGTTTTTTTTTATTCTTTTTTTATAGGGTTTTTTTATGCTTTTCAATATTGATTAGTTTCTTTTTCTTCAGGCACCACTTTTTTTTTCTTATTTTGAATATTTTTCCGTTCCCCACTCCATGGAAATCGTTGATTTCACACACAAAAAAAGCAGATATTATTCATTTATATATGTTTATAAAGAGTAAATAACTCAAATTTTAAATATTTACATAGAAATCTTGAATTCATTTTTTATTATGCTTTATTTTAAATTGCATAATTTTCCACTGGTACAAGGCTACCGATACAGAGCACTCAGTGACATTTGGTCTTTTTTGGTAACAGTTTATATAAAGTGAGCATTCCTAATGTTTTCGTTGGTACACGGTTTCGAATGTACTCGGGTCAGCTCAATTTCACTTCAACAATTGTCTACGACATCACGCAAACCATTAAACTAGCCCAGGTTAATTTTTATGTATTGTATGCCCTCCGTCCGTTTGTAGTCGAGCAAGGCTCTCCACAACTTTCTATCTCTTACTGTACCATTATTTCTCCTAAACGCTATTCCTTCCTTCATTCATTTACACAAGCTCTCTAAGTACTTTATGCGTTGTTTTCCTCTGTCCCTCTATCTGCCCTGTGAGTATCAGATTTTCCAAACATCCTTTCCTCCTCGTATGCCTCAGAGCTCAAATCTGTCTTATGTTAATGTTTCCTTTTTTTTTTTTTTCATGTTTAGTCCATGGTACCCTCAACATCCTTCTCTAGAACTATATTTCTGTTGCTTCAAGTCTCTTCTTCCTCTTTGAAGAGATTGTCCAGCAATCATGGTTATAAAGAAGGGTATGTATCACACAGCAGTTTAATGCTCTTTTCCTGACTTCTAAGGAAATATTTCTATTTCTTAGGACACTACTTAACCAAGGAATCATTCCAAAAGCTATCACAATACGCCTTCAGATCCTAATGTCACACTTTCCGTCCTCTGTTAAAACATTCAAAGTTATTTAAATTTCAGCACTTGTTTGCTTTTTGTATCTCTTATTTGCAATTCACACTTGGGGCTCATCCTTTTACTTACAGGCTACGCAATGTCTTCTTTCAGGAGATGTTTAATCCTATCTTCTGGCTTTCTTTCACTGTAGGTGTTTTTGTAGCTTTCTTTCTCTGGTGCTATCAACACTGTCATCTGCATACCTCACGTTGTAAAGATTGTGGCTGCCAATAATGAATCCAGGTAGGACTTCGATTTCTCTCGAAATCACCACACTGTATAACTTGAACAAGTCTGGTGAGAAGACACATCCTTGTCTTACACACCTTTCTATTTTTGTACATCTGCTGAGCTCATTTCTATCCGTATGCAGACAGTTTGCTGCTAATATAGATTTTACATTATTCTAATACCGAAGTGAAATCTGAGAATCAAAAATTGACTCTTTTTTTTTTTTATGTATTGTATTTACAAGTCATCTCGCTTCAGCGCATGTTATACGTCTCTCTCCAGCTTCCTATCATTTGTAGCCTTCGGAAATATTTGTCTCTTTGCTACCACTCTCCTCCCTTGTTCTGTCATCTATTTACACAAGCTTTTTAGATAGGTTATTCTGTTTCCACACACGCCCTTCTTGCCTTCGTTCTCCTGTGAGTGTCACCATTCCCAAACACTCTCTACTCATGTGCTGAAATATTGTGAGAAAAACAACAAAGATGATACATCGGTCCGACTGTAAATCACATAAAGACCACCTCATCCCAGAAATGCTGAAATAATATACTTTTCCCCTAGAGTCCTGACTATGTGAATTTAAGCGTTTTACTCGATTGGCATCGAGGTCCCTCCCTTCTACTGTTAAAACTGGAATTGTCATCAGTGGTCAACTGAACTTTTGTTTCAATAAATTTATTTTCTGTTTTATAAAAAAAAAAAAAAAATCCCCCCCCTCATAGTGAACTTCCTTTCCTCAGTCCCTATACTCAGTCTTTTCTCTCAGCTTCATTCTCTGTAAGCCCCTGCGTATTCTGCGTATTAACGGCATTCCCGTCTGGCTTGAAATGATAGCAAAAAACACGGTTATGAATATAACTTTAAATCACATCGTGTGTGTTAATTTTCGATATGTACATAAGAGCCCTTTTTTCATTCAGATGTAATTTTTACTTTTTTTTTTTTTTAAATTATGGCTTTTTTTCCGTTTCTGAACTCTCCCTTTCTTGGGACTCTCTTGTTTTTTGTCACATGTGCATGGATACTGTAAATGATACATTTGGTTTGGTGCGTCTGCGATGTATTTTAGAAATTCTTGAAGAAATACAAAAAATAATCTACAATGTTATTGGTCTTGACCTGGCATCGCGTCTTCAGTCATTTTCCCACCTCCGTAATGAATTGTCCCTGTGCCTTTTGCTATAAATATTTCCTTGGTAATTGTTCTGAAGTTTCTTCTTTCGTACCTAGAAATTATGAATTTAAACGCCATACTTGTTTGGCGGAAAGATCTCATTTTACACTTGAAATGGCTAGATGTAAGTTCTATGCTAGAAGTTTCTTCTCTCACACTTCTCGCTTGTGGACCTCTCTTCCGGTTTCTTGCTTCCCTGTCAACTTTGATCTTCAAAAATTTAAATGCATTGTCAGTCGTTATCTTGACTTTTCTTAATTCCTGTTATTTTATTGCTCTCTCTCTCTCCTTAATGTTTTTTTATTCTCTCAGACACATTGTATCTTACTGGCTTTATTTTCTTGCTTGGGGTGAAATGATTAAAAAGAAAATGAATTCTTTGCACATTCAGCTGAATAATCAAGTCTCGTTAAGTGTTCGGAAAAAAAATAGTTGTCAGGTTGCAAAATACTTGTTCTTGAATGTCTCCAAATCAGATAAATTCAGTCCTGTATATCGCACGCAGAAGCGGTACTGTAGATTTATCCTTTTTGGATTTTGTTTCACGTATCCGCAGTTATAGGCAAATGCGGATTAGGATAATAAGAAACTGAATCTTGAAAAACATGGTATTAAAAAAAAATAATAAATTTACGTAAGGATACCGTAATTTAATTTCGCATTTCAAAAGAGCATTTCAGCTATCTTCCCCCCCCCCAACTCTTGGGAATCGAAATATTAAAAAGTATTACTTGTGTAGAGCGTTATACAGCTACCAAAAATGGACTAAAGGCTCTATAAAAGATACGATAGTCGATATAAATATAGGGAGAAAAAAGTAACACACCGTTTTATTTGTTTTTGTTTTTGTTTTTTTGTTTTTTTGCTTTTTTTTTGCTTTTTTTTTTTTTTGCTTTTTTTTTTTTTGCTTTTTTTTTTTTTTTGCTTTTTTTTTTTTTTTGCTTTTTTTTTTTTTTTGCTTTTTTTTTTTTTTTTGCTTTTTTTTTTTTTTTGCTTTTTTTTTTTTTTGCTTTTTTGTTTTTGGCTTTTTTTGTGGGTCTTCTTTTTTTTTTGTGGGTCTTCTTTTTTTTTTGTGGGTCTTCTTTTTTTGGGGGGGGTGGCTTTTTTTTGTCTGGCTTTTCTTTTTTTTTGTTTTTTATCCCAGAGAAATTCCCCACGCAAGTAGTAATACCTTTATTTGAAATGTAGACATATTGACGCCCTGGTTAACGGAATGTGTACTTTTCGATATTCAAACATTTTGTTTTTTTATTAAAATGGAATAACACAATTCAAATACGCCTATTAAAATACATAAAAGTACCAGAATTTAACTTTTTTTCCAGGCCTGCAGAACTTGTGCCAGCAACGCTTAATAGATAGTTATAATATATAGTGAATATTCATTAGAAATAGTCCATTGAGCAAGTCCAGAGTATCGCGTAAATAGTAAGGGTAAAATGTTCGATAGGTTTATGGGAGAAAAACGAACATTTTAACTGATTCCGATATTAAATCTCGATACATTTTTTGCGAAACATTAACGTGTTATAAATTTAATATTTGAAAGTTACGACTAACGTTTGCTACAATGGGGATATATATATATATATATATATATATATATATATATATATATATATATATATAAAAGTGAACATAGAAGTCAACACTTGGAGGCGACAGTCTGTTTCATGCTATATGCAATCGTCAGGCCACGTTCCTGACGATTGCATATAGCATGAAACAGACTGTCGCCTCCAAGTGTTGACTTCTATGTTCACTTTTATATTTACACACGCTCTATCTCTGATATTGAGCACTTTATTCCATAAATATAGCACACCTTAAGACTATATTTCTTTATATATATATATATAGTGGACTCTCCCGTTGTAGAGAAAGGCGGGCCGTTGACCCGCGCCTACTAGGGCTCCTAAGCACGGTCAGGCGGCGGAAGCTTGCCTTCGCCGCAATACCTCACCCTATGCTGTATGAGGGTCAGGCCACTCAGTTCGTAGGAATTGACAGTCAGACAACCTGCACATATGATTTCATTGTAGTAGTGAAGATTTTATGCAGAACAAACCATACTTTCTGAAGAGCCGAATACAGAGACCCGGTGCACCGTGTGGCACAATGGGTCCCCAACTACCCTCGTCAGGTTTTGAATTAACAGTTGTCTTTCTCCTCGGCTACAGAACTCGGTCTGTCCTGCTATTTACCCATAACTGAGGGGGTGGGGGAAAGAAGAGGTTTCATACCTTTCCGGAGGCATGAAACGGATTCAACTGGAATTCGATTTCACCGATTCCTCAATTCAAGCTGCTATCCATTACTCCACCGCGCCTCACACACACACACACACACACACACATATATATATATATATATATATAATTTCAATAGATTTAGTGAAGATCTCACCTTGACGAGCGACTTTCCGTGAAACGCTTGAGTGGATAAGTCCATTGAAATTTGATTTATTAAATTAATGACCCAAACATTTTCTGTCTGCATCCCAACTAGGGTCAAATACCTAACCCCCATATTGACATGTAAACATTATGAAAGTATAAAAATAAGTTCAGCAATAACTTTAAAATTACCAGCAACAGATTTTTTAATATAAATTAATAACACAACGAAGAAAATTAAATTCCAGGCATTAAATGACCCATGAGCTGATATACCGCTATACAGACGTCCTCGTTAGTTAAAAATACCACTTGCTTAAAAAAAATCCGTGGCACGTTTACGCTTAAGCTACAAACGAAGGGATATTAAGTGGATTCAACCCCAGGACCTTTCGGAATGTATTCATAAATTTATCGAAAACATAAAATTCTATTTTCTACGCCACACAGAAACAATTTGATATTTGCTATATTTTCGACACTTGGAATATAGACATTTCATTTTGTCTCTCTCATATATATATATATATATATATATATATATATATATATATATAATTATTCATTTTGTGACGTTTACTCTTAGCTTTGTCTGAAAGGGACCACTCGATGAATCCATTAGCGCAGACATTGTTGAAAATTGATTCGGACGTTGTCATACGCGACTACCAACCTGCCAGCACTTAGTTTCTACTTACCCCCAGGGGTACTGACTTTTTCTTGTTGATTACCGACATGAGGCCCCAAAACGCGTCAGTTGGGTTTGGGCCAAATGTCTCGAGGAAATAAGGTGACCGTTGCGAAGGAAATCTCAATAACTTTACTTATTCCATCCTTGATTTAAAACTCTCCAGGCTGTAAACGCCTCCCTTTAATCATTGTTGTTGTCGAAGACGTTTTCAAATCTCCAAACAATATGAAAAAGATCCAGTGAGCGGAAATGTTATAAAAATCGTGCTGTTTCTTTTAAACCTTGCGATCATATTTACCACGAGTCGAATTACCCGCGCCTTGCTGCGTGTTAATTTTTTTTTTTTTTTTTTTTTGTTAAAAAAACGATTGATTTTAAATCATTGTTACAATTTGTGGAGAAAAATGATGCATTCCAGTATTACTCAATGAACTTGCTGATGTGATTTCGATTTTGGGGTTTTCTCCTATATGTTGGATAGGAGTCATTCTCCGTTTTAATTGAATTTAAATCAAAGGTTGAAAAAAACTCAGTGTGGCGTGCAAAAACAGCTTCATCTGACCTCTTTCATATGTATTTGATACAATACTTGATTGACTTGATGAGCAGATTTGAACATTGATATGACACTTGAATTGTCGCAACAAATATGTATTGTCAGACATCATCCATTGATTGATGATTTCTTGTTCAATTTGACGTCTATATTGTGTTTTTTTGATTTTGCCACTGTGACCTCCATCTTCTGGCTTTCTTCTTCTATATTTTGGATAGGAGTCACTCTTTTGTTCAAATTTAAATTTAATTTAAATCAACGATAAATAAATTCGGTGGCAGTGTTTGTATCCCCTCAGAGACCCTCTTTGATCAAAATGAAATATACCTATCCAAGTACCTTGGGTAATGTAGTTTCAGAATAAATATATATATGGTAATTGAGGTGGGTCTCTCCAAAACCCTAGGAGTAGTTCGATAGCAGACAGAGGCTAGAACTCTATTCCGTCCGCTCAACCACGTCCCGACGTCTATTCACTCGCTCGTCAGATAGGTGGCCTGTTGTTTTCTTTCCACCAAAATTGTCTTCAATATAAAAGATACAGTAGCCGATATAAGCATGTGCAGTCAAAAGTAACCAATTATCTTACGTCATGAGTAATTAACTGCAATTGGCCATGCAAATACTAATTTCCTTGTTTCAGAGGTAGACACGTTGACGCTCTGGTTAACGGAAGGCGTACCTTTCTACTGTTTTTCATTGCCATGCAATTCAAATACGGCTATTAAAATACGTACAATTACTAGAATTTAACTTTTTTTTGGTCCACTAGAAAGTGTGCTAAAAACGTTTAATAGCTATAATATAGAATAAATATTCATTGGACTTTACCTCATTGACCGACGTCAGAATATCATGGTAAATAGTAATGGTCAGATGTTCGCTAAATCTATGGGAGAAAAAAGAGCATTCATTCACTCAAGTTCGTCGAGTAGGTGGCCCGCTGTTTCTCTTCTACTCCTCTTGTCCTCAATATGCCTTGTGAGTGTCAATTTCTATAAGCTCTCTTTCCTCATAATTGTCTAAGAAATTCCAGCTATTTCTGAGTACTCTCTTCATTGTAGTCTGTCACAAGGATCAGACTCACTACACTTATAACGGTTTGCAACACTTCTGGGGAAACTACATCAAATAATTATCAACCGTTATTTTATAACGAGTTTAAGTTGGTTTATCGGTAGTCTGTTTTGACTTTGAGCTTTGTTGCATTTTCATAGGTGCGGGGTAATAGAAGATTTAATCAGCTTGTAGTTGAAAAAGGACCATGTAATATTATTAGGATATTTATTCTCTGTAATACTACAAAAAATCTTGGCACAAGGCCAACGGAGAAGTGGGGTAGGGTTGGTCCTCGTTAAGTGTCCTAGTTAATCACAATCACGACCCATTCATTCAATACAATAAAATATGCTCAATCACCACAAGAACTTGTCCATCACCTCTCAGTCCTATATATACCACATTACCACATATTCACAAGGGGCCTACAAAACATTCCATGATGTAAAAAATCTGTGCAGTTCGTAATAGATATATACATCTAATACTATTAAGTCACGGAAGGATCTGATAAAAATAGTCAAGAAATATGCAAATTTATGAGTCGAAACTGTTCAATCTTAATAAATGAATGTAAAATTCTTTTCTAAGTCATTATAGAGTGTAACCCTGATATAAGAGTTGTCGGGACCGGAGAAGTCTCTTATATCCGGGTGTCTCTTATATCCGGGTTAGGTCTATTTTGTTTAGGTAAGTATGGGAATAATTTGTGACCAGAGAAAATCTCTTATATCAGGGTTTCTCTTATATCCGAGTCTCACTGTATCTGAATATTCGCTATGAAGATTGTTGCATCTGAATAGGGAAGATAACTCTACAAGAGATTAACCAAGCGGCGGGAAATTTTCAGAAACGGTACTGAAACCATTAATATAACGTTTATTACTGGCTGTGTTTTTAATGGAAATAAAAAACGGAATACAGCAAGACAAGATAGATTGAAGAAAAATTGTAATAATCTCAGTTGAAAATCTAAAAGTAACAGCCCGACAGGCGAGGAGTGAATGCAGTATTAACTGTGTGAGGTTTTAGTTGATATCATAAACAGAATATTATGAGAAATAAAACCCAACTTGAATGGGCATATAACAGCCCCCAAAAAATCATTAACAAAAAGAATAGAAGATTTGAAGGGGGTCAAAAGAATATCTAACATGGAATGCTGGAAAGAAGCAAAAAGATTTTTTTAAGGACGAATGCAAAATAGAATAAAATTCTAATGCATGGAAATATATAATAACATCAGAGGGATAAAGAATATAGTTTTATTTTTATGTAGTTGGAACAAATATTGAGATAAATTATTTTCACTTGTCTTCATTGAGTTGGTCGGTAGTTTTGTCCAGTTTTATATTTTCTAGTTGTATGAACCGGATCTGTTTTAAAATAAGCATTGTAGATGAACATTAAAATATTGGATGTATTTAAATAAAGAGGTCACTGAAGTCATTTAGGCATTTAAAAATCTAGGAATTTTAACGTTTTTTTGTTTTTTTTTGTATCGTTTTAAAATAGTTATATACAGAATTACAATCCAACCACTGGAAATAAATTTACATTTATTATGGAAAAAATATATTGTGACACTATTTAGTTTGCTAGAAAGAAAGAAAAAGAAAAAAAGAAAAAGGCGAGAATTAAGTTTAGGTGATAAGAAGCCATCACGAAAAGGACACTAAGCGGTGTTATTTTTTTTTTTCAAACAAAGAAAAGTGATAAAGATTTTATTTTCATTAGCGAAGAAGGTAGGATCTCGTATCTGTCGCGTTTGACTTATAACGGCGCACCGAGTATGGCAATGGTGAAAATTTCAGGTTGGCCAAATGACCTACGAAACAGAAACTGAGACATAATATTAATTAGCTCATGCACTGGGTCGCGGGAAAAATGTCCGCTGGACCACCATTAAAGAAAAATTAAGTATTTGACTATCTGCAGAATATCATTGAGAGGAGCATCTGTTTTGTGTCGGAGCTGGCTATGATAATAAAATTATTTTATCGAAACGAATAATTGGCTTTAGCGTCCAGATCGCCAGATGACCACCCACTTGATAATTGGTGAAAATCTCATTGACGAATTCCATATGAAATTCGGTTAAGATAAGAGCCTAAAGACTTGTTGTCGGGCAGAAGAAAGGAAAGAAAGGAAGAAAGGAAGACGGAAAATATTTTTTTTTTTCTTTGAGCAAAATTTTTTAAACCGAGGCTAGTCTGGCCACACCCAAACTGCAGGGCGCCCATTAGCTGAATGCTGGCGTGAGCGTTAGGCGAAGGTAATCATGCGAAGTAGGAGGGGAGGCCTGTTGACACCCCTGAAGAGATCGGTATGAGATGCCACTGTGAGAGAGAGAGGAAACCCGTTGACACCCTCTGAGGGCATGGTGAGATACCAATATGAGAACAGAAGAAGGTGGGAGGACGAAAGACTTCCAAAAATGGAAAATAATAAATTTTCCTGACCTAAAACAAAGTAGTGGATTGTGGATTTAGAATTATCAAGGAACCTCAAACCCCGACAAGCCCACCCCGGTTTTGGTCGGCGTCCATATAAGCAGTTGGAGTAGAGTTGGAGTTGGCAATTGGCAGAGACAGTTACAGAGTTAATAGCCTCGCAGGAAGCTGACTGAAAGCTATCCACGCAATTCTCGACCTCAACTTCTAACCAAGAACAATTTATTTTTGAAGAACGATTTAGACTCACACCACCAAAACAAGTTTTAGGAATATCGCCTGAAGATACACCAAAACCAGTTTCTTAAAAGAACAAATTAAGATGTTAAGACTCGCCTAACAAACACAAAGTGTCACGAATCCATATAAGGGTTTTGGTAGAAAGACGCAGTCCAGTATTCAGCAACCAGATATAAAATATTATCCTTTTTTTTAACACATTTGAACTTTTCAAGTTATTACTTTATCTTCTTTTGCATATACTTGTGTGGTATTACCCTTGTTCGTACTCAACTTGCATTACGGCCCGGCGACTGATTGATTTCGTCTACCTAAGATCAAATCATAACGTGGGTAGGTTAGACTAGAAATCAAAAGTTACTTTGGTAACCAGACGTTGGAGGCGAGCTGGGAACGACAAGGCTGATGCCGAATCTAACCAGATTCCCATCCGAATCACCAAAAGGTTAGAACATCACATTTGGTGCCGCGACCAATACCAAGCCAGTTGGTCGTCACAGGACAGGATAGCACGAGGGACGCGGCCAGACAGATGTCACGTTTGGCGCAGCGACACCGGGGGACGTCACAATATGCAACTTAAATATCTTCCATTTCTGACTTCTCAGAGATGCGCCCTTTCAAGAATAGTTCCAGTAACTCTGGCTGCAGTTATGAAATTTCTGCACGTATGTTATCCTTGAATTGTAGAATTCTCCGTAATGTGTACACCCTACTTAGTGGATCTTCTCTCCACTTCCCACCCCCAACACAGAAAAATCAGAAAAGAACCAGGAAGTGCCCGATGAGTAGAATTTGGTCACATAAATTTTTCTAATTTCATTCAATTAAAGAGTCTTAACCCTTTGAGACCTGACAGTGGTAGAGAAAAATGACGTCATACCCAACCACCTGTTGAACACTGGTAGAGAAAAATGACTTCTTGCCGAGCCAGTGGATAAAATATTCACTAACCGCCCATGCTACCGGATGCAGCAAAAGGCCAAGTTTATATTGGGGTATCCAAGCCCGGTCAAAAATTACCCGTAGACCCCGTAAATAACGGGGTCGGGTACCTGTCTACCACCCGAGACGAAACACTGTCCTACGGCACGGCTTCGTCTGGTTTCCTCTCTGCCCGGAGGCAGAGAGCTTGACAAGCGCACTTCCGAAGTAATCAGGAGATTGAGTGGGTAAACACTTGTTACTATTTTTATATCTATGTTGAAACATTACAAACCAATTATTTGAGAATTGTGATTCAGGAGCTCAGACAGAAAGGTCAAAAAATTTCAGGAACGTACAACTCAAAAGGTTCATATCAGTTCTAAAAAAAAAAAGAACTTAAATCTTAAAAATCTGACGTGTGACATTTCTAAATAACGAAGTGTTTTTTGGGACAACCTGCATTTTTAATCTATTTCTCTTCGTGTAAATAGAGTGCCATAAATTCTCAGTGGTTTTAATAGACACAGATAATTATTCTGGATTTGGTGTTATGTTGTCAATAGTTTGGAGATGATTTTCATTTGTGGATTTGTCATCGATACTTCGATTTGGATCATTACCAGAATAGTCTACCATGGCATTGAAGAAAAAGTAACGTATTTTTGTTGCAGCTTCGTAGAGAATATTCTACAGTATCTATATTTCTGAGATGAGGTATTATGTACACTATTTACATTATTCGGACTATTGTCCTCATCTGGCGCAATATTTATTACAACATTTCGGCCGTTCATTATCTGTCTATATTTCTGAGATGAGGTATTATGTACACTATATTACATTATTCGGACTATTGTCCTCATCTTTGTTGTCATATCTATTACAACATTGCGGCCGTTGTACGCTCCGGCCTTCTTCAGGTGGTTGGAATGTCGAACTCGACCCTTTATTTCGCTCACTGGGGTAGACTGTTCTAGTTCTACGTGTCATGTTTAATGGATGTCAGATATCAGTTATCTCCGGTTAATTCTTCTCTGCAAGGTATTGAACTCACGCTTTGCGTCCTGTCACTGGATCTTACCAACGCCTCTATCCACTGTGCCATGTGTGGACATTTGATTTTTTTTTAATAATTTTACATGATAGAACTTTTCAGTGTTTTTTTCGTATTATATAGAAAGTTGCTGGAAAATTGTCCCAAATCAGTAATTCAATAAAAAAAAGATACTACTTTTTCATATAACAAAGAACTGTTTAGAATCCGTTTTCTTATGAGGAAGAATTACTTCTGCAGATATATCTCGCACATCTTTTGCATCGAAGAAAATCAATACAGTAAAGAAAAAACGATATTATATTATTACACCTTCACGTTTCTAGTTTCCGGCTTAGAATTGTCAAATCTAAACTATTATATTTTAGTCTCATATAAATATGCCTTGAATAAAAATTTGAATTTCTTAATGACCTTTACATTAGTTTATTTTAAATAGTTTTGTTTGCGAATATGTCCGCTATTTCTAAACGTGTATAACGAACATTAATAAGCGAGTTTCATCTCAAAATATACTAATCTGATAGAAACTGTAAATATGCTGAGCTCTAGAAACTGGTCTCTAACAAGGTTTCATCAAATTATAATGTTGAAATCAGACGTTGTTTTGTTAGTAATTTCTAGACAACTTTAGTATTAACTACTTGATTTCACAGAAGTTTTTTTTCCACATAAATATTTTCAGATTAATATCATGTTTGATGTTGGAGCTTATTAGTTTATTATATGGGTATTCATTCTGAGATCTTTATGACTTATTATGATGTACCCAGTTGTACTCTGCACCGAAAAAAAAGTTTATTCAATGAGGAAAAAAAAAATTCCGAATTGAACAATCAGATGAGAAGTTCAAAGCATTGTAATTAATCAGCTCAACTGAAAAAATCAAGATGGCATTCCCCATTTACAGTAATTCCCGAATATGAAACGGGTTGCGTCTTTTATTAATCAGTTTATCTATCTATCTATCTATCTATCTATATATATATATATATATATATATATATATATATATATATATATATATGTGTGTTTAGTAAATGTTATTTCAGCTAAATATTATTAAAAAAACAAACAACGGAAATCTTGTCGATTAATTTCAGTGATCGAGTTTTCCAGTTCGATGACTCATGTCGAAACTGTGGGCCATATTTCTGGTACTTTTCTTCCAAAATGACCTTCGTACAATTTCTGACGGGATATCTTCCTCGTCTGAGAAGCATTATTCTTAATCTGGAAAATTCGATCATTAAAATTTATCGAAATAAAATTTCCGTTCTTAATAATATTCGCCTTATATAATATATATATATATATATATATATATATATATAGGAACAATTTTAGGAAAATGTATGACGAAATTGTAAAATATAAATTAGACGAAACTCATCACGTGAAAAGATATTTTCATTTTGTTAGAGATTACCCTAAAATCTCAAATTAAAAAAAATATTAGTAAATTATATCTCTCAAATTTTATGATATATATAATTATTAAATTATATTATTATTACTATTATTTACGTCTTAAGTTTGAACATTCTTTTTAAATCTAAATTCCGAGTGAGCTTTCGCAAACGGAACTTTTGCGGATCTATGGACCTTTCAAAATCAGAATAATTTTCGTCTCCGAAGTTTTGACTTTATCGAATAGAATTTACTGTTTCGGTCTCTTTTTCGCGCGCACATTTTTTAAAATTTAACGCATTGTCTTCGCACAGTGAAAATAGGGACCATGCATCAACTATGTTAAAGGCTGCCTTACAAAATCGACTTCATTCGGTTTTAATTTTGGTATCAGGCTTCGTGATCTTTATGGAATTTGAGTCATCAAATCGTGCCCGTGATCTTGTCTATCCGAAACTGAACGTGCCGTATTGGCACAGGCTATAAAAATATTTCTATTTTTATTTGAAGTATACCAAAAAATACCTTTCAAAAGCTAAAGAAAAAAACGGGAAAATTTCGTTAGAACCAAAGAAAACTGCGCCGAACTGCTATAAAATATGTCTGTGAACAAAAACAATATGAGTATCAACTTCATCTGGGTTCGAGATTTCGGTTTTTACTTGATATTTTTTTTTAATTTTTCTTACTTGTACCAGCCATGTATTCATTGTTTAATACTCATTGACTTATCGCGTCAGTTTTGTCTGACCAGCTGTCATGGCGACCACTCAAGGCAGGATGGATAACTCTCTATCATAAAATAAGATGTCTCTTCTGGGAATAGCTGTAATAACAAGCTTAGAGTCAGCAGATCCGGTCTGGTCTCGTCTTGACGCTGTGATAAAGGAAACGTGTCATGATGGGTTCCCTTGAGACTTTGAGATGTGACAGTCTCGTTAACGAAACCACGCTGAGATGTGACTTTGCGTTGTTTTGAATGATATCGATAGGGGAGCGTACAGGTGCTTGTAATAAAAGTCAAAGACAAAAGTGTGCAATATTTAATCTCTAAAGGTTTAAATTTATGCCACCCGAAGATGACTGTTGCTAAGAACGCCGAGGTTGATGAGTAATCGATAGGCAAAGCAATAACAGTGGAACGAACAATAAACACTACGACAAGACCGAAAAAGAAATATTCAGGAATCCCTCTCTGTAACTACCATGACTACTGACTAGGTGATCAAAAGGAATAAGCAGTCTATTCGAAAGGCAACGGCGAAAGAGAAATGTCGAGAGATTGTGGGTTAGGTTTCTGTCGAGGTTGCATTAATTATTTCAACTAATCCCAACAGTAAAGTAGATAGCTCTAGCAGAAGATTTATTAAATCGATTGTCGCCTAGAAGAAAAAAACAGCTACCTAAAACAGTGGACTCGAAATAATCAAATTGATATGTATGGCTTTTGAGCTCTCTGAAGAACTCTCAGCTCTTTTAGGTAACTGTTACGGAATATATGGTCTTCAGCAAAAAGAACAGCGAAAGATGCGAACCACGAATTAGAGGCACCAAAAATCACTAAGTTGGTGCAAAAATAATGACGTAATAATGTCGTTTTTTTACGTTAAAAATACGTCAAAAAACGACATTATTACGTCATTATTTTTGCACCAACCTAATAGAAAGAATTTAAGTATCTTGGAAGGGTTTCAACAGAGGATGGAAATATGTGATACTGAAATCCGAAGTAGCATTCACATAGCGAAATAAGCCTTCTAAAACTTGAACAAAGTATTAAGATAAAAAAAAATTCTTTAGAAATAAAGTGCACGAAACTGTTCCGTAATCTCTTCTCCTATATGGCAAGAGATGAAAAAGAGACTCGAGGTAACAGAAATATGCTTCTACAGAAGGATCCTGAAAATTCCGTGATCAGAACATGTCATTAAAAACTTTATATTTGACATTGTTAGCGTCATTTTTTAGTTGGATGAGATTAAAGATAACAGATAATGTTATTTTGACAAAATAGTGTTGTCAGATCCAGAAACCCATTTGATATCTGTCATTTTATAAGCAACCTGGTTACACCTGACTGTCACCTTGAATATTAATTCTATTAAGATTCGAGTGACAATCCTCGCAAAAAGAAGCAGAACAAGCAACAATCCACAACTGATCGTCTAAAAATAAATGAATGAACATTTGAATTTTGCTTCATTCAAACGACCATAAATTAATGTATACTTGGAATTAGTCTAAGATTCAGAACTGATCTGTGTTAAATCTACTTTCAATCTAGACATAGCATCTAGAACTTAAAATTTTAGAAAAAAAAATCTCAAATATTCTCTTGCGACCCAACGATATTAAGACGAGGAAATCGACCAGTGTTAATGTGTATTTCATGTAAAAAAAAAAAAAAAAAAAAACTCCGACAAAAATTCTACTTTTAAATGGTTGTTCATTATAATTAATAATAATCAATTGTATTAAGAATGAAGTTGGGGAAAAAAAAAATGAAATCATAAATTTGGTGTATCCGGACAGTGAAAGTCCTTAAGTACTTAAAGAAACTAGAATTTCTTTGGAAATTTCTCCGATTTAACGAGTAGAGAAGACATTATTTTCGTATTTTGCTTTGATAAAGTCCACATTGGACGAAACGCGTCAGCAATTACTAATTTTCCTATTGACATTTTTATTCATAAAAATAGAATTTCTTTGCAACACGGTGACGCGTGTCAAAATCCTCGCAGTATTTAACATAGTTGAAGTTACCGCCAACATTTTCGTAGAGGTTTACAAAGTCTAAGTTTCGTTCAATTTCGCAAACCAATCGTTGGAATTTGACCCCTACTTCACGGCTGAATAATTTCTGTAATTTTATAGGTCTTCATGGTAAACAATATTTTTTTTAAGAAAATAGCTTTTTTTTTTTTTCACTTATAGCGAACTATAAATTTTTAGGATTTCTTACTCTTTAGCATGTAACATATAAGTGGTTATGCGTAAATATTTCATTCTGGAGCGAAATTCCAACTTTTTGAAGGTTTTGGCTTTGTAATTTTTTTTTTTTTTTATATAGTTCTCGTAAACTCAGGGCGAACTTGAAACTGGATTCTTGTCTTTTCGAAAGGATATTCGGATGGTTTAGGAATAAACGTTATTCTTCGGATTAATTCTCTGCCCATTTGAAGCTCTCTCCCAACTGTTTTTGTTTTGAAGTGCTTATATTTTACCAGAATTTTATATATATATATATATATATATATATATATAACTTACAGAAAAGATATGAAAAAAACTATATTGCATTTTTATTAAATAAGTATTTGTTTTAATCACTATTTTTTTTTTCAAAATAGGAGTATTTTGTATGTTAAATAATATTTTAATTTTTCCTAAAACGTTATTGAAAATTTATTGTACCAAGCAATGTACCCCTAGTAAAACCAATTGTACTTTGTATCCGCTTATTTGTTTCCACATCTCCCCCAAAATTTGGTTTCGATCGGTCAATGTAGACTATTTTAGAAGGTGTGACGGACGGACTAGCGAAAGTAATAGAAATTTATATACAGATGGATTGTGAATAGAGAAGTTCTGTATAAAGAAACTGTACATAAGCATCTTATTAAATGCAAGTTTTTTGTAAACTAGATAGCTTCATATATTTTTGTCTCTATCTCTCTCTCTCCATCTATCTATATATATATATAAAAATAATATATGAGTGTGTGTATGTTCGTATTAATTCTCTTCTTGGTTTGTGTTAGCTTCTCTGTCTACTTATTCTCTCTAGTTAATCTACATCCTTTTGTAAATCTTGAAAGAAATTCTATGAATCGCTCATTTTTTTTTTGCCATTTCTGTTTCTGAAAAGTTGAATTTGTCTCGCACATTACTCTTTTGCTCGTCTGTCCAGATCTCAGTTTTCCTATCAAGATGTCTGTTCGTATTATGTGTCTGTCTCTGTCTTTCCATATGTAGCATCACATGCTCATAATAATAGCTGGCCACTACTATTCGAGGATACCCGTCTAATAGGGCGACTAGCGAATCCTTATTACAGACGCTCGCTCAGGCACATTTGTGTTCAACACTCACAGTGCCAACCTGTGGTTTATACTACAACTATGCTTAGCAGCATAAACTCTTAGTCACAATGACTTGTGACTTGTGCTAGCATATCTATAGACGATCTCCAAGGGTACCGTCTACCAAATTTCATTTACAAGGTGTTGTAGCATACCTACGGGCGATAATGTGTATGTTTCCATTCACATAAATATAGTATTAAATGATGTATGATGGTCAGCAATTGGAGATTTTTCTCCAGCTGGACTTGGTCTAACTCTCTGCCTTCCGACAGAGAGGATCCCTAGACGAGGCTATGTCAAAGGCCAGTGTCTCGTCTCGGGAAACAGCTTCTCGACCCCGTTTTAAATTGAGTCTACGGGAAATTTCTGGTCAAGCCTACTGGCTCGGATACCCCACATTAAATTCGGACTTGTGCTACATCTGACCGCGTGGGGCGGTTGGTAGATATCCTGCAGTTGGAGA
The DNA here is from genome assembly GCA_963932145.1 of Acanthosepion lycidas. Lineage (NCBI taxonomy): Eukaryota > Metazoa > Mollusca > Cephalopoda > Sepiida > Sepiidae > Acanthosepion > Acanthosepion lycidas. Next base: position 66,676,389 of record OZ010595.1, read on the forward strand.
TTCATTGTGGAATTGACTTGTATCACTTCTAGCAATTGATTACCTCTCCTACGTGCCACTGACGAATCTTATATGTGTTGTTCTTGTCCTAAGTATTATCGTTCATTACCAACCTTCGTGTGTTTATTCTATTCTGTAACCTTCCCTATGTTACAACAAAAGGCATGGGTCAATCTGCGGTATACTTTTCAAGCACTTTCCAAAACTACCGCCGGCTGGGATCTCCCCACTCAAGACTGATAACATTAGGAAGTTTCTTTCCTGAAGAATCGACCTCTGGCGAGAATCGAAACCGAACTGCATTATATGTAAGTTGATACAGCACATATCGCCAAAGAAATGTTAGAGAGATGCCAAAATATCTAGTTCTGATCCACTTGCTAAATGCTGTGAGAATAACTGTGGAACGGCACAATTACACTGTCATCCGGTCCTCAAGCGTTTGTTTATTCTGGTAGCCTTTAGAGAATTTCAACAAAGAAGAATACTTGTCCGGCATTAATTACAATAAATGAATTCACATCGGCAAAACCCTAGGTGGAAATATTACTATGATATATTGATATGATCAATATTTCATCTGATTTCTAATAATGTCTCTTCTCATTAAAAATATTGGCTCTCATGTGTGTTGATAGTTTCAAATTGTATTGTATACACAGTGTAAAATATTTATTTAGTATTGCTGCCTAATCCTCACTTCTCAAGCCTTGATAGTGTTCAAAATCATTTGCGAGTTGTTTTAGGTGTTGAGTTATATTCTGCCCTATCGTTCCTTTCCAACTTATGCAACGTTGAAAGACTATTGCTAGTTCCATGTTAAATATTCTGATATCATATTTAAAAATACCAGTAATACATTTTTATATAAAAGATTACCAACGATACTTTTTTATATAAAAAAAATTACCAACGATACTTTTTTTATATAAAAAAAAATTACCAACGATACCTTTTTTTTATATAAAAAAATTACCAACAATACCTTTTTCATATATAAAAAAAAAATTACCAATGATACATTTTTCATATAAAAAAAAAAATTACCAACGATACATTTTCTCTGTAGTTGAAGCCATAAAATGGCGTTCAAAATATTTACATTTCGGAATTAAATAACCCACAGATGTTGATATGCCGTTAAATAAAATCAAACAACCAACATGGAAGAACTCAAACATGGCATCAATCCATATAATATCCTGCAATTTCTAAAAATCAAACCGTATTCTAAAATATAGCTACATCATAAAACACATATCATGGCCTCTTGTAATTACGTCTCTACAAACATTTATATGCACAAAGCTGAGTATTATCTACCATGTATTCAATTGTGTAAGCAGAAAAATATGCATTTTTATTGCTTCAGAGCTCACAAGCAAATGATATTCCGACATTCAATGACTCCCAAGGAGTTAATACGCCATTAAAGAAGCAAATCGACCAATCAATCTGTGAAAGCTTCTTCCCAATTTGCTTGTTGCTCATGTGTTTTGCAAATACAATTTTCAGCGTCTGTCTGTAAAGTCACGTCTCTTTTCGTTCGAGTTTCTGACATTCACCGCTTTACAGGAGGCTAGAAACGCTATAGAAATTTAGCCTTTGTGCCTTTATAAAAATTTCCTGTTTCTTAATACGTAGGTTAGTTTTGGAAGGCCTCTATGGCACTTCCGGGTGACTTCGAATCTTAGTGTCACACTTAAAGCATACCCCAGGAATAAGTGCGGCGGGTGTTAGTGCTAGTGGCGCGGAAAATCTCATCGGTAGGTTGATTTCAAATTTCAGCTGAGACTGTTTAATTGACTTCGCACCAGTTAAATTGGGAATAGTATAAACCTCTTCCATCGACATGAATTAATAAATACCGTAATTCCCCTTGTATAATACGCATTTTTTTCTAAAGAAAATAAGCAAAATCAGAAGTGCGTATTATGCACAGCTACAAAAAATCTTCAAAAAATTACCGTAAAATAAGAATTATCATAAAACTAAATTAATCTTGTACTACGTTTAAGACCATTTTTAAAAACGGTGGCCGTAATGAAATTGGAAAGGTGCAATTTATAGGATTTGATTACCAAACAGGAGAGTGCGTATTATAAGTAGAAGCATTTTCTCACGCTTTCAGCACAATTTTAGATATGCGTATTATACATGGGAAATTACGGTTGATAGATAAAATTATAGTCACAACATTTCTACCAAGTACGTTCAGGTCGTCATCAGATGTACATTGATATCTTTATTATTATGATATATTGTCCTTCTCCTGACGGTTATTATTCGTTTCTGCTGAAACAGTGCTTGACTATCTGATCCTGATCGAAACTCTCTGTCTATAATGACATAAAACAATTTGTAGATATTAAAGAACTAGAAGCTGTGGATAGGCATGGTGACTTCCGTTTTTAAGGAATATGCTATAAAAGAATGTTGGTACAATATCAAAGAAAACAGAAGAGGAAGTAAAATAATGCTATATGTATCTGTTTATATTTCTGCGATGAAGTATCGTAACTACGCTGTTGTCCTCATCTTCATTATTATATTCACAACATACAAACGCAGTGTATATGGTAATGCATATGAGGACAACAGTCTGAATGTTGTTAATAGCATAAATTGCTATATGCATATAAGAGAGAACACGTCTAAAAAGATTTAAATTACATTCATCTTTAAGCAATGCAAATGTGGAAATCGAAACCACTTCTTAAACGAATATTCTTCATATCATTTATCCGCAGTTATTACGTCAAAGCGAATCAATGAATGAGAAAATTCTTTGGTATCTTCTACTGGGAACATAAAACGATTGAGTTTGTGCGGAAAAGTGTTGAAAGTTTTGTGGGCCATCAGGAACTTCTCGCCAGTTTCAAACGGAGAATTTACAGGATACGACAGCCTGTGCAAGGTCATCATGCAAGACACCGTTGATGGTGGACGTTGGAGAGGACGCCAACGTAAAAAGTAGTTCGACAATGTCATCAATAGACAGGTATGATTATTCCAGAACTGCTGATAGACCGTTGTAAAGGAAATTCAGTGTGGATTCTGCATTCGGATTTCCCCTAAGATTACAAATGTCAAGGTGATGTGATTACATATATGTATACATACACATTTTAAGGAAAAATCTAAATACTTTTCTTGCATTATTGTCTTGCACAGTCTGTCGTGCCTTGTATAATGCAAGGCGCCATCGAAGGTGGGCGTAGGAGAGGACACGAAAAACAGGTTGGGCAATGTCTAACAAGACAGTAATGACTATAGCAGAATTGCTGATGGCTGCCGTTGATTGACCGTTGTGGAGGAGATTCAATATGGCTTCTGCATTCGGATCCCCGCTACGATAACAAAAGTCAGAGGAATGATGATGATTACCTCGAAAATATTCCATGTCGAACTTTATGATGAAAGATTCTATTTACGTTAGATGTATTTGAATGTAGTACATGTGATCTGAGACCTTGAAGATCGATTTAATCGATAGTCTTAAAGGTTTTCATCCCCACTTCGGTTTGTTTGAAGTGCTAAAAAACAAACTGCAGTTTAATTTTGTAATTTAAACCACTTAATTTGTTTTCTAATTAATCGTTTCTCGTTTTTGTTTTCTTCATTTTACGAAAAATAAATATTGATCGACGTGATAAGTTTCTTATGTTTATTTGGTTTTCTCTTTCTGGGGATCTAATTTAATTTCACCTTGCGTTTTTAATTATTTATTCTCTGTCGACATGTTTCCACCCATTATATTTCGTCCATAGAAATTTAACATTTCTTACGTTGATTCACAGCCAAGAGACAGTTGCACATTAGGCCAATTCGATTTTGGAAACATGTTATTGCATTCAATTTAAAAAATGGCATTTGACATAAGGGCACGAAATTTATTTTTCCAAAGACTTACCGATTTTTGAGGAAATTAGTCTAAAGGTTAAGTTTAGGTTCAAAATTGTAGCGTAGGAATATCATTCCGGTGATCAGTGAAATTCTTACAGTACAGCCATATAAAATGTATAATTTCTTGGAGATTTAAAAATTGTATATGGACAAGATGCATAGCATAAGCACATTATGACTAAATTATTGTGCTATCAAATAAGACATTCATTTGTTTCAAAGGAAAATTATACTGGACAATTTAGCTATCTTGTAATGTTATACAGCGGAGAGGTTTTAGTGCAGTTTTCGGTAAACAATGCAAATTTAAAACATATTTTCTTATAATTTTTGCCCAGTGGTATTATGGTATTAGATACAATTTTATCTATTTTTTGTTTTTTATTAAAATCTAACAAATCTTATTTATTGAGTAGCCTTTTTTAAATTTGTTACAATGTTTCCAGTTTTTACTGAACAAATAAAGTTAACAAATCCATATTTATCTTGTGGTGTTTCATAATTAGAATTCTAATATAAAATATATCAAATTTATTTGAATATATTCTTGAAATAAAAGAATTAAGTAAATTTTAAGTCAAACTACGATAATTAGGTATTTCCGTATATTTTTTTCACTATGGTTACAAATAAATGCTCAAAAATTGTTAAAAGCTATGAATCTAGATTTTAGTGTCTGTACTTATCACATAAAACCGCAGCTTTCAGACTGAGTGAAATGCTGATTTTCTAAAATAATGAAAAATCAACCTGTCCTACTTTACATTCACCTGATCTTTCATTCATAAAACTTTGATTAAAATAATTTTTTCTTCATGTGTCGAACATTATGTTCGTGCGAGTTATTGTCTCTCATTTCGAAAAGTCATGTCCTCCTCTGTTATGGTTTCGGTGCTTCAATATATATATATTTTTTTTTGTATATTTTCTCTTGTTAGTACTGATTCCGGTCGATTCGTTCTTCAGCCTTCAAGCGCTGCCCGTGCGAAAAAATATGTTCATGAAAATCAAAACACGATGGGAATTGTTTATTAATCCATATCCTCTTGGCGTCAATTTAAATCGTTTCATTGTTATAGTGATCGGTGAAACATCCACTTGGGAGCTTGGGAGCCTTTTCCATAGGGCAGTGGTTCGCGGGAAGAAGCTATTTGAGTGAAATCTCTCGCTGATGGAATATGGCGGTGTACTTACGATGTAAGTGTCATGGCGGCTCCTAGACGTGAAAGTCAGTCCTAGTGGAACCAGAAGATGCAGTTTAGCCGAAAAATCTATTGTTTAGCAAAGTTCAAATTTCTGTTTATAAAAAAAAAAAATCTTCAACGATCTTTCCCAAATATTACATCTGCTCATGAAACGTACCTTAACGTAAACATTGACAACATATTATGAAATGAATTAAGTCCGAGAATTATTAAATATATTTTCTGTTTATACGTTATTTTCAATAGATCCAATTTAAGTAAAGGCTCTTTATTTTTTTTTTTGTCTGTGGCTGAATAATATAGCCGGTCAGATAAATTAACGGTTACTTATAGGACACAAGTTCGGTTCCAGTCGGAGAACGCATATTTTCTACGAAATTTCTCGAACATTCAGGCCTGTATATGTAATTAATACTGTTTATTTAAAAATAAAACAGGATTTACCTAAATAAATTGTATCTATTAAAAATAACGTATAAACAGCAAATTGTCAGTGTATATATATATATATATATATATATATATATATATTTTATTTATTTATTTAAACAAGTTGACTGTACTGTCAGAAACTGATTGCAATATTTAAGTAATTCTGTATTTGGCAATGGTTAATTATTTTATCTGTTGCATGTAAGAAAAAGTTTGAAAAAAATATCAAAATTACACAGAGACGGCCAACAAAAAATAAAAGGAAATATATTAACAAGCCGTTTTCTATATTTCTTCCGGGCATGAAAAATCATGATTTACACAATTTATAAGGCTTTCTAGCTGTAAGCAATTTTTCTATTACTGTCCCTATGTTGCGTCACCCATTTAAAAAAGGTCTTTATTTAAATTATTCAATGTTGCACCACTTTCTCTCTTGATTCTATATGGTCTCTAAGACAACTTTCTTCATTTGCAAACATGGATCTCCATGCCCGCCAAAATGCAGAATTTCATAAGATTAAAATTGTAATAAAACCTAACCATTAAAGTGTATTTATATATTTTCGTTGTTCTTGAGAATTGACAACATAAACAATAAGCATTATTTGATTCTTTATTGGAATGGTTGGCAAGTCATTAGCTAATTGCCAATTGATACAAAGTATAAAACAGTAAATAAAGATTTCTTTCTCGTTGGTTTCCATATTTTAATAATTTAGTAAATGTTTATAAATTTACGAATTAAAACAAATATTTAAAAAAGCGTAAGTTCAATATCTGTTTAAGGCGGTGGAGAACTTTGAGAGGAGAATTAACAGGTGATAACTGACATCCGTTAGACATGGCACGTGGAACTAGAACAGTCTATCCCAGCGAGCGAAATAAAGGGTTCAGATCGACATTCCAACCACCTGAAGAAGGCCGGAGCGTACAACAGCCGAAACGTTGTGATAAATAAGGCAACAAAGATGAAGACGATACTCCGAACAATAAATAGTATATTTATTTCTTTATAAATTGGTAAATGATAGATATTGCATTGCCTTAGATTTTATATAATTCTATTCGTTTTCAGAATGCTGTAAATATATAATTATTTTTGTAAATAAGCAATCTTATAAATAATTATTAATATATTTATTGTAACTTCACAAGTACAAAAAAAAATGTAATAAACTGACTTTCATGATACGTATAAGATTTATTACAGATCCAATCATCGCTTTTTAAAAGAATAAATATTACCGAGGAATGAACATATTTAAAATGTTCTAGTTAACTTAATAAATGGAATGTTTCAAGTGCATACACCGCGTGACACATTCTCATCACTTTAAGAAATTATGTTTTATGTTTGGCCATAGAAAACAAGCTTTGTTCGCCCGACTATTCCTACAGATACCAGCGTGTCGTTTTTATCCAATTTCTCTCCGTGCAAAGAGGAGCTGCAGCTGTGAGGCGGAACCCCGGTCGCTAAGCATGAAAAACAATATCGATATGCCTCGTTCGAAGAGGGAAGCTAGTTAAATCCCAAACGGAAATTACCAATTTGATGTAACTTGCTCTTGGATGGCAGTGTTGTTTTCGCTGCAGTTCAGGCGTCCGTCACAGAAGCGTGCATAACGTGGCTCGTCTTCATACGAGGCATCTTCCGATCACGTAAACACGAATCAAAACCATTTCGCAAACCTGAAATGGAAATATCACATGACGCGTTTGTACAGAAAACTAATCACTCACGTAGTTCGGGCTGGATGAAACGCACCGAAGAATTGCGCAAGACGTGAACACAAGCGAAATAAATTAAAGAAATTAAATTAACTCTTCAAAACAAAAAAAAAGACTCGAAACAGATAAAAGTCACTAAACATGCGCCAACGTGTGGAAAAGTTTACTTCCGGTTTTCAAATAAATAAATGCAACAAGGAAGCATTATTTTTCAATTGGGAATTTTTTTTTTCTTCTCGTATATTTACGGTGCAAGTTAATGGCATTAAGATTTTGGCAAAAAAAATTTTTTTTTTGCACGTCTCTTTTCTGCTATAAACCCATCTATCACCGCTTTTTCTTCCTATTCAACCTTTTACTCTTAATAATAACGTAATGACTTCTATCGTTTTTTTTTTTTTTTTCGCTAATTTACCTTTCTTTCTCTTTATCTCGTTATACCTACCTTTTTCTTTTCATCTTGCTAGCTGGAACCCACACACACCTACGCACTCATAAATTAAAATAAAATTTCTTTCTTTGTGACATGTTTCTTCCCTTTCTTTCTTTTTTAACAATCTACGTAATTTTTCTATCTCCTCTTTCCATCTGTCTCTTAATTCTTTCCTTTTGCCTTTTGAGAGACAAAATGTACCGTTTGTTTAAAGAGAATTCTTTTTTTTTTTATAAGAAATACTGAACCGGCGGAAGTTGAGCTACAGAGGGAAGGAAATGAGAACAGTGAGCCCTAAAGCGCATGTCAGAAGAATGTCGGTGAATTGCGAAGGTGGAAAAACACAGCAATGTAGGTGGAGATACAACGTGGGTAAAGCATTCGCATAATAATATCAGTCCACTAGAATTAACGGAAGATATGACAAGAAAATTACTTAAGAGATTCCAAGATTCTGAACTGAAATGATCAAGTCTGTAAATGAAGACAAAAAAATTTAATGAAGAAACAAGTTTAGCAACGAAGAAAATGGCAGCTCCTGTTCTCGCTATTAGAGAATGCAAAATTCATTTGAATGAAAATGACGTTTTGTTTTTTAATATTTTATTCACATAATTATAAAGTATGACAGCCATATGTACACCTGGTTGAACACATTTTTCTTAATTTCACCGCAAGCCAGGTGATAATACCACAAATATTCAGGAGATTACTGCGAGCTGAAGACAATGAGAAGGTTTTAGTGAGGAGAGAACACAATGGAAGAACAGTTTTCAGGAAGACAGAAGATGGCGTCCGAGATTGATTTTATTTTATTTTTTGTAGATGCCAGGAAAGCATAAGAAGTGTGAGGAAAGAAACTATGAAAATAGAATTTACGGTTAAATCTAGCTATTTCAACAGCAAAACTCGGAGAGCGTTTTGCCAATCCAGTATATAATTACATTAAAGTGGTCGAATGCCAAGGAGAAAAGTTCATTAGAGGAACTAACATGAAAATACTTTGAAAAATAACTGTCAGAGGGAAGCCACGTCACGACGGCGGAAAACCAACTGAAATCGAGATTTCAGATGAGATCTGGTATAATCACTGAACCTTTTGGTATTTTATCGAAAGTGTCGAGATATATAGCTGAAAACAGCAATATTCAATGCACGGACGACTTTTAGATTTATAAACCTGCAAAATGGATTCTGACGAGAAAAAATATCTTGCATGATATAGTTAACCAACCTTCTTAGAAGTAGACCCAGCTATTGAATCAATTCCACTTCATATCAAGAGGAAAGGTGAGGCTGATAAGTCGCAATGAATTTCTTTCCTGGATGATAGTGTCAGCAATGCTGATGAAGGGGGGCGGGATGATTGTCTGTGGTGATTAAAGAATAGCATTTTTGTGTTTGGTGGCTTTAAAATTTACAAGCTATTTCTTGCCTCGGCTAACAATTGATTTGAAGGCGTTTCGAGGGTAACTGCAAGTTTTCCATTGTCAGGTATATCGAACTTATTATTAAGACAGGAGTAAATAGTTATCATCAGGATAAATACCCAATTGGAGACTGTTATTTTTCTCTGAAACACTGTGTTGGTGCGCTCCGCCAAGAGTAAAATGTAATTTCTCTGCAATTTTTATATAGGATCAATGTCGTATCAGTGCACATAGAAGATTTATATCAAAATATTAGCTTAAAAGCCACCCTGTCAGGCGGCATTTAAGCTACATTTTACGGAGGGCTCTTAATTAGACCTTCCTCACAATAGGTAAGGAGTAGATCAGATAGTGATTTCCCAAGCGTAGCTCAGATGTGGCACGAGGCCGAAAGTATGGGGCATCCAGTGAGGATCAAACTCACTACTCATTCATAATTGTGCTAGCAAGACAAGCTTGCTAACCATTACACCACCTCGAGGTGCTCAAGGAGTAGAGCAGATAGACAACAATAAACTACTGAAAACTGATCGCTGCATTTAAGGATTGAATTAATATTAGGTTGGTGCAAAAATGTCGTTTTCTCACATATGTTACTATGTGAGAAAACGACATTATTTTTGCACCAACCTAATATTTAAGCTTACCTTTTTTAAAAGTTCAACGATAATTCTTCTGTCTCCACTTAAAGACAGTTTGATGTACGTAGGTCCTTATTTTCCGTGCAAACAATTATTTTTATTTCATGGGTGACTTTAGCTGAATTTCGCAATTCATTTCGATTATTTCCAGATTGATTTCCAAGTTATAAAAATTGTTATCGTACAAAAAAATTCGTCGCAAAAAATCGCCGAAAGCAATCGCAGTAATGGAAACTTGGAAATCTAAAATTTCAGGATTGCGGATCCGGCCCGGAATGTTTTAATTTCCTCATGGAGAGTAGGGCTGATTCCAAAATGGTATATTTTGGACTACATTCCCTTGGAGTAAAGTTGAAAAAGTGTGACACACTGATATTAGCATTTATTATATAGAAGAATGTCAGTTACTTACCTGTCTATTGTCAGGCGTAAACAAAAGTGGGGGGGAAAAGCAGAGGTAAGAATGCTGGAGGTGGAAAAGAGAGTAAGTACTGAAATGTCGAAGAAAACGAAAAGGAAAACGAGTGATAGAAAATCGGCAAAAGATGGAGACAAAAAGAAAAGGCAGAAGTTAAGAAAGCAAGCTCGAGAAAAAAGGAAAAACCAAATAAAAGGAACGAGCATTGATGTCGAAAGGGATGCTAAAGTGTAAGTTATAAAAAATATGAATAAAACTGAAAATAAAGGAAAATTGATGATGGATTTGAGAGAAGAAATCAGAAATTTAGTAAACACGGAGGTAGGAAAAGAATGAAAGGATGGAGATGCCGTGAAGACACGGGGAGATGGAATTACTCTTTAATCTTATGACTCGTTTCTCCCTTAAAAATTTTCCTACTTGTTAACAATGTACAGGGTTTTGCGTACCCACCGTTGATTGCATAAACAGAAAAATTCCAACCGTTCCAATTAAGACCCCCTTGTAAGAGGCACTTATGAGTATATGGGAATAAAAAAAAGGACGCTTACAATGAGAAAGAAGCTGTTAACATTTCTAGGACACCATGAAAGAAGGCCTGGGGAATCTGACACTCACAGGCTGAATGCCATCGAGGTAGACACGAGCACATAATCTAGCTAACGAGCTTATGTAAATGAATGCCGGGAATTCCCTAAAGCTAAAAAGAACAGTAAGTCGTGGCGGGCCAAAATCCTTTATATCATTAAGGGAAACGGTACTAAAACGATCACATAGAAAGATGAACTAATCCGTAATACAGAAGCACGAAACAAACAAATATTATATGATAATTATTAACTTAAAATAACAGAATCTTTAAGACTGCGTTTTTTAGAAGTGTAGAAGCCGGAAGAGAAATGGCGACAGAGAAAGGCTTCCGTATTGTAAAAAGAAGATTGTCATAGGAAAAGTTTACATTTTTATTTTGCCAATGAAAAAGAAATCTGGATTAAATTTCTGTTCATGGAAAAAATAATTACGAATTCGAATCAAATCAAATCAAAATGTGTGAAGAAAAAAAGAAACAGAAATGATTTGATATTTGCCCCTGGGAAACGTCTGATTGACATTTACTGAATTTGAGGAGCTGTTAAAAATAATTAAAATTTTAAAATGAGAGAAGTGTGTATTTGGAAATAAACTTTTTCCTAATGGATCCACTTCTCTGCATGTTCATTAATAAGTATGAAAAGTGCAACGTATTTCTGGGTTTAACGTCGTCGACTCTTGTTTATCAAGTTTTTCTCACTTGGATCAGAAAAGAATATTCAAGAGTGTGCTGATCTCACAGTTATTGACGAATCACCTCATACCAGGCTCATAGAAAATATCACTAATCCTTGCAAAATCAGTAGAGGTGGTGGAGCTTGTAACGGGGATGCTGCTCGTAGAGATTGGCGAATTAAATTTAAAAAAGAAATAATTCTCACGCAGTTTTCTTTCTTTCCGACCAAAAGACACCTAACAAGCATTAATGGCTTTATTACAAAAAAAAAAAATCAGTTTTTTCTTTTATTCCAAATGGAAGTTACCAGTCTAACGGATATTAATGATTTAATATTAAAACACACACGGCCGTCTTTCATTCTGTCCCCAATAAGCCTATGCAACGAAGTCGAAATGCGTTGTCACTAAAAGTTTTCCTCTTTGGGTTATCGAAAATATATATGTATTTATAACCTTGTTATGGTGTCGACTAACACCTCTTCTTCTGTGTGCCGTATCCCACGAAGACGTTGGTAATAATGACCCCCAAAAATTTCCTTCCCTTGTAGCTCTTAATAAATTTTATGTTTTTGTTATCTCTCCTAAATTTTGTTTTTCCATTCATTTACTGAAGCTCTCTAGGTAGGATATGCGTTGTTTTTCTCTGCAACGCTTGCCTTCCAATCGTCCCGTGAGTATCAGTTTTTTCATTCATTTCTTCAATCCGCTAGGGAGAATAGGCGTTGGTCTCTTCTGTCTCTATGGGTTTCAACCTGTCTCATTATATGTCCGATAAATGTCAACTGTCTCTTCCTTGAGTTAAATATAAATGTCGTTTTTGATTCTATTTTCCTTAAAACTTTATCGTTGCTCTCATGTTCTGTCCATAGTATTTTTAACATCCTTCTGTAGAACCACATTTCTGTTTCTTCTAGTTTCTTTATCTGTGTCATAAAGGAGGACTGATATTACGTAACAGTTTCTTAAAAATCTTTTTAATACAATGCTATTGGGGATATAAATGAAAGCGTCCCTACTTAGCCTCACCTGGTTAGTACATAAAAATCAATGGCAATTGGTCTCTCTGGTCTGAGTGGCCCACATTTTAAGAGAAGGGAACGTGTGAATTTCAAACCGTTCAGATGCCAACGCGAAACTCCTCAACAAAAAACATCAGGCTAACCCGGAGAATAAAAAAAATGGAAGCTGAGCAACTACATTCAACAAGGACATGTCATTAAATAAGCATGTTCTATAGTGGGAGGGTCAATCTCTCCATATCTGGGGATACCTACTTGTAAAACGCGATACCACTAGAAATAAAAAGTGTATGAGAACAAGCTACTGTCGTCCATTAAATACAGTGTATGGCTCGAAATATTCTGTAGACTAAAGAAGGTTGGTGGTAACTGCATCCACATGTGATAGATGCAATAAAAAAACTTATTGTAATTATCTTCTGATCGCAGATATTCACACAACTTCTTTTGTCTTTGTTAATCTATAATTCATTGTTTCTACCACGCTATAATTCTTTGTTTTTTTACCACGCTATAATTCTTTGTTTTTTTTACCACGCTATAATTCTTTGTTTTTTTTTACCACGCTATAATTCTTTGTTTTTTTTTACCACGCTATAATTCTTTGTTTTTTTTACCACGCTATAATTCTTTGTTTTTTTTACCACGCTATAATTCTTTGTTTTTTTTACCACGCTATAATTCTTTGTTTTTTTTTACCACGCTATAATTCTTTGTTTTTTTTACCACGCTATAATTCTTTGTTTTTTTTTTACCACGCTATACTTCTTTTTTTTTTTTTTTACCACGCTATAATTCTTTGTTTTTTTTACCACGCTATAATTCTTTGTTTTTTTTTTACCACGCTATACTTCTTTTTTTTTTTTTTTACCACGCTATACTTCTTCTTTTTTTTTTTTACCACGCTATACTTCTTTGTTTTATTTACCACGTTATACTTCTTTGGTCTTTTTTTATCACGCTATACTTCTTTGTTTTTTTATCAACGCTATACTTCTTTGTTTTCTTTTTTTTACCACGCTATACTTTGTGTTTTTTTTTTACCACGCTATACTTTGTGTTTTTTTTTTACCACGCTATACTTCTTTGTTTTCTTACCACGGTATATCTCTTTTTTTACCACGCTATACTCGTTTATCACTTAATTTCTATTCGGCACAGTGATTGGAATTCTCACTTTTATTTCATCGAAATATTTGTGTCACCCTAAACTCAACTTGAATTGAGAAAACACTATGATTACTAATTTTTGCAACTTTAAATTCACTCGCGGCATCAACGCGTCCGATCCATTTCACTATGTGCCGTGGACAACTGGAGAAATGCCATCTTCTATTCAAGATATTCACAGAGATTCCTTCCGGTCATAAGTGCTTCATATTGGCCAGCCAATATCCAACGGATTGAAGATGGTGGAAGACTGGACAGCGGCCAACCATTTCCACGTACGAACATGTTTGTATCAATAGCATTGCTACGGGCATCTGTATGTCCATGTCCAGGTATATCTGGATGTATATGCTTCTGTGTATATCCAGATATTAACACATATGCGCCTAAAATAGTATACACACTTGTCTACCGAGGTTGTTTGCCAGTGTCATAAAGTAATATCTTAAATACACACTGAAATCTGTGCGCACAGGCGCGGAAAAAGCAAACGTTTCAGAGAGAAGAATCACGTTAGATAAATAAGGCAAGTAAACAGATATATTACGGTACATAATAAACTGTAAAAGTAGTGAAATCAAGAATACGTAACTGGGTGTGTGTGTGTATGTATGTATGTATATATATAATGTATATAATGTATATATATAATGTATATAATGTATATATATAATGTATATAATATATATATATATATATATATATATATATATATAACGATTGCCTGGTGCCGGTCGAATCGGCCGCTTCACAAATACGCAAAAAACTCCGTCGTGGTCGGACAGACCTGCAACAGAAAATTGATTTATATAATTTACATTGACTTTGACATTGATCCCCTCTTCTTTATTGTCTTTAATTCTCTTCCTTTTGGGGCCCACTCGCTTTTTGTTGTTGTTTTTTTTTAATCATATATAACAACACTCCATCTGTCGCTCGGTGTGTGTGTGTGTGTGTATATATATATATATATATATCCCTGCCTACTTCACTTTATTTTAACTTCGTTTGCAACAGTTTGTCTGCTGCTGGACGTGCCAAAATGTCAATTTATGTAGACATGAATTAATAACCCACCTACCTACACCTTTGACCTTATTTTTCATTTTCCGTTTTAGCTTAGATCTCTCGCTTGATTGGTTAATCCAGACATGCCCACAAGCATGTGTTTAATTTTGAAATTAGTTCTTTTAACCCCACAACCAACCCTTATAACTTACAAATGAGGTAATAAATCAATTTCATCATTATCTATTGTGGTCAATAAACGAATATTATAGTTCCGAAACATGAACTTTTTTGTGTAGCGATCCTATATATATATATATATATATATATATGTGTGTGTGTGTGTGTGTGTATGTGGTATAACTCATCAGTTTATCTCAATTTTTAATATTAGAAGGGATTCTTATATTAACTGCTTAATGATGGCCTTTCCACATTGGCTCTTTTTA
This sequence comes from Acanthosepion lycidas, assembly GCA_963932145.1. NCBI lineage: Eukaryota > Metazoa > Mollusca > Cephalopoda > Sepiida > Sepiidae > Acanthosepion > Acanthosepion lycidas. The sequence continues at coordinate 66,691,500 of OZ010595.1, forward strand.
AGTATGTCTTCTCTGCAACAGAGTGCGTCGCTGACAAAGAGAAGTGAAAGGTCAAAGCACGTCTGATCTAATGCCTGTTTCCCTAGGGGAATGTAGGTTCAAATCCTAATCGGGATCGCATTTTTTCCTTTTATAGGATTTCTCGAATATTCAGGCCGGTAGAGGAAATTATATATTCTGATTAATAAACTTGGCGTCTGCTAAAATACAAGTATCCACTAAAAATAATGTGTAAGTAATAAATGTACACATGCATGTTATATATATATATATGTGTGTGTGTCTGTTAGCTTAATTTTTTTAACGGAACTTCAAGTCTTTTATTCGGAACAGCGAGGCTACATACGTTTCAAAGATTCTATTTCTTGGATTAAATGGCTTTTTTTTTACTGAATTCTGGATGTTTCATAACTTAATTCTTCGACTTGGCACGATTCTATTTCTCGTTGGCCAACGACTGAATGAAGGGTGTACTTCTTGCTCAGCACATGGCTATTAGAAAGTGACTGATGAAAAGAAGTCGTATAGAGATCACTTTAATTACTCAAGATAACCTGATTGTGCTGATCAAATCATTAGCGCCGATTTCATGCCAGCGAGTGACATCTTCCTACTTGCGTCTCACATCGATTATTACTGTGTAGGATCTATATTTCTGACTTGGACCGACTACCGTTATTCTTCTGTATATAGCTTGAATTCTTTAATTTAAGATTCTGGAACTGACTCTCAGACAGGTACGATCTTACCATAACTCTGTTCTCTCTTTCTCTCTCCCACCCTCTCTTTCTCTCTCCCACCCTCTCTTTCTCTCTCCCACCCTCTCTTTCTCTCTCTCTCCCTCCCTCTCTCTCCCTCCCTCCCTCTCCCTCCCTCCCTCTCTCTCCCTCCCTCCCTCTCTCTCCCTCCCTCCCTCTCCCTCCCTCCCTCTCCCTCCCTCTCTCTCCCTCCCTCTCTCTCCCTCCCTTTCTCTCCCTCTCTCTCTATCCCTCCCACCCTCTCTTTCTCTCTCCCACCCTCTTTCTCTCTCCCACCCTCTTTCTCTCTCCCACCCTCTCTTTCTCCCTCCCTCCCTCTCTATGCCTCTCTCTATCCCTCACTCTCTATCCCTCCCATCTCTCTCTATCTCTTCCCCCTCTCTCTCTCTCGTATACAGTGCGAAAGAAAAATTGCCACCATTTTTTATATTTTTAATTTCGCGTATGCACGTTCATTCTTTCTGTTGACTGCGCAGTTTATTAGGGTTGGTGAGAAAATGAGCACCGTGAGGCAATTCACTCTGCCAGAAATTTGGAAACGACATGCTGTACTGACTGAATGTTTGGGTATCAATCTGAGGACAGTGCAGAGAATTCGGAAAGAGTTGGAGGAGTCTAAGGATGATTACGAAGGTAGGGCCCAGCTCGGAAAACTCACTCTGATCATTCTGATAAGAAAAGAACTCCCGAATTTGTTTGTGAGGGCTCCAGACTCAACGCGGAGGCGGACTTCAACGTAGCCCAGTGTCAAGACGGTGACTGCTGGAAGACGCTATGTCTGGCAACAGGACTCTTCACCATGCCACACAAACAGGAGACTCTAGTCATGGCTGTCAGTCAGTTTCTGCGACCACGTCACCCGTTACATCTGGGCATCTAACTTCTCTGACTGCAACCCCTTTGATTGTGGGACGCATTTGACCGAGAGAGCAACAAAACTCGTAATACCAAAGATGAACTGAAGGCAAATATTATTACAGTATTGACGAACTAAAAGGAGGAGATCGCTCAGAAGAGTTGCCGAAGTCGTTTGGAGGCCGCTGTTGAGGTCTATGGCAATTTTATTGAATAAATATACTCTTTAGTATTTCACTTCAGAATTCCTTTTTGATTACTGTTGTGTCGTGGCACAATAGTAAAATAAGAAAATCAAGTCGAGGTTGGTTTAAGAAGTGTATTTAACATCACAGATACAAAGGTAGGAAATGGGTACTACTCAGCTAGGCAGTTGTAGTACTGTCGCTGCTTACACACAACGGGTAGGTATTACTGGCACTATATATAGTGAGAACCGGTGTAATGCCCCTGACGAAGACCGGAGAGCATATTGGCCGAAACGTTGTGATAATAATATATATGGCAACATTCCGAATATAAATAGTGTAAATATGAATTTCTATAGTATATAATTTTGAAATAATTTACACGGAATCTGAAGTACGTATATGAATG